>OW204023.1:31131305-32331305 GCA_934048045.1 Polygonum aviculare | reverse complement strand
GATCATCTTATATATTTTCATTGTATTACATTTGGTCTAGTCTCATTATTCATTCAACTTAGATGCCGTCTATGTTTTTGACATGGTAAGATTAGATTAGCGGCCAACCCACGAACTTCTGGTTAGATGTTTGTCAAATAATACGAAAGAGAGTGACTAAGATTTGCACTTTGATGGATGACATTTCTAAGTGCTAGTCCTTGTACAAAAGTAAGTAATATGTTGAATCCTTTCTTGAATTCATACACGGAGCTATGGAAAAGACATGAGATAAGTTCATGGGTGTCACCTACGTTATACGGAATAGAAAAAGCATACGAAACGGAAACGGGAAAACACAAGATTTCCATTTTATTGTAAAAACAAGCGGATAACACCACCTCGTTGGAGTTTCCAGGTAACCTAAAGTGCCCATAACTCACAAACATATACCAAACTCTTCCATTTAAAAATTCTCATGTTTTGGTTAATATGGTTGCTTTATCACTAGGAAACAATACTCCATGTAAACAATAACCAATCAAATCTTACATCTTACCATTGTAAAAGGCTACCTAAACCTTGACCAACCAACCAACCAAAGTTTGGTCTAGTGGTGGGTCCCATGGATGAGGCGGCTACCTAAAGGTCCTGCTCTTTTTTACCCTTAGGATATTTCATATTTACAATTGCAAGTTTAAGAGTTTTGTTTATGTACTCATAATTCTGAAAAGCAATTCAAATCTCAGGAGTTGCTTCGCGTAATGGAACTTGAAAAGTGTTTAACTCGTCACTAGTCAGTGTCTTACCAGGTCATTGTTACTATACTTATACTGGCTTTTGATATTGCCCAAATTCCAGTTTGGAAGTATGCTGTTTTTCTTATGGTTTGAAAATTTCAACTTGCAATTTCCCTTCTGGAATGGACGATTAAATGGTCCCCTTTCACCCTACATGTGGGATAAGATTCTGGGTTTGGATTTGCTGATCAGAAAGTATCTTCTCTTTTGATTTGCTGAGTTTTCCAAAATTGATAGGGGGTGCAAACGGGATTTGTGCAACTTGGTTTCTTCCAAATGGATATACAAAACAAAATCAAAGAGATGAACCAAAAGTTCTGAACAGGGCAGATTAAAGAAGGGGTTACTTGTGTATCTGATTTGGTCTAGTCATCATCATCTACAAGACATGATTGGGATTTTACTATAATTATTGGTTGGTGTTAGCTGTTGCCAAGTGGTTGTTATCTCAAATATGTGTATAGGGAAGCAAGTTGAAACTTCCATGGAAGAAAGACTTAGAAAATGAAATCTTGCTATTTGCACTTTTTGCTGTTGTCCTTTGGAATCATTGAGGTAGCTCAAATGTAAAAGCAAAAATCGAGTAATAGTTTAGGAGAAGACTAATTGGTACAACAAACTTACAAGTATACTCTGATTGGGTAACATTTAGAGATTGCTAATTGAATTAGTCGTGGGTCCGCCTTGGTCCGAATCGGCGAACCAAACCAGAAAAGCTGGCAGATCCGGCCAACTCACGGTGTCGATTTCGGTTCAAGGGTTCCTGGAACTGCCGAACCGACGGTTTGACCTCGTTCCAAATCGTCGGGTCCAAACCAGAACCGTCCAAACCATCGGTTCTAGGAATGTTTTCAAAAAAATAAAAGAACAAAACCGCAACCGCGGTTGTAGATATAAAACGCGATCGCGATTCCCCATTTAATTGTAAAAAAATCGATTCGGAACTGAAACCGAATCGAACAGGAACCGACTGCGTAACTGGACCCATGACTAAACTGAATGGTTATTAATTTATTACTCCGTATCAGCCTTGATATGTTTAACTATTCATGGATGTCGGAATTTAGGGATGTGATCATATTTTACCAATTGGTAAAATACATACGGAGACCCCCGTACTTGTACAAAATGTGCAAACAGGCCCCCGTACTTTTTTTTGTTATATTGAGCCCCTATACCTATCCAATTTTGTTCTATTGGGCACTTGTGTCCCAATTAGTGTCCGCGTGCGTTTTATGCGCTCTGTTTAATTGCCATGTAATGACCATGTAACACGATTTTTGTCATTTAATGTCCACGTAATGCAAATTCAAGCCATATAACACTCTATAATGCCACGAAACACAGTAAACAAAAAGTTAAAACAAAATTGATTATGGTGTTTTACGGTGTTTCGTGACATTATACAGTGTTACGTGGCTTGAATTTGGATTACGTGGACATTACATGACAAAAATCGTGTTACATGGTCATTACATGGCAATTTAACAGAGGGTGTAAAATGCACGCGGACACGAATTGAGACACAAGTGCTCAATAGAACAAAATTGGATAAGTACAGGTGCTCAATAGAACAAAAAAAAGTACAGGAGCCCGTTTGCACATTTTGTACAAGTACGGGGGCCTATATATGTATTCTGCCTTTACCAATTTCCATACTCCAGCAGGTAAGGTAAAATGATGTCATTAATTAGTCTAGGTAAAGCAAAGATTCCTTGTAAAAATTTACCCCTCCACTCTTTTGGGGTTTGGCCTCCTCCAGCTTTACCCCCCTGATTTTAAGTTTTACCCCCTGCAATTTTACTACAGAGGTAAGGTAAGAAATTCATATCGTAGAAAAGGTTGCTTTGATTTGATAATACTATTGCTGTGGCTGAAATGCCATATGAACTGTGCTTTGCTATAACAAGCTTGTATTTGTACTATAGTGGTTATTAATTTCATCTTCATACAGAGAAAGTAGCCAAACAAAACTGTGGTAGTAGTGGTACTATGATTCTAGTGTCACAATTAACAAGTACTTGCTGTTGACTTTTCTCTGGTCCTAAATATTTTACTTGGGCAAGCTTCTAAAAATATTCCCTTTTGCTACAAACAGCACTGCTCTCTGCCAATAAGGTCAGCCCAATAAATTGGAAGCAATATAATATATAGTGGAGTATCATACTCCATTGCTATGTAATGTTTTTTCTTTGAGCAACATTGCTATGTAATGTACTATTATGCTTCTTAGTGAGAATCTCCATTCATATGTACTTTGCATAGGTGTACATTGTATTATACAAATTCATAATGTCATTTAAAGTTGCTCGTATTCAACCTAAGAACATTGATGATGCATTAAAATATGATTAGTACATGACTCTTGTATCTCACTGAATTGGAAACTAGTGCATGGTTAAACATGATTATGGGTGATTTAGACCTTTGAAATCCCTGAACAAAGTGCTAAACCCTCTGCTTGGAGAATAGAGTTGTTAAGGAAATGCTTCTATACATGTAGATAAGTATGGTTATCTTATTCTTATAGTTATAATCAGGTGTAATAAAACCCATATGGGTTGAGTTTTGGGTGATTTGCCTGTTTACTTTTTCTGCTGCTTTTGTTCTTAGAAGGAAGTCCAAGTTGTCCATGACAAATTGAGGTGATTAGAGTAAATGTACATGCTTTATTACAACAATTTGAGGCCGTTGAAATTAACAACATGCCTTAGAAGTTTAACATCATGGTTGATTGCATAGTCAAATTGTGGCATTCGACTAATTTGTTTGCCATGTAGTGATTGTAGTCCGTTAAATTTTAAAACTAGTTTAACCTCTGTAATACACAGGCAACCCTAATAAATTTGCTAGACAAATTGACAAGAAAAGTATTACATCTTCAAGTTCACTTATTGAACACAGATTATTTCATGGTTTTATCTTAATTGGTCGCTTGAAAAGATAGGAAATTGAAATCTAATTAGTAGGAAATTTAGGTATAGTTTAGATAATTTATATAAAAAATCTGAATTATATTTCAAAATTATAAAAAAAAACAAAAAAGTAATCTTATAATTATATTTCAGAAATTACTTTCCAATTTTATCTTGATTTTTTGTTTTAATGAAAAGATCACTTTTTTATTTAATAATAATATATTAGAAAATCACAACTTATTGCATAAGTGAGAGTCTAATAGATTATTTTATTATATACATTGCATGTGACAATTTTTTTTTATAAAGACGTTAACTAGGTTTTATACTATAGTATGGTAGATCCGTTCATAATACCAAAAAAAAAACATAAAAGTCATGATTATTGAATGGATTGGAGAGCCCAAAATGAAGATAATTTCATGGAACTACTATCTATTGAATGGGCTAAAAGGCCATTCAATATTTCAACCAAAAAACAAAAGGCCATTCAATATATTTGCTACATATAAAGCCCAACCTGAGAGTATCTCTTATGAGAATAGTCGTAATTAAGTCAATATGGACTTGAGTATAGGAGTTTGGGTCACTCGAATTTATTAGTTAAATGGGTCGTGGGCAGTTACATGTTCTCTACAGGATATTTTATTTTTTAAAAAAATTGGTATGGAATTAGCAATTACTTGTTCAGAGAATTTGGTATACTAAAGTTATTGATAGAATAACGCTTAGTTAAAACACTCTTTTAGAATACAACATGCGATGTAAGGGGGTACGTTGGATCAATTTTAATCTACGGTGATTAATGGGGATACATAATAGGCAAAAATTAGGAGGTGAGGGCATTAGTTGTACTTGGCATCTTAAAAGGAAATTAACATTATATTAATGATTTGGTTAGAGAAAAAATAGGGGAGAATTGCCTTATAGGCGATTATGGTAACAAATCAATGAACAGAAATTTCACGTGATACCCTCCAGTTTAAGGTAATTTCACATGGTACCCAGCCAATTTTAAATTTTTGTGTGGTGCCCCTCACATTTAAAAACATTTTGCCCCATGCCCACCTTGTCAATTGAAGTTAAATTTTGTTTTTTGTTTTGGATAAAAACATATAAATAAATTATGTTTCTATCCAAAAACAAAAAAAACTAAAACTATCATTATTTTAAATAAAAAAGAGTTAAAAGTTATCATTATTTTAAAACCAAAATTTATGTTTTTATCCAAAAAAATTAATTATCATTTTTTAGAACAAAAGCAGAGTGAAAAGTTATCATTATGTTTTTATCATTTTTTTTAAACCAAAATTTTGAAGAGAAGAGTTGATAAGAAAGAGTGAAAACAAAAAAAATTCATCATGTTTTTATCATTATTTTAAAACCAAAATTTATGTTTTTATCTAAAAACAAAAACAAAAAATATTAAATTATCATTACTTTATGACAAAAAAAGAGTGAAAGTTATCATTATTTTTAAACCAAAATTTATGTTTTTATCCAAAAACATAAACAAAAAACTTTCAATTAGCAAAATGATAACAAAAAAACAAAATTATCATTAGAAAAAAAATGATAAGAAAGAGTGAAGACTTATCATTATTTTAAAACCAAAAATTATGTTTTTATCCAAAAACAAAAACAAATGAAAAATAATTTTTTACTTTGAAGAGGGCATGGGGCAAAATTTGTTTAAATGTGAGGGGCACCACATGAAAATGTTAAACTAATTGGGTACCATGCGAAATTGTCTTAAACTGGAGGGTACCACGTGAAATTTTCGACCAATGAATTTTTTTTTTTGTAATTTTGAAAATCAAAACAAATTAATTGTATTCATCATCATTGTGTTGAGAGAACATAGAATGAAGGCAGTGACGAAAAATTGTTTTTTTTTTGATTGAGGAGCTACTAGCTCGAATAAGCCAAAATAAGGCCACCTATCTTTTACAAGGATAGCTTAAATCATCACGACGGACGATCTTTAAAAAATCAAACAGCAAGGGTTGTTGACTCAACAAACACCTTGACTGAGTTACAAATGAATTGGAAGCGGAAAGAGACGAAGGTGAAAGTTGGATGGCTGCATTAAGACTCTGAATGTTGACTGGTCTTCTTGCAAGGAAATCAACAGCAGCGTTGGATTCCCTGAAACAATGATAAAATAACACACATGGGATATTTGCAATGATATTTCTAATATCAGTTATAATTGAATGTATTTCCCAAGGGACTTTCCATTGGCGTTTTAATGAATTAATGACAGTTGGGTTATCTCCTTCAATTATTAATTTGTGTATGTTTGAGCAGTCAGTATTTCTAAGGGCGTATAAGAGAGCAGAGGCTTCAGCTTGGACTATTGACATAGGTGGTAGTTGTTGGCGACCAAGGGACTGAATGATCCCATTATATTTTCGAAGGATGAAGCCGGCGTGGGTAGTACCATTGTTTAATTTGGACGCATCAAAATTTAGTTTAGACCACTGATAGGGCGGTTTCTTCCAAATGGAGTGATTTTTTCTTTTGGGTGCGGCGCTATAAATTTTCCTAACTGGGTTGTTTATACTCTCTCATTCAAGCGTACCTGAAAAGGCTAGTTGAAAAGGCAATTTTTTTGGGTTGATCCTTGCTGGGTCAAAGATTTTAGCATTCCTATGGGCCCAGATGAACCACCAAAGGAAGCAGAGTTGGTTATTAGATTTTTTATTTGCTAAGGTATTTTGAATATTATTGTGGAATGTGTCATTTGTGGTAATGTTAAATTTATGATTTAGTAGATTACCTAATTTTGCGATCATGTTTTTGGTAAAGGGACAATCGAAGAATAGATGGTTAAGATTTTCATTTTGTAGCTCACATAGAGAACAAAGACCTGGAACAGAGTATGAAATCTATTAATCCGATCTGTGGTAGGAAGACAATCCGAAGTTGCCTTCCAGAGAAAATTCTTAATTTTGGGAGGTAGATTTGTTTTCCAAATCCAAGAACAGCCATCATTATGAGCCACTGTGTTGTTGTTTATTATTGAAGTTGACGATTGAACAGAAAATTCCCCGTCAGAAGACGGAAGCCAAATTAGTCGGTCGGGCTGATTTGTAATTGGTATTCTAATTGTGGAAATGATATCAACAATCTGTAGCGGTAACAATTGTAAGAGGGACGCAACATTCCAAGAGCGATCGGGTAGGATGAAGCTTGCAACTCTAAGATTAGTGTCGGCTGAGTCAAGAAAAGGCAATAGGTGAATATCTGGAACCCAAGGGTCCTTCCAGAAGTTAATAGAAGAACCGCTACCAACACACCACCTAAGTCCTTTGGAGAAAGTATCTCTAATATTGAGAAGACGGCCAAACTGCCAAGAACAGTTATGCTTTTGGTAATCGAGGATTGAGTCTGTTTTTAAGTATTTTTCCGTAATAACTTGAACCCACACATTGGAGGGTTGAGTTACCAATTTCCATAAAAGCTTCATCTGAAGTGAGAGGTTGATGTTTTCAGCTGAACGGAGCCCTAAACCCCCTTCATGCTTTGGTGAACAAATCTTATCCCAGATGAGAAGCAGATGGTGGTTAGGGATAAATTTGTTCCAAAAGAATGTTTTACAGACACTATCAATTTGTTTGTGAATACCCTGAGGTAACATGAAACTCTGCATTAGATAGTTAACTTTACTTAAAAGATAGGACTGGATGAGAACCACACGCCCTGCCTGCGAAATGGAATTTTCTTTCCAATGAGATAATTGTTTTTTAAGGTTAGAGATAGAATCATTGAACATAGAGTTTTGAACACGTCCTTTGAGAATCGGGATCCCAAGATATTTTTCCATTGAAGTTGTAACTTGTATATTAATAATACTAGCCAAAGCAGTTGAAGCAGTTTGAGAGATATTCGCAGAAGTCTGAATTGAGCTTTTATGGTAGTTGATTGCCAATCCAGAGATTGATGTGAATTTATCGAGTGTGTTTCTAATATATTCCATATTCTGGATAGTTGCGTCAGCAAAGATTATTGTATCGTCCGCAAAGCTAAGAAAAGGTAACTTGGTACCATTCTTAGTTAATTGAATACCAACGCGGTTAGGGGAAGATGAAGATTCAATTTGCAAAGTTCTTGAAAGATACTCCATACATAGGACAAAGATAAATGGGGACATTGGATCTCCCTGACGAATACCACATCGAGGGAGGAATTCTGAACCAGGTTCATTGTTGACGAGGACAGACGAGGAGGAAGTCGTGATACAGGTCATAACAAGTTGGATCCATATAGGATGAAAACCAAACTTTTGCAGGATAAGCCGAATAAATTCCCAGTTTATTTTGTTGTATGCTTTTTCGAGGTCTAGTTTGATGGCCATCCATCCAAGGCGGCCTTTTTTCTTTTTGTGAAAGGAATGGAAGGTTTCATGAGCTATAAGTATGTTATCTTGAATGAGGCGTCCTTTCACAAAAGCACTTTGTAAGGGATGAATTATAGATGGAAGCATATGTTGAATTCTATTTGATAGAAGTTTAGTTATCACTTTATAAATGGTGTTGCAGAGGCTGATAGGTCGAAAATGGTTAATTGATATTGGGGCATCGTTTTTTGGGATTAATGTGATAAATGTTTTATTGGCAGCAGTTAGCATTGAACCTGAATGGAAGAAAGCTGTGACTGCACGAATGACAGACTGACCAACCGTGAGCCAATAGTGTTGGAAAAATTCAGCAGTAAATCCATCAGGACCTGGGGTTTTATTTAATGCGAGATAAAAAACTGATAACTTGATTTCCGAAGGAGTTGGTGCCTTAGCAAGGGAAATGTTGTCAATTGGGCTTACAATTGTAGGGATGACTTGTAAGTCATCATTACTAATGAGTAAAGCAGATGAACTTTGGAATCTCGAGGCTAGCTCAGACGTGATATTTGCTGAAACGGAGGCATGATCCAAAACAACAAGACCATCATGAGTTTGGAAAGAAACTATATTTTGTTTGAATCTTATTATTTTCGAAATTGTTTGGAAGTACTTTGTATTTTTGTCAATATTAATCAGATGGTTTGTTTTAGCACGCTGTTGCCAGAATTTATGGTGGAAATCCATTAAAGCATTGTACTTATTGAGGTGTTGTTGTAGTTTGGTAATGATAATCGTATTTTGAGGTGTTAATAAGAGTTCATTTTGTAGACGGAGTAACTGTTGTTCCGCAATTTTTAACTGTTCGAAATTATTGTTTATATGTTGCTTAGCCCAAGCTTTGGAGTATTTTTTGAGTAATTGCATTTTCATATAGATTTTGAACATAAAAGAGCCCGTGAGTTTATATTTCCAAACTTTATCAACCAATTTTGCATAGGCAGGATTAGCGGTCCACGCATTTTCAAATCTGAAAGGGTATTTAATAAATTTCTTTTTAACATTTAAGTTGAACAAGATTAGGCAGTGGTCCGAGGTGGTGAATGGGTGGTGATGAATTTCTAATAAAGGAAAGATTGTCGTGAGGTCTTGGTGAATAAGGACCCGATCAAGACGCTCAAAGGTGTTATTCGTAGACGTAGTGTTTTTTCTCCAGGTAAAGGGAAACCCAGAGAACCTTGTATTGATAGCTCCTTGGTTATTTTGAAAGGTTCGAAGACGGTTAAATCTATTAGGAAGTGGTAAGGAGCCTCCAAATTTATCAGAAGTACAATCAATCTCATTTAGGTCTCCAATCAAAAGGAACGGAAGATGGTAAGTTGCAATAGTTTGTTCAAGCCAATCCCAGAAGAGAGGCTTATTTTCCTCACGAGCATGCGCATAAACAAAAAATAAGAGGTACGGATGGAAAGGATCGTTAACATGCATTATAATAACGTTTGTTGTTTGAAGAGCAAGGTGACACGAACGAGTGAAGTCTGTTTGGTAAATAAAGAGGGCAATACCACCTTTAGTACCAATTGCGGGAGAGGAGATACATTGGTGGAAACCAATTTTTTTTTATGATAGCGTCAGAAGGATACGTTTCAGTTTTAGTTTCTGCTAAACATAAAAATTGTAACTTGTGAAGTTTTCGTAGAAAGGCAATTTCGTCCCAGAAATTGGCCCTCCTAATACCCCGAACATTCCAATAGGCGCAGGTCATAATAACGATTTTATATACGGACGGTTATATAAGATTGTATTTAGAGTTGGTAGAGCATAATAGGGCATTATGAAAATACTTTTTGTAAACGAGTTTGAGTTGTAAATAGAATAATGGTGGCTGTGCAAATTCGATCCTCTTTCAAAGGTAAATGAAAAATGGTAATCATAGCATACGATATGCAAGATCAGTAAACTAAGAAGGTTATTGCCAACCAGAAAGGAGAGATAAAGCTTAAAGCTAACAAAATTTTGATATAAAAAAACGGAATGTAAGTGAATAGTCATGCACACAACATTGGTTACTGTTTTTTGGGATGTTTGAAGATCATAGAGCATATGACAAATCAAACAAGTAGAACCATACTCGAAAGAGTTATTAAGCTGAATACATAAATACATGCCTGAAAGTAGTAGTTTGACATTTCTTGATACAATAATTTGAACAACAACAAAATACAATCTGCTATCTTTTTGAACAATACAGTTGGTCTTGCACAGAGAGGAGAAAAAGTGTAGGTCCAATGAGTCAAAATAGGCAGCCGAACAATGTGGGAGCAATGTACTGCATGGATTCAGAAAATTGGTAATATGAGATCTATTATAATGAACAAAGATGATAAAAGGGTAGTCATAGTTCAGCAGAAAGATGAAGGGGTTATTGACACATACAAGGGAATGAGTATGACAACAGACATTTCTGGAGAAAATCAACAGAGATGCATATTGAATTATGGAACACTTTACATATAAGTTTGAGTCCCTGGTGGGATGTAATTGATAACATTTACCAGCAAGAGAACTAATAGAAGCAACCAGTAATTCAGAAAGAGAAAGTAAGTCCTTGATGCAAGTAGTAAAAACATAGATTGATATTATACAAAGGGCTGCAGTTGAAGACTGCAGATGTGGGTGAGCATTTAATGTGTGGAAAATAATAAAAAAGTGGGCAGCAGTACTTGATTTATTTAGACAAACATTGTGCAAAGCTTGTAACAGTAAAAATCTGGATACATGTAAATGAGTTTGCACTTTAAATTTAAGTTTTGTAGTGTAAATACCTAGATTAACAAAGCCAAAAATCAGCATTAACTGGTTAAACATGAACTGGTGGTTTAGTATATAATAGAAGGGAATGAAGTAGTAGTAGTACCGATCCTTTGGTGTTCTAAATTGGTGTATTAAGAGACTGCAATTTTCATAGTAAAGATCACAACACAACCAGCTGAACCATTTGTCAAAGAAAATTACAGACGCCTTGCAGTTGTAAAGAAGAAGGTGCATAGTATAACAAAGGTGATATAAACTTGAGATATAAGAAGCAAGAAAAATCAAAAAGCAGTCATAGCATTGAAAAACCAATGATAGCAGGTCATAATAACTTAGAAGGGGTTTATAAGCATTTGGTGTGTGAACATAAGGAACAGATTGGTATGTATGAAATGAGAAATGAGGATGAGAAAGCTGTAAAACTTGTAGGAGACAATATTGAGAGAAAAAATTCAGATCCTGTATGTAAGCTGTGAAATTATCAAATTGATCATCTGTTTGAGAACAGATATTAATTTGAAGTAATTGGTAAATTCTCATGTGGCAGTTTAATTTTGCATGCAATAGGGTACTAAAAAAATTCAAGGTTGTATGTGCTACATAGAAGATGTATAGAAGAAACTCACAGAAAATCTTTGATGACTGAAATTTATGCAAGAAGAAGTAGAATTTTGAAGTTTACAGATGATAGTGGTAAGTAAGCCCAAGTTGGTAGGTGATAGTGGTACTAATATGGATTTTGAAATAGCAGGTATAATGACATATGTTTTCAAAATTAAACAATACGTAATAAGATTGAATTAGAGTTGTCAAAGCAATCTGAATTTGTACTTGATATATTGTGATTACATTTTTGTTATTAGCAGGACTTGTTACAGAATGAGTGGAAATTTCTGTATTTTTTTTGCTGAAACTATTAAAATTCCAAGATTGAGAAAGCCTTTGCGTAGGTAGTAAGCCAAGATTTGAATAGGTGTTAGATGACTTACCAAAAAGTGGATGGATAATGATCATACAACACAAACTGAGGTGCAAGTATTTGTCATACCAATTTGCAAAGAGATGTTCAAAAAGTGGTATGAGATGTTTGTATAGAAGTGTTAACCATCCAACAAAATTGAAAGGGTAAGTGTTGTGCAAAGTGTCATATAAGGTTTCAGCAAACTTTGTAGAGTGAGAATTCATACCAGTGAGTTGATCATAGTAATGTTCAATCATCCTAGTTAGCCAAAAAAGGAACTCTACCAGTCTGCAAAGATGTACAAAGACATCCCTACAGAGGCAAAGCACCAAGAACGGAGAAACCAGGATGATAAGTTTTGGAGAAAGGGTAAAAGGAAGGACCTTACCCGTAGAAAGGAAACCAAAAGATGGAGACCTCACAAAAAGAAGGCCAGAAATCCCAACCAACAGACGAGCCATTAACTGGGAAGCAGCAAGGGATGACCCATGATGCACCTGCAACCACAAAAAACCACAAGGCAGCAGCAAGGAGCAAGAAACCAAGGAGCAACAAAGGAGCGCAGAGAGAAAGGGCAAAACAAAAGAGAAAAAATACAAGAGGCCACATAAATGAGAACCCAAAGGAGAAACGAGAGTCAAGAAGAGACACAGAGCAAAGCCCATGAAAGCAGAGAGAATACAGGGAGCATAGAGAAGAAAGATCCAAGCAAGAGGAAGAAAAGATAGATCTAAACAAATACAGTGGAACAGATCGCAAGAATAGTCAAAGGGATCCCAACACCGAGGGACCAAGGCAACCACATAACCAAAAGCACTAGGGCTGGACATTATCCACGGGTGACCGCCTCACCCGCTAAACCCACCCATTTTTATGGGTGGAAACCCATGAAAAGACGGTTGATGGGTGAGGCGGTTGACGGGTGAAATGGTTTACGGGTCGAATATGGGTTATATTTAGCAACCATTTCACCCGACCCATCAACCGACCCATCACCCGACCCATCACCCGACCCATCACCCATCAACCATTTACCACCCATTTCACCCACCAATTTACCAAGAATATATTCTTATTTTTATTGCTTTAAGAAACATTTTCAATTTCTAGCTTTTAAATAATGCATTGTGGTAATTTTGGTTAGCTTATGTTTGGAAATATTTCATTTATCATTAATGTATTTGAATTTTAAAACTAATTATTTTTTAATTCTCGGGGTCAATCGAGTTTTAAATAATTATATTATAAAATAATTTATTTGTGATATATTATAATTATATTTCATAGTAATCCGTGGATGGTGGGTTACCCACCCCACCCGCGGGTGATGGGCGAGGCGGGTATGGGTACAAGTCTTAGCGGGTGATGGGTGAGGCGGGTGGATCATTTTTATTGACGGGTCGGGTGATGGAAGTGTTCCACCCACCCATAAACCGCCCCATGACCAGCCCTAAAAAGCACAGATAAGATGAACATGAAGAGAGACACACGGGTATATAGCAAAATCAAAAGCAGGGTAAACAACAAGGAACACAGGAGCAGAAAACCGAGCATAAGAGCAGTCAAAAACAAGGCAAATGATAAGATGCAACAATTTGGCGGATACAACCTGAATAGAAGCAGAGCCATGCCATAAGCAAAGAAGGGCTCGACGATTGCACACGACCCAACAAAACCGAGCAAGGAAAACAATTAAAACACGCAAGAATCTGAAGGGAGCACATGCGCACAACAACAGCAGAAGAGAAGTGGGAGCCAAAAGGATGAAACCCAATAAGGAAAGAGAGCAGAAAGACTTATCTGGGAGAGCCGCTGAAGCTCGACGTCGGAGGAAGAGGAGGCAAAGGCCACCGAAGAACAAGACCAACTCAAAAGGCAGGGAGCCACAAGCGGAAAGAAGAGCAAGCGACGGATGACCCGCACGAGACAAGAGCACCCGAGAGCAACGAGGGAGAAGAGGCCTAAAACCACACCCAAACGGCACAAAGGCGAAGAGGCCAAGGATGGAGAGATGAGCAAGAAGAAAGACGGCAAGGGGGGATCTAAGGGTGAAGGGGGAGGGTTCATGGACAGCCAAAAACTCAACGAGAGAGAAGATGGAGATCCAAAGCTTGGGAGACACACCAAGACCAACCACCACAAGGGAGGCGGCGATGGAGGTCAGGGAAGGGTAAAGGGAAAGGTGGGAAGCTGAAGAAAGGTTGGCGGCGGAGGACAGGAAGCCATAAATTAGGTTTAGGAATTGGGGGTGAGGAAGGGATTTTTGAAGGCGTTGATGAAACACAAATGGCCATAATAAAAACAAGAAGTGCATTCGATGAAGAAATCATCATCGGCGCCCATGGAAGCAAAACAAGGATATGTCAAGTGGATATTCACGAACTGCAATTGTGAAAGGTTAATTAGAAGCCTAATTATTCAATGATGAATCAGATTTGTAGTAGTTTTTTTTAGAATCATAATTGAACTGATATTTCTTTAGGGTTTGTTTGCTGATTAGTTGATGAATTTCGTTGCTTCTACATTACTAAGATCGATCATGCTTTTGATACACTTCGAGGTCTCCAAATCCAAAGAACAACAACAAACGCAAGCTTGGAGGTTTGTTCTTTGATTTCAATAAACAGTTTTGTATTTTTCATGAGTACAATATTGTTTTGCAATGATTATAAATTTCAATAAATTGTTCTGTTTCATTATGTACATTATTATATTCAATTATTATAAAAAACTTTTTCGTATATTACTTTAAAATATGTAATGGTTTCACCCTTTGAATATTTTTCAACTATTTACACGAACTTATTCATCACAAAATAAAAAGAATATTTCTACATTTATGTTTCATGTATGTTTACTATGTTTTTCTACAAATTAGGACAATTTTTCAATAACAGATATAAGCTATTATGTATTTTTCATGTCGTACAATAGTGTTTTTCAATGATTATAAAACAATTTTTTCACATACTCATTACAAATATATAATAGTTTTTCTCTTTAAAACTTTTTCAAATATTTACATGAACTTATTCATTACAAGATGAAAAGAGTGCTTTTTCATTTTTGTTTCATGTGTGTCTATTGTGTTTTTCTACATATTGATAATACTTTTTCAAATAACAGATTTTAACTGTTATACATCTTCCATGTTGTACAATAGTGTTTTTCAATGATTATAAGAACACTTTTACAATAGTGTTTTTCGTTTTGATAATTTTGCATTATATGATGAACAATTGTTCAACAATATTAGTTATGTGTACTATTATGTGTGAATTTTGATATACATATATGTGTGTTTTGTTATGCAGTTATTCGAGAAGGGGGATAAAATAGTAATGGATCAAGTTTGAAGACAAAGACAATGAATTTTATTTATCATATCAGTGTATATTGAAAAACATATGTACTTTTTCAATCTTATTGTAATATGTATTTGAGTTGTAACAATCCTTATATTCATCTTATTCAATGCATTATGTTTATATATTCAATGGTCACATAAGATCATTATTTTCAATTTTCTTTTAATACGCAATGATTCAGCTTATAATGAATTGATTTTCATGTGAAGACAAGCACTTATTCAACTTTAGTAGTATATGAGCACATGCCAAGTTAGAAAAATGAATCATACAACAATAAAACATGTTTAACTATGTAACTATTCAAACCATCGTACAAATTTATTCAAACACTGACTAATATGTTTTTTAGGATTCACTAACGTTTTTTGAATTTTGTGATAAATTAGTTATTTTTAAAAAATATTCTCACTCTTATTAATCCCTATAATCAAGGAACTTTCATTTAAAAAAACGTGGCCTTTTAATTTGAATCTTCAATCAAATCCCCCCCCCCTAAAAATTCTCTACCTTTTAAAATTAACCCCCCACTAATCCAATCCTCTCCTCCCTATTTTTCTTATCATGTAGCTAAATAAATCATCCTTGATTACCTCTAATCCAACGTCCCTCCTTAATCCGCATGTTGTACCATAAAACCTATTGTACCTGAGCGTTCCCCCTTACTGCTAATTGCTTGACTGGACAACTTAAAACAATGAAGAATAATTGATGCTAACTAGTACTACAGTTGAATGGCGGCAAGAGAGAGGGAGAAGATCGAAGGTTAGCAAACTCATTGTAGTAACCCTAGGAAAAAAACATTAGATTTTTTTTGATTTGGTAATTTTTTTCTGTTTTGATAAATTTGTTTTAATTAAGTTAATTAAATTAGGTTAAAAAAATCTCCACGTGGAGCAATATTAGGAAAGCGATAGGGGATGAAATACAAAGCACAACAGGTGATCCGAACTAGAGAGATCGAGGTATGCGTTGAGAATGGCTCGATGCCACACCTAGAAAGAGCAATATAATTGAGAGCGTGGGTGAACTATGCACCGACTCAAAGCAATTAACGATGGACAACGATAACATCCCAAAGGTTGGAAGATTGAGGCATGCAATTGCAGTTGGTGACTTGTGTGCAGCGGCAGACGCAATCCTCGAAGGCCGGCCAACCCAATAGGCTAGGGAGTCGGGATCCCGCATAAGCTCTGATACCATGTAAAATTTTGGTGGGCCATATTTGATGTAAGAGTTACATGTTGGTTCGTGCGCATATACACTACACATAAGCCAATTGGGTTTCACCTAAAACCATGCCCCAATTGGCAATAGGAAAAGTAACTCACGTGCTTATATGATGATAATTTATGTTCTAAGTCCCGATGTAAGATCAATCTTTAATCTCGACATATGTCTACTTGATTTGGAATACAATCGCTCCTTGAGAAGTTCTCTTCTAAACTGAGAGGTTGGCAAGGTCGATTTTTGAGCACGGCGGGAAGATTAACTCTAGCAAAATCCGTTCTCTCGTCTCTCCCCGTGTACTCCATGGAGACTGCGTTTATCCCTAGAGAGGTCTGTGTGAAAATTGATAGCCTCATAGCACGCTTTATATGGGGCGGAACGTAGGACAATAGGTGAATCCACCTTATCAGTTGGGAGGAGGCGACTCTCCCTAAGGCTGCGGGTTGCTTGAGCTTGCGTAGCATGACCGAGCTTAATCTTGTGGTAATTGCTAGATTGGCCTGGCGTTTTCTCACGGACAAGAACAAGGTGTGGATGGACATGCTCCGGTCTAAGTATGTTTGGGCCGACGGTACCGAGAAGTGCACCGGTTCACATATATGGAGAGGTGTTAGGAAAGGTGTGAAGGAGGTGATTGCTCCGGGATCCCGTTGGTGCATTCGTGGTGGGTTGGAGACGCTTGTTTGGACTGATGTGTGGTTTGCTGACTTTCCGCTCATATCTGTCGCTCTCAATCCGATAGCCCCCGCTGATTTGGGCAAATCCGTTAGGGAGCTTTGGGTACCCGACAATGGGTGGAATTGGGCCCTTCATAATCCACTATTGCCAGCTAGAGTGCTGATGAACCTGGTTGCTGTTTGCGTGGCTGACGACCCTACTGACCAGAACGTACTGAGCTGGGGTGGAACTTTGTCAAGGGCATTCTCTATAAGCTCGGCTTACTTTGGTATCATCACCAAGCACTTCCCGATCGCCGCCAACTTCACTATTTTCACTCATGTTTGGAAGATCGACGTCCCGGAACGTCACCGCCTGTTTCTCTTATTGGCGCTCAAGGAAGTTATCATAACTAATCAAGAGCAGGTACGGTGACATATTGTCGTGGATGCCGTTTGCTCGAAGTGCACGCACGAGGATGAGTTGTTGATCCACCTTTTGTGGGATTGTCATATCACTAACCGCCTATGGCATGATCTTCACCCTCCTCTTACCAAGGAAGTCTTTTTTGAGTCCGATTTTGCTCTTTGGATTCGTAGTAATCTGTCTTGCTCTAGACGCGTCCATGATGGACTCGTGTGGGTGGATCTCTTTACTATAGCCCTTTGGTGGATTTGACGTTGGCATAATCAATTTGTGTTTCAGCAGGAGGTCTTTGGAGGTGATTGCATGGCGTTCCTTATATCTTATGTTAGGGAGTACGTTAGGGCTAGGAAGACGGAGCGCGAGCTTACAAAGAACCGCAGGACCGAGGGGGTGAATGTATCTTAGTCTCGACCGGTGGATGGGTGGACTAAGATCAACACAGACGGTTCCGTTCGGGATGACGGGCTCGTGGCTGCAGGAGGTGTGCTGCGGGATAAGGACGGTAAGTGGCTTTTTGGTTTTGTGCATAACATTGGTATGTGTACAGTTCCAATGGTGGAGCTATGGGGTATCGCTCAGGGATTGCATCTTGCGTGGAGTAAGGGCTAAAGGAGGGTTTGCTTGGAAGTGGATTCGCAACTTGCAGTCATGCTTTTAGGAAGGTCTGTAGATTGTAGTGATCCCTTAGCTAGCTTGGTACACAGGTGTCAAAGCTTAATTCGTAGGGACTGGAGTATCCAGTTCTGCCATGTTTACAGGGAAGCGAATAGTGTTGCGGATTTCCTTTCTTCCTTTGCCTTTTCTTTTCCTATGGGTGTGCATTTGTTAGCTAAACCTCCGGAAGGAGTGAACTCTTTATTGCTTGATGATGTAAAGAGTCGGGTTATCCCCTGCTTGCGTACTACTTAACTCTTTTTGATTAATTAATAAAACGTCCCTTGAGAACATGAAGACTACTGCCTCTACTTAAAAAAAAACATCGAAAGTACAAAACACCACGTTGTCGATCTGTTTTCATTCGAATACGTGGATCTTCTAAGATATAGCACGCAGGCAGTATTTCGTTGAAACATGCAAAATAGATACGCATGACCTACTTTTGTACATAGAATGTGTATCAAATTAGAAACCCGATATACAACAGATTTAAAGTCAACTTGGCAGCCTTACTTCCTATTTGTAGATGAAAGAGGCTTCAAGTTCCCAGACCTCGCGAAACTAAATTTAACCCTATCTAGCTGATTCATTAGAACTCGAAAGGGAAACCTTGTATTGAGAGGTCTATATAAAGTGCAAACACATTATATTCAATATAATCAAGCACGTACACATACCTACAATCACATATCATATAACGCTTTTCAAACTTTTTGAACAAAACATATATAATTAGCTTGCCTAAAGGTATGACCGGAGGAAAGGGCGGAGGCGGTGGCAAGGGCGGTGGAGGTGGTGGCGGTGCCAAGGGCGGTGGAGCCGGTGGAGGAGCCAAGGGCGGAGGAGGAGGCGGAAAGAGTGGTGGAGGAGGAGGAAAGGGAACGGGATCGTCTTCGAGCTACTCGGGTTCGGGGATGATGAAGGCGCCAGGAAACCCTGGGGCTTATGTTTCAAGGGCTGGATTCGAGGGCAACCCTGGTGCCTATTTCGGCAATCTTCATAGTTCCAACAAGTAGAGTATGATCTATGTAAGGTTACCATGCATGTAGTCTTGGCACATGTTCGGGTTTTCCAGTTTTTTTTTCTTTGCCTCATGTGTGTATATACTGTACTAGTTTGGAGATGTCTTATCAGTTTGTTCTAGTTAAGGGTGTATATGTCTGAGCTTTACAAATGCTGTCCCAACAAGACTACATAAAGTACGTTGTTGTATATTTAGCAATAAGAAGGGCAGCTTTTCTTGTATAGTATTGCGTGGTCTTCTCTTCCATCTTCGGTCGTTGCTAAATGCATGCACTAGCTAAGCTACTTGCTCTTTTTTGTCCATTTGGGGATTTAATCCTTTTTCTTTCTATGACATGATAAGCGTGTCAGCACAACCGAAAAAACAGGTTCCATGTTAGTCTTCGAAGCTATAGATGAAAGGTGCCGTATATATGTATCCTTCAAATCGAAATTGGAGAAATCTCGTTTGATATACTATGTTGATTTAGAGTTTATTCGGTTGGGTTTGTTACAAGAGGATTCAACCTAGCTTTATTACAAGTGAGCCTTACAACAGGTCAATGATTTTGCTGGATCTAGGTATGTGTTACTAAACAAAGCAAACACTATACCAACGAGTTGTCGGTGTAGTGGTGCTAGGGTTGCACTTGGTAGGGTGAACTAAGCAAGGTTCGATTCCCCGCAACATCGTTGGGAGAGGCTTAAAATCTTAACCCTGGGACCTACCTCGAATTGGATTAGTCGGCCCAATGGGCCGGAAACTAGGGTGCAAACAAAAAAAAGCAAACGCTATTCACACAGTCCTTTCACGCAACACATAAAAATACAATTAAAAGACACGAGTTATATATTCTCTAGTAAAACATCTACCTTCCTTAAAAGGATTTTGAATCAAGTACTACTGTTATTGGTTATCTTGAATTATACACGACATATCAAGATATCAATGTACTCTTTTCCTAGAATCTTCTCCTAACCTCATTGCCTTGCCCTCTAGATCGTATAAACAATTCAAGTACAACAAAATTCATCCTAAGTTACCTTAGAAATATGGCCTTTCATCAAGGTTCACAAGTTTGGATCCTTCTCTAGTGGTAACAATGTCTTTGTTGCAACCACTGTTCTTGTATGTAATCACCTTGAAGATCTACATTTAGAGCGCCAACGTTGTCTGTTTCCTTCTTTTCTCATGGCCTATTAAGAAATCTTCAAATGCTCCTGTATGTTGCCGCACCTTCTCTACGATGAATTCCACTTTTCTCCCTAATAGAAGCACTCCAAGGGGTCCTCTTCGACGATGACGGCAAAGACAAGCCCTAGACTCTATCCATATGTATAATGGACGATTAGGTCTTATCAAGTATTATTATCTTGCCATAGAATAATTTCCACGCAATTATATACAAACAAATTTACACAATCAAATCATAAACACAGTCTCTATCCTATTGCCCCAAGTGATTCCTCTCTCCTAAGGTTTCGATTTTATATGATATGATTCTCCAAGATATTATATTTCTTCTAAAGATAATAACAACCCAAACCAGTTGTCAAAATGCGTCATTAGGAAACGCGCATTCTCACTTTTTTGAATAAAAACCTTGCTCGCGCAAATATATGTTGTTGTTCTCTCACACTATTCCCTAATGTAGTACAATTTTTCTTTTCTCACTAGATTTGGTTCTCGTTCTTCCAATACTCAAGTCATACCTGAAACACTATGAAAACATCCAAACCATATAGACTCATGACGTTTGTCATCATCAAAACTCAAGGAAACGTCTACTACACTGTTCCTATGGTGACAACTTCGCATCTTTCCAATAGATTCTAACAAATTGAGTGTGACTAGCTCACTCTATCCTATTAAGACGACTTCCTCAACCTTCCACATCCTTCTGAACAAGTGTGTGTAGTTTCTTAAACAAGTATGACAAACGGATTGAACACGAGTCACATATGCAACCCCCCAATTTCCGCCCCCCCCCCCCCCCACCAAAATCCTGCCCCTATATATAAGGATAGATGCCTCCAATTTGGGAGGGGAGAAGGGTGAAAAACATCCTTCTGAACAAGGTTGTATGGTTCCTTGAACAAGTATGACAAACGGATTGACAAGAGTCACCTATGTAACCCCCCCTAATTTCCATTCCCCCCCCCCGACCAATATTCCGTCCCTATATATAAGGATCGATGCTTCCAACTTGGGAGCGGAGGGTGAAAAATTCTTTTTGAACAAGTATGTGTTGTTCCTTGAACAAGTATGACAAACAGATAGAACTAGAGTCACATATGTATTCTCCCTCCCCAATTTTCACCCCCCCCACCAACACCAAAATCCCGTCCCTAAATAGAAAGATCGATGCTTCCAATTTGGGAGGGGAGGTGTTGGGCCATCTGATATCTAAACCAACAAGATTCAAAGTTGAAAAAGGCCCATTATCAATTCATCGCCCACGCTAGTTAAGAGCTCCGGCAATTTCGCCCTTCATCAATAGCGGACGTTGACTGTAGCAAGACGGAGATCCTCAAGCACCAAATCATAACTACGAGTGCAAGATTTCCGGGATATCATGTAACGCTTGCCAACAGCTCAATGAAAGGGAGGAATCTCAATATAAAAGGAACGAAGAACACCATAGAAGACACACAATACTCTGCGTTCACAATCACTCTGAGCTTACCAAAAATCTCCATTCTTGCCTTATTATTTTCAATCACAATCTCTTTGTTTCTTGAAATCAACTGTGCTCGGATTTCTGTGCTTTTAATCGGAACAATAGTCGATTGATCAATACAATTCTCTTCACAACTCTAATCATTTTCTTTGTTCTCATATCGGTCGTTTTCCCATTTATTTTCTGTTCATTGCTTCTAACGCGTTGTGACAACTTTGTGACTAGGATTCCCTCATTATAGCGAAGTAACGCGTTTACGCGGTTAATTCGCCTAAAACAGGAGGATGGTGAAAAAATCCTTCTAAATAGGTGTGTAAGTATGGCAAATAGATTGAAATAGAGTCACCTATGTATCCCCCCAATTTCCGTCTCCCCTCACTAAAATGTCGTCCCTATATATAAGGACCGATGCTTTCAATTTGGGAGGGAAGGGGGTGAAAAACGTGGTTCTGAATAATTGTGTGTGGTTCCTTGAACAAGTATGACAAACAGATTGAACAAGAGTCACTTATGTACCCCCCCCCCCCCCAATTTCTGTCTCCCTTTCCAAAATCCCGTCCCTATATATAAGGATCGATGCTTCTAATTTGAGAGGGAGGAGGGTGAAAAACATCCTTCTGAACAAGCGTGTGTGATTCCATTAATAAGTATGGCAAATGGATTGAACAAGAGTTACCTATGTATCCCCCCAATTTCTGTCTCTCCCACCAAAATCCCGTCCCTATATATAAGGATCGATGCGTCCAGTTTGGGAGGGGATGAGAGAAAAATATCATCCTAAACAAGTGTTTTTGGTTCCTTGAGCAAGTATGACAAATGAATTGAGCAAGAGTCACTTATGTATCCCCCAATTTTCGTCCCTATATACAAGGATCGATGATTCAAATTTGGGAGGGAGGGAGAGTTTCCTATAACCTCGATGAGTTGAACAAGTTCTCATTTAAGTATGAACGAGTAACAAGAAAAGGTTGAATAACTATGTACAAGCATGTGAATAACACCTTATTGAATAACAGTTTGTGATTCCTAGAATAAGTATCGCAAACATAATGAACAAGAGTCACGTATGTATCCGCCTTCAATTTTCCTCCCTATATATAAGCATGTTTTCAATCTAAGTATCTCTTCCATAGACTGATTTCATCTAATGGTTGATATTGTGTTGCATGTTGCACTTAAACCTGTCAATCGGGTCGGGTCGGACGGGTTTGGGTCGTGTCATTCCGGGTTCGGGTTGAAGTCAAACGGGTTATGGGTCAAACTGGGTCGGGTTATTACGAGTTTTCGGGTCAGGTCGGGTCAACCCAACGGGTCAAAAGTATCAATGTTTTTACAAAAATTAAAATAAAATATTATTTAAATAATAAAATTTCAAAAAATTTTAAAAATAAAATATAACATATATTTTGAAAATAAATTTTACGTATTGTAATATAACTAAACTATAAAAAATGGGTCCGACCCAATGGGTCGGGTTGAAACTGGGTCATGGATCTAAATTTTCGGGTTGAAACCCAAAATTTTTGGGTCGGGTCAAGTTTGCGGGTCAGGTCAGCTTTTGACAAATCTAGTTGCACCAAAATAGCTCATTGTACTAGAGCGTCGTTCTGAAGAACTATGTCCAACTATTTAATCTCTCCTACCAATCTATTGACCCCTAAAATATAGGAGAATTTGCGGATGTGCCCCACCCAATAAAACGGTTTGCAAAAATGTCCTTAAAACGACAAAATAGCGAAACAGGTTGTTTTGAGCGTTTTTACAATAAAATTACATTATTTTGTGTTTTCTTTTAGATAGAATTTTATTAAAAATTCATTATAATTACATTAAAAATATTCAACCATAAATTTTGGAAGTTTATTTTAAAAACAAAATTGAAAAATAGAAAAATAAAATATAAGATAGAAAAGATTTTAAAGAGAAAAAGATTTTTTGGAAAAAAATTAAGATATTGTGGAAGATATGGTTAAGATTTTTATCTTTGACTATTGTCAAACATATATGCATGTGTATGGTTATTATCATCGTTTCCATATATATGCATGATTTTCGAAGCTAGGGTTTTCGAAGATTGTTCGAGTTCTGCGCTATGGGTGAGATGCATCCTGTCACCCTCCGTATACTTCCTGTCAGACACAATAAAACATCCTATCATCCTTCTGAAAAATACTATCATTGTTTTCCTGTTAAAAGCATGTCGTGTTTCTTCTAAAAAAACATTGATGTTTCTAATCTTTCACACTGAAATTTATCTCTAAATACACAATTGAACATTACAAAAAAAAGATATAAAATAAGAAAGTATTTTTGAAAATTTAAGAGTTTTTTAAACAATGAGATATAATTTTGGAAGCTATGGTTCATCACAAAGCTAGGGTTTTCGAAGATTGCTTGAGTTTTGCGCTATGGGTGAGGTGAATCTTGTCACCCTTACTAGAACATCTATCATCAACAACAAATTATTTTGTCACCCTTGTGTACAATAATATCATTTTGTTCATGTTAAAAACGTGTCGTTTTTCTTCTAAAAAACATTTATTTTTCTCACTTTCATTAAAATTTATTTCTAAATATAGAATTGTAAAATACAAAAGAAAAAGAAAATATAAAACAAGAAAATATTTTTGAAACTTTAAGATTTTTGGAAACAATGAGATATTGTAGAAGATATGGTTAAGATTTTTATCCAATAATATTGTGAAACATATATGCATGTGTATCGTTATTATCGTCATTTTCATTTATATATATATATATGCGTGATTTTGAAGCTAGGGTTTTCGAAGATTATTGGAGTTATGCGCTATGAGCGAGATGCATCTTGTCACCCTCACTAGAACATATATCATCCACAAAAAATTATCTTATCACCCTTTTGTAAAATACTATCATTTTTTTCATGTTAAAAACATGTCGCGTTTCTTATAAAAACATTGATCTTTCTCATCTTTTACTAAAATTTGTTTCTAAATATAAAATTGAAAAATAAAAAAATAAAGAAAATATAAAACAAGAAAATATTTTTGAAAAATTAAGGTTTTTGGAAAGAATGAGATATTGTGGAAGATATATATTGTGGAAGATTTATTTTGAAAATATAAAACATAAATACATGTGATCGTTATCATCTTCAGTTCAACATTGATTGATCGTTATTATCTTCGCTATTATCTTTGTTATTGTCTTCGATTCATCACAAAGTATTCGAGAGTTGTTTGAGTTCTCGCTACGGGTACAATTTTATGTCATCTTCACTAATGAACCTGTCATCCACAATATATATCTTGTCACCCTTCTGTAAAATCTAGATCCGGAATATTATTTATTTATTTTTTTGTAAGATTTCCAATTTTTCTTTTAAGTGCAAAAAGGATAGAGTGAAAAAATGAAATCTTGTTTTAATATTAAAATATTTATAAATCTTTTTATTTATATATATTTTCAAATTTGGATAAAAAAAGTTTGTTAAAATATCTTATTTTTTAAAAAAATTATTAATAAAAAAATAATTTTGATTTTTCTAAAAATATTTTTTTTATTTGATAACAAATAGTCATTTTAGGCATACATATAATACTTTTTAGATATAACCGCAATATTATTAGGTATTTTTACAAATCGAAAAAAAGTCATATATATTTGCAAACTGGTTATAAAATACAGGCACTGAGTAGTAATTCCTCTAAAATATATTTTCTGACCATCAAAGAAACCATCCCACCAATTTATCGATCTCTTAAACCTATTCGATGCGACGATGACCCCCAGAGAAACCATTCCACATGCAGTTCTCCTCCATTTATTTTTTGTCAAATTGTACTCAACTAATTTAGTATTAATCTCTTACAGTGGGTAAAACATCCGTGGGGACCTTCCAATTCGACAATGACTTTTTGACTTTTCCAAGAGGCCGGTGAAGGAGTTTGGAAAAAAATCGGTGCACCAATTCAAATGAGAAGAGTCTTTCTAAAACCAGTCAATTTCACACAATGACTTGATGTTTTTTTCAACCAAAAATGACTTCATGTTTTTAGCATTTTAGATTCCTTTGATCGAAGTAGACAATATTCATCATATGGGTGGGGCTGTGAATAGGGACAATACATATGAGGTGTATTGTGAAGAATGTAAGGACAGCAGTGATACTAGAACGTTGCAATCTCAATTTTTTTTGTTGTTGCTTGGGCTCATAATTATTCAATCTTCATATGCGTATTACGTACGTAGCATGTTAGCTAGCTAGCTGTATATTTACAATGCCAAGAACCAAACCTCTAATCTTCTCTATGACGCGAGGTCCGGTGGAGCTAGTAGCGCCGGCAAAGCCCACTCACCGTATTCTCAGACCACTTTCCGACATCGACGACCAGAAGAGCCTCCGATTCCAAATCCCGGTGGTTCAGTTTTACCCCGGGAACGGGCGGAGGGGCGACCCCGCGAGGGTGATAAAGAAGGCCTTGGCGGAAGCGTTGGTGTATTACTACCCGTGGGCCGGGAGGCTGAGGGAGGGGCCCCACGGGAAGCTCGCTGTGGATTGCACTGCCGAGGGCGTGGCCTACGTGGAGGCGGAGGCCGACGTCCGCCTCCTCGACCTCGGCTTCCTCTGCCCGCCTTTCCCTTGTTTCAAGGACTTGCTTCCTCAGGATGTGCCCGGAGACTCTTCTATCTTGGGCTCCCCTTTGCTCCTCTTCCAGGTTCATTCAGTTATGTTTGGCCTAATATGACCACGATTTGAAACCGCTCATGAATCAATCAATTCAAGAGTACGTGCTAAAGCATTTGAGTGTCCTATGAAGGTAACACGATTGAGATGCGGAGGATTCGTGATCGCGATGCGCATGAACCACACGATGGCGGACGCAGCAGGGCTGGTTCAGTTCTTGAACGCCGTCGCAGAGATCGCACGGGGAGCGACTCAGCCTTCCGTGATTCCGGTTTGGAGGCGGGAGCTCCTTTGTGCACGGGACCCGCCGCGAGTGACTTGCCTGCACCGTGAGTACGAGGAGGCCGAGGGGACTGCATTCCCCGTTTACGAACGGGATGACGACAACAGGGTCATCCAGCGCTCCTTCTTCCTTGGGCCCAAACAGCTGTCGTCCCTTCGAGAGCTCGTAGACCCTCGACTTCGAGCATGCAGCGTCTTTGAGTTGGTTGCTGCTTTCCTCTGGAGGTGTCGTACTATTGCTCTACAATTGGACGTAGAGGAACAGGTACTTCTAGCTATTTGGCAAACATCGACCGACTTCAAATACTCATTCATGCATTCAGATACGTGCTAATGTTCTGACTGGCTGACAACCAGAATGGGTTCTGGCAGCCAAGCCCAACACATAATCCGTACAAGGTCCATTCCTAAAACCAATTGGTAATAAGAGGCGCGCATAGTCCGTCTATTTATATGTTAGGCTTGGATTTCTTAAATTCTCGATATAGGATTCACAATTAAAGACAAAAAAAAATAAAAATTGGTCGAAAGACAAACACAAAAATTGGAGAAACATGGCACGAACAATAATGATGCCTTCCTATACGATATGTTAACAAACGTACGTTCTTCTTCGTTTAGGAAAGGGTACTTTGTATGGAAGTCGAATCTCCAACAACAGTTGGAGATGCTATCTTTAGAGCCTTAACCACTTGATTAGATTTCCGACCGTATGTATACGCTAACAAGAGTTGGATTACGGTATTGTAGGTACGACTTCTTTGCATAGTCAACGCGCGTGGCAAGTTCCAGCCGCCTCTCCCCACCGGCTACTACGGCAACGTCTTCGCCTTCCCGGCGGCAGTCACCACCGTGGAGGAACTCACGGCCAGCCTTGACCACGGCCTGGAGCTAGTCCGGAAAACCAAGGCGGAGGTGACAGAGGAGTACATGCGGTCGGTGGCTGACCTCATGGTGGTCCGAGGGCGGCCCTACTCCACGCTGGCGAGGTCGTGGATCGTTTCCGACGTCACGCGTGCCGGGTTCCTAGATATCGACTTCGGGTGGGGAATGCCGGTCTACGGAGGGCCCGCGTCTGCTACCCGAATCGAAGACGTCCCTGGCCAACTTAGCTTCTTTATGAAGGCGAAGAATGGCGAGGGGGAGAGCGGTGTGTTGGTTCCCATTTGCTTGCCGGCCGCTGCCATGGGAAGATTTGAGCAAGAGTTTGATGGAATTGGTGAAACATCCTATGTTTATTCTAGGATCTGATGCATCAATTCAAGCATGAACGTCCGTTCGGCCTATTAATATTTTAATTGTACGGTTGATGGAGTCCACATGAGGTCATTAAAATGCACTTTAACGGGTCATGTATCTGGTCTAGATATGTTATTCGGCTTAAAACATATCCAGACCATCTGAATTTGTCTATTTTAGTTATTTGAACACCTGATCTTTGAAACGGATCTATTGAACACCCTAAGTTGTTAAAGGCTACTATTAAAGACTTCGTTCCTAATTACGGAGTGTCGTAATACGCACGCACTATAACATGAACTTAATTTAAGAAAAAAATGTCACGTAATACCAGATTAGGCCTTCTCATTTAACTGATTGTCAACTAAACCCGTCACTATACTACATTGGTAGACAAAATTTTTTCACGCACATAAGCTTAAAAATATCTGGCTTTTAAAGAAAATACTCCAAAATCAAGCGTACATCACATGCATAATGTCACATTATGGACGAGGTGTTTAATAAGTAGGCTTTGACAAGTTAGGGTGCTCATAAGTCCATTTCAAAGGTCCGGCGTCCGAATGACTAAAATGAATGAGTTCAGCTGTCTATATATGTTTTAAGGAAGCCCCTACAGAAAGGGCTTAGCAAGAGGGAGGTGATGCCAATGTGATGCGGAGTGAGATAGCTGAGTGTATCCCTAGAGCAATGTGTGCAAAGTTGGGCATGTCAAGAGGCGGATCTGGGCGCAAGAGATCGGTGACTTGGTGGAACACAGAGGTGTAGGAAAGGTAAGGGGTAAGCATGGCTTTTAGAGCTTGGATGAGGAGCACTGGCCCAGACAGAGAGTTAAGATCAGTAAGTACATGGCAACGAAGAAGGAAGCAAAGCAAGTTGTGGCGAGTGCAAAGGAGAAAGCGTATGAAAGTCTCTATAATACACTTAATGAAAAAGGGGGAGAGAAAAATTTGTATAGGCTTGCGAGGAAAAGGTATAGGATGAGCTCGGATTTGGACAGGGTGCGATGTATCAAAGGAAAATAGGAACGTCTTAGTGGATGATTTAGAAATGAAAAAGTGGTGGGAGAGCTACTTTTGCGGTTTGTTGATTGACGGATGTGTGCCAACGGAGAGACAATAGGTTTTAGGGAGTCGGAGTAGCTGACTTCTCTTCAGGCATTTCACTAGGGTAGAAGTCAGTGAGGTGATCCGCAAGATGGGCAGCAGAATGGCAGTGGGTCCGGATGAGATTCCGGTGGAGATTTGGAAATATTTGGGTGTAAGAGGATTGGAGTGACTATCATCACTTTTCAATGTTATATATCTTCAAGTCGACAAAGATGTTAAAGATGTGATACTCAGTAAGTTAATCCCGTTGTATAAGAACAAAGGAGATATGCAACAGTGTAACAACTATAGAGGTATAAAACTATTTAGTCATACAATGAAAATGTGAGAGAAAGTAATACAAGTTTTACCCCCGTACCATACACGACCAACTATAATAAATTTATTAGACACATTAGTAAGAAAAATACTATATCAACAAAGTACACTTTTTTTTTAGGAAAGGAGACTTTCATTCAATCAAGCAGTAGAGTCATACAAGAGTAATGAAGCAAAAACATCAGGACAAACGTCTATAGAAAAAGAGATAACAGAAGGCGACGATCTCAGGGAAGCTAAGAGATACGCCGGCCGATTCCCGTCCCTCCTTACATGGCTCCACTAGCAGACTAGAAAACCCTGAGCAACATCATGAATATCACTCAACACCACGTCTAGCTCCCCCTTCCACTGCCTGTCGGTCTGCAGCTTAGTCATCAGTGCACTACAATCGGACTCCGCCACTACATGGGTGAGACTGAGAGAACCATATCCACGCATTGCCTCAACAACCAATCCAGAGCCATTGCCTCCCCCATCTCGGGGTCGCCACACACTCCAATAGACGAGAAGCCCAGCAACACCACCGCCCCGGTCCCATCCCGCACCACAAACCCCGCCCCCACTTCTCCGCTACTACTCAAACTTGCATCACAATTTATCTTCAACAAACCACTCGATGGTTTTTGCCAAGGAGAAACTGAGGCCCCAACAGCCGCAGCAGAGCGAGTCTCCACTACACCACGCCTCTCGTGCAAATCTTGGATTGAAGAGGACCACCTGCCCCACATCTGTATGGACACCCTCGAATAAAATCCGGTTTCGGTTGCCCCATACCTTCCAACAGATCAACATCTAGAGCTCTGAATCAGCCGTTGAAACAGTCTTTGAAACCTTCTCAAAGAAATCAAAGAATGAGGCCAACTCCCAACCGAAATCGAACAAAGGGAAGGCGTTCCAAACGCTTTGTGCTTCCATGTAGGAGAAGAGAGCATGAAAAGTCGTTTCTCTCAACCCACATAAACCGCACACAGCATCTGGAGTAACCTTACTTTTCCACAGGTTCTCCATAACCGGGAGAGCCTACTTACAAGCACGCCATACCAAATTCCGCACCCTAGGAACAACATCAGTCTTCCAAAGCTAGCGGGAGCCCCCACCATTCGACCTGCATCCCAAACTAGACTCAATCTCCACTGAATCTAGTTTGGGATAGCCGTCTTCGTGGAGAAAAAGACATCTTTCATCCAAAACCATAGCAGCTCGTCGGGCACACTAAGACGTACCAGCCGATTGCGTAAAATAGCTGCCACATCAATCGGGAGGAATATACTCTGAAGCCCCTCTACGTCCCAAGACCTACAGCCCCAGTCAATCAAGTCCACCACCCGAAGATCCTCCTCACTCGTCGGACAGACCAAAATTGGCTTGAAACTACGAGGCTTCGGAAACCAGCGGGCACCCCAGAGTTTGATATCACTGCCATTGCCGACATGCCAAAACAGACCCCCCTCTAGCACCCATCGCCCCTGCAAAATACTCCGCCAAGTATAACTTGGGTTTGGGCCGAGGCTCGCCCCCATGAAGGTGGTTCTTGGGAAGTACTCTGCCTTAAGAATTTTCACTATCAAAGAGTCGGGTTCTTGGATTAATCTCCAGCCTTGGTTAGCCACTGTAGCAAGGTTGAAGTTTTCGATATATCGGAACCCCAATCCACCCTTGCCCTTCGGCATACACAGCTTCTTCCACTTTGCCAATGAACAACCCTCCGCGGACTACCATCACCCCACCAAAACTTGCACATGAGTTGTTAAATCTCCGTGCACAGTTCCGTCGGAAACCGAAAAAAATCCATGGAATAAGAGGGAATGGCTTGAACCACGGACTTGATTAGGACCTCCTTGACCGCCCTAGAAAGGAATCGTTCTTTCTAGCCACTAAGTTTCTTCAGAACTCTCTCCTGAACGCTGCTGAAAACTGCCTTCTTGCAGCGACCAACCACCATCTGGAGCCCAAGATACTTATCATGCTTCTCCCCTTCCCGAACTCCCGTTATCTCGTGAATCTTAGCCCTTCTGCTCTCAACCACATTCCTGTTGAAAGACAATTCTGACTTTGCAAAGTTGACCTGTTGACCCGACACTACTCTATACTCGTGGAGGATTTTAACAACTTCAATTCTTTGTTGACACGTTGCCTTTGCAAACAGAACACAATCATATCCGCAAAAAAGAGGTGAGAGACGTGCGGAGCGGACCTAACAACTGCAATCCCCTGAATCAGATGCCGACGCTCACTATCTCGAATCAACCCCGACAACCCCTCCGCGCACAAGAGGAACAATTACAGGGACAAAAGATCCCCTTGACGTAGTCCCCTTCCCGGTTTGAAGCACCTTGAAGGCACTCCGTCCATGAGCACTAAAAAGGAGATCGACCTCACACAGTGCATGACCAAGCACACCCACCGATCCTCAAACCCCAACTTCCTCATCATGACCTCCAAAAAGTCCCACTCAACCGGGTCATAAGCCTTAGCCATGTCCAGCTTGGGCGCCAAGTAGCCCTTGTTGCCCTTCCTCTTCGTCTTCATGTAGTGAAAAAGCTCAAAGGCCGCAAGAACATTGTCGGTGATCAACCGCCCCGGAACGAAAGCACTTTGACTCTGCGAGATCAACTTTCCAAGGCAAACTTCAACTTGTTAACCAAAACCTTCGACACGATTTTGTAAAGAACATTACAGAGGCTAATTAGTCAAAGATCTTTCATCTTGCAAGGGTTGTTAATTTTCGGGATCAAAGTGATAAAGGTATGGTTAAAAGAACTAGGGAAATTAGCGCCCTCCAAAATCCGCAAAACAGAAGAAGTAATGTCAGGTCCAACTGTATCTCAACACCTTTGATAGAAAAGTGCTGGCATAGCATTAGGCCCCGGGGATTTTGTAGGGTGCATAGAAAAAGCACGACTTTTACCTCCTTCGCAGTAAAGGGACGCAGCAACTCGAGATTATCCTCCACCGTTAGTATAGGCTCGATTTCTTAAGGAGCCGCAATAGGACTTGCTCTAGGTTCGGAGTTAAACAGGGATCGAAAATAATCAAGGGCAACATGAAGCTTCCCCTCATGAGATGTCCACTCCCTACCATCCTCATCCACAAGCTTCCAAATGTGGTTCCTCTTCCGCCTACCGTTCGCTTGTGTTTCGGTCGCCCCACCTCAACTCATTCGCCATAGCCCGTTGAAACGAAAGGATCTCCTCTCTCTACATGAGCTCGTAGATTAACCACCAACATCACTCATATTGCTTCTTGTTGCTCTTCTTTGTGTCTCTCCTCCATGGTCATTCCCACCAGAGTTGATAGCATGTACTCTTGTTTTTGTTGGTGTCCCTCCTCCTTCACCACTAGCCTTGTTGCTCCCTTGTGCTCTCCTTGAGTCCCTTGTATAGATTGTGTCTGGCTAGTGCTAGTTGCTCCTATTTTTATTCCTAGAACAACCTTTCTTGTTATGGCCTTGAATCTTGCAAATCGAGCAAGTCACCACATCTCCCTTCCTTGACAATTTTCCAGCCTTTTTTGGTTTATCCCTAGGCTTCCTCCTATGAATATTTTTTCTCCCTCTCTTCTTTCTAACTTGTGGTGGCTCCACAGGTGAGTGTTCAGATGGAGGCCACATTTTCATTCCAAGCACATGTTGAAGAGGACATGCGTATGTTCTCAAAAATAAGTTTATTTCTTGTGCCAATGAACCACATGGTCATCAAGATTGACCTTTAGGTGGTTCATTGTACATATAACATGAGCACATGAAATTCCCTTTAACTACTAGCTTATACAAGTCATGTGCAACTATTTAAATCCCCTGTGTGACCATAATCCCCATCTTGAATCTCAAAGCCCCTATCCCCACTCCATAACAGATTGCACTTCATTGCTCTCACTTTATTTTTCTCCAACCTATGCAGTGCCATAGAGGCAACATCACATATCCAAGTGGTTGCAAAGTAGTTCATCTTTCTAATCCTATCCATAACCTGCCTCCTAATCACCTCAAGCATTAAAATGATACTTTTATGCCTAGTTATAATTATCCAGCTATTAAAAGTCTCACACATGTTGTTTTCAACCATATAACACTTCACCTCATTTCTAAAATAAGGCTTACAGAATATTTCCTTGCCATAATCTAGTAAATCTTCAACAAGCTCAGGGCCTAGCTTACCAAACTCACCAATATTTTTCTGAGAGTTGTACTTGAAAGGTAGACCAATAACAAGCCCAAAACTTATCCCTTCTTTCAGTACCTCTCAAATTCCTAGCACAATTAGCATATGTATGCCATGCACAAAATCTATGTACAGCCTCTTGCAATTCGTTCTTAACTGCAGCTGCAATAGGTTACCGTTATCGAGAAATAGCAACAAGTGCAGCATTAGCAACATTTTCAAATCTGATATCAAATTAAATACTTACAAAGTGCCCTAAAGTAATGAAAGCTTAGAATGAACCAAAAAACTACTCACAGAGTGCATATTAAACATGATGGTAAGCCCTTTTCCTTTGCCTAGATCCAAATCTGATATCAAAGCCTTCAAGATCTTTGTCCAAGTCATAGTTGCTTCAATGCATGTCACCTCCCAAGCTATTGGAACTATTTGACCGTTGTCATCCTTTCCAATTGTTAAAAACAATTGTCCCTCAACTGGTCAAGCAAGCATGCAGCTCCATTATTCTCCTACATCCTTCTTTCCACCCCTTATTCAAGGCCTTGAAACACACATACAACCTCCTAAATATATTATTTCCTAGGCAGATTGTGCTGTCTACAACTAGGAAGCAAGTAGACCTTGGGTTACTCCTATTCAATTCATCCACATAATCATGTAATTTAGCATATTCTTCCTTGTAATCACCAGTGTATTTTTTCAAGACCCTTTGCTTTGTTCCCCTACAAATTATGACTCCAACATATAATATTAGTTCCCTTTAACACAATGATTGTATCTCCCATAACTTGATTGATGGCTGAGATCGATGTGATTCTTTCCTCAAAGTCTTTGGTAAGGAATTTTGAGTTGCAAAGTTTGTTGTTGGTATCCACGATAAGAATGTATGGGCATGTAGGTCTTCATGGTGAAGTTGTCAGTTTTCCCCACCATGCTTGCATTGACACTCCATTCGCAACCCTCATGCATGCATTTCACTATCACCCTACGAGCTTCATTAGGCTTTAATCTCAGTTTTACACCCATGTGTATACCATACTTAGCAACAGCCTCCTTGAATTGTTGCACACTCTCAAACACCATGTTTAACTCCCACTTTGGGCACACACAATTAGGGTCATAACTCAAATGTCTAGACTTCTTCTTTCTCTTTCTCCTATTGCCTCTCATGTTCTCTTTAGATAAAACACTCTCAAGGTTGTAAGTCTGAATCACTAGCACAGAAGGGTTCATCTCTACCTACCTTGCCAGTGTAGTCATGTGATTCCTCATCCCAGTTCTCATAGCCTTAATCAGCCCCCACCTCTCCCAGGTTTATATCAACTTTTGGAAATTTCTCCTTGTGCTCCCTTTCCTTAGCTTTATTATCTTTGACTTTTTGTCTTAATTCCCTTAGCTCATCATCTACATCACTATCATAACTCATGTCTAATGTCAACCTATTAGCATCATTATCTTCATCTTCATTTGCATTGTAATAATCCCTATCTTCACCACTCTCTTCAACGGGCATATTCTCACCCCTCTCCTCACTCTCCTCGTCTCCATCTCAATCTCTACCATTATGTGATCATCGTTAAAAGCTTGACTATGCTCAATTTGTGCTCCTACACCATTATCCTCGCCAACTTCTTCTCTCACTCCTCTACAATAATTTGATTCTCATCCTTAGCTCTCTCGGGTACTGGATCTACTCTTTGCTTATGCTTAATGTACAGGTGCATTTCAGCCTCATCCTTAACAATGCTACCGACTTGCACAAGCAAACTATCACTAATCTCAACAAAGCAATCCTCATCCAAATTTTTGTAATAGATCCCCTCCCATTCAGCGTAGCCCAACTTCTCTACATACTACTACATTTCAAGGTAACTAAGGTAGTCAGTGTCTGTGGTACGGCCTACACAAGGAGACTTTTGCACATACTCTGTATTTGGAGAGTCCACAAACCTACCTCCATGATGCCAGATAAGAATCACCCTTGAGATGGGGTCTCCTACACAAAATGCTATACAAATAAAAACAATGCACTAGGAGCCTTATACAACAAAAACAAGGTAAATAAAAGCCCTAAATGTCAATTTTGTTTCTTCAAAACTCATGCAACAACCCTAAATCCTAACATCAGAATGATAAACTTAAGCAAGAACCCTAAATCCCAAATCCGTCCAACAAAAACCTTGAAATGTGATTCTTTTTGCATAAACCCGAAAAACCCAAAATTTGGGGTGTAACCCCCAAGTTTTGCATACTAACCTGCAGTGGCAGAACTAGAGATTTTCGAGAGAGGGGGCACAAATTAATATAAACCATTAGGATAAAAGTAAAAGATTATTACTACTACCACTACTACTACTACTACTATTATTACTATTTTATTATTATTATTAGTTCTAATTATTATTACAATAAATCCGAAAGGTTTTACATAAAATTAGTGAGAAGCCGAGATACTATCTAGGCCTCCACTCATTTAGCAATAGCAAAACCTATTCTAGTGAAAATATAAGCAGTAGCTCGCGCCTGAATATTTTGGGCCTTCGAAAACTTCTGGATGCGCTTACGCAAAGAAATAACATATGCCTTTAACTATCCCAATGAGGAGAAAGAGAAAGGGAGGAAACTATACTCAAGCGCCCCAACTTGTCTTGATCCTTGAGACACTTACGACGCGCTGCCTTTGTGACCACTCGCCCTGGCACAAAATATAATTTAGGTTATTATTATTATTATTATTATTATAATTATTATTATTATTATTATTGACTCAGTAAAATATAAATTAGGTTTTTAAGAAAATGTAAATATGATCTTTTTCTTCTTGAATAAAATACAAATCCATAAATAATAATTTTTATGAGCATGTAGATAATTAATTTAATTTTTATGTGAAAACTTCTAGACTTACAATATTACATGACCAGATATAAATAAAATTGCAAAACAAGAAGGGATACATATTTACTTACCATTCCCGAAGGAACAAGACTAAATGTCGTTTCCCGAAGGAACAAAACTAAATCCAGTTTCTGGTGCGCAAAAAACTAAATGCAGCTTCCACCTAAAAAAATACAAATTGTAAATGTTGGGATTTGAAACCGGGGTTAGGGGGTCACGTGACTGAAATAAGTGCTTAAACCACTTGGGCAACACTTGTTTTATGTCTTCAACATACACTAAAATGATATTAACTATAGATAAAAGAGGAGGCAAGGGACCACCCAAGACTCCCCCTGGCTCTGTCACTGCTAACCTGTATAGAGACCTCGTTTGTAGACTCCACAATGAAATTCACCTTCAAACCTGTGCGATTCTAGCCTATAGTTACCACAATATGAGCAGGTTTTTTTTATCACCCTCAACCTCAACTCTGAAATGTGAAGCGTTTTTTTGCTTCACGCGGTTGTTCAAAACTGATATGAGCAACGTGTTGAATATTACTATTTTTATTTATTTTTATCTATGTTGAGTGACGTGGATTAAATGTGTCCATGTGGCAAGTATCAGAATACATGTCATACATTGTAATACAATATGTGTGAAAATCGTCGATCAAGTACCTAATAGGTCACAATTAATGAGTTAAGGTGCCAAATTGGTAAATTTTAAAGTTCAGGATCCTAAATAACTAATTGGTACAAGTTCAGGGGCATGTATATGTATTTGGTCATTCTCTTATTATATAATAAGAGAATGACTCATGTAAGAATGAGTTTTAGGGTGAGAAATAAGAATAATTGTGCACCGTCTGATTGCCCCGGATATGTACAGGCTTTCTCTATCGGAGATTAAAAAAATTATAAAAAAATAAAGAAAGAATAAGGGCATCTTCTTGCGCCCGCTCTGATTGTGCATCGTCTTCCTCGATCGACCGCCTCCAATTCCCGTTTGCCCAAACTCGATCGACCGCCTCCAATTCGTCTGTCTCCGCCTCCGAAGACAACGACGGTGTCTTCCTCCGCCGTGCTTCCCTCCTTCCTCCACTGCAGATCTCCGGATCTTCCGCGAGCAATCCTCTACCTCGGATCCGTAGTTCCGGCATCAGATTTCAGGTGATTCCGCCATCAGCTCGTTCACAACGTCTTCGCTCTGGTGGAGTCCGGAAACTCGACGGTGAAGAGGTGGCCGGGATGGATTGAAGTCCGGATCTGGTGGATCGAACTCGACGGCGAAGAGTCCAAATCTGGTGGAGCGGCGTGGTCTTGAAATTGGAGGTGGCGGTTCGGATCTGAGAGAAGCTGTAAATGTTAGGATTCTCGGAGAGGGAGTTGCGGAGGCCGGAGAAGGAGCTCGTGGCTCTTCCGGCGTCGATGGTGGACGCACATCCTAGGGTGCCATTGCGTGATGGTGTCGAGTCTTGTGGCGGTCGGTTTCGTCCTCGGTCGCTATCGACTCTTCTAGTTGACTTCTCCGGCGAGCAAGGAGCGGATGCTCATCGGAGTTCAGCACCCCTAAGTTTCTAGTGTGTTCTTCAAGCGAGTTCAATTTTTCTCTGAATCTCGGTTTTTGTTGGATTTTTCATCAGATCTAGGCAGAACTCAGTCAGATCGGAGACTCATCGGAGTTTCCAAGGAGTCAGAGATCGAGGATGTCTGCAAAGATGAGTTGAAACCGACTTTGGTGTAAATATGTGAGTGTTGTTTTCAAGTTCTTCGTATGCTGAGCAACATTTAACTCGTGGAAGTTTTTTGTTTTGTTTCCTTGAGGCTTGTACTGTTCACTATATATCTAGTTCATCTATTTGTTCACTACGGAAATTTCAGTATACCGAGAATGCATTTGCTCTTCAATGTTCCGATCATCTGATCTAATGCTATGTTCGGTAGTACAAGGTGGCTGATCGTTGAGCGTGGCCACCTTGACGCGATCGTTGAGCGTGGCTTCCTTGACGAGATCGGAGGCGTCAGCCTGCTGGAGATTGACGCGATCGACGGTGATTCCGGCAAATTTGTCAAGATTCGATGCCGGAGACTTCAGCGGTAACGATCGGCTTTGTGGAGCGCCCTTGGGATCCAAGTGTGGCGGACTAATTGGGAGGAGCTTGACGGTTGTGATTGTTGCTGGTGTGGTTGTAGCAGCCGCTTCCATCTTTCTAGGTTTCATGGATGAATTCTTTGTTCGGTTTGAAATCAATTCTTGAAATTGGATCAAGATTTGATTAATCGATGTGATCTGTCCAATTAGAGTTACAGAAAGTAGGAACAATTATTTTTTGGGAAAATGTTTGGATGCACAAAAATAGAGTTTATGGAATTGGATATTGGTATTGAAATTCGCCTATTGGATTATATGCTCATCGATTTGGCTTTCTTGTGGGGACATTTGAATGTTGTGAATGCTTATGATTAAGTTCATCAATTGAGATAACAATATTGTTTAACTAGATATGATTTTGTTCAACTAGGAGAAGAATTTGTGCAATAGAGATATGACTTTTGTTCAATTAAGACATGGATTTGACTCCTTCCAATGAAAAGAACTATTTTGTTAGTCGTTATGGCTAGAAACTTATCTATTGAACCTATCCAGGTATGCAAACTTTCACATGAATGTTGCTCCATGCAAACAAATTTGACCATTGAGTTGAACAAATATTGATGAACAAATTGACCATAGAATTCAACACATTGGAAATAGGGTTGAACAAATATGAATGAACAAATTGATCATAGAGCTGTACAAATTTGATCATTGAGTTGAACAAATTGACCATAGAATTCAACACATTGGCAATAGAGTTCAACAAATATAAATGAAAAAATTGACCATAGAGTTGTACAAATTTGACCATTGAGTTGAACAAATTTGACCATTGAGTTGAACAAATATTGATGAACAAATTGACCATAGAGTTGAACAAATTGGCAATAGAGTTGCACTAATTGCCAAAGCGAAACAAATTATACGAACTTCGACTGCTATAAATTATGACATGAATGCAAAATTGACCATAGAGTTGCACAAATGAGCAATAGAGTTGAACAAATATGGTTGCACAAATCGGACATAGAGTTGAACAAATGAGCAATAGAGTTGAACAAATACGGTTGCACAAATCGGCCATAGAGTTGAATAAAGTCTGGACGGGCGTTGTATCCGTGTTTCCCGAAAAATACGGGGAAAATTCGCCCGTGCCGTTTTTTTTCCTTTTTTTTCTTGAGCACTTGATTCATTCCTACCATAGGTGCACAAATTGACCATAGAGTTGAACAAATGTGCAATAGAGTTGAACAAATATGGATGAACAAATTGACCATAAAGTTGAACAAATCGGTCATAGATTTGAACAAATCGTCCATATAGCTGAACAAATTAATTTTGTACGTGCGCTAATAAAGAAACGGAAAATAAGGAAGAAAAAACAAAAAAAAACGAAAAAAATAAAAAAAAAGCGAAAAATAACGAAAAAGGGGAAAAACGCGTATAATACGCGTATTATACGCGAATAATTCGCGCGTGTGTGATTTGGGCTGTTTTTCCCCGCGTGATGAACGGCCGAGATTCATTCCTATTTCCTACCATAATAATCATTCATACCGGATCCGGACCTATATAATAATGTCATTTATAAATAAATACACTTTTGGCATTCTATGGTATACTCTTTGTTTTTTGAAGAAATTGAACGGAGCGGCAGAGATGTTAGTGTGTTTTGCCCGTACAACTATAATATGGGGCATTTGCACATATAGCATTAATTTTTTTTAATAAAAAATAACCAGCCAAGTCACGCTGCCCCCGCCGATCAACTTCTCTCCCTCTTATGCCCTCTTCTCTCGCTTCCAATTCGCTTTCTCCGTCTCCATGGACGATTTCTTTCCCAAAGACGACAACTTCTTCTCCTCTTTCTCCGTCTCCATGGAGAATCTGGACCGAATCAACGCGGCCTGAAGGAAGCTTCAAGAGAAACGCCTTTCAATTCCGGCGACTACCGCTTCCACCGCCTCTCTTTTCTCACACCGGATTCTAGAGCACCGAGATCTGCTCAACCGCCACAAGAGTTGTCTCTTACAGATCCAGAAAACCTTCAAAGAGGCGGAAACCGCTTCGACAGAAGAACACCAATCTTCGCGTGGCCAATTGCAACCTCAACAACCGCTTGAACCACCTTCTGATTCGTCGTCTTCAACATCGTGTGGCCAATTGCGACCTCGACATCTCTTCTGATTCGTTGTCTTCCTCTCCTGATTCCTTTTCAATGTCTTTGAGTTTGGAGAAATTCAAAGCTCTGATGTCTTCAATTAGGAACGCTTTGGCGCTTTGGGACGGCTATGAGAGTCCGACGAGCGTAATTGAAAGCGATCGAGCTGAAAGGGACGTCGATCGTGTGTCTCTGCCAAAAAGTAGATCAATTGGATCTATTGGATTTTTGAAGCCGACAACTCAGGATTCCATGTTTGGAAAGACCAGGCTCGTAATGGCGGAGTTTATCGGAGTCGGCTCCCCGAGATGCCCCGGTATGATGAACTTTGTCACTTCTTCTCTTGCTCATTTTCTTCTTATTGTTATTCTTGGAGCTAGATTGATTCCAGAATTAGCATTTCAATGAATTTTTGGATGTTAGTGGACCAATTGATCCATCTTTGCAGAATGTTTGAAATTGAGTGACAGAGTATAATTGATTTGTGGATGTTAACAATTCTAATGGTAACTAGTGATAATATATTTTTTTTAATCCAAAATAGTGGTTATACAATTAGTGACAATACTAGTTCATACGTGATGATAGTGGTTAAACATGATTATTGTGATTAAATGATGATATATTTCATACGTGATATCACTTTCTCTTTTGTAAGATGATATATACTCCAAGCGATGATACTAGTTCGATGAAGCTTTTTTTTTATTAAAATCTTTGTAAATGAGTGTCAAATATGATTACCTTTAAATATTGTCACTTGTGAATATTGTCACTTGCGATGACAATTAAGTGCTATCAAGATCTTTTTGTTTTGATAACACTAGTGACAATACTTAAAAAATTGTAGAGGACATGTAAATGATGTTATTTGGATTAATTACTATAATTTTCTAGTTATTTGCTGAATATTGTCACTTGTGATGACAATTAGGTGTTATCAAGAAGATCATTTGATAACATTGGTAATGACATATGCTGTCACTTGTGATAATAGTTTGGAGTTGTGTGCATAAGTCTTATTTTAGCTAACCTTATTCAGTGTGAGTACTATAATCTTCTAGTTAATTGTTGAATATTGTGACTTGTGACGACAATTGAGTGTCACGTGTGATGACAATCAGATGTGAATATTGTCACGTGTGATGACAATTAGGTGTGAATATTGTCACTTGTGATGACAATTAGGTGTGAATAATTGCTGAATTTTGTCACTTGTGTTGACAATTAGGTGTGAATATTGTCACTTTGTGGTGACAATTAATGACAGTCAACGGTCGGTCAACGCCGGTCAACTAGTGGAGAGAAGGGTTATGCTATGTGTGCAAATATGACATATTGTAGTATTTTCTTACTATATGGCATTTTCCAAATGCCATATAAGCAAATCATTCTTGTTTTTTTGGTCGAAATGATATAAAAATGTATTTATTTATAAAGCTTTTGTGATGCATTTTTGTTACCGTACGCTTCCAACGGAACATTTCCCCGCGAGTTTGTTAATTTGTTATCCCGTATATTTGGTGCATACAATAGAAATTTAGAAAATACTCCGTACTATTTTAAGTGGACAAATCTTCGAGCTCGGATCCAAAAAAGTTTCTTTTTCCTCTAATAATAGATCTAAAAAAGGTTTTAACCTTCAATTGCAATGGCATATAGTCTTGTCAATTTGTCATCATAATGGCATGATCGAGACTGAAAAAGATTTAAGCTTTAACTTTTACATGAAGACAAGGCTTTTGAATTTATCACCAGCAGAAATCAATAGAAAATCAATTATTTTCTTACCAAATGTGTTCATGAGGATTTGAACGATATGGAAAAGGATGTAAGATCTTGAGATGATGCTCCCCATCATGATGAAACCATACCGAAGTATTGATCATTAAATTAGACTGATGATTAATCATAATTTTTAGTCATGAGTTTTCTCAACGTTTTAAGGGGTTACACACTTACACGTACTATTGCTTCCTCGAGGGGGAAAAAACACATTAACGAAAAGAATATAACTCCTAAAAACAATTAATTCAAGCATGTAAGTCTAGTAGGCTGATATTAAATCTCTTGGAACGGTTTCTATCTTCGGATGCTTCTTTTTCTTTACCAAATAGTATTATGTGTAGAGATAATTATATACACAATTAGTATAAATTCACTCCTACATTCAACTTCAAATTTGATGTCGTCCTAACCTCCAACTTAAAAAGAAAAACAATGAAAAGATCAGTAAAGATGAAAACAAAGTGGGTTACTAGAAGAGTACAAAGTCTCAAGCGTACCAATCTAAGAACCTCATTGGATGAAGAAGAGAATCCAAAGACAAGCAACAAGCAACAAGCACACATGCATTTCTTATCTATTGACCCCTCACTTCCTAGTTTTGCATAAATAACCCTTTCTAATTTGTCCTTTGAGAATTGAGAGCCAATTTGGTCTGCACCCACCAATTCCATATTTACCACACCAAACTTTTTTTTTTTTGCCAAACTTTACCCGGTAGAATTGAAGTAGGTCATTTCATCAACATATGCATTACTGCGATCAGTACGTACATTTCGCTAAGCCCCCCAAAAAGTGACATGAATGAATTATTATAAGAAGTGACCATTTCGCCTCACTCTTTGCCCATTCCATTCCATCACAATTCTCATTCAAATTTGCACACCGCAAAACTCCCACTGCCCTAAATCACCATGTACATGGCAACAGGGTTCCCCTGGGTGGACAAGACTCGGCGCAGATCCTGCCACCGGCGGAACAAGTCCATCGAGATCGACTGGTTCAAAGTCGAGCACGACGACAATCTCAGCCACCGCGGCACCACCCTGTCCCGAAAAATAGGCCTGCCCGCAAGGGAAAGCCATGGCCACTCTACCACCACTAGTAAGCAAAATTGGAGGGAATTAGGGAGAGTAAGCCTAGACATGCCCATGATCAGGCACACTCACCAACAACACCACCACACACTTCCCCAAACCCATGAAACCTTCCTAGACACCAAGGTGAAGAAGCACAAGCCTAGCTCCCCGGGCGGAAGGCTGGCCAACTTCTTCAACTCCCTCATTAGCCAAGCAGTCTCCAAGAAGAAGAAGAAGAAGCCGTCGCCTCAATTCGTCAAGGACCTCGTTGAAGAGGATAGCCCTGGCGGAGGATGGAGGAGGAGAAGACGGAGCAGCATTAGCCATTTCCGAAGCTCGACTACGCCCTCCTCTTTTTCCGCTGCGTCTGCATCCCGAAAGCCCAACAGCACTCCCACCACCACGAGAGCGAAAAGGACGTCGATGAGCGACATTGACACGAGATCCATCGAATCTTGCTCGAGTGTCTCCGGATCACGGACGAGCAAAAACACGCCCATCAAGCCAAACAAGCAAGCAAGCAACGACATTTCCGCTAGAAACCGGAGCTCGGCTGGGCATTTGGATTGGTTGGATGACAAGTTCAGGCCGTCCTCGGAGACGAAGCAACCGTCGTCCAAGGGCTTGGAGAAGAGGAGCAGGGAATTCAAGAGGTTTGTGGAAGAGGATGGAGCGGAAAGCGATTCGAGCTCGGATCTTTTCGAGTTGAAGTTGAACTATGATCACCATGATCAATTAGGGTATTGTGGAGGTGGGTTGCCAGTGTATGAGACCACACGTATGGATAGTATTAAGTTATCATCTGGAGCACCCATAACCAATGCCCCCTTCAAAAACGGCTAAGGTTTCGAATTTTTATCGTGCTCTGTTTTATGATATTAAATAACTTGCTTTGGTGTAACTTTATTCATTGTTTTGGATCATTGGGGTGTGATTAAATTCTTTGGTATGAATTGTGATTGTTCGTGATTCAGACTTGTGTTCCAACTTCCAACTTTGTTTTGATTGTGTAAATCGGGTGCTCCTACTCAATCCATCGATATATATATATATATATGTGTAACAAGGAGGGACAATAAATTTTTAAGAAAGAAATAAAAATAAAATAAAATTAGGCATCATAACAAAAAAAAAACAGCCAAAAAGCTAGCATGGAATCTTTTTTAACTTTGTTGTAATTTGTAAATGAGTGATAGGACTAACAAGGGCCAAAGGTGAAATGTGTGTTGATTATAAAATTGAGCTTCATTCACAAAGGTGAAAATTCTGTAATCAAGAAAGGTGTCATTAGTTTAATTATCACCTAGCTTCTATGATTAAAGGGAATGGAATCTCAACTGTGGTAATTACAATTAGAAGAGTAATCAGTGGCAAGATTAATGCTGAAAAAGGGATTGCCATTGCCCCGTCATGGATAATAATAATGAGTTGTTTGATATGACTGGAAAAAATGTATCGTAAACAAGATATTTTCACTATTGATTTTAAAAAGGGCTTGACAAATAAGCTATTATGGACTGAAAAATAATCTAGTGTAAATAGAAACAAAAACGAAGACGGACATTTATATCCATTGTTTTGTTTGCAACAAGCCAACAACGGTTTCTCATGGGCATTGTTTTTGTGAAGTTAATTTGAGCACGACCCATGAAAGAGGAGGAGGATTTTATTTAATACTGAATTGTTTCATTGGTCATTGAATTGTATCTTTTGATGGAGGTATGAAATGGGATTTGATTCGTGTACTTTCCAGTTGTTATGATTTGATTCAAATGTAAGACTGTATCATCAAACAAGAACATGCACGATATATGCTATTTAAGCTTAAAAATCAAACAACCAAACATAGGTTTTATATGATGAAAGGGCTGGAACATAACATGAAGTCGTTGTAGTATAGTGGTAAGTATTTTGGTTTCTTCTCTACTATTGTTTCTTGTATTTACCCATGAGTGGTTATTTTCACTTATTTTGCAGTTTAAGTTACAGAAAACGTGGATCATAAATTCATAATCACGATATACAAAATACACCTTGATACAGAATTTGCGGTTAGTGAAAAGAAACACCTGATGCGCTTTTTGTCGTGTCGATTATGCGAACACAGCTCAATAAGTGACAAAGCTGATAAGGTGGCGAGACCAGGTCCAAGAAAAATGAGGCTAGAAGACCCTGGAAGATCAACAACAGCAAAAGAAAACCAAAATTATGGCGCCGTTGCCGGGGATCGAAACCGGGTCACCCGCGTGACAGGCGGGAATACTTACCACTATACTACAACGACTTTGTGTGCATTTTCAGTTTTGTCAAGTTATCACGACGCTGTCTTTCTTTCTCTGCCCGTTACCCTGTATTTTTGAACTGATCGAGTGAGTTGTGTTACTCAATGAAGTCTGTGTAAAACAAATTAAGAAAACGATTTTTGTATACTGTTATAAGGGTATATTATAATAATAATAAATTAAGATCCTACGATTATACTAATAAATTCTTAAAAAACACTTAAAAATATCTTAGCTCTATATGATTTTTTAACATGTAATATAATGTATAATTAGATAAATAAAAATATTTTTAAAAAATAAAAGGTGCATGATAGATCTATTTATTAAGTAAATTGATATTGTGTTAGAATTGAAATTTATATATAATGATAGAATTTTTAATTAAACAACTCAAAATGCAAAATGAAACTAATATTTTAGTTAAACTAGCTTAGTCCATCGTACCATGTACGAATATTTATCAAATATTAAATTTATTTTGAATACAATATATTATTGAACTAATGCACATTTAATTTCACTTTCTAATAAAATACACCATAATAGTACTATTATATTAAATTTGAATCAACTTGTTTTGCCTTATAAATTTTGATCGTATCATATTTTCCTAAATTATAAATTTCTCCTAATATTAATACTTGATTTTTCTTAGAAACCAACCTAAAATCTAAAATCATATACTCTCTATATAGATAAATATATTAAATAGTTTTAATGTATTTATCTTTCCCATATAACTTTAGTTTGATATTCTATCAAACTTTACACAAATAAATATAGTATTGATGTGCTAGCAGATCACAATTTTATATATAAATAACTTTATCATATAACCTAAAATTTTATTATATATTTTATAAATATATAGTTTGTAAGTTTGTATAGATATATATACAAAAAAACTACTTTCTAAAGACAAAAAACAAGGCCTAAGTGCAATGAAATGTGCATCAATTCAATAATATAACTAGTATTAATCTCGTGCCTTGAAGGCATGAAACTGATTTAACTAAAATCTTAGTTTAGATTTATATAAAGTTATTCATAAGAATAGTTTGATATAAAATCCTGTATTGGTTTATTTAGTTTGTTTCTTTGTGATTTATTTGAATGATATAGTGTTTGTGCTATAATATATTCTAATAATCAAATAAAGATTTGTTGGATTATAACTTTTGTATAAAGATTGAATACTCCCTAAGATCTTTAGGATTTATTTTACTATTTATGAATTATACTTTTAATAATATATTTAATTGGAGTTGACATGTGCTTTTCTATATTATTATTTTAACCTCCAAGTTAGTGTAAAGTAAGATTAGTTAATTATATATTTAAGAAAAACTTATAGATACAATTTCAATGATAGATATTCTTTCATGTTTTACATACATATAGGGTTTACAATCAAAAACAACCGATCAAATTATTTTTAATAAAGATGGGTGATGTGGTCCAATGTGATGTTGACACGTGTCGTGATAACTATTTTTTTATTACCCTTTATCTATTCAAATATCATATATCTATATGGAGTAAATAAGCTTTATTCATATTAGATAGATTTCCCGATTGTAATTTTGGATAAATTCTACAATAATTGACATAGGTATTCAAATATCATAGTATAAATTTTCGATTTCTTCAAAAATGCAATTCAAACTTTGATAGGAAAATAAAAAGAAATCAAATATCATATAATTTGTGATTTCCCGATAATAACTTTTAGCTTTATTTATTGACATACGTAAATACCAAAGTTTTACAATATTGTATAAGGAAATGATACGATGCATACCATATTAGATAAATTATATAGGTTAAAAGTATGGCTAAATAGAAATATATCTATTGAAAATTATAAAGAAATTTTAATTATGGGTATAATTTTGGATAGACTTTTTAAAGATTTGGATAAATTTATTATGTGTACAATTTAATGTGAGGTTTAATAAAGATGGGTGCTGCGGTCCAATGAGAAGTTGACACATGTCATGTTAAATATTATTTTTAACCTCTATTTTAGTATATAGTTATGAAGATGAAGATGACGATGATATGATATGATATGATTACGATGATATGATATGATATAATATATTTAAGACAAAATTGGTCTACTAGCCCAATGAGGGGAGTTATTAAGCTATATAGTCTACAAGGGATAAAATTTCACAATATCGTCTTTTTTCCAATTTTGCTTTTTTTTTAAATTTACATAATGATGTCATCAATGGCACACGATGACATCATCGCTCCTTAACACCCCCGACTGTTGTTCGGCCACCGCCAATCTTGTTATCACCCAATTTGTTATCACTCAGTTTATCATGAAATCTTGTCATCACTCATCTAGTCATCGTCTAAATTATCGATAACTTTGTCATCACTCATCTTCCCACTTATCATGACTTAATTTTCATCAAAATTTGTCATCATTGAATCTATCGTTACTTATATTTGCATTTAATACTCTATCATTACATATTTTTTCGTTACTCAACATGAGGTAAATCTTGTCACCACATACTCTATCGTCTCGTACAAAACTTGTCATCACTCTAAATTATAATCACGGTTACAATCTGTCATCATAATTTATTAGTATGCCTATGTGGGATTTGAAACCACATTATTGTGCGTTAAGTACAATGCTCTACCATTTGAGCTAATAGGACATAATTATAAGTAATATAGACAAATTTAACTATGAAAAATAAAACCTATCATTACATTTAAAACTTGTCATCGCCTAAACCCTAAACCATTAAGACGAACTCATCACCCCGAAACCCGTAAAACAAACTTGTCATCACCCAAAGGATTAAAACGAACTTGTAATCACCCAAACCTTTAAAACAAACTTGTCATTCGTCACCACTTAAAATCCTTATAACAAACTTGTCATCACCAAAACTCATAAAAAACAACATCAAAATCATAAAACGAACTTGTCATCACCCCCAAACACGTAAAACGAAGTTGTCATCACCCCTAAACTAGTAAAACGAACTAGTCATCACCCAAAGAATTAAAACAAACTTATAATCACCCAAACACTTAAAACAAACTTGTCATCACTCAAAATGCGTATAACAAACTTGTCATCACCAAAACTCATAAAAAACAACATCAAAATCATAAAACGAACTTGTCATCACCCCCAAACACGTAAAACGAAGTTGTCATCACCCCTAAACCAGTAAAACGAACTTGTCATCACCAAAACTCATAAAAAACTACTTGTCATCACCCAAAACCCATAAAATCATCCCAAAACCCATAAAATCATCCCAAAACCCACAAAATCAACTTGTCATCCCAAAAACTATAAAACCAACCTCCCTTACCCTCCTAACGAAACCGACGAGCACCCAACCCTAGATTTGGCTTGAACGAGCCCAGATCTAAGAGAGAGGGAGGAGACTTTAATTGTTCTTTTCATGGATAGTTAGGAGATTTTTTCATTTTTGGAAATTGCTCATGATTTATGAAGGTCATGTACTTGATTCTTTTCGTATTGCATTGACACTTCGAATGATAGAAGCTTTAGTTTGTGGTCATGATTAGATGCGCAATTCGCATAATGTTTTACAACCAAAGAAAACATACTTCAACTAGAAGCTATAATAGGAAGGTTAATTTAGTATATTTTTTAATTGGAGTATAACGTTTTATTGTGTCTCTGACCTTTGTTACAATTTATAGGAATGAAATGGAAATTTTGATATTGGAGTAGTCTTTATTGGAAATCAACAAGCCCATTTCAATTGAAGGCTGAAGATGCATTTGAACATCTCTAAGCTATGAAAAAACAATGTTTGTTTTTGTGTTTTATGTATTGCCACATAATATTAAGACTAGGTATTTAAATTTTGTATGTTGGTATCTATTAAAGATGTATAATATGTATTATACACGGTGTTAATGATCCATTAAATACTTCAATTTACAAATGTTTTTTAAAATATGGTTATTGGTTAACCTAAAAACCATACCGAATTTCCGGTTAACCGATACCAGTAAACCGGAAACAACCGGTATGGATACGGTTATCGTGATTCAATAACCGAATGTATGGTTATTGAATCACGACAACCGGTTTGTTGTGTTTTTGACTTGCCGGTTTGCCGGTTTGTCGGCCTCTCAATCTACCGTGCATGTATGGTATTTCGAATTGCTTTCCTTATTAAAAAAAAGGAAAAAAAAGTAAGCGAAGATGGATAGATAGATAAATATGGGTATTAATATCGAAAATCAACATAAATTTACAGGGCGAATTTCTGCAATAATACGTAGCATAGAGCCGTAAAAGCGGAGTTTTGGTGAGAAAGAGAGGGGGAGAGAAGAAGGATGAACCAGCAGCAAGGGGTGCAGAAGAACACGGTGTACGTGGGGGGGCTTGCGGAGGAGGTGAACGAGTCGATCCTGCACGCGGCCTTCATTCCCTTCGGGGAGATCAAGGACGTGAAGACCCCCCTGGACCAGGCCACCCAGAAGCACCGCTCCTTCGGCTTCGTCACCTTCCTCGAGCGCGAGGACGCCACCTCCGCCATCGACAACATGGACGGCGCCGAGCTCTACGGCCGCGTCCTCACCGTCAACTACGCCCTCCCCGAGCGCATCAAGGGAGGCGAGCAGGGCTGGGCCGCCCAGCCTAGTACGTTCCTTTTATATATAAACCCTAACCCTAATCTCTATCGTCTTTTGTCTCGTCTTCTTCTTCCAATTCCATTGCAATTCGTCCTTCTCTTGTGGCTCTCGGTTCGGTTTTATGCATTCCGACTCCGCTGTTCAATCATTAGTTGATAGAGAGCGCCCCCTTGTGAGATTGGGATTTGAATGCTTCTTAGGGTTCGAGTTCCTCGAACAGCCTTGTTTGTTTGAGAAGGCTTATCAATTGGCCTCTTGATCTCCCTGGATTCAGTTCCATTACTGCCATAGATTCAGGTGTTAACCTATACAAGTAGTGCAACTGAGGAATTCATTCATTTCATGATTGGATTAGAGCGTGGTTATAGATAGAACTTCTTAGGACAGGATTCCATGAATAGTTTCAGAGTTAACTGGCATTTAGGATTCATTCTGGATCACACATCAGTTACTGTTACTGAGATCAAAGACAATCCCATGGCCCCTGCAAGCTTTATTCTTGATGATTCCTGATATCTTCTGTCAATTACATGGCTTCTTGATGTTCAGACCTGTCCTACATCATAGAAAGCTCTGGGTATTAGCTTCCTACATGCATCTGTTCCACCCCTGTTTCGTCCAATTGCTAACCACTGGTTTTCATGTTTGTTGTTTTACAGTTTGGGCGGACGCAGATACCTGGTTTGAGCGACAGCGCCAGGAGGAGGAGATGCAGCGCCTTCAAGCCGAGCAGCAAGCTGCCATGCGAGCCGCTGAGGAGATCCACAGGAAGAAGCTGGCCGAGGAGCGTGAAGGTGAGAAGGACGAAGGCGAGGTCCTGCAGTAGAGGCTCTCCAGTTTTTTGCTCAGTGCTGTTTCAGATTTATAGGATTCAAATTCAAGGTGGTTCGAAGGTTGAGGTTAGCCCAAAGCTCCAATCCAGATCACTAGTTTCTTTTCTGTCTTTTCTTCTGTTTTGCAATTAGACTGAGTCCAATGTCTATCCCATGGCTCATGAGCAACTACTTAATCTGTGTCCCAGTTATGAGCTATGTATTCAGTAGAAGTAGAGTGCGAGAACTTTTTTTGTTTTTTAATTTTGTCAATGCAGACTTATATGTTACAGAAGGAAAAACTTGTTATTGTTGCTTGTGCTGTTATAGTTGAAAGAGATTAGACTGCTATAATTAAGGGTTGATTTGTTTGAAGGTACGAGTTAGGAATCACACGGTATCATTCGAATTAAGGTTTAGTTTAGGATTACAGATGCTGAAATTGAAGATAATCTTTTGTGTTAGGGTTCATTGGGGCTGGAGAAGTTAATTTCGTGTAATAGTAACGTTGAGATTGAAGATTTGGGGTTAGGGTTTTAACCAAACCTAAGTTCGGTTGATGAAGAAGATGAATCATATGCTTATTGGGAGGGAATGAGTGCTTGCAATCACGGAAGAACCATAATTTTGGTCAGTAAAAATCATTAACCAATGTTGTATTATTAGCCATTCGCTCGCTTTTGGATCAACCAAATGTAACTTTAGTTCAGTGTGTATAACATCTTGGTTCGGTTAACCAATGTTTTTGATTGTTTTTTTCTATATGAACCTAGTGCTGTGTTTCTTGCAAGATTCGATAAGTTTTTCCAGATGCATTCAACACTTGTACATGTGGCGGTCTTATCCTTAGAGGTACATTTTGTTGGGGCTTTATGATTGCCTCGTCTTTTTTAGCTTTGGTTCATATTGAAGTTGATAATATTATCAGCAGATTTATTCTATTGTTGTAATCTACAGGCTGTTGGATTTACACATGGCCTTCCTCACTAATAAAGAACAGATTTACACTTGTCCCCATCATCACCACGCTACCGCTGATCTCATAACCTAACTCAAAGAGATAAGGCGAAATAAAATATTATTCCGAGAGGATTTGATCAACTCTATAGTGGCCCTCCTTATACCTATAGCTTGAATAGATAATAGTAACTTCTTATTCCTTTCTTTACTTTGAATTGATTGAGCAATGGTAGAGTTGTATGCAAATTGAAATAAGCTATCGTGTCAAAAGGAGTGCTTTGCTTTTCAGCCCTTTATAGGAAAGAACAGTTTGAAGATCTAGTACAACTATTTCATTACGCCGATCAACAAAAGGTTCTTTCCATGCACATTGCACAGCTTGTAGAACATTACTGACAAGAAAAACAAGCAAGGACTTGAAAATAAAACCTCTCTTTCCCATTACCAAAAAAGTACTTCCATCACAGCAGAAACGAAGCCTTTGAAGTCTCATCCTCAATTTCAGAAGCAGCGTCCTTGTCTAGAAACCAAACCAACTTCCCATCGGCGGGATCCACCATCCTTGACGACAGCTGGCAATCGGGCGCCACATCACTGACCGCCAACCGCATGGCCTTTGCACTGCTACCACCTCTCCCGACAACAGCCACATTGGCCGCTGAGTTGATGACAGGGAGGGTGAAAGTAATTCGCTCGGGTGGGGGCTCGGGCGAATCGGTTATGTAGGTCACCCAGTCGTGTTTCAAGGCGAGTGCCGGGTGGTTAGGGAAGAGAGATGCGACGTGGCCATCCGGCCCCACCTCGAGAACGATGAGATCGAACTTGGGGCAGTCGCTGATGTCAGAGACATTGATGACGCGGGTTCTCACGAGCTGTCGGATTGAGAACTCGTAGTCGCTTGCAGCGTCTTCCGCTGATAGGGAGTCGTTGATCGAGTGCACGTGGCTGGCCGCGATCGGAACCTGGTAGACATAACGTTGTACCTCTAATAAGAATCTACCAAGATGAAAAAAATGACCGTAAATGGTGAAGAAGAAGCAAACCTTGGACAAGAGGCCCTCTTTCGCAAGCCTGTAGTTGCTGTCTACATGGGTTTTGGCTACAACACGCTCATCTGTCCAAAAAACGTGCCACTTTGCCCAATCAATAGTCTTGTTGTAAGGAGCTTCGCATAGTTTTCTGTTTACAGCAGAGGTAAAACAAACACTACCACATCAAAAAAACAAACTTCAGAGACATCAGACATATATAAGGAAAAGCACAACGTAGATACCTTAACAAGCCAAGGAGACAGCCCCCGGATATTGCAATGGCGAAAGCCCCGTGCTCGTTAACGGAAGCCTCGGATAACTCGGAAACGTACTCGGCCAAATCTGCAGCCAGATCATCCATACTCTCACGAATCCTCAACTCTCCTCTGCTCACCTGTATGCTTGGGAAAGCCATGGTCTGGAACAATACAATTTGTGGAAGTTAAATTCAGAGCAAACCAATATTCAGGATCAAGTAAAGGAATCCATGTTTCATGTATCAACTTTTTTCTACAATTATATGGCAAGGGCAGAGCATCTCTATCCAATACGAATTTACAGTCAAGATCCTAACTAGGAAAATCCATGAAATTAGTGGAATGGTCAAAAGGGAAAATCCAACTGAAATCAAGAAATTCGCCAAGGTAATTATGTTGGAGAAAGACCCAGATCATATTCTACCAAAAAGGCAAAAACCCATCATCGATATTAATTTTCCAAGAACACAAATCAGAAGTTGAAAAAAACTACTACATAAATAGAAACAGTAGGGAGGGGATTTGCCTACCTTCGTCACTTCCAGGGTTCACGATAGAAAAAACACAGAGATGGCGTATCGTAGAATTTGAATGTGAACTGTGTGGGTTTTCTCTGGTTTTATTACTTCCGCTGAGACCTGTCTCTTTCTCGCTGGTGTGTTCTGATGTACACTTTTTGTTTTGGATAAAACCAGATAGAAGTGGTGTAATGGAAATATTGGCATGTTACTCTTCGTATATTTATCTATTCATTCATGATATATCCATTTGTCTATTGTTTATTTTAAAATAGTATGGAATAATAGATGAATTTTTCTTACCCTAAAAACTGCAATTTCGAAGCCAGATACCCTATAGGTAATGTATAGAGCTCTCAACATCCGTTTCGACCCCAGAAACCGATCTGAATTGATCGAGAATTTTAAGGTTGAAACCCGAACTGAAAAGTAGTAGTAGTTAAAGAAAAAACTAAACTCGATTGACCCCAATCCAGATCAATCATTAAAAACCCAAATTCTTGACCCGTTAAGTCGATCTGAATGTACACAATTATCTGCCAAAACCTAATCCGACATAACTTTTAACCGATTTACCCAAACCCGGATTAAATCAGAATCCAAAATGACAAACCTAAACCCATCCAAACCAACCCATTTGACACAGCTCTATATGTCTATGTCATGCACAATTCTCTTCTAATAGAAGAGACCCGTTTGAGTCTATATCAAATTAAATCAATATGAAATAGCCAAAAGTTATATGACAAATGTCACACGCCTAAGGAATAAAAAGCATGACTAATATTCACATGTCACATATCCTGTATCCTTTGTCCGAAAGGATGATCTAGGTTAATCCTATCTTCGAAAGAGCACCTAATTTTATCTTTTGCAAAAAAAAATCCTGTATCCTGGAATATAAAACGTCCTTGAAACCACAGAAACAATATTATTTTCTAAAATAAGGTAAGAGAAAGTAGTATTTAAGAAACTGTACCGGATGATGCCTGATTACTAACAGCTTTAAAAAGAAGAGGGCAAACGTCGCCCTGAAATCTCGATCCCGAAATCTTATGATACACTCATGAGCATTCAACTAGTGAGTTTGTGAATTTCAATGGGTGTACCATAAGATTTCTGATTACTATTTAAGCATCCACACGAGATGATGACTGATTACCAACAACTTTAAAGAGAAGAGGGCAAACGGTGCCCTGAAATCTTGAACCCAAAATCTTATGGTACACCCATGAGCACTCAACTAGTGAGCTAATGCGTCAAGCGTCGGAAGCAGTTCGAATGGTGTTCCCTATATATATGGCTCTACTTTTTTTATCCTTTAGTGTTTTGTTTAGTGATATTTTATCACTGAGGGAAAAAAGGCTAGGTAGAAAGCAATATGGTATAGTCCGATCCTTGACATCAACAATAAATAACGTTTAAACACCTTTGAGAGGGTTAAATAATACAAAAAATCTCAATTCTAAAAGAAAAAACAAAAAACACTAAATGATCTACAACTACGTGATCTTTTCTCCCTACAAACTCGACGGAATATAAACATCTCAATTTCAACGAATTAAGCTTTGACATTGAGTTGTCAAACTAAAAGAGGCCGCAATGATCCACATATATGTCTCCTTAGAAATTTGAAAAATAATCTATAATTTTTTAAATTTACTCAATACTGTCCAATATATATCCTATTGAAACTTTTACCTACTACAATACAATATAAAGCAAAACCCAAAGGTGAAAGATGTTAATAAAAGTTAATTCATATAATCTTTCTAATTTTAGAGTTTAATCTTAAAACGAGCGTATAGTAGTTGAGGGATGGAGTAGTATTCTATTACCAAACGGACGGAATAATATAACTATATAAAGGTCGGGATGAGGGAGAAGCGTTGAGAAAATGGGGTTACGTTACTTAATTACGCAGATTTTGGGCTAATGTGGTGGGTTGCTTGCAAGAATAAAATCGCGGAAAATAATTTCTTTAGTTAATTAAATAATGTATGATGCTGGTTTGAAAATTCCTGTTTAATTAGTTAGTATAACCCTCACAGCTTTGGTTCAAAACGTTAATCCATGGGCAGTTGTCTTATAAACCACCTCTTAATTAGTCTCATCATATACATATCTGTGGGTAAGTTACCACTTGCTTTACTATAGGTTTCCCACTAGCATTGCCCTTTCGAACATGAGGAAAGTCACGATCGATCGAGTGCCCAACAAAAATACACAATCAAAACATATACAATATGCTATAGGAATCTCTCCGCTATCAAAATCAAATTCCAAATCAAACAAAATGGGTGGTTTGAAAAACAAGTTAATGCCAAAATTCGATTAACCGGCCTTTGGATGGTAATTGGATTAATGGTTACCCACAGTTTTAATTAGACTTCCACAATCTCGATTCTCACCGATACAATTAATTAAGTTGATCAATCTTGTTGCAAGAACAAGGTACTACTCCTAGTGTAGTCTACCCCACTGGTAACTACTAGGAGTATATTATTCGTTCGGTTAACCACTTTAAGAAATGTGTAATCATTATCTAATTGTATAAAATTTCGGTCGGTTAATCATAATCTATTTTTCAGCTATTCTCGATCGGTTAAAAAGAGGGTCATATATTTGAATGGTTGCAGTCCCTGTGCACGTACTCCCATCGCCTATCTTAAGCAAGTCATGATGATGATGATGGGTCTCATACATAAAATGCTTTATTAAACCCCTTAATTTACTAATTTTGTTTGATTGAATCTCGGTTGCTCTAATGTACCGCGCATACACGTCAATCTTGTGCGATTGAAATATTATAAAAGCACTATTTTAGTTAAATAGAGAATATTATGTTTATTTATTTATTTTAATAATAAAATAGGTTTATACATTGTTTAAATATACTATATCGGTCAACCCAACGGGTTTCGAATTTCAATCCATTCGGGTTCGGATTAAAACAAGTTTAGTTCGTTTTCGGTTTTCGGTTCAAATTTTCGAGATTCAACCCTAAAAATTTTCGATAGATTCGGGTCGGCTTAGCAAGTTCGATTCAGTTTCGACAACTCTACTAATCAATCATGTAAGAGTAATCCTAGCTCAGTTTGATAAAAAAGTTGACGCTAATGTAGTGCGACTAAAAAAATTATAAAATAATATTTTAATTAAGTAATATTATTTGATACTAAAAGGTATTTTTTATTTTAATGATAAAATATATTATAAAAAATTATTGTGAGCTAAATCTTTTATTGTGCGTTTCCTAGAACGACTAAAAATAGGTTTTTCAACAATGCCAAGTCACCACCACATCATCGCCATGTCGGTTCCACATGGCAATGACATGGTGCTGGCGTGGTAATGATGTGGCACTGACCTGGCACAAGGCGCGTGATGAAGGTCTAATTGAACATAATTAGTAAGTTGAGGGGTTTAATAGAACATTTTTTATTCGAGAGATCTGGTTGAAAAAAGTTACAATTTCGGAGAGTCGTACATGTATTCGACTAATGATGATGGGATGATTGACGAAGAGAATGGTACCTGTTGAGCTCTGCTGATCGAGCTCAATGTAACAGTGATTTGAATGATGCGAAAATAAAGAAAACGACAACTTTCATTCATTGATTCTCATTAAGCAAATACTTATCAATGCAGAAATATTTATAGGAAGAAGCTAGCTAAGACGGAAGGAAGAAGGGCTAAAAACGACCCAATACAAAACATAGTCCAATAATGCCACATGGGCTGAAACGTACACCGGCCTCGATCTCCTCTACACACCCATCAAAGAAGTTGGTGCCATACATAACTGCAAATTTTTTGACATGTTTGTTTGCTAAGTTTTGACAGATGGATGAGGTCTGACATAGGTATGATGTAATAGAGACGCATCGATCATACATGTATGATTAATGTAAGCTAATTCATAATAATTGCCCTAAACTAGCGGTAAAATACATACATGGACCCCTGTATTTGCACTTCTTTTTCAAGTGGACACTCATACTTTTAATTGTTCTATTAAGCACTTATACTTAATGGCATACGTCCTATAAACACAAACAATCCTGAACTCCTTGGTGTGAAGTTCAAACACGCTGATGTGTACATATATTATGCCACGTAGCCACGTAGGTGCCACATAATTGTAATGTAGATGCCACATGAGCACCAATTAAATAATTTTTTATTTTTTTAATATTTTGTTTAAAGAAATTTAAAACAATCATAAAATAATGAATTAGTGATTTGTATCCTCTATTAACCTCATCGTATATTTACAATATCACTACGAAAATTCCAACCCATTTGTTGTACGTACATTTTTATTTCTTGTCTTAATAATTCTTTTTCCAAACAAAAAAGTAATAATTTATTTTCCTACTTTATATCCTTTTTTGCTTTTCCATAATTGCAAACTCATACATTCTGTAAATTGATCTCCTTCCCAGATCGTTTCTACAGATCTCCTTCCCAAATTGTTTATGCAGATTTTTTTTAGTTCCATTTGTTTAATTTTGAAATTTGTTGATCACCTCTTACAACTTTTAAAAAAACTTTTCAGATCTGAGTTTGGAAAATCAACTGTGAAGGAGAAGGTGTTGCGGTGATGCAGTCGGTGGTTGATGGGAGGGTGGAAGCCATAGAAGACGGAGCTAGTGACGGGAAGGATGAAAGGAGAAATTGGATCTAGAAGAAGACAACTCAGATATGGAAATTGGAAGCCATAGAGACGGAGCTGGCAATGATGCAGCCAAAACCCTTCGCCAATTTGAATGATTAGGGAAAAGACAAAGGTGAATTCTTCTCCATAGAAGGAGGCGAGCAAGCCGGCGGAAGTGAAGAGATGACCGCCTATTGGAAACTCATCGGAGGAGGTGGAAGGATTCGACTCTTCAATCACCCAGTTGTGTTATTTTTTAATTTTTTTCTCAGTGAAATAATACAGGATAAACTACGTACTTATAGATTTCTAAATTTTCTTTCTACCAAAAAATTGATTTGTTGCTAAAAAAATTGATTTGTGATTTTTTTAAGTTTTCACTCGCCTAGTCGGAGAATGCAGTACATGCACTCGTCACATCACCATTTAAGTGCTCGATAGAACACAATTTGCTAAGTTTGAGTACAATAGAACAATTTAAAGTACTAGTGTCTGATTGAAAAAAATGTACAAGTACAGGGGTTTCTATATGTATTTTGCCCTAAACTAGCTATTGGATCCACCACTATCCATCATGCCATCATGGTATGCCCACGGACGCTATTTTTGCAACCCTATTATAATTAGTCATCTACATACGTATTATTAGGTTTAGCTCTATATATATATATTTATGTGATCTAATCTGCAAATTAAAATAAGAGGTTTAGTTAACCTCAAGCGATTGATCCAATGGAGTAAGACATGGTATCGATCTGACAAGTTGCAGGTTCAATTTCGCACTAGTCTTCTTAAGGTGGCATATATTTAAATCCGATCCCCTAATAAGAGATTGTGTTTAAATGTTTTGGTGCTGGGGAAGGGAAGATTTCAAGTTTGAGCTAAGCATGGGATGACATGAAATTTGGTGGTTCGATTAGGACTTTTCATTCCCACGTCTCAAGGGAGAATTTGTGTTTTCTTCCCTATATCTAGGAAACATATAAAGTTAAAAAATATATTCATTTATGATATATTCTTAATTAAATAAATACAAAAAATGATAAAATTGTTTTTAAGCTTGGCTCATTTATAACACATTCTTAATTAAATTCATATAAAAAAACAAATATTGATCCTTAATTACCACGTATTGTGTCAATGAATTCATAATACAAAAACCATCACCTATATTATATACATTCTTCTACTAAAAAATTTAAGATAAAATTATCTAAATGAATTGTATTAGTTTTATGTGATAATATTTTCAATTTGACCAAAATATTTTGCTCACAATAGTAAGGATTCTAGAAAGGGAGATAGCTAAATAAATATATAAATTATGTTATTTACATTCTTAAATTTTGAATTAGTAACAATCTAAGATAATAACAACTAAACAAAAAATTAAAACCTGCCAAATTGATCATTGTGTGATGACAACAAAAGGAGTTAAACTGATTATGTAGCGAACATATATATATAGAGAGCATAATTACATACTAATGAGATTAAAAAGAATGGTACATATATATGATAAGACTCACTATCAGATGAAAGTGGCTTTTCAGGTGTAAACTGGCAATTATTATCAGTCGTGAGATCTAGAAAATCTAGGGTTTTAATTAATTGGCACAAGCTGAGTCTTTTTAATAGCCTGATGGGATATTTTTGTTCTCTTTACACTTCCTCACCTTCCTCCCTCTTTCTGATGCATATAACAGGGACAGTTGTTTTATTGCTCACCCCCTTCTTCTTCAACCAATATCCATTCAACTCTCCTTCAATTCATTCGATTCATCTAATTCTTTACTTTGGAATCGACTTTGTTCGATTTTTTCGACTTGCACTGAAATAGTGTTGTACTTTTTATAGATTGTGTATTGTGGTGAAGAGATGCATATAATTGATAAAGATTGCAAAAAAAAATTGTTAATGTCTTTTACAATGCAATTGAAGTTTTCGTTTGAAATCAAAGGTTATTTATCTATGCATGTTTAAATGTCCACCATGTGCTCAATAAAATGCCTGAACCATCAAGTGTAGTAACTTACATAAAGCACTTCGTCATTTTCTTTGAACCATACCTTGAAAACTCATGAACCAAAATGTCAATACTTGTGAACCAAAACAACAATTGTATTCGGGTATTTGTAGTATTCATTAATAGCACGTGGTGAAGAGAAGCATATAACTGATAAAGGTTGAAAAACAGAAGTTGTTTGTTTCTTTTACAATGCAATTTGAAGTTTTCGTTTGAAATGACTGGTGGTTTGTGTATGCATGTTTGAGTGCCTACCATTTGTTTGATAAAATATCTCAATCATCTAGTGTAATAATTTACATGAACCGCTTCATCATTTTTACTGAATCATACTTTGAAAATTTATAAACCAAAATGACAATATTTATTAACCAAAAGAACAGTTGTATTCACACATTTGTAGTCCTCATTATGTGTTCATGTTGTTTGACATAGCTTACTTACATTGTTCATCAAGCTTAGGTCATCTTAACATATCTGATTCAGATAGTGATACTAGTATAGATGGAGTTCTATTGAACGCTATTCATAATGAAACTAGCATTATAGGGGTAGTCCCACTAGATGATATAACGAGAACGATAATGATGGCTACATTCTTCACTTATCACAAAACTATTTTTATTTCATTCCTACTCGTCTAGACGAGTATAAACCACATGAAGGCCATTATTTTGTCGCTTTGTATGAAGCATATTACATTATAGTATTTGTTATGTGTTTTGAGGATTAAGGTTGCGTTCGGCAATCCATTGCTGATGCTGATGCTGATCGATTTTTGATGCTCATTGATTGCTGATGCTGATATAAAATGTTTATATCGCTACTAAAATTGAAAACTTATTTTTTAGATAAACAATAGGGTGTTTAGTTAGACGGTTTGTTGATATTGTATATTTGGAATGTGTTTTGACAAAATTGCCCTTACACAATTAAAAACAAATAAAAAATAAAAACCCATCTCTTTTCCTCACAATCCTCCTTTTGGTTTTGGCTTTCATACAATAGGATATTCCTGGTTTTTTGTTTTCGCTCTTCCACAAATCCGCTGGCGACACTCGCTAGACGTCAGCCATCCCCGCCTCCTCTCCCTCGCTCACCCTCTTCTGTCTTCTACCCTTCCTGACTTCCTCCTTCCTTATTCCCTTTGCTCCTCTATTGTCGACGCCCGCTAGACCGCCGACCTCCTCGGCTCGCGCCATCGGAACCCTCGACAGCGGCACCGCAAGCCACCATTGCTCGACTCGATTTCGGATCTTTCCTATCGGATTGCGCAAGCTACCATTTCCAAATCCACTCCGACTCCTCTGCTTCCAGGTCTGTTCTCAAGTGGAGTGTTTTAACGGTCTCCCCATTCGCTACAATGGACCTCCTCTCTGTCCATCGCCCTTTCGTAGTCTTCGGCCTCCAGGTGGTCATCGTCAACATCCTGTTCCCGGCTCCGGTTGAAGAAATTAGAGCCCGGGGGAGAGGGAGGGTAGAAATTCTCCCAGTTCCAAGCGGATGACACCAGGAGGGGCTCACAGGGTAGTTGGCGTGGGCCGTGTAAGTCGTTGGATGGCCGGATTTGACGAAAATGGGTGATCGGAGACGACGAGCGTTGCAAGTGCGATGGGTAATGGAGGATATTGGGTGAAATTGGGGGTATGTATATGAGGGATATTGTTGAAGATCAACCATGCTAAAAAAATAGGCAATGGCTATTTGTACACTATTTTTTGGCTAAATGTACACTAAATGGTGCGCCTAACTTAGCAGTGCGGTCTGGTGCGCCTACGATAAGCGTAGAGGGGTAAAATGGGAATAAAACCATCTCGGGGTCTCGCCTGTGCACCTAAAGAATACGCATCATGCGCCTATTTAAGGCGCACGAACTTGCCATTATGCGCCTGTGTTAGGCGCACAGGCGAGCTCCGAGAGTTACCGTTGCTGAGTTATGAAAAAGTTACCGTTCCTTATGCGCCTAACGTAGGCGCACGTTGCGTCTGTTTTAGGCGCCCATGCGAACCGCCAAGAGTTACCGTTGCCAGTGTTTGAAAAAGTTACCGTTTCCTGTGCGCTTAAGTTAGGCGCACCAACGGTCATATTTTCTAACGGGCAAATTTAACCCTATAAATACATCATAACATACGAAGAATGTATCAAAAATACATCTCTCTCTCTCACACACACTACTCATTCAAGAATGTATCAAAATAGGGAGGAAAGTGAAGAAGAAAATGATTGGGTTCCAAGTGAAGAAGACGAAGAAGAAGAAGAGGAGGAAGACGATAATTGGATAGACGGATGCGAATTGGTTCGAAGTCTCGATGTCGAGTTCGGCGATTGGTGTCCAAACAGCGAATTCACGGTTAGTTATAGAATTTTTTTGTATGAAATTTTGATATTCGTTGGAGAGAATATTTAGTATGAGAAGTTGAGCGTTATTCTTTTTGTTCAAAAATTCGACATTCGCATTAGACTTGTAGGAGAATTTCGTTTCAATTTCGTTAATGCTTATTATTCAATAGCTTTTATTTATGTAGTGTGTATCATAATTTCGTTAATGCTTATTATTCATTCGGTATTGCATATTCGTTAAAGCTTAAATCATTTCTTAAGAAGAATACTTTCATAATTTTAGGGGAAAGACTATTCAGAGTATTTTAGTACCGATGAAACGTGGGATAGCAAAGAAGAGTTATATGAATGGGTGAAAGCTAGAGGGAAGGAGTTGTCGATGGCATTGATGAGAAAGACAACAAATCCGTACCATATTAGTATTAGGTGCGAAAAGTTCGGTCCACGTAGACTAAGGAGACCGAATCCAATCCGGAAATCGAAGTCTAAGAAGTGTGATTGTAAGTTTGAGATCGTAGGATGTCATATGACAAAAGAGTCAAGGAACCCTAATCCAAAGTGGATATTCGGAGTGGTGGAAGGTCGCCACAATCATCCCCTTACATGGGACTTGGGTGGGAATGCATTCATGGGGCGAATGACACCGGATGAGCAGTTGATGGCTAGGCGGTGGGGCGATGGGAGGAGAACCCCGAAAGAAATTGTTGCCGAAATGAGGATTACATTTCCGGGGAATTTAACAACAAGGAAGCAGGTTGCAAACTTCTTGTACAAGATAGAATATGAGGATCGGGGCGAACTAACGGTCACGCAATGGTCTCTCAAGTTTTTGGTGGACAACGGCTATGTAGTCTCTCCTATTAGAGACAAGAACACAAATGAGATGCAGATACTATTTTTTGCTAACAAGGAGTCGTTGCGCCTTTTGAAGAAGTTTCCGTATGTTGTGATTATCGACGCCACTTATGGGACGAACAAGTGAGTATTATTAATTTTGTGGTTATTTCTTTCGTACTTAATGTTTTTGTATTTTATACTAACTACTATGCATGTTAAATTTGTATACGTAGGTATGACATGCCCTTGGTGGAAATTGTTGGTTTTACATGCACTCACAGGACGTTCAACATTGCGTATGCATTTACGAGAGCGGAAAAGACCGTCCACTACACATGGATAATGAGGAAGCTTCGAACCTTATTTGAAGATTTGGGAGTGATCCCGACGGCCATAATGACAGATTGCGAAGTTGCTCTAATTAACGGAATCCGTAGTGTTTTCGGAAGTGAAGTTCAACACCTTTTGTGTTGGGTGCATATCAAGAACAAAATTGAGGCACATGCGGGGAGAGTGTTGAGGACTCAGCAAAAGGCCGATGCATTTGTCCACCAATGTTGGGGAATTTTTTGCTCAACCACAGAGGAAATTTACGAAAGAAGGCTCGAAAAGCTGAGGTTATCATGGAGAAGTGTCCTTGTTGGATATGTGGAGAGACAATGGTTGACTCCGTATAAACAAAACATAGTACGAGCATGGACGGATCATCATCTTCATTTTTTCACAAGGACATCAAACAGGTATGATTTGTGTAATGTGTAGTTGATCATTGCTAATATATGTAGGCTTGTTGTATTTTACACAATTGTATTAGCAGGGTTGAGGGGATGCATAGGGTGTTGAAGGATATCATTGGCTCTAGCAGAGGCGGATTCAACAGGGTGGTGGTGAGGATCCATCATGCCATCATCACGCAAATTGATGACATTAAGGCGACTATGAATCTCTCGCTATCCAAGATACCAACAGATTTCGATGATCCATGGATGCCACCGGAAATACGAAGGATGTTTTCAAGCTTGTTCTGTAGAGTGTCGGACAGGTGTTTTGACTTGTTGTTGGCCACGTTTGAAAGAATTAAGAAGGCGGATTACGAACAAGAGTGCACTGATCATTGGGTGAGAGATTGCTTTGGTTTGCCATGCGTCCATGACATGGCAAGGGCCATTTATACAAGAACACCTCTCGTGCTAGATGACATTCATGACTTTTGGAAATCACTCCAGTGGGAAGATGTTGCATCAACTAGCGGTCCTACCAATGGAATGACCGTTGCAGAGATGACACTTCGTGAAATGTATACCAAGCTAAACAGTGGGACATTGAAGCAAGGCACTGCGTATGACATGTGTGAGTTATACATACAGTTGGAGTATCCTGAACGAAGTACTATGTTTTTTCCGACAAACGAGGGAAAGGAAACTAAAAGGGGTAAAGGAAGACCGCCTGGAGCAAGGAATAAGAACAAGGTGGACCCGAGGGAGAAGAGTGAGTTTGAGCACGTGCGAGAAGAGATAAAGGAGCTTGAGAAAGATAAGGCAAAGGTGAGTCAAGCTAAAGGAGTACGTCGACAAAGAAAGGAAAAGGGCTCAACGAGTGCTTGTATGCAATCTCAACCTATACAAGAGGAGAAGTCACAATGTGAAGAACCCGTTCGGGCCACGGTGCATATGGGTGTGAACTTTGGGCTAGAAAATGTGGATGATTTTTGGATCCCTTACATCACATTTGCCCGGGATGTACGTCCCGACGGACATTGTGGATATCGGTCACTTGCCGTGCTTCTTGGGCTCGATGAGAGTGATTATACGAGGGTCAGACGTGAACTTGCGGTCGAGTTGCTTCAGAACAAAGAACTCTATGAGCCTATCCGACAAACATGGCACGAAGGGACTTGGCAAGACTTGATTCGCCAAGTTAACTACACTAAAACCCCATGCTCTCAAAATTATTGGTTCCAAATGCCACTTATGGGTCTAGCATTTGCTACACGGTATCAAGTTGACCTCGTCTATTTGGCATGGTATGCTCCATCTTTGTGTTTACCCTTAAGGTGGAGGAGCACAACCCCGGGCCCCCCGAGGGTGGATTTGGGGATAGGACACGTAGGAAATCGTAATCACTTTGTGCCGGTATGTCTTAATCCAAACCTTGTTATTGACGTTGATATTGTATATTGTTGTATCTAATGTTGCGATTCTATATACAGGTGAAGCTAATGGATGGAGCTCCATTACCTCACACTCCAACGGCATGGAAGCGACATGCAGATCCAAGCATCCAATGGTGGACATCACACTTTGCATCAAATTTGGTGAACTATCGGAATTATCGCATTGAAAATAGTCGAGATCCCGACTCATCGTTTTAGTTGCAAATCCGTATTGTTGTGTTGTTGAGATGAATACTATGTGTGTTATTATTAGCGTTTGAACTTGTGTTATGAATATTATGTTTGAACTTGTGTTATGATTAGCGTTTGAATTGGTGTTATTACGTTTGTACTTGTGTTATGATTAGCGTTTAGATGAATGATATGTTGTATTTTAACTACTCGGACAACAACCCGGACAACTTCCCGGTCGGGCAGCCTTCTGATTTCCGCAAAGGATGGGTTGCGCGCAGGGGTGTTGTGCGCATAACACAGGCGCACGTAGCTGTGCGCGCCTAAACTAGGCGGACAGAGTGGTACGCCTTTGTTAGACGCACAGAGATATGTGCGCCTATGTTAGGCGCAAGTATAGGGCTTTGGGTTTCAACTCCCGGGTTTAGGGTATGTAAACGGAAACCCTACCGTGCGCCTAACTTAGGCGCACGGTAGGGGTTTAGGGCTTGGTAACCCTAAACCCTATAAGTTGTACCTAAACGGAAACCCTACCCCTAACCTTAGGGTTAGGGCTTAATGGGCCTTATTGGGCTTATTGGGCCTAATGGGCCAATACGGCTTCAAAGCTCGTTCGATTATTGTTTCGGCTTATGTTCTTACTCTTCAATGAACGTCGAAGATGATCGAGAGTTCGATTCGCCTTATTGGGCCTAATGGGCCTTATTGGGCCTAATGGGCCAATACCGCGTAAAAGCTCGTTCGATTATTGTTTCGGCTTATGTTCTTACTCTTCAATGAACGTCGAAGATGATCGAGAGTTCGATTCGCCTTATTGGGCCTAATGGGCCAATACCGCGTAAAAGCTCGTTCGATTATTGTTTCGGCTTATGTTCTTACTCTTCAATGAACGTCGAAGATGATCGAGAGTTCAACGTTCATTGAAGAGTAAGGCCCAATAAGGCTTAATGGCCATTGTGCGCCTGTGATAGGCGCACAAACTGGTCTTTTGTGCGCCTAACATAGGCGCATAATCTGGTCTTCTGTGCGCTTTTGTTAGGCGCACATTACCAGTCCTGCGCAAACCAACAATGCACATTTTGTTTGTTTCGTTGAGAGTCGGCTTGATAATTTAGTTTTGTTTCGTTATTCATCGACTTGCAATTGGCGAGGCTATCGTCTTCCTTTTGTAATAAAGGCATATTGTGTACAAAAATAGTTTCAAAATCAAAAGAACTCAATACATAAACATAGTGATTTCAAACACAAATCAATAAAGTCTACAAAATAGCATAAACGCTAATGTTGGTCAACCAATCAAGTCCTACAACGTGCTATCATCCGCGGTCTGAGGAGCACTGGAATCATCCCCGAGCCGCTGTGTGCTGACATCACCACCAGCCTGAGAGGTGCTCGCCTCTGTACGATGAGCTCCACTGCCTTCCCCCCGCTCGTGTACCGAATCCCTGAAATGTGTAGAAGCTGCACGAGGAGGGGGATGAGTCATCGCTCTAGCCTCGCCGACCAGAACATCCAGCCATCTGCTAACCTCATCAGGGGTCCAACGTGGTCGGCTATCCTCTGGCATCTCATCAATCGTGCGGACCACACCTGCAAGATAGTTGAGGCGCTGCAAAGATAGTATAAAGTATTAGTAACGTACTACATAACACTAAATAAAGAAATATAGTACCAATAAACAAACTTACCGCGAGAGCGTCTACTCCTCGAGTCATCGGAATAGGTGGAACACGTCTAACAGATCTGGGATCTACTAGCACATGTGAGGCCCGATCTAAAAAGCCGAGGTAGTCGTCACTGAAATCCCAGCCGTGTTGGCCCTGTCGGCCCTGCAGCTCGATCAATGGCTTCGGATCTGCATCCCATCTATCCAGCAGCTCGGTGGAGTGTACGACCGAGTAAGCCCGCAACTCATCCTCGCGCAATATGTAGACGGGCTCAATAGGTGGCTCTGGTACGCCCTGGACCAATCCGAACTGTCGAAGGACACGATCGGGATGGTACGCCTCAGCTATATCCACAATACGCAGAACACCCCGAAATCGTGTAGGCGAAATCTCGGGTGCATCAAAGTCCAGCCCTCTCCCTCTCCACGGAAGCCACTCAACCTGTACAGAATGAACGCTAACTGTTCATATAAAATAACAAGAACGACAGTTTATGAAAATGGTGAAAAGATCATACCTCCTCGAATCTCATCATATCCAGGATCCTCCTAATCGAGACGAGGCGGCCAGGATCCATCGAATGTGGCACGCTACTCTCAAACCTAGTAGCTGCTCGCGGATCAGCCAGAGCTAGAGGGTCGGTCACGTAATGACCAACAAAGTGAGGGAAGTATGCCCAGATCCAAGACTGCAACACCAGAGTAATCATTATAAGTAAAATAGCTGACCAAGTGTGAATCAATCGAATCTACTTAGAGCTCATGATGAACGAAATATACCCGAAGCAGAATGCCACGGCTAGCTATCCCCTGTGCTCGGGATCGGGACGCCTGTCCAAGGTTGCGGTATACGTACGCTAGAACTCCAGCTCCCCAAGCATACTGTCCGGTAGTCTCGTGATCAAAAAGAAGCGCCATCCACTTATGTTTTAGCCTCGAAGTCGACTTGTCAACAAGGACAGTCGACCCAAGAAGCAAAAACAAATAATACGACGCGATGACGCCGTGATCCCTATCCGCGCTCGTCACCATGCGCGACAGTGCCTCCTCAAGATAAGCCGCTGGAACCCCGCCTGTCTTGTACCATCACTGCACCTGAGAGAGGTCAACCTGAAGATCCTGGGCGATGCGCGCCCGTATATCAATGTCTGTCATCGCGGAGATGCAACTCCTCCCATGTATAGGCAATCCAAGGATCATGTGCAGATCATGAAGGGTGATCGTCATCTCACCCCACGGAAAATGGAAGGAGTTTGTCTCCGGGTACCACCTCTCAACGAAAGCAGAAATCAAAGCTGAGTCAACTGCTCTGGCGGCACCTACAGTACGAAGTCCGAGAAGACCACTACGCTCCGCAATCGTGAACCAAGTACCCGGCTCACGGCTAAGATGTCTCTCCAGCTCAGCAGTGTATGCAGTGCGAAAGTGAACTCTCAGAATCTTACGACACTAATGGTTTAAAAACAATCAAAACAAATCAGAAAACGCTAACCTACGGGGTATAGATAACTTTTAGAAACATTTGTATTCTAAACATACCAAGTCCTGCTCCATCTGGCGTCTAGCACGTCCTGATATATGCGGAGGTGGAGGAGCATCAGGATCAGCGGCAGGAGCTGGGACTGCTGGTGGAGCATCACCTGCCGCCTCATCCCCTGCATCAGCTCCACGTCTCCTACGTCTGGAAGTCCGTCTAGGAGGAGGAAACTCGGCCTCCGGCACTACAACAACGGGCTCCATCGGCGTCAGCTGGTAAATATACCGCGCGATGTGTGTCTCATAACTGACCAAGAGGACGCGCTCGCGTGGTCCTCCGGGCATCCAATACTCAGGAGCACCAGAACTTGCTCCGGGGGAAGGTGGATGGGGAGCAGACTCAGAAGGAACGTCCTCACGTGCTGGTGATGGATGCTCGTGAAATGCACTAGATGAGACGGGAGTCGGTGCTCGACCGCTGTCTGCCTCAGCTCTGACGGGTGAGTGCGCAACAGTCTCCGGGGGATCCTCCATCGTATCATCAACCACCTGAAGATCCTCCACCCAGTGATCGTCTACCTGCCCAGTCACACCCGGAGTCTCGTCCGTCCCAGGTGGCGGTGAAACTAAGCTATCAGGCTCATCTACAGCCATATCATCTCTATCCTGATCTCCCTCCTCCGATGTGTAATCGTCATCCTCAATCCCCGTATCTACCCCATATGTGTCATCAGCAGCATGCTCTAAATCACTACGAAGATCCGTCGTACGCCGGCGGATCGAATCAGAAATGCCAACTCGACGGACCTTAGCGCCACGCGTGACCGGTGCCCGTGCCATAGAGCTAATCTCAGCCCGTACCGCCTATTCGTTTTATATTAAACGCGTTATTATTTTTAGTTATTTAAACATAATTTTTCTATCTTTACTTATATTTAATCAGTTATTTTACTTTAAATGTTATCTAATCTAATCAAATTAACATATAATAAAATTTTCTAATTAACATTATAATCTAATCTAATCTAATTAACAATATATCATTAACAAGAATTTAATTCAACAATTTCATAATTTCACAAATTAAACTAATCTAATCTAATTAACATATAATAAAGAAAAAATTTATTCTAAATGTTATTTAAATTAGTTAGTTATTTTATTCTTAATGTTATTTAAATTAGTTATTTTATTCTCAATGTTATTTAATTCTATTAAATATTAATATACTCAATATTTTAATATACCACTTATTGAAATTAATAAAAACTAATATAGCAATTACAAATATTTATTGAACCAACTATCCTAGAGCACCATGTTGTTAGTTTTGCCGGTTCTATCTTTGCCGGGCTAGTCGATGTAACTACAACTTGTTTCAATCTAATCTGTTTTTTGCAAAATTCATAGCAACATTCTTGGAATATCTATTCAACTAATTGTCATTATTATTTTCTAATTTGTACTAATCTAATCTAATCAAATTAACATATAATAAAATTTTCTAATTAACATTATAATTTAATCTATTCTAATTAACAATATATCAATAAAAAAAATTAATTCAACAATTTCATAACTTCACAAATTAAACTAATCTAATCTAATTAACATATAATAAAGGAAATAATTAAATTAAATAAATTAAACTTTTTTCCTTAAATAATTAATTTCAACAACAACATACCTCGGCAAGATCGACCGCTGGGGAGGTGTACAACGAGCGGGTCGGGGGCCGTAAGCGTCCTCCGCCCAAAAACTCGCCGTCGCCGGCACCGCCACCACTGCCTTCTCCGGCGCCACCACCCGCATTCACCGCCGCCGCCACCCCTTCTCCCTCCCTCACGTCTGTCGACGCCGGCAGAACCCCACCACCGCCCCGGTCACTCCCTTCCACGCCACTGCCCATCGCCGCCCCCGCAGTCACCGGTGGCAGAACACCGCCCCCGTTACCCCCGTCCACACCACATCCGGCCCCGTCGCTTCCGCTCCTCCCTGCGGTAACGCCGCCGTCGCCGCCCCAGTTACCCCCGTCCACACCACTGCCGGTCCCGTCGCCACCCGCATTCACCGCCGTCGCTTTCGCACCTCCCTCCTGCACCTCTGTCGCACCCGCTCCTCCCTCCTGCACCAGATCCGTCGATCCTTCTCCCCCCGGCACCGCCACCGGCCCGACGAGTCTCCCGCCATCACCGTCGTTCTCCATTGTAGCCGATTTTTTGTGGGTTTTTGCGAATTCGATTCCGACGACAACGATAATGGGGTGACGGCTAGGTTTCGGGAAGATATAGCGCAATGTGCGCTTAATTAAAGCGCACGCCTGTGCGCCTGTTATAGGCGCACGGTCGCTCCCGTCTCGCTATTTTCCCGTATTTCCTATTTTGCCCTTATACGCTTAATTTACGCGCACCAGACTGCACGCTTAATTTATGCGCACCATTTAGTGTACATTTAGCCAAAAAATAGTGTACATTTAGCAGTTCCGAAAAAATAATGCTTATTTCCATAAGCATCTCATGTGTTGATTTTTTTTTTTTTTGCTTATGAGCAATAGTGTGTATCTTTTATAACCTTTAAAAAAAACAAATTGCCAAACACTGAAACAAATTGTTTATTGCATCTTATAAGCACTTAGAAAAAACCCAAACGAACGCAGCCTAAGTTGTATTCTATCCAAAATTTATATTAAATCAACAAAACAATTAAATTGCATAAACCTACAAGTAGAATACAATAAACCCCATACTTTCTTTTACTCAATTTACTCATCTTGTCATATATGAACTGAGTGATACAAATTCATGAACCATCACGTTGAAGACAATAAACCGAACAATTAAACTTCATAACGTACAAACAATGAATCCAATACTTTCTTTTACGCAATGAATTTTACGAGTTAAACACAATGAACTTTCACATTCAACAAAATGAACCATATTCAAGAAGCATTAAAGGATGAATCCTTTACATTGCTTGAAAGTGTTTGATCTTCTTTAAACTGTATTGAAATCAACTTAATAACTTTATTCAAATCTCTCCTTGCATAAGCTAAATTCATCTTTCATTTATTGAATATTTCAGTACACTCTTGCATTAAAATCTACAAGATCAAACTTATGAACCGTTAAACTGAATAGCACAAATGATAAATTGAATAGCATGAAGCATACTATTATATAAGAAAAACACCAACAAACACTCTCTAGAAAAACACCAGCATTCATCACGCCTTCCACCATAACAACTCAAGACAGCCGGCCTAGCGCTGGCATGTCTTTCCCCCCTCCACCCGATCTGACCATGGAAGAAGCCCAACCCCCACGTAAATCTCCGCTTCAACCTCTGTTGCACCAACTTCCAAACCTTCTTTCAAGGATAAGCTCACCCAAGGCACAAGCTCCACCATTCACCTACAACTTCATGATGATGTGTTTATCAGCGATATACGGTTCGACTACCCATACGGCGAGAAGGTCCTGCCTTCCATCACCGTCACTCCAGACTTGACCCGCTCTCTGGCTAGGGCGTGGGAGAATGCAGTCATCATCAAGCGTCTAGGGAAGCCGCTTCCTTTCCAGGTGCTTGATAGGCGCCTTAAGGAGATGTGGAAGCCAACATGCCGGATGACGATAATAGACCTTTATAACCATTATTCGGTGGTGAAGTTCGAGCTTGAGCAAGACTTCTGGATGGCCCTAGCCGGAGGCCCATGGAGCATCTTTGGGCAATGCTTAATGGTGAAAAAATGGGAGCCCCGTTTTAACCCCTTTAAAGACCAAATCACTACAATATGCACCTGGATCCGGATTTGAAACCTACCCCCCTTTCTCTATGATGAACGGGCTATCCTGTGGGTTGCCTCGAGCCTCGGCCGGCCAATTCAGATTGACAGGCACACAAACATCGTCTCAAGAGGGAGATATGCCCGGGTATGTGTCGAGCTTGACCTAAACAAGAGGCTAAGAGGAGCGCTCCTGGTAAACGACGAGACCATATTGGTCGAGTATGAGGGTTTACATGCTATTTGCATAAGTTGCGGAAGGTATGGGCACACCATTGGCGAGTGCACCACCGGCCATATTCGGACACCCCCAGCCTCGGAGAGATCACCAACAAGGCAGATTCGGACGCCGCTCGAATGGGCACCCAACTAGCGGAAGGAGAATCCAAATCGCAAGACCCCACCTCGCCGGAACCCTTGTTAGGAACCGGTAACCTCGTCGGTGCTTGGATGATCGTCCCACCTCCTCAACGGAAAACAAGGAAAGCCAAGAATTTTGCGCAAGACTTTGATGTGCAGGAGACCAATGACAACATCAACAGGTTTGAAGCACTGACCTTAGATGAGTTTGAATGACAGATAGAACAAGACAAGCCAATCGCTGCAGAGAAAGCAAAAACTTTTGCCAAAAATAAGGTTGACATAGGAAGCTCTAATCTGACACAACTCGCCACGAGGTCGCTTTAGGAGGAAACTCCAAAACCTACTTTCGAGGAGGGTGCCACATTGAAAAAACACGGCCGTGTCAGGAGAACCAAGGTTATCAGAAACACTTTCGATCAGAAAAAGGCTGAATCTGAGCCACGCCTATCTAACGGGCCCGGGAAAAGACAAGGCCCAATGCGGATACCCCAGGCCCATCATACCTCCAATCCGCCACCCATGAATCTACTAATGAAGCCCACCACATCAAGCCCAAAAATCCTGATCAACATTCAGATGCTTCTCAAATGGCCCACACCAGACAACAAATCACCACCCCCGATCTTACCACGTTAATCAGCCCCTCACTCAACTCCCCTCAAACTGATATTGCTAACCCCAACGACGCCTCTGCCGGAAGCGAAGGCCACTTTTCAGGATTCCAGGGATCGAAATCTATCCCAACATGGGCACAATCCGAGATACGGAAATGCAGGATAGTAATGGGTCCGACGACCATGAGTGCTCTCCCACCCTTCCTCATCCTTTTAAATGAATAGCCTCGTTTGGAATGTGCAGGGAGCCGGGAAAAAGGGCTTTAGAAGGGCATGTCGTTATTTCCTTAAGCACAACAAAACCGATGTGCTTGCCATTACCGAGCCCCAAATCTCGGGTGATCGAGAAAATCAAGTCTATGATCGCATTAATTTCTCGAATAAAATCCGGTCAGAGGCACCAGGTCGTAGCGGCGGCATCTAGCTCTTTTGGAATGAAGATGAAATGGACCTCACTGTCAGGAAAGTCCATCGCCGTTTCATCCACTCGTTCATAAGCTCAATAGCCAGGATATGCACTTTGTCGTGGTTTATGCCCCTTCAAATGCCAACGACAGGAAAAATATCTGGATTGATTTAGAAGCAGCTCTCTGTGGCATTCGGGACCACCTCCTAATCGGCAGCGACTTTAACTACATCATGTCTCTAGACGAAAGAGAAAGGGGTGTTAATCGCCTCTCTGAAGACACCGACAAGTTCATACAATGGGCAAGCAATCTCGAGCTGATTGAGCTGGGATTTAAAGGACCCCGGTTTACTTGGAGAAGAGGCAACACAACAACCACTCGGGTTATGAAGTGGCTCGACAGGTTCTTCACGAATCAGCCATGCCGTATAAGATGGGGCGACGCCACCTTCAAATACCTTCCAACCTTGAGCTCATATCATAATCCCCTCCTCCGTACTTTGGATGGCCTGGACAGAGGCAACAAAAGTAGACACCCCTTCCGTTTCGAAGCTGCCTGGATCAACCATCTTGATTTTTGTTGCTTCGTCAATTCGAATTGAAGGTCTGATATGAACACAAGTGCAACTCTTGAAGCTATGAAAGAGGACCTCCTGTGCTGGAATGAAAGGGTGTTTAGTAATATCAACAAATGCAAAAAAGAGCTTATTGCCAAAATCGCCACAATTCACCATCAGATCAGTCAAGGCGTGCAAGACCACCTCCTTCACCTGGAACCCGTTCTCCAACGAGATCTCGACCTCATTCTTGATCAAGAGGAGATCTTGTGGTGCCAAAAAGCTGGTCAGGACAAGCTCGATTTAGGAGACCGAAATACGTGTTTCTTCCATATGAGCACAATAATCAGACGTGCTCGCAAGGGGATTTCTACCCTTAAAAACTTTAATGACTCTTGGGTTTCAAATGCTGCTGAGTTAGAGTCTCTTTCCGTTTCCAACCAGCGATCATCAACAAGTTGCCAAGAAGGAACGCCTATTTGCTCAAGAGCTCGAATGTGGATCACATGACAGTCTTGCCTTCTCAAACCAAAATCAAGTTGGCTCTTAATCAGATAGGATCTTACAAAACCCCGGGGCTTGACGGTTTCCAACCCATATTCTACAAAACATGTTGGGACACCATCAAGGGCTCAACGGTTAAACTCGTCCAGGATTTCTTCATCAGTAGCGAGCTCCCTGCAGGTGTAAACGACATTCTTATTTCTCTGATGGAAAAAGTGGCAGCCCCAAAATGAATCACTCAATTTCGTTCGATAAGCCTCTATAACGTCAATTACAAGCTCATCACGAAGATCCTTACTGAAAGATTAAAGCCTCTCATTCCAAAGCTGATCAGTCCGTGCCAGAATAGTTTCATACAGGGTCATTCCACCACTGACAACATAACCCTCTACCACAAAATCATCGACTCCATGCAATCGAAACGAGCGGGGAAGAAATGGATGCTCATGAAGCTTGATCTTGAAAAGGCCTTTGACAGGCTTAGGTGGGATTTCATCATCGACTCACTCGAAAATGCAGGCCTCCCTCCTAAGTGGATCAGTTGGATCCACGAATGCATCTCCACTCCAAAAATGTGCCTTCTCTGGAATGGTGAAGTGACAGAGGATTTCACTCCAGAGAGGGGAGTTCGCCAGGGTGATCCCCTTTCACCCTATCTCTTTACTCTCGCTCTTGATAGGCTTAGCTAGATTATTGATCTTGAAGTGGACCTTGGCAATTGGAATTCGGTGGTTTTATGCAGGGGCGCTCCACCTCTCTCACATCTCTTCTTTGCAAATGACATCATCATCATCATGGAGGAGGCCTTATCGGCTCAGTTCAGGGTTATCTTGCATTGCCTTGAATGGTTTTGTGAAGCCTCTGGTCAAAAACTCAGCCGGGAGAAATCTAAGATTTTTGTTTCCGCCAACACAACCCGGGACATTGCTAATGAATTGGAGGTTATGAGTGGGCTCTGGGTCACAAGGAACTTGGGTCGCTACCTGAGGGTTCCTTCCATACATGAACCATTATCCAAAAACACTTTTGACGATCTTAGAGCTCATATGAAAGCCAAACTCTAAGTTTGGAAAAGTAGATCGATGAGCCTTGCAGGGAGGGTCACCCTCTCAAAATCGGTGATTTCTACCCTTCCCTACTACTCGATGAACACTTTTAAGCTCCCTTCCTCGGTGTGGTCAGAGTGCGATAATCTTAACAAAGATTTTCTTTGGGGAGATACCCAAGGCAGTAAGAGAATCCATCTCGTCTTGTGGGCTGAAGTCTGTCGCCCGAAGAATGATGGTGGATTGGGTATCCGCTCAACCAAGGAGATGAACGCAACGATTCTTGGTAAGATGGGATGGCGGTTGATGACTGGAACCAGCGGTATTTGGGAAGATCTCATGAAGGCGAAGTATGGCTTAAGCATCACAGACGGGAAATTAAAACAAATAGCAACTCGACAACCATCAGCTTTATGGCAAGGAATCAAGTGGAGCCTTGAAGAAGTCGTTTACAAGGGAATTAAATGTAACATCCGAAATGGCGAGGCGTCTCGCTTCTGGGAAGATCCTTGGCTCACCCCCGTTCCACTGTCCAATGCGGCGGGATATAGTGCAGCCCAACCTTCACCGCAAAGCCATCAAGGACTTTTGGTCCCCGAATACGGGATGGTATTGAGTTACTCTTAATTATCTCCTTTCCCCTACTACTCGTTTGAAACTTGCTAATGTGTTCGTTGTTGATGATGCAAATTTGAAAGACCAAGTGAGCTGGAGTCCAAGCTCGAGAGGTGAGTACACCATCGCCAGCCTCTACCGGACTCAGATTCACAGCAACCCTCCAACACAACAACTCCAAACTCTTTATAAATTGATTTGGAAGACCCAAGTTCAAGAAAGGATCTACACCTTCCTCTGGCTGGTGGCTCGAGCGAGAATTCTCACCAACGCCGAACGTCAACGCCGTCATATGGCCACCTCTGCTGACTGCATCCATTCTGGCTCCATGGAAGAGACAATCATTCATGTGCTTCATGATTGTCGTCTTGCAAAGGAGGTCTGGGACCAGCTCACCATGCCTAGCTCTATTGGGAGCTTCTACAACGCATCGCCTCTCGAATGGGCCGTTACCAACCTGCAGTGCCACTTTGAGTTCCAGAACCATCGAGCATGCGCTATTTCCTTCGCCGTTATCGTTTGGTGGTTGTGGAAATGGCTAAACAATCGAAATTTTGGCTATAAGCACCCCCCACCGGACAAAGGCCTCTTCATCCACCGTTTGATTGAAGAAATCCTGGATTCTAATAGCAGCCCATGTCTTTCCCCTCCTAATGCTCCGGAAAGAACTCAATCCATCATCTCCTTGATCAAGCCTCAAGATGGTTGGTGCAAACTGAACACCGACGGGTCCGTGCGCCTCAATCGTGCAACAATTGGGGGCGTTCTACTCGATGATCAAGGGCAATGGGTGAAGGGCTTTCCTTGTAACCTCGGTATCACTACTATGCCAATAGCTTAACTTTGGGGCCTTATCCATGGACTCCAAGCTACATGGGACCACGGTTGTAGAAGGGTCATGTTGAGACTGATTCGCTTCTTGCCCTTCATCACCTTCAATCCAAAGTCTCAGACCATCACCCGTTCGCTAGCATGACCCGTCGGTGTCAGGGCTTTGCTCGTAGGGATTGAAAAATCCATTTCCGACACATCTATAGAGAAGCAAATATGGTAGCTGATTAGCTAGCCGAGTTAGCTCACTCTCTACCTGTTGGCAATCATGTTATGAACAACCCTCATACTGATGTCCTTATGCTTTTATCTCAAGATGTTGAAGGGTTTGGCCGCCCTCGAAACGTTTTGGCCACTGTTTTAATTGAATAATATCTGGGGGTTGTCCCCCTGTTCACCGGGAAAAAAAGCATACTATTGTATAGCATGAACCGCTAAATTGAATAGCATGTATTGTTGCATACAATGAACTGCTCAATTTTAGCATGAACTAACCCATTAAGTCACATTTAAAGCGTGTAAAATAACATTGAATCACATTTAAACCTTATGAATAAATTAGCATGATCTATATTGTTTAATAGCATAAACGTAGACATAAGTTTCTCTTCACTAGAGAATGCTATCAATATAGACGTTTTTAAAGTTCCATCATCAAGAAACAAGAATTATCCTTCATATAAAAGATCGATGTGATTAATCATCAACAATCCTCCTAGTCACTACAGAAGGATGGTGCCTCAACTTTTAGGGCAACCAAAATGAAACATAATACTATGTAAATGTTAAAGCGTGTAGAATAACAAACGATATATGATTCACATAACGATACCATTAATCAATGTATTATAGAGGTGATTCTATAATACATTGAAAGCAAATTATCAACTCCACTCAAATAACTCACATTAAAAACGAATGCAAGCACCATTTGAATTTTCATCTCAAAAGCAATTCTTAAGCCCACAAAAAGTGGCAATTGAATTTGATGAAATACTTGATCTATAGACAATCGATAAATGTAGATCTGACAATATGAAAATATCAATTGAAGAACACGTCAAAGGGTTTATCTAAAATCAACTATAATTGAGAAACTCAATTGAATGAATTTTACCTTGTCTTAAATCGATTCGAAATTGCATATTGACACCAAAACCCTAGAAAAATTATATTTGTTCATACTTTTGGCTTTTACGATTGGAAGCGATCAAGGTCTAAAGATTTGACATTTTCAAACTAGGTAGCGACCGATTGCGAGCGAATTGATCGATTTACATGCAATGGCAACTACTTACAAGTGGAGGCGACTGACTATGAGTGAATGATCATGAGCGAGCGAATGATGGCGACTGATGAATGGTGCGGAGCGACGACGATCAATGGGAACAAAGGGCGATTAGATTGAGGGAGCAAAATCGCGATCGAAAGAGACTAACAATGACGATCTAGAAACAGATTTGGTGGGTGTTTTGGTTTACTTAAGGGAAAAGGCGTTTACGTCCTTTTCATGTAAAAAATACTCCCTCCGTCCCTATTTGTTTGTCCAGTATTCCATTTCGGGCGTCCCCTTTTGTTTGTCCACTTTCCATTTATATCCACACTTTTACCCTCATTATTCCACTCTCTCACCTACTTTATTTCTTTTCACCTCAATCAATAACATCTTTTACCATACTATTCAACTCTCTCACCTACTTTATACCAACTTTCCCAATTACCCATACTATTTTATACCGTTCTTAAAACCCGTGCAAATTGCTTTTTGGACAAACAAATAGGGACGGAGGGAGTACTATATTTTCTATATTATCACCGTCTCTTTGTATTTTTACCCTATCCGTAATTTCATCTTAAAATTTTCCACCATAGATTCTCTTATGTTTTTATTGGCATTATAGTGTATATAATCACTAACATAACAATAATACCAGGGGTTCTTACAAGTGTCTTGTCCCTTTTGAGAATCATTAATTAGAAGCCTGTCAAATGGTTCCTGTGATGTACTGTTGAATCAGTGCGAAATTGCAAGCTACATAAATTGTGTCCCCTCTTTGAAGATCTCGTGTAGATTCGGCTGTCAAGAAGCATATGATCGAGTTCTTGTCTCATTGTCAAGTGGCAAGGATGCGTACGTACACATAACGTCCATTTTCCCATTTCATAGAAACGTTATCTCAACTTTATACTCCACGTACACTCATCTTTCCTGCAATGTCACGTAAAAAAACAAAGTACACATAGAGAAAGGGTTTTTTGGTTTCTATTTCTCTTTCCCATTTAATTTATTGTTCTTTTTTGAAATTGAGTTAAGTGATTCGGTATAATCAACTGAGAGCTCTAGCTCATAGCGGGGTTTTATAATTAACCTGGTTTATATACATAAAATAATAAATTTCATACAGTAACATTTATTGTTCTATTTCAAATTTGTTTAGGATGCTAGCTTGATCGGGGGGCGTGGGACATAAACGAATCTTTATCGATCAGTAAGTGGTTGAATGAGTTGTGCTTGACAACTTAGATCGACAAGTGGCCTTGACTTTACTTTACATCATCCATCAAATCCACATCAACATCAATGACGTGTCCACTATACACGTTCCAAACACATTATTCGCCCGCCGTACTACTGTATTATCGAAACCAGGTAAGCTGAGCAAACTCGAGTAAACCTTTTGCTATTATTGAACCGAGTCCAGCCGAGTTTTTAATTTGTTAGTATAAATATGTGATCTTTAACTCAGACATGATTCAAGCTTGAAGTCTTATTTGAAATTATAATCATTTGTTTTATTCTTGTGTGGAGTTTATTTGGGTTTTCAAGATTCCTACCACCGGGTCAATCCCACATTAGCCATGTTTGCAGGCCATTTGGACGACCTCAGTCTACAAGTGAGCCAAGGACCTAGAGCCTAGAAGAGAACCCTACCCGTATGTTTTTTGGGTTATCTGAAACCAATTGGAATAAAACCTATATTGATAATTATTCATTCTATTCTTCATAAAATACATCAAAAATAATACAGTATAATCTAAAACACCTCGTATGAAGTATGCTTATAATGTGTGTATTCTTGTGGTACATGTCATATGTATACTATATGAAAATGTACGGAGTATTACTTTACTTATTTTCTAAACAGAAATAAAGTAAACTATAAACACCCTTTTGGGTATAGGGACAATTCATTCTTAACGATAATTTTATATATAAAACTCCAATAGGAGAGAGAAAAGTTCCACACTAAAAAAACCGGGTTTGTGTGAACATTCAATATCATGTGAGAGGTATTTTTTTTATTGAAGATCTACAAGCCAAAATTAGGCCACCTATACGGTACAAGGATAGCCTAAGTCATTACGACGGATGATCTTGAAAAATTCAAACAAGAAATGTTGTTGACTCAACAAACACCTTGACTGAATAACAGACAAAACATTAATGGAAAAAGAAGAAGAGATCAGTGGGATGGTTTCATTAAGACTTTGAAGAATGACGTGACTTCTTGCAAGAAAATCAGCAACATTAAATTCTCTGAAGCAATGATAAAATAAAATGCAAGAGATAACATAAAGTATATTTCATATGTCAACAAACATTGAGTGTAATTCAATTCCCATGGAATTTTCCAGATTCGTTTTAAAGAAATAATGACAATTAAATTATCACATTCAATGATAAGATTGTGAATTTGATAACAGTCAATATTTCGTAGTGCTTGCAATAAAGAAGAAACTTCAGCTTGGACTATTGACATAGAGGTAACTATTGACGTCCTACTTTAAGAATAAACCCATAATGGTTACGTAAGATAAATGCGGCATGAGTCGTTCCAGTTTTAAATTTAAATGCATTAAAATTAAGTTTGGACCATTGAGGAGGCTTTTTTCCAAGCAAAGTGAGTTTTCCTTTTTGGTGTGTTGGTAAGATGTTTTTTGACAAAGGCATTACTGCAGTCTCATTATAAAGTACATGAGAAAGCTAAATCAGTTGGAAGTTTCTTTGGATTAATTCTTCTAGGATCAATTTTTTTTATCATTCCTATGTGCCCAGACAAACCACCAAAAGAAGTAAAGAGGTGTACTAAACTGGTTATTTGTTAGAGCTTTTTGTCGAAAACCACCCGTATGATAGGTCACATTGCGTTTAACCAATCGTCTAATAACTACTTACTGTAAACCACCCATTTAATCAATTCTGTCAAAAAACTACCACCTCTCACTCTTTCTCCGTTAGCCCATCGTTAAAGCGCGTGCGGATTTTTTATTTTAATACTTTCTTTCGTTTTTACTGCCACGGTGGCCCCATCCCATTTCACTCTTCCATTTCTCATACTCCACACGATTTGTACAAAGGGAGAGGGCAAGATCAATCGACAAAAATTAGGGCATTAGACGAAATTGAAAGGGGAAATGGAGAGTGAAGCTAGGGATTTCTACTGCTTGCGCGACTTCTCAACTACTGCTTGCGCGACTTCTCAATCAAACCAGGAAGGGAAGGAGATGTGGATTTGGGCAGCTTTCAAGTGGAGCGACAATCTAGGGCTAAATCAACCAACGAATTTGGCAGGTTTGAAGGTAAGCTTTCAAGTGTTGGATTGAGTCATGATTGAGAAGGTAAGCAACTTGGTGAGTCAAATACTAAATGCTAAGGAAGGAAATGAGGTTAAAAGCTTACCACTGAAAAGCATAACGTGTTTACAAGTCATGGGTTATGTGTTTGTTTAAACTAATGGTTTTGGATAACATTTACAACTCTTGCTTTATCAGTCAAAACCTTTGTCTTTGCTTGCATCATACAGTAGAATCTTGTTCATTTATATATGAATATTGTTGTAGGGACTTGGGACAATGACAACTAATATATGCCTATTTATTACACTGTTTTCAGATAAGTATAACATTCAGAGTTCAATATGAAGGTCAAATTTATATGTCCTCAAATGAACTATGCTATAGAAAAGGTAAAGTCTATTTATACAAAGATGTTGATCCATACATGATATCCAAGATTATGATGGAACCACCACCACCCAGCTCAGTCTAGACAGGTGAATTTATGGATGGAGTAGGAACACAGTGCTCTGTCAGCTGCGGAACCAGTACAACCACCACCCAAGTATGCTATAATATAGTCACTTTTGGTTGCTATTTAAAAGCCAAGGCACATGAACACAAGTTAAATTTCAGCAACTTCATTGCTTGCATGTAGCTTAGAAAAAACCAAGGAAAAAGACACGAGCAAATAAGCATGTTCTGGATCTCAGGAGGTCACCTAGGAAGCACTTGGGAGGCAATGGTCATTGATGATTATTATTAGGAGACTTGTTTAGCTGAACTTATGTAATTTACCAAGGATATGTTGCACTTTGCAATTGTTGGATTAAGTTAGTAGTACTTGGTTGAGTGCTTTTGAACTCTCTACTCAACCTTTTTATTCAGAATATGCTTGTTTGTGACCTTTTGATGATGGAGACCTTTTGAACTATTGACTCGGCTAAAGTCGTCGTGCCATATCAAAGATAAATAACCCAAACAAACAAACTAGTATAGCATGCAAGTAAGGGGTCGAACCCAAGAGAACTAACGGCTTCTAGTATCAACATTATTATCAAGCAAAGAAAGGGGGGATTTAGGAGAAAGATCTAAACTAAACTAAACTAGAAAACAAATAACAAACAAACAAATATACATGCAAATATGGGAATCAAGTGATAAGGAAACAAGTTCATTCAAAAGATCCACTCATGATATAATCCCTCGATCATAGATTCATCCATTGATTTCATTCACACCTATGGTTAATTCCTATCCTGATCATTAACAATCGCAAGTCCACGGTCCAAGCAATTCTATAACCCTAGGCAAGGACGCTTAACCTAGAATTAGCATGGAGAACAAGGATATGCAGGATATAATATCAAACAATCAAGCTACGAGTCAATTGTAAGATAAAACAATCAATTCTCTTCTTAATCCTAGTTGCATAGACAATAGGTCTAGGTTAAGTTGTTTTCACAGATTAGCTTTGTCCACGGTCCAAACCTAATCAAATTGTAGAACATCAATCAATTCAATAGGTTAGCTACTCCTAAAGAAACAATAAACATTCATAAGATGAAGCACAAGAGAATCAATATCAACCAAAGGATAGAAATCAATTACCAAAATCTCACGAGTTCATACATCAGAGCTTCTCCCTTGAACAAACCCAAGGAGACTAGCTCTCCATAACTAAACTAAAAACCTAACTTGAAGAAGAAGGTAGAAGGTAGAAGGTAGAATGTGAACTCAATAAAACCTAGGGAGGACTCCTCCTTATATAGCCCAAGGAACAAGCTCCACGAGATAGATAAGGAAAGAGGCAAAAGATAGAAAAGGAAACAAGATAGAAAGATTTCGGCCCGCTTTGGATTCGGCATCACCGCGGTCGCGTCGCACCCACCGCGCCCGCGCTTTTACAACAGAGAACAACAATTCGTCTCGGCGGCCACCGCGGTCGCGGTATTCGGACAGAATCGCTGGTGTCACTTCGGAGGCTGTTTTGACCATCTTTCGCTTGGAATCTGACTTCGGTGTAAAAAGATGAATTGAAGCCCTTGAAGTTAGCTTTCCAGTGGCACCGGAATCAGCTTAATCCGACTTCTGTATCTCCAGATATGGCCTTCACAAGCAAGTGGTGTCGCGCAGACAGCTCAAAACGCCTTAAAACTCTTGAATCTTGCATCCTTGTGTCTTCGGCCTAAATATTACAATTCCGCTCAAATCTAACCTAAACACTCTCAATATAGCCCTAAAATACAAGAGTTAACCTATACAAAATAGAGCGAATCAACTATCTATGTGATTTGTTTGTTTAATGAAGTATTTGAACTATGTGATCTGTTTGACATTGGTTGAGTAGTGTTTTGAACCTTTTCTGCTCACAATGGTGTTTTGAAGACAATCCAGAGAATGTGATATTGTTCACATTCGTTGTGTTTTGTGTAAGGTTGAGTGAAGTCTGCAGCATTTTTCAACAGCTTTGTTCATATTTACTGAACTCTGATTTCTCCACTTTACAACAACTTTCACAATACAACATCAAGCAATATAATCAAGAGAGAATTATGCATAGGAACATCTTCTATTCAGAATCAACCAAGAGCTACAACAACTTTCATAGGAACAACTTCTATTCAGAACATCTTCTACACTAGTAGCTTGTTATTCTCTTCCAATTTTTGCTTCTCACTTAACAGTTTATTGATGACTGCCACAGATCTTGCATTATGTGTCTCATCCCTCCAAACAAAGTAGTTACACTTATTCAAATATCCATAATTTCGACAACCAAAGAATCTTCTTCCATAGTTCTTATATGTATGTGCAGTGGCTTCCTTTGCTTGAAGCCCACAATAACAAGCTCTTGATTGTGCATTTGTAGAGCTGTGACTTGAGCTAGACATTTGGAATTAAACAATGATGTATACAGTAAGAAATCACTCTAAGTAGACATGCAGAATTCGTGTTCATCCTGACTAAAAATCATAAACCCTAATTCGAGCGAAATTGGGGCAAGCTGTCGACTTTCCCTAATTCCTCAATAGAGGCTCGATTCTACCCTAATTCGCACACTTATGAATCGAAAGCATAAGTTACTTTAACTTTGAACAATTTCTAATCCTCTTCTCCACTTCGATCGAAAGGGGTCTCGTGATTCTTCTTGTTAATATTTGACATTGTTATTGTAATATTCATGAAATTTCTGACACTTTTTTCGGTTTCTTGAAATCCATGCCCGAGTTTCTTAGTCATTAAGTAATCTCGGGAAGTCTCGTACTACTAAAACTATATTTACATGAGAATATAGTGAAGATTGAGAAGGAAGACAACTTGGATTCTTCCACGTCCTTCTTTTCCCCTTATATATTCATCTCTCTCCCTCTTTTTTGAGTATGTTCGTGTCTCTCTCTCTCTCTCTCTCTCTCTCTCTCTCTCTCTCTCTCCTCTCATCCTTGGCTAGTTCAGCCATTACAACAACCACCTTCCGCCATCTTTCTTGCGTGGTTTCATACTTTCATTGCCTCGTTCCATCGGGAGTCAAGGTTTTTGCGTTCTTTTTCATTCATCATATTGGGAATTGTCTTTAGCAAGTTCGGGTTCCATTGGAGTGGTTGAAGGACCATCTTGGAGGTAACTCGAAGTTCGACTTACTTGATTTTGTTCTTGCTTGCTAGAGTTTGCATTATAGTTATGAGATCGGTTTTGGGAACTAGTCCCGATTAATTATTTTTATAAATGATTTTTGTTATGGTGTGATATTATGTGCAACTTTGCGTTTATATGTTTCATGGTTGATAAAGATTTCGAGTGTATTTTTGTATTATTAAGGTTTCAAAGAGTTTCTCTATGTATATGAAAAGGTTGGGTGTAACGATAGGGAAGGGTTGCATCGATAGGCAAACGTGCAATGATGGGGAAGAGTTGTATCATCGATTCGGGGTGCAATGACGGTGAACGGTTGCATCGCCATTTAATGGACATGAGATTTCAAATATGTGATGGTGTTGGTGTAAGTATGTGTGGGGGGAGGTGAAGTGAAGAGTATGATCGTTGTGTTAAATTGATGAATGTGTTTGAATGGGTTGTTAAGTGATTGTGTATAACAGTTTAATTGCCTAGATATAGACTTTGAGACTAATTATAACTAATTGGATTTAGGAACTAGAGTTATGTGTGTGTGTCTATGGACACTTGTTTGCTGACTTTAGAAACGTCTCGTAGTTGCTTTTCTTATTCTAACTTTATAAAGTAGGATCTGACCCTTCGGGGAACTATTTTTCGGTCTAGGTAATCAGGACGACATGGTGGTGTAGTGCAGTAGCGCGTGTCATAGTAGTTAGTTTTGAGGTTGTTCATTAGCTAGCTCTAACTATTTGTTTCTGATATTGTTAAGCGAGAATGAGTTAATAGATTTTTGAGCTCTAAGTTCTCATTATTCAAGTAGTTGTTAGAATTTGTTTTTGCTGTTATTTTGAGGGTTGATTCATAACATTTTGGTTTTGAGACTATAAGGTTGCGTTCGGCAGCAGTTTGTTGGGAGATGAAAGATGGAGCTTTTTGAGAGACGCTACCCATTTGATGTGTTTGGAGAGCTAGATTGTTTGCAAGATGGAGTTGACTAGGTAGATGGAAAATGGTACGGCCCCCAAGCTGCTCCCACCAAGCAGATAGCGTTTTTCCGGAGATGAATGGCATTTCTTTCAGTTGCTATTGGGAAAAATGACCCCCCGGTACCCTCCTTCTATCATAACCCTCTCTTTTCATTTCATAACACACCTCTCATACCCCTAGGGCAAAGCAGGCCGAATCAGCGATTGTGATTGTACGAAGGCCGAGCAAGATGAGATTTTGGGCGAATCGGCGACGGTGAAGGTTTTTTCACTTTCCTCAACTGCAAGTGTTCGCTTAGGGTTTTCGATTTCGCCATACACTTATCTTCTCTCCCCGTCTCTTGTTTAAAAACAAATCTAGGGCAAAGCAATCTGGGCGAATCGTCCATTTGTTGTGCGAAGGCGGAGCAAGAAATCTGGGCGAACCGGCGACGGTGTCTAAGGGTTTGTTCACTTTCATGAACTGTAAGTGTTCGATTAGGGTTTTAGATTTCGCCCTTGGCTTCTGCCGCTTCTCTCATACCCCTTTCTTGCTCAAAAACAGATCTGGGGCAAATCAATCTGAGAAAATCGACGATTGGTTGTGCGAAGGCCGAGCAAGAGGAATCTGGGCGAATCGACGATTGGGTGTGCCAAGGTTTGTTCACTTTCCTGAACTACAAGTGTTTGATTAGGGTTTTCACATTTGGCTTATCTTCTCCTATACGGTGTTCTTCCTCTCAAAGTCAGGAATTTGCCTGATCCGTTTGTTTGGTTTGACCAATTGATTATTAGGTTACCTTAACTAGGAAAGAAATGCTAAAAATGTTGTTAGGATATCGAGTTCAATTGGACTATTGCAAGTGTTTGAGATCTGGCCATAGGAATCTGTGGATTTCGCCCATTTTAGAAATGTTTTTGGATTTCATCCTTTGCTAGTTCTTTTTGGTTGAATATGGAATTAGGAATGTGTGGATTATGAGTTAAAAGAAAGATTCATGTGGATTATGAGTTATTTGGAAGGCATTCGTGTTCCCATTTTTACTGATTGTTGAGTTCTTTCAATTTGGATTTCGCATGTTGTTTAGAAGTGTTTGAGATCAGATTCCTAACACTTTTATATAACACATGTGATGCTATTGCTCTGTGCTAATAGGACTGATGCTATTGTAGACTCAATGGTTTCTCAAGGTTCGTTGTCAGATGATTTATTAGGCTATGAAGATTTGTTACTCGATGAATTCTCACCAAAACCAAGCGAGGTATTAATTAGGATATTTAGGGGTTAATCTACCTTACAAAGAGTCACAACATGAATCACACGATGGACGAGGATCATGCACACACATATGTCCAGATGATGGAGGATGAATTAGAGAAAGAGAGACCATATGCGATAGCATTCACAAGTAGTTGGAGATAGAGAGGGCCACCATGGCCAGACTTGAGAAGGTTATGATGAGGGAGAAGGCAACTGTGGAGATGTGGGAGGTTGTGTCTGGCGAAGATGCATTGACAATGGCTGAGCTTTCAAGGTAAAACAAACAGCTTCTCTTACAGCGAGATAATGCTCTGAAATTGACATCACAATGGTATCGATTATCTTGTTTTTTTGCTGTAGTTATTTCAATTTGTGTTGTTCTTGTTTTTCGTCGTGCACTTTATCCTTTGTTATGTATTGTGGTTGTGTAAAGTGCATTGTTCTAATTTATGGATTGCTTATTACATTCTGGAGTTAGTAGTGATAATATCATGCATCTGTTTATTACATTCTTGAGTAATTGTGGATTTCAATTTTACAAAGAATGCTATTGAGTTGTCATTTCTATTGCTCATTCACTTTGAGAGTCACGTGTTGCTTTCATTGTGAGTTGTCCTACTGGTCAAAACTCTTGTGTTGTCATTTCATTGTAAGAAATCGCAGCTTTAATAAATACATATGATGCAAAAGAATCCACACTTTTGACCCATAAATTGTGGTTCATTTATTAGGCAACATTAAAGTTACGATCACATGTCTTGTATAATGTGGCTACAAAATCAATCCTCCAAAGGCCACCAAAGTAGAAGACCCGAGGGGTACGGAGGTTTTCAGTATTTGGGAACAAGGTTTGCATGTTATTGTATTATTTTTCGAGTCATTGCATGGTAGAATTTATCTAATACACTGTTCTTGATTTTAAAATATGATGGAGCTTTGGCAGCAGCACCTTACTGGACGGATGAGTGAAACAAGCTTTTGCTAGGTGTAGTCGGTGAGCATCGGAGGATGGTGGGGCCTGATAACCATGCAAATTGGTACGACATTGCCGCTATCTACCAACTTAAGATCGGAGATGGACCTATAGAGATGATGTTGAAAAACAAGATCGACTATAACAATTTGCAATGGCGTGCCTATAAAGCCATGGTGAGAGCTAGGGTTGTTTTTGGCTGGGACATCGACGATGGAACTTTGGTGGTTGATGATTCGTAGTGGGAACAAGCTATCCAGGTTGGTATTTTCCTAAAATATTATATTAGTCGTAGGATAGTCGTGGCCTAAACTTATATTGGCCGTTCTTTTTATATTTATTGTTAGGGGATTGTGACTTTAGGTGTTCGGGTGAGGTGCGCGTAGGATATGGAGGTTGAGTCTTGATAGGGACCTCATTGAGCTGTGGAACGAGGCCTTTAGCGACCTAGATGCAAACCTCTGTCCAATTGATAATGAGTTTGATGCTTTGACCATCAATGATGGCGTTTTTAATCATGGCAATTGACACATCCTAAGACTTGTGTTAACAATACCTATGTTGGCTGTGTGTTTATGTTTTTTATGTATTCGACACTTTCATTTCCTCACAATGCCTAATGAGGCATATGAACGTAGAACCAATCTGTGGTTCTTGTAGAATTGTGTACTCCTTTCTTAAGACCTTATGTTATGTGTGGAACTTGTAATTTGTGTATGCCTTGTTTACTTCTTCCTTGCTACCCAATTGACATATGCTATTGTTATTTTTAGACCCAATTTTGTATATAACTGGTATTTGTACTAATCTATGTTATTTGATGTTTCGGGTTATTATATAGTTGAAACGAGGCATAAAGAATTGGAGGTATAAACGAAGGCCATCATGCATGAACAAGACGGGGAAGGTATGTATGTATTCGTGCATTAACATAGTTGATACTTAAGAATCTCTACTGTTTTGCCATTTCTTAGTAGCAATTAGTGTAGGTTATTTTATTTATTGGTAGTTTCAGTTTAACTTTACTCCAATAGTAAGTTACATTGAACTTTCTTTAATATTTTCGGTTTAACTTAACTCTAATAGTAGGTTACAATTAGTGTAGGTTATTTTATTTATTGGTAGGTTAGGTTTAACTTTACTCCAATAGTAGGTTACATTGAACTTTCTTTGAAGTTTTGAATGGTAGGTAGAAGTTGTTTGAAGTTTCAAAATTGAGACATGCATTTATTGCTAATTGAAGTAGTAAATATATGGAGAAGAATTTGACTTTGAACATGTCTTAAATATTGTTTCGGATGGTTGGCGACCATGCATTTAGTGCTCTTGCCTAGTAGGTCTAAAAAATGGGGAGAAGATCTACTGTTTTGCTTGTGATATAGTGCAAAAAGTTTAACTGATTTTGGGCATGCATTGAAAAGTTTCATAAGTGCTCTTCCCCCTCCATACATTGGTCATTTCATGTCATTGCTAGGTCATTTCATGTGGGGATGTGTGAGTCCATGCATTAAAAGTGAAACACATTGAATTGTTGTTTTGGATGGTGACCATGCATTGAAGCCTCCCACTTTTTCCCTCTATAAATGACATGGCCACATACATGACCCACCATATCCCTTTCTTGTTTCATTTCCATAAGTAGAAACAAAACAAACACAAAGGTGACTCCAAGTTGGAAACACCCAAGCCATGTCAACCACAAGTGAGAGCGTTGCTTCGTCTGCGTCGAGGACTACATTCAAGTAATTGTCATTAGCCAGGTAAGGACGACGTTCTCTTGCGATTAATTGACATCCTAGTGCATGTTGGCAAATAGTTGACATCATTCTTTCGTATGTGAAGACGGAAGACAAGACTTACTTCAAAATGGGGCCAAATACTACAATCGATAAGCTTATGACAAAGTATTGTGAGCACTATGGGAGAATGGTTGGCACGGTGGAGTTCTTCTACAATGGGGAACGTCTCACTCACCGCAAGGACAATGTTACTCCCCACTCGGTGAGTCCATATGTTCTTATATATGTGTTTTCTTCGTAACTTTTTGTGTTGTTTTCTTAGTAACTTCTTGTGCATCACGCAGCTAGGGAAAATGGTGATGAGATTGATGCCATGGAGCATAGCATGGGCGGCAACTCCTCAAAGTAGTGTTGTCCTGGACCGTTTTGTTGGAGGAAGGAGGCGAGAACTACATGGTCGCTAAATAAATGAACCGAAAGTTGTGTTATGTTGTTGCCCACATGTAGTGGGTGTATTATGACTTTATGTTTTTTATGTGTCATCTTCATGTCTGATGTACGGTTGTATTGTGGACGGATGGACGTATGTTGTTATGTTTAATGCATGAATGTTTTATTGTTATATATGGTGTATTATGTATTGTGTTTTTATTGAACTTTGTTTGGATTATGCAACTACTAATACAAAAGTTTGCCCTCGCCATTACAGACGAGAACCCGATCGTGTGCTTGGCCGGTTTATAGGCCGAGCAATGGCTCTCGCTTGAAAGGATGCCCATCGGCATTCCAGACGATAACCCGGCCTGTTGCTCGGCCGGGTTATAGGCGGGGTGATCCTCACGTGGTCGATATGGTTATGTAAAGACAAACCCAATTGGATAATGCCAATTTGCTTATGTGCTTTCACGGTTAAAGACAAACCTCAAAGGTTGGATAGAAACATGGTTGAAAGAGAACCCAAAAGACTCAAACTCACAAACATATGGTTCAAACGATCTAAACGGTGGAAACGTTCACACTTTTACATAGTTCAAACTCACAGTCACAAATACATAGTTCAAAGTGAAAGTTACCCAAGTTCACACTGAAAACACTTGTCTCGGATACATAGTTCAAATTGAGAGTTACCAATACCGTTTACCCAACCATATTTCAGCTACAATTGCGTCCCTTATTTGCCTCATACCACCTGGTGCCCTATCTTGACCTCTTTTAGCTCGCCTAGGAGGTGGTAAGTCAGGATCGTTGTACTCATCCTCTAGGTAGTTGTCCTCAATCCTATAACGAAGTATGAGGTTGTGTATGGTAAAGCAAACGAGGATAAGATCGATTTGCGCCTCGATAGGGTAGCTAGCCATGTATGTCAAGATGCGAAACCGTTTCTTCAATAGACCGAAACACCTTTCAATTGCGCTTCTAAGTCATGAATGAACCTTGTTGAAAGAATGCTTTGTGTTGCGTGGAACAACATTTTGGAACTGAGGTAAATGGTACTTGACCTTACTGTACGGTACCTTTTATCCCACCCTACCGGGATACCCCTTATCAACAAGATAATACCTCCCTATCGGGATACCCCTTGGGCATTCGGCGACGGGGCTCCTCAGCTTACCACCGTGAGCTTTTCGCTATTGTCTTCGCTGTTCAGAATTGGAGACAATATCTCTTAGGTCGGAAGTTCGTCATTCGTACCGACCAAAAGAGTCTCAAGGAACTCTTATCCCAAGTCATCCAAACTCCAGACCAACATTTCTTCATTCGAAAGCTCATGGGATATAAGTTTCGTATTGATTACAAGACCGCCGCCAGCAATAGGGTGGCCGATGCATTGTCTTGTTGCATGATTCAGGACGATGCCACCTTGAAGGAGTTCGCCGCCTTATCGTCTCCCTTGCCCGAATTACCCCAACGTTTGCAACAGGAAAATTCGGCCAAGCCTGACCTGTAGGCATTACATACGGCCGATGCCAAGCGAGAGCTCTAGGCCCCCTTTCAGATTCATGACAGCGTCCTTTATTATCATCATCGGCTCGTGCTAAGTAGAGATTCTGAGTTGAAAGCCGAAATCCTGCAGGAATTCCATTCGTCGTCTAGCGCAGGACACCCGGGCGTGGACCGGATGTTTCGCCGCGTTGCTGAGGTCTTTTATTAGCCTAATATGCGCAAGGATGTACGTACCTTTGTTGATTCTTGCATGATTTGTCAATCCACTAAGTACAGCACGCGGAAGCCTGCCGGTCTACTTCAGCCACTTCCGATTCCACAACAGGTTTGGGATGAGGTGTCCATGGATTTCATTACGAGCCTTCCTCCATCACATAGCTAGAACACCATCCTCGTCGTCGTCGATCGCCTATCCAAGTACTCCCACTTCGGTACTTTGGGTCCATCGTACGACGCGCCAAAGGTGGTCGCTCTCTTTGTGGATATCGTCGTCAAGCACCACGGTGTTCCGTCTTCTATTGTGTCGGATCGTGACGTCATATTTACTAGTGCCTTCTGGAAGGAACTGCATCGGTCCAGCGGTACCATGCTCCATCATAGCACCGCCTATCATTCTCAAACGGATGGGCAATCGGAGGTAAAGAACCGCTCCTTGGAGCAATATTTGCGTGCCTTTACGCAAGGCCGTCCCAAGAAATGGACCGAGTATTTGCCATGGGCTGAGCTTGCATTGAATTACTCTTATCACGAGGGACTGCAGACCTCGCCTTTCAGAGCCTCGTATGGCCGCGACCCGCCCTTCTTTGCCAACCCCCTCAGCCCACGGCCTTGCCATCTTCAGCCTTGGCGTCAATTCAGGACAGAGAGCGTGCACTTGAGCACATCCGGAGTAGTCTTTTGAAAGCCCAATAGCATATGGTAATGCAGGAAAACGCCCATCGGCGTGACTTGCAGTTTGAGGTTGGCAACCTCGTTTTGCTCAAACTTCGGCTCTACAGGCAGCACTCCTTCGCTAAGCCATTGTCTACTAAACCGGCAAGGAGATTTTATGGGCCTTTTACAATATTGGAGCGTATAGGAGCGGTGGCATATCATTTGGAGTTGCCCGATGCCGCGAAGATCCACAACGTCTTCCATGTGTCTCTCCTTAGACTGTTCGTGCCCAACAATGGCGCACCTATTCAGCCAGTGTTTCCGACCGACTTCCTCCATGATCGGCCGCTCTCCCGACCGGTGAAAGCGATCCAAGAATGCCAAGTGATGGTGGATGGTGTTGCGCGAACCGAGTTGTGCGTGGTGTGGAACGATGGCTCCGAAGATGACGCTACCTGGGAGCCCACCAAACAGCTGATGCAGTCCATTCCTTCCTTGTGGCTTGAGGATAAGTCGAATCTCAAGGGAGGTGGGGGAGATTGATACGGCCGGATCGCCCACAGCAGAGGTCGCGCACGACCCCCACAGGTCGCACATGACCAGGCCGCCAGAAGGGCTCAGGAACGACCCACCAAGGGTCGATCACGACCCACCCAAGGGTCGGTCCTGAGGCGTCAAACGACGAGGTGAACCAAGTTCTAGGCCGATGTGGGATCGTCGAGCTTCGAAGCGTTATGACGATTATTATTGGTTTTATTCGTTTTATTTGCATATTTTTTTAATTATTTTATGTAATTTCTTTTGGACAAGAGTTTTACTCTCTTCTCGGTTTTCTTTCGGGTTCTTTTCCTTGAGTCGTATTTTTATTGAACTCGTAGGGCATAGGTTATAAATACTCCTATTGTAAGCTTGTTGAGATTTATCCAGAAAATATATCTCTTCTGCCCTAATTCTCTCCCTCTCTACTCTCTCGCCCCCTTCCTCTTCTACGCCTCTCATCCCCCTTCTCGGTTACAGAGTTCGTTATTGGTTACTTACGGTACAAGCTATCCTAGCTCGTATCAAGGGAATCGATTGGAAATTGGATAAGAGACAGCACGAGGCCCCGGGAGAAGGGAAGAATGGCCAGAGGCCGAGAGAGATGTAGACGAGATAAGATTAGAGGGAGAATTAAGGATAAAGAGAATTGTTGATTGATTGAATGAATTCCAAATAACAGGATTACATGATATAAATAGCTTGAACAATAAAACCCTAATGCTAATGCTAAACCTAACGGTTCAACAAGCGACCCAATAAACTAAATATAATAATAATAATGACGTATCAACTACTCCCCTGATCAGAATTGACTCGTCCTCGCGGCGGAAACCAAGAAAAGACACGTATTTGCTCTGCATACACAGTAGCCACCGGGATCAAAAACCCAAATGCCCATTTGAAGTGGGGCAATCCTCAACTGAGCAATAGAGTACTCACTTCCATTGAAAATTCTCCTAGACAATACATCAAACGGTTGGTGTGCAATTGAAATTCTGAATAATTCAAATGAATTTGCCTTGAAATTGTCTTTGCCTTGTTCCTGTTCACCAATATGAGAAGCCTTCTGTGCGAACCCTGAATTTTCCATGCCTTGAAGCAAGTTTGTATCTTCCTTTGGCTGATCAAGAACTTGGAATTCTTCAGGTGCGTTTTCTTCATTCTTATTAGTAGCAGAGGGAGCTAGCACATCATCAAAGCTACCATTCTCCCAATCCGACCCCTCGTTTGAATCCTCCAATGGTTTACCCCGGATATTTCGGTCCCAACCTGCAATTTTCGGGTTCTCTTTTAGCTGCGGAAAACTCCCCTGTATTGTGGCCGAATTGAATTCCAGATTTGAGGAGACCCCAAAATCTGTCTTCGAGCATGGCAATTCGTTGAACTCGAGCGTGGCAAAGCTCCTCTGTGGGGGTGGTGGTGTTCCCAAAGGCGTGAGCTGCTGGTGGCAGGCGCGACCTATTGGTGGCCGACAACGGGGCGCAAGTTGCTGGCGTGCGAGCTTCTGCTAATGTGGCGGCCGCAGATTGGCGAGCGCCTGAGATCCGTCCTGGTCCGCGTGTCCCGGCGGAACCGTCAATAGCCCATTAGGGTGGCCGGGCGGAAGGGCGTTCGGGTTTTGCAGCCCAAGGCCGAAGTTCGTAGGCGGCAATTCCTGAGGTAGGGCGAACGGATCTGCTGGTGGAAGTTGATTCGCATTCGCACTGGCCTCTGGCTCCGCCCTTGGAGTCCCAACCGGGCCTTGCACCGGATTTCGGTTCGTGACGAGTCCTCGTGCCGCCGCCGGACGATACCTCACCGGATTAGGGCTCGCCGGATCGGGATTCGCATAAGGTTGCTGCCCTTCTGCTGGTGTTGTGTGCGCATGGTTGTGCAGCGGCTGGAAGGCAGTAATCGGCGCCACAGATCCGCCATTAGGGTTCGTGGATTGGGCGAGGGGAGTCGTCGTGAAAGGGCCGATGGTGTTGGTGACGGAAGTCGCCCCGAATTGGCAATGGGTGGCCTCCCCTGCGAACATCCCTTGCGCCTACGTAGGAGGGGAAGGCGACTGTCTTTATGTGAAGGCCACCACGGGCGCCGCTAGTACAAGGGCCGGCCGGCTCTAGGGGGTGGCAACGGCGGCGGGAGAGTTCGCAAACACGCTCGTGGCGGTCGCCGCTTTCTGTAGACGCGCGACGGTGAATTCTTGTGGTTGTGGGCCGACGATTGAAGTTGACATTGACGGTGCCCGGAACACTTTTAATTGACAACAACCGGCATAGATGCATCTCCCGTAGAGAGAAGTAATTGCCTAGATAGCGGAATCAGGAGTTTGAAATTGGACTTGCCAATATCGAGACCCATAATCTACTTTTTGAATGCTTTTCAATTCTCCGACTTGTGACAATACTTTATGCAACACCTCCTCGTCGATTTAGTAGTATTCATGGTGGATTATGACGAACAAAGCGCGATTTTGCTACACCTCTTGATTGTGAGTAGTAGCCTCAATCCTTTCGCTCAAGCAGAGTAGTCGTTGGGTGGCGTTGTCAAGGGCTGCGAGGGAGGCGGCGATAGATCTAGCGTGAGCCCCATCGGTGGGAACCCCGTCAGTGGTAGTCGTGAGTCTTGAGCTCTCAATGAAAGTACCAGAATGATACGAGCTAGGATAGCTTGTACCACAAGTAACCGATAACAAACTTTGTAACCGAGAAGGGGGATGAGAGGCGTAGAAGAAGAAGGGGGCGAGAGAGTAGAGCAGGAGAGAATTAGGGCAGAAGATATATATTTTCTGGATAAATCTCAATAGGCTTACAATAGGAGTATTTATAAGCTATGCTCTACGGGTTCAATAAAAATACGATTCAAGGAAAAGAACCTGAAAGAAAACATGAGAAGAGAGTAAAACTCTTATCTAAAAGACATTACATAACATAATTAAATAAATATGCATATAAAACTAATAAAACTAATAATAATCGTCAAAACGCTTTGGAGCTCGACGATCCCGCCTCAGCCTTGAACTTGGTTCGTGATGTCGTGCTTTTTAGTTGATTTTCTAGGTAGTTTTCTAGCTTGTTTTGCATGCTTTTCCTTTGTGTTTGTGTGTTTTGCATAAGATTTCCACTCTCTTTCGAGGGTTGGAGTCGTTTGTGTGTTGTTTCGTGTTGTGTAGGTATTTGGAGCCGTTTGGAGAAGTTTTCATGCATTTTCGGAGCTTTCTAGGAACCGATAGTCTTCACGAGTCAAAGTGTCAAGATCCAAAATCCAAAGTTGCGACCAAGGGAGCCTCAAAGAAGTACAAGGAACTCAAGAAAATCAAGGAGCAAAAGGGCAAAAGCACCCAACAAAAGTCCACCCAATCGGAGCAAGGACGGAACAAAACGAAGAAAAGTCCACGTTCTGCAGTAGGTCGGCGCCGACCCCCATATGGTCACGGCCGACCCCTCTCAGCATCCGAAGATAAATCCGTGCGCTGCAAGTAACGCTTTTGGGCGGGATTTTCGAAACCCGAAAAAGTAGGGCGGCTGTGCAGACTTGTGGCAGAGATGTGGCAGTGGTGGAAGCTTCCCTCCCTTGCATTTGTGGGCTGCTAAAAACCCATTTTGTCTCCTTTTCAAATCAGCTTTTTCCAAGGAGGAAAAAAGGCTCAGGAGAGAGAAGAGAGTGTTGGCTGGGAGGAAGAGAAGAAGAAGAACGTGAAGGTGAAGAAGAAGAGTGTGGGTTTGAGGGAGAGAACTTGTGTAAGGGAAGGGTAGTAAAGAAGAAGCTTGTTCTAGTTGTAGAGAAGAAGAGGAAGACAACAATGGTGTTTGAAGAAACTTGTGGGTTTTGCCTAAGTTTGTAAGTTTGGATCTTGGTTTAATTGAAGTTGTTTGTTTGTGATGATGATTCTCTCTTCCCTTTTGTTGTTTGTGTGTTTGATTATGTGTGAGTAGTTAGCTTGCTAGGGTTGGGGTGAAACCCACCATGAAAGTGCATTTGAGACCTTGATTGTTTTGGATCCATGCTTAACTAGAAATCTCTGCCCATTAATCCTTCTTGTGTGCTTAAAACCCTTGAAGAAGGGGGAATGTTCTTGTTTTCTGCCTAATTGCAAGATTATGTTGTGAACAAAGACTATCCGGGTTTGATGAAAGTCGAACCCTCCGAAGAACAAGTTGGATTGCATGTTAACCCTTTCATGTGAATGGAAGCTCTTGATGTGTTCTTTTGTGACGAAAGTCACCCATGAGGTTTCAAGTTAAGTTGGTTCTTTATCATTGTTTGAATGTATGCTTGTGGTGTGGTGAATCCCCTCCCCTAGTTGTTTCTCCTTGATTTTACAAAACCCATTTTCGTGCCCAGATAGGTCGGCCGCGACCAGTTGCAGGGTCGGCCGCGACCTCCTCTGTAGTGTTTTCCGTGTGTTATTTGTGATCCTGTTGAAGGTCGGTCGCGACCTTCCTAGGGTCGGCCACGACCATTTCCCGAGACTTGTGTTTTTGCGTTTGTTTGCTTGTTTTGCTTTGTTTTGTTTGGTTTCGCTTTTGTAGTATGATCGCTAGACTATAGAACTACTAATTCCCGTGGACGATCCTGACTTCGCTATACTCAGCGGGGTCTTGACAAATTTTATTTGTTAAGGTATACCCTCTCAACAGTTCGCCCTCGTCGTTCGACGCCTCAGGACCGACCCTTGGGTGGGTCGTGATCGACCCTTGGTGGGTCGTGATCGACCCTTGGTGGGTCGTGATCGACTCTTGGTGGGTCATTCCTGAGGCCCCTTCTTGCGGCCTGGTCGTGTGCGACCTGTGGGGGTTGTGCACGGCCTCTATTGTGGGCGATCCGGCCGTATCACAATGGTCCGATCGCCTTTGATAGGTCAAGGCAGGCGTTTTCCAAAAGGTGAGCGCCTTTGTCGCCTAGGCACTCGCCTCTCGCATACTCGCCGTAATTTCGCGCCTTTTGTTGAATCTTTGTTGGTTTTAAACCTAACCATAAGTAAAAGAAAATAAATAGACATCTTCAATATTCTGATTTATCTTCTATTGATATCTACATATGCATAAGTTAACATTAAGCACTTAATTATGATGATTAAGGCTTCGTTCGGTTCGGAGCTTAATGGAGCTGAAATGAGCTTAATGGAGTTGAACCGGGTATTTTAAGCTCGTTTAAGGCGTTCGGGTATCGGAGCTGGAACGGGGGCTTGTGGGGGCTTTAACGGATCCCGTAGAGCTTAATGAAGCTGGAAAAAGCTTTATTTTTGCAAGCTCCTCAAAGGAGCTTATGGGAGCTGAAGCGGGAAATTACCCCCAATACCCTCAAGGGCCCATTTCTTCTTCTTCTTCCCAACCCTTGCCTCCATTTCTCCCATTTGTCCGACCTTCATTGTCGTGGATCTCTCTCTGCGACCTTTGTCATTCTCATCGATCTTCGACTCCGAAAGTGGAAACGACGTCGGAGAACCACCAGGCTCCGACGTCAGAGAACCTTCGGTATTCTCGTCGATCTACAACTCCGACCTTCTTCCCAACCCACTTTGTGAAAATACAGCTTCGTAACCGCAACCGACATCGGAGAACCACCAAGCTTTGCCCTCATTTGCCCATCGGAGCAGCTTACCCTAGATTTGTGGATGGGCAAGAAATTGGGCTGGTTGAACGAAGAAGAAGAAGGCAAGAAATTGGGTTGTTGAGTTTTCAATTAATTTGGCCACGTGAGGCACACGTGAAGAGGGGTGGAATTTTATATACTCTTATGCCCTTTTTATTATTTTTACCGAGATATATAAGCCCTTTATTGTCATTTTACAAACCAATCTATTTTCTTCAACTCGTCTCACCGAACACTTGTTATGAACATCAGCTAGTGAATTCAGTTTCAGCTCCTGTTATATTTCAACTACTTTTTTTAGTTTCAGCTATTTTTTTCAGTTAGGAGTTTAGCTTCAGCTAATCTACCCGACTAGAGCCTAAGATGAGTAACTTATAAGTTTTCATTAATTAATGTATATATATGTGTGTTCTTATATCATATATGAATCCAAAACTTAAGATATATAAATATTGCATTATGGAACGCCTTGATACAAAAGGCGTTCGCTTTTTGCCTCTCGCCTCTCACCTAGGCAATGAGACATATATCGTCTTTGGTCGCCTTTCGTTTTTTTATTGACTGTACCAAATCTTATCTATATATAAGGCTCCGTTCGGGTAGTCTAGCTGAAGCTTTTTCCTGACTGAAAAAATTAGCTGAAACTGAAAAAAATAGCTGAATTATAATAGAAGTTGAAACTGAATTCACTAGCTAACGTAGATAACAAGTGTTCGGTGAGAAGAGCTGAGGAAAATAGATTGGTTTGTAAAATTACCATAAAGGGCTTATATATCTAGTTAAAAAGACCAAAAAGGGCTTGAAAGTGTACAAAGTTACCACACTTCAAGTGGCATCCTGTGTGAATCACATGATCAAAATACGCTACAGAAATCGATAGAAATCACGAACATTGGTCACTTGTTTTTGTGATTCGATGATCCTTCAAATTTGCAGCATAATCAGAAGAACCCATATCATCAAAATAAGACAGATAGATTGCAAGCAAGCAAACCCAAGAGCTAATTTGTGAGCAAAATGACAATCCATCATCATCTATGCAAAAGAGCTGAATCAACTGTTTTTGTTTTCATAATGAAGTTGTAGATATACCATAACCCAAGGTAATTTTTATGAGATCAACCACTAAGGATACAGAGAATGACCAGTTTTTTGTTCTGATTACATAAGCCAATTCCATGGATTAAAAAAGACAGTTGAAAAATCAAGAACCTCAATACCAACTCAGCATGTTCCTTGCAATAGTATGAGAGTATGCAGCTGGCTTGGCTTTCGCCGGTTGCCCCCTCCGGCTACCTCTCATCGGTGTGAGATAGAATCTCAACAGCCCATTATCAACGTCGTTTGGCGAATACCGAGCACTTCGGTTCCTCTCCAACACAAACTCGTTTCTCTTCTTCTTGGAATGCCCGTTTGAAGTGGTGAAGATAGTAAGGAACTATAAGTGGTGATAGTGTTTGTAGCATTGGGCTGATGGATTTTCCTTGTATAGTCTTGGATAACTCTACTTACTAGAATAACACAGCGGATACATTCTTTTCCAAATCTGGAAACATAAGAAAAACTTGTACTTAAGCTTTTTATATAAATCTTATTCTTCATCAATCTATTCTTAGAAGAATCATATCAGAAGTTGTATCTTCTTCTTCCTTCCTAAAACTCATTTAACAAAGACCGAACTAGATTTTACTTATCTAATCAGACCCATGTAATGGCTAAAGCAGGCCAATCTAGAAGAGGCCTAGAAGAAGGATCATGGGATGAGTTAATTCTTATTGATATCTTCAATAAGACTCACATAATGAGAGGTCAAACAAAGCTTTGAACGCCTACATCAGCTAAACCATGGACAAAGCACAAATTTTCATCAACAAAACACAACTCTTAACATCTGGATCAAAAACTCATAGCAAAGGAATCAAGCAGCTAAATCAAGCAGAAACAAGAAATTTCCGTTACCAACTGCTTGCCAGCCCCGATAGAAGACGCGATCAAGCTCAAGCGAGTAGAAGGAGGGATTAGTGTACCAAGAACTAGGAGGCGTATCCGCTACTTCTAGCGGAATTTTCGGATCGAACTCCGGAACAAGTCTTAGAGCGGAAATCGGAGGGGCGTAGGGGATACTGAAGGTAGCGGAAGAAGCCAGGGAACTGTTCCGCGGCCATGGACGCTTGGAAAGAGAGGCCTGGACGTTCTTCCTTGTTGAGATGATAGGTCCGTAGGGAAAACTGAGGTTTGGAAGAACAGCTCCGTCACCGGAGAAGGAGGCGAATTTGATGATTCCAGCGTCAATCGCCGCCATGGCCACGTAGGTGAAGAAATGGGAGAAGGCGGCGAGAGTTGCGAGATTTGGCGAGGGTATCGGGATGGAGAAGGACGAAAGGAGGGTATCGAGGGTACAAAATAATTAATTTTGTTTTTCAGCTCTTGAAAGCTCCTCACACGAGCGTAGAAAAAATGGGCTTTTCTCAGCTCCATTAAGCTCCTTGGGCCCACAAAAGCTCCCACTTAAGCCCATTTCACCGAACACCCCTTTTGGGATTAAAAACCCCACTTCAGCTGCGGTAAGCTACATTAAGCTGCGGTCAGCTTTCAACCGAACGGAGCCTAAGATTTAAACTTATTTATTTTCACAGTATTGTATTACTCCCACTAAGCAAATTATTTATTTGTTACACGTATGATGTTGATTCAAATTATTTAATAATAACACGAGGAAAAGGAAGTGGCCAGGGGGTACCTTACCACTATTATCGGGACACGAAAGCTGTTGAACGTACAATTGCACGTTCTTGTGTATTATTGTAATCGATCACTACGTACGGAACTACTAAACAATGGCCAGATCAGTGTCACATGTAAATGGTAAGTTCCCCCCCTAAACAGATTATCAAGAAATTGCATTCGTCACCATTTTGCTAATTTTTTGGCTAACAGAGAACATTTAGTAAGTAATCTGTACTTACAATGTACATGTAAGTATGTAACGAATGATATTAAATCAAGACAAATGGACGCATTGGTGGCCGGATATGATAGGGTTCCGGCAAACATGACCACTCCCACATCCGGTTAGAAGAGCGACGGTACTTAAGTAAGCGATAATTCCAAATGTGGCTCTTAACTCATTAACTTGATGACATGTATAGTCCATGTAAATGATGTAATGCAAATGACTATATTTTTGAAGAAGATGTTTACAAAGAGCTAATTGTGTCAAAATTTGATAAATTAGGGACTACGTAGAAAAGATTAAAAGTTAGGACTAATTTGTTGTAATTTACCTCACAAATATATATGTATAATAAATAAACGAAAACATGATTTAAAATAATACGAAGTATCAACCTTCAACAAAAAAATAATCTCCAGTTTAAAAATGATTATCAACTATGCAAACTATCATGAAATTGACAAAAAATGATTTGAAAGCGTATTTCAACGAGTTTTCCGGTGGAATCGTTCATGTGGGGATTGAAAATCAGATATAACAACTTTATATTTTGCACTTGGTTGAAATATTTTTTATCGTCATATCAACAATTCGACCGAAAAACACATTGAAGAAGACATTCGAATCCTTTTTGATTAAGGACATGATAAATTTTTAAATTTGGGATTATTTTTTTTGGTTGAAAAAATTTGGGATTATTATTTGCGGAAATTTGATAATTCAGATTAGTTAATTTAAGTCATTTTTAAATTGGTTAAAAGGGTAAATATAATTTACATCAAAGTGAGTCATAAAAGTGGGACGACGAGGATCGGTGGTGAGATTTTCACCTTTTTTAAGGAATGAAGGCACCTCCACCTCATCACTTTTGCATTCACCACCACCACCTTATTGTTCAAAAGACAAAAAATAAAAATAAAAATAAAAATAAAAAGCACAATTGGCATCAAATATACGTGCACACTTTCACCTAACCAGTGATCTCATCGGACGGCCAGGATTGCAGGATGCGGAGTGCCAGGTGGGGGAGCAGAATGAGCACGTGGCTTATTCTTGCGGTTTGGGACCTCCTGCGACACGTGGCGACTTCTGATTGCTTCAGCAGCTTTTGCCACGTGTCCCCTTGACAATCACTGGCTCATACTTTAACTGGAAGGACAGGACACCCCCCCTAAAATACAATTATTGTTGCTCCGAATTCCCATACTAGCCAGTTTTGGCTTAAATAAATACTCCCTCCTCAATTTTTGTTTTTTTTTTAAATATATCCTCTGGAGGGTACGTGTCCAGTTATCGCTGCCCTCATGTTAACCACTTGGCACTTCCCAGCGGCTTGCTCTTCCAAGGGACTAAGGGCATTTCCGTCATTCCACTTTTCCCCCTTTTTTTTTGTTTTCGGGAAAACAGAGCAGAGCACCTTGGCTTGGTTCATCTCTCCTGTTCCAGTCTTTGGATTTCGTAAAATTTTATTGTTTCCCTTTTTTCCCTTAGCCTCATCATCCTCCACGATACCTCTCTGATTGATCCTTCTTTTTGCTCGATTTCACCCCCCTCCCACAAGACGTGATTTTTTTCACCCCACAACAACAAAGATATCATCTTTTTTCATCGTTTCCAACTCCCATCTGTGGTGAATTTCAATCGCCATGTGTGCTTGGAAGCCCAGATTATGCAGCAGCTCTGCAGAAGGTAGTGGGATCGTAACAGCGGATTCAGCAACGAATACATAAAATTGGATTCCGAAATCTGTGTTTCCATTGCTACCCAAAAAAAAAAAGAAAAAAAGAAGAAGAGTAATGGACACATCGCAACTCTACTCGAGTACGAAGACGGGCCCCGCCATGGGAGGCCCAAGCAGCAACACGGGGGGAGGAGGAAGAAGGAGGAGGAGCAGAGAGATTGAGACCCTGTCACTAGAAATCAGAAACTACCCAAGAGATCTGCTCCACACTTTCATCTCCACGGATCCGAACGCGACCCGACAGCAAAAACAGCAGTCGGCAATGGAGGAGCAAGAGAAAGACGACGAGGAGGACCTCGAGTTGAACCTGGGGCTTTCCTTGGACGGGAAATTCGGGGTGGACAAATCGCACAGGGGCCTCATAAGGTCGTCGTCCATAGCAGGGTCGATACCCTGTTTCCGGGACGGGGAGGAGGGGCCCTCGGCGGCCAGTTCTCCGGCGACGGAGGCGGAGACGGCGTTGGCGAGGACGGCGTCCTTGCCGACGGTGACGGAGGAGGAGTGGCGGAGGAGGAAGGCCACGCTCAGGAGAATGGAGGCCAAGAGGAGGAGGTCTGAGAAACAGAGGAGCGTTGCTAAGGAGAGTGGTGGGGCAGGGGAGGAGAGAGAGACCGGCTCGTTGGCCATGAGTTTTAGGGGGAGGCTCGAGAGGGAGCAACAGCATTTGGGTTTGCCCGGGAAGTCGAACCCGGGTCCCGGGTTGCCGGGTCCGGGTCAAGTCAAGCCCAAAGCTGGGTTCTTTAGGAGTTTGCAAGGCCTTCTGGCACACCAGCAACAACAGCATTTGCAGGGTTGCTCACAAGGGTCTCTTGAGTCACAGGGAGGGGGGAGCTCTTCTGGTGCTTCCGAGCTTGAGAGTAAAACAAATCAAGGTAAATTCATTCCTTAATTTGGATGCTTTTTTCTGCTGTGTAAGGTAATTAGGGTTTGGCCCGTTTGGGTCTGTTTTGTTTGTACTTCTACTGTGGCATTCAAATAGGCAAGTGGCGAGATGAATGCAATTGATGTATAGCTGATGCTGAGAATGTGATTGAGGTAGTTAATGCTGAGGGTAGTGTTGCTTAAGAGAGATCTATATTATCTGTGTTTTGTTTTATGCTGAGGTCTGTCTATTGGAGGAAGTGAGTGATGATGAGTAGTCCTTTGGCAAAAAGTTGGAATGACGGTTTCTTTGCCCTAATTCCAGAATACGGATTGTTTGATGATCTGATATGCAATGTGGGTCTGTACAAATTTCAATCTTCAGTCTTGCTTATTCAGGTTCCGGAAGTTGGAGCGAAACGAGAAGTGTAGGCAGTAGCCAATCTATGCAAATGCCAGAAAGAGGCAGCCAAGAACCTCTTCCCATGGGCTCATCTGCAGCCAAACATCCTGAAACCGCAGATCATAAGAGGAAGGAATCGCCCACCACCGGGATCGAAGACATGCCCTCGGTTTTCACCATAGGAGACGGCCCTCATGGAAGAAAAGTCGAAGGGGTCCTTTACAAGTACGGCAAAGGAGAGGAAGTGAGGATAATGTGCATTTGCCATGGCAGCTTTCACTCTCCTGCAGAGTTTGTCAAGCATGCTGGAGGGAGCGACGTCGACCATCCTCTTCGGCATATCGTCGTGAACCCGTCCTCCTCGCCTTTTCCATGAGTTTAGTGTTTTTCTTTTCCTAACTTTTATTTACTCGGACAGTTGGGTTGTGATTTTTTTTTTTTTGGATTGTTGGTGAGTAATCTGCAGGAGTTGGAGATCACTAAGATCTCTCTATTTATAAGGGGCTAGTGCATCTATGGTTTAAGGGAGCAGCAATGTTTGGATATAGCCAGATTCTTGAGGTGTATTTTGGATTAGTCAACTTAAATTCAGAGGCATTCTATAGAGAGGCTGTACTATTATTGTATTCTTGCTAGTATAATGAGCCTTGGTTGGCAAAGCCAGTCATCTTCTCAGAGCTTTAGGATCTTGCCCCCCAAATGAGGAATAGAGTTCTAAGTCCTGTGCTACATTTGTATGGTTTGCAAGCTTCTGTGCAATGTGAAATAGTAAGAAACTGCTCCAGAGTCTTCCAAAGTTTGTCAAGGAAGAAAATGCAAGAACACAGGCATTGCAAATTTGAAGGAATAGTTGTTTGCAACTAGCTTACTTCAGGAATTTCCTCAGAAATTTACGATGAAAGAAATTACATTAGTATTTGGCTTATTGCCCCTACTCCTCTCTTTACAGTCTAATACAACTCACATCTTCTACTCTTCTTACTAACGTAGCTACCTATTTAGCCCAAACCTAACTGAAGTTCTTACTCCTGAGCCAAGAAAGCAGAAAAAGTTACAATTTTTTCTGTATTGAACCTATAACTAGACAATTACACATATCTATATCACAAACAGGATTGGTATGTATTAAATTATCTGTCCAATGTAGATCTAGGCAGAACTTGTGTAAAACTGAATCTCCCTTGCTCTTCAGTGTATTTATAATTAGCTCAAAACCCTTTATTTCGAAGAACTGATCCTCGAATGTGGCTCACAATTTGGCTCGAAAGGGTGAGCTCGCGTCAGTCCCATGTACGAGGAAATGTGTACCCTGGGCCTGAATGAATGGAGTATGAATTATCCCAAAGAAGCCAAATGGATTCTTAGTATGGCTGAAATGGGGACTCCATGACTTCAATTTCAGTGTATCCCAAAATTCTTTTCAACGACAGGGCCAACAAGATGAGCAAGAACATTTCTTGCAAGAGGGGCATGTAAAGCATGAGTGGCAAGAAAGACGCCCACAACAAGAACGGCCAGAGAGGCGAGTGCAACACGCGTAGCAAGATGGGAAATTGCAACAAGAGAGGCAAGATTGGCATGATGGAAGAGTACAACAAGAGGGGCAAGATTTGCAAGATTGAAGAGTACAACAGGAGGGCCAAGATTTACAAGATGGAAGAGTATAACAAGAGGAGCATGATTTGCATGATGGAAGAGTAAACCAAGAGAAACAAGACCAAGACGGGCGTGTGCAACAGGAATCGCAAAAGCAACAGGAGAAACAAGAGTGACAAGAAAAGCAAAAACAAGATATGGTTCTTTTGTGGGGTGATAGAGGTCGTTGTCTTGTGTTGGAACTCTCTTGTACCTTTGAAGGTCTCCTACGAGAGCTCTGAGCATCTCCTTCGGCTGAACGATTTTGTATTACATTTGGTACCAATCTGCAAAAGAATGCAAGACCAAATTAGTTGTAGAAAGGAAACAAAGTATGGTACTTTGTCTTCAATATGTGGCATTTGGATCCATTAATATGATCCTAGCAAAGGCTTATCTTAGTCTGCTGTGAATAAGCAGAGTATAAGCAAACAAGTCCTGCATATTGTTATTATGTTATTCCTCATTGGCTCCGTAGATAGAAATAGCGAAGGACTACTCTAATGCCTTGTACACTTTCATGTTGGACTTCCTAGTGTAATACAAAGACTTCTTATCTAGTTGATGCACAATCAGTTAACTAAACAAGCAAACGATAGATTAGTGAAGCCAACTTACACGGGAAAAGTAAATGAATAAGTGCTGCTTTCACTTCCATCAGAGCACGGGGATGGATACGAGTTAACTGTTGCATTTGGTGGCTTCGCTTCGCCTTCTTTCATTTGAGATGGTTCTTCTTCTACTTTCGATTGCCTCTCTTTGCCAATGTTCTTGTCATTGGACTTGGTAAGCTCTTCCTTTTCTTTATGCATCTCTGCTGCTAACAGGAAAGCTTGATCCCCTCCATAACTATTAGTTTTAGGATGAATGCTAAACAATGATTCCTCGGAAGTAGTACTCCATTCTCCCGGGCTCAAGTGTTCTCTACTAGCAAACACAGATTGATCTATCCTATTAGGGTCGTAAAGATGAGTACGTTCCATAGTTTGGATTGATGGAACATCCATTGTAGATGTATTGTGTTCATCTTCAAGGTTACTAGTAAAACCAATATTTCCGACTGCAACCTCAATCAGACTTTCTTCAGAGGAAATTGAGATGGACGAATCATTTCTTCCAGAACGCAACACGGGCTCTTCCTTGTTTGCTTCCCCTGAAGTCGAGGGATCAGTGTTTTTAACTTGATCTCCTCCTTCTTCTTCTTGTAGAGTCTCTGAATTCAACAGCTGAAAGTTATCAAATTCATTGGCCTCCATCTCATGTAACTGGAATCGGATTCCCAATTCCACTACTTCGGAAGATCATTTGTCGTAGCAAGACTGGATTCCTGGGTAGCTATGGGAAATCAATTGAGCTCAATAAAGGAAGGTCGTCAAGTCATATGCAGCTTGAATATGAATATGGTTGTAGTAACTTGAGTTATTTGCTTGTTCATTCATCCATACAAAGATGCATGATTTAGAGACAAAGCCAGGTATATGATCATGGGGTAATGCAACTTCAATCTTCTCAAACACCTGAAAAGGCAATTTGATGTCAACCATCACAACAACCAATGTATACATTATGACCCATAAGAGAGGACGAAAAAACCCTGATTTTCAGAGGAGGATTTGGGCATTAACAATGAAGCTATTGATTGCAGAGGGAAAACGACATATGTGGAAATAATTACGCATCTCTCCCCCTTCAACTTGCAGCCCAGCCAAAAATCCCCAAGGAAAACCTAATAAAATGTACTAAGATCAAATTAGGGGAAATGAAGATTGAAACGCACCAATTTGGGGGGAATGTGATGTTGTTGGAAGAATGCAAATCGATTGTGAAATTCCGGAAAATTCAGGAGCGAGAACGGAAGAAAGGAGAAGAATTGGGGAGAGGGAAAGAGAGAAATTTTGGAGGGAGATGTGATTTTATGAAGATGAAAAGAGGAGAAATTTTGGGCTCTGCCTTCCTAACCAGATTCAAATTACCCTTTTGTTTCAAATTAATAAAAACTACAGTAGTACTTTTAAATCCCTCTTGTCGATTTCGTTGGATTCATGTCTGCGCATGTATTGCCAGATTATTTTATTAACGGTCTAAATTAAATATGAATTATAAACTATGGAACTGTATAGTGTATTGTACTACAATTCCATTCATGAATTCAGATCAAAAAAAAAATCCATTCATGAATGTATTTTTTGACACTTTAGAATGTATTTTGATGTTTTATAAATGTTTTTTGACTTATCGTGTATTTGGATAAAACATTTGTTTCACACCAGGTTCAAACTCAAAAACAATAAATTGGTATAGTAAGGGGAATTATGGTATTTGATCACACGTGAAAATTTTGTAAATTAGTTTTCTAGAGTAAATTAGATTGTAGTTTTGTTTCTGTAGAATTGTAATTATGATACTTTTAACCTATGCTCTTAAAGTACAAGTTAAGAATTTAATCCATGGAAATTTTTGTTCATAAAAAGGTACAAAAATTTAAACTCAGAACTTTATAAATAATAAAATCTAACATAATTTAAATTTATTTTGTGTTCATAGCATCAACAATCTATCGGTTTTTGGTTCAAAATATTGGTTTTAGTCTTTTATAGACACCCCTAAACACAAGGATTCTCTTCGCCTAAATATATTTCATATAGAATAACTTCTTCAATCATGTGCGTACATCCCTTATAATACCCTATTTTGAAATAATAAATGTTATCATTAGTATCTCAAATATTTTTCATCCAAAGTCGCCTAAACAACAACAACAACATTTACCAAGGAAAATCCCGCAAAAGCAGGATCTGGGGGGTCAGGTTGGGGGCATCTCAGACCTAGATGAAATACGCTCAATACAACCCAAAGGGATAAACTAGTCCGCCTAAAAAGCACCAACTGAAAAAGCCAAAAATCAAAAAAAAAAACAAAAAAAAAATCAAACTCCAACTGACAAAAACTCCATATGAGAAACCCGCATCACCACCGAGCTGGTCTACCACTCTGATCTTCTCCCTCCAACTCTCCCTGATCTGAGTCAGATCCTCTGTAATACCTAACAAGGAAACATCCTGCTTGATGTTGTCCAACCAACGCTTCTTCGGGCGACCTCTAATCCTCTTGAAAGCTCCCAAATCCAGCCGCTCGCATCTCATCACTGTGGCATTTGGGCTCCGCCTCTGAACATGGCCAAACCAACGCAGTCTCGTTTCTCTAAGCTTGTCTCTTATGCTAGCTACCCCGAGCTTACTTCTGATCTCTTCGTTTCTAATCCTGTCCATCCTCGTGTGCCCGCACATCAATCTGAGCATCCTCATCTCTACAACCGTGAGTTTCTATTCTTGAGCCTTCGTCGTCGGCCAACATTCTGCACCATAGAGAATCGCCAGTCTTATAACGGACTTGTAGAATTTTCCCTTGAGCTTGAGCGGAACCTTCTTGTCGCACAAAACCCCTGAAGCTTCTCTCCACTTCTGCCAACCCCCCTGAATACGGGACCTAACATCTTCCTCAATGCACCCATCACTCTGCAAAACCGAACCCAGATATCTAAAGCAATCCTTCTTCGCAATGACATCACCTCCCAGCTGCACCTCACTGCTGAGCTCCTCTGCTTGACCAAAAATGAACTCCATGTATTCTGTCTTGGTCCTACTCAACCTAAACCCATTGCATTCCAATCTTTCCCTCCACCCTTCCAACTTTCTATTAACCTCCTCTCTAGAATCTTCCACCAAAACGATGTCGTCTACAAATAACATGCACCCCGGCACCTCTCCCTGGATGTCCTTCGTCAGCACGTCCAACACTAGCGTGAACAGAAAGGGGCTCAGAGCTGAACCTTGATGGAGACCCATAACTACTAGAAAATAATCTGCATCCCCTCCCGGCGTGCTAACACTCGTACTCGACCGCTCATACATGTCTCGGATAAGCCTAATATAAGTGTCTGACACCTCTTTGGCTTCCAGACATTTCCAAATCAACTCCCTTGGCACCCTGTCATAGGCTTTTTCTAGGTCGATGAACATCATATGCAAATTTTTCTTTCTCTTCCTGTGGGCCTCTATGGACGAACGCCTAAAGTTTATACATATTCGTAATTCATATGAAAATATTGGAAAAAAAAGGAAATGAAAAACAATGTATTAATAAGTAAGTTTTGTTAGCCTAGTTGTCTTAAGAAAATAACAACGGTAATTCTAAACACGTTTAAAACTAGTTGTTCATAAAACATAGTAGGGGAATGTAAAAAGGTTTTAAACCACATTCTCTCAAAGCCTTCCTTCAATACTTCCCTTTCTCTTCTGTCTTCATCTTCACTTGAACTTGCTCTTCATCTCTTAAGAGTAACACTTTTGCTTCTTGGCGATCGTGTACAAACAACAAAGAATATCAATCGGTCATGCTATAAAAGAAAAAGAAGGTGGACAAGTTAGTCTAATGAACACTAGCTAGCAAATGAATGGTTGTTAAAGTACCAACTAAATAAGCCATCATCGATCTTCAAATGGTGACGGTTGGCAGATAGCGCAATAGTTAGTAAATCCATTGACAAAGACAAGATTTGAGATTCCAATTAAGATGGGTAAGATGCCACGAGGAAATAATGTTGTTGAAAAGTAACCTAATACTTTCATTGAATGGAAGAAAGAAATACTTGAGGTTTTTTCTTAGAGATAAAATAGTACAAGAGTGGGGTTCCATTAAAGAGCATAATATTTTTTGTGAGCTTATTATTATTATTATTATTATTATTATTATTATTATTATTATTATTATTATTATTATTATATATTGATAGTTTGAAAAGCCTTTTCCGACTTATCACAGGCATAATCATCATCACCACATGCGTGTGTGCTTATTCAGAATGAAGAATAGAATTTTTCAAAGCCGAGATATAGAATGATTTTCCAAGTTTTACTAGCCATCCTTGTTTTTTTAATTATTATAGATTGAGCACTTATATTTTATGAGTTCTAAAACGGTTCATCTTGTATTAAAGGATTTTAATTCGACCCTCTTATTAGACTCGGCCAAAGGAATGAGATTTGCATTTGATCCTCTTACATGACTCAATCGAACAAATATGATATTCCACCCTCTTACGAAACTCAAACAAAGGCATAGTATTTTACATTCAAACCCTCGCACAAGACTCAACCGAATGTATATGAATTCTTGCTAGTGTATAGAATCATCACTATTTTGTACCAACTCAAGTAAGGTCTCTAAATGATAAACTTTAAATAAACAAGACAGCAATCATTAGTCATAAAGTCCAATATTAATACAATATGAAGAATAATAGCGAAGTTGTCAGCTTTAGGCAATAATGAAAGCTAAGTTCATTTATTTATTTAGGCACGGTGTTCTCAATGATCATAAATATTAAACAGATTGAAAATTCACGTTTAATCAAAAAGTCCAATATTAATACAATAGAATTATAAAAATAATATCCCACTTTTCAATCTCATTTTTTTATTATGTTTTTTCTTCTACCATTTACTCCACCTAACCATATATATATTTATTTATTCTTTTATGGACACATGTCACATTTGTGTGGAAAGACCAAGGGAAGGAATTGGCCTTCACGGTGACATGTTTTACGCACTGTACACATTATTTTATTACATATATTATTATTTTATTGTGTTGGCCAAATTTTGGCCAACCGAACCATACTCTTAGACTTATATTTAATCCCGGTATTAAAATAGGATCCCATGAGGCCGTGACTGCTGACGAACTCATGCCTATTCAACTCACTATATAAATAAATCTATATATATATCGGGATAAATGATTCAAAATAATCTCAATATCAACTTTCAACCAAAAATAATCTCAAGTTTGAAAATCATTACCAATAATACGAACTATTACAATATTAACCAAAAACGATTCGGAAGCCTTTTCCGACAAGTTTTTCAATGGAACCGATGCTTCGAGGATCGAAAATTTGACATAACAACTTAACATTTTACACTTGGTTAAAACATTTTTGATCCCCCAAGCATCGATTCCATCGAAAAAACTCGTCGGAAAAAGCTTATGAATCGTTTTTAGTTAATATTGTAATAGTTCGTATTATTGGTGATGATTTTCAATCTTGGGATTATTTTTGGTTAAAAGTTGATACTTGAGATTATTTTAAGTCATTTTTATATAGAGCACAAACTATATATTTTCTTATACAAATCAATGGGGGATCCAAGGGAATGATTCGTTGAAGACGAATGGAGGCCAAAGACCCAGACCTTTACTAAGATCCCGATCATTTAAACTTAAGAAGGTGTTCATGGATCTGAAATTATCCTTTGATTATGTTCATCAATGACGTGTTAGGCCACCAAGGAAGATGATGAAGTCATAAAAGTCTGGAAAGTTAAGAAGCCCGTCAAATTAAAAGCAGTGCTCAGTAAAATGGTCATAACTTGGGCTAGAAAACTGATCTCAAGTCCTTTCAAATTGAGTTGGATAGATAATTAAAAGATCTACAACTTTTTAGTTTACGTCAAATCCAGAATCCAAAAGAAAAGAGATGAGAATTGCGATTTACTGAGAGTTGATAAAGTCTTACGGGAATCTTATCTTTAGCCTTAATTCTATCTATAACTAGATATTGTCTTTATGATATTTTCGACCTTAGGAAGTTTCTTAGGGGTGAAATACATCTTGTTCTTAGGTTTAGTTAATTATATAACTTCTTTTTTAAGCAAAATTCTATCTTAGGATCAGTGTTAGAGATAGAATTTTGGCTTCCTGGTTTGTCTATTTAAACACAATTTTTCATTCAATAAAATCATATTGGAACCTGGGAATTAACTCGTGATAAGTTGATTCCTAAGGTTTTTAATCCCCAAAATTATCTTCTTGAGTCAAGCAATTCGAACAATCAAAATCCGTTGCACTCTTGTTCTTCAACAACAACTTCTCTTTTCTCGATCAACATCTTCATCAACAATCCTGCGCAAATCAACCCGAGATCCATATCCTTGGGCATTTCAACTCGCGGTGGCCTTCACCTCGAAGGTTGTCACGTATCAAGTGGTATAAGAGCCCAACGATTTTGGATTGGAAATCAAGTTGCTTTATCTGGCAGAAGTCTACACTCGTTCGCATCCGTTATGGTATTTTTCGAAAAATTTCTTTGATGTTTTCGGAATTTTGATTGGGTATTCTTGTAGAGAATTTCGATACGAGTCCAGACATATAAGATTCGTCAAAATCGGAATTCGTTTGACCCCTGAAAATGTCAAAATACTAAGCTGTGTTCAAGCCAAACCCTAATCCGCCGTTGCTATATTTGTTCGCCTTGGAGCACAAGTTTGGGTCATCAATGTATGTTAGTGCGGATTTTTATCAGCGCCTTCAGCTTCACTTAGAGATTTCGGAAAGCATCGACCCCGAAGTTTGCTCAAATGAGTACCCAAGCGAAGATAATGACGAGTGCTCCTCAATTGTCAATAATCTTTTCACATATTCCAGCCATATGGGTGAGGAAATTTGTGATTTTGAGGAGTACAACAAGGAAGAGGAACCACCAAACTTGCTTTCTTTGGATCCTATTGAAAATTCTTTTGCTTGGCTGACGTTGTCATCATCAACGCTGATCTTTTCAGCTCCTTGATCAGCCCCAACATGGCTCAATGTGAAACCCAAGAAGTAGGGGTGTCCAACGGTCCAGGTCGCCCGTAACCCGGACCGACCCGACTCGGACATTACGGGTCGGGTGCCCGACCCGTAAATTACTGGTCGGGTCATGGGTCATAAAATTTTCATTTACGGGTTACGGGTCGGGTTACAGGTCGACCCGGCGGGTTACGGGTTGACCCGTAAAACCCGTAAAATTAAAAAAACAATAATTTATATTTAATTTTATATTGTTTATTTAAAATATAAATTTTAAAATTTTGTTATTTTGCTTTGTGAAACACATTTCAATAATTTTATTGCATTAGGTATTAGTAAAATATTATTACATAACCAAAAGTTTTTTTAAAGTGTAAAAAACACATAATTAAACACATTTATATAATCGGGTTTTACGGGTCGACCCGTGACCCGACCCGTAAAACCCGTAACCCGTAAACCGGGTTACGGGTCGGGTCACGGGTCACATTTTATTAAGTTACGGGTCGGGTCGACCCGTTGGACACCCCTACCAAGAAGGTACCAAAGGCAATCCCACTTGTGGCCATGGTTGAGAATGAAGAAGAGATATCAACAAAAAACACAGCTATGGTATGTCAAAGCGAGCTTGAATTGGTGCCTATGCAATTCAATGAAGACCTTCTTTTAGAGAATTCATACCACGTCCTTTTGTTCTTTACCAATTTCGCCTTGAGGACAAGTCAAATTCCAAAAGGAGAGAATGATATAAATCAATGGAGGATCCAAGCGAATGATTCGTTGAAGACGAATGGAGGCTAAAGACCCAGATCTTTACTAAGATCCAAATCATTTAAATTTAAGAAGGTGTTCTTGGATCTGAAATTATCCTTTGATTATGTTCATCAATGGTGTGTTAGGCCACCAAGGAAGAGGATGAAGTCATAAAAGTCTGAAAAGTTAAGAAGCCCGTCAAATTAAAAACAGTGCTCAGTAAAATGGTCATAACTTGGGCTAGAAAACTGATCTCAAGTCCGATCAAATTGCATTGGATAGATAATTAAAAGATCTACAACTTTTTAGTTTACGTCGAATCCAGAATTCAAAAGCAAAGAGGTGAGAATTGCGATTTACTGAAAGTTGATCAAGTCTTACGGGAATCTTATCTTTAGCTTTAATTTTATCTATAACTAGATATTGTCTTTACGATATTTTCAGCCATAGGAAGTTTGTTAGGGCTGAAATATATATTCAACTATAATTCATATCTTTTGAGTTTTTAGGTTTAGTTAATTAGATAGCTTATTTTCCAAGCAAAATTTTATTTTAGGATCATTGTTAGAGATAGAATTTTGGCTTCCTAGTTTGTCTATTTAAACACAATTTTTTATTTAATAAAATCAGATTGGAACTTGGGAATTAACTTGTGATAAGTTGATTCCAGAGATTTTTAATCCCCAAACTTATCTTCTTGACTCAAGCAATTCGAGCAATCAAAATCCGCAACACTCTTGTTCTTCAACAACAACTTCTCTTCTCTCGATCAACATCTTCATCAACAATCTTGCGCACATCAACCCGAGATCCATATCCTTGGGCATTTCAACTCGTGGTGGCCTTCACCTCGAAGGTTGTCACGTATCATTTTTTTAAGAAAAATGACTTAAAATAATCTCAAGTATCTGCTTTGAACCAAAAATAATCTGAAATTTAAAAACTATCACCAACAATACGAAGTATCAAAAAATTAACCAAAAACGATTCGGAGACATTTTTCGACGACTTTTTCGAGGGAATCGATCGAAAATCAAACATAACAACTTGATATTTTACATTTGGTTGAAATAATTGTGATCATCATATCAACGATTCCACTAGAAAACACGTCGAAAAAGGTCTTCGAATAGTTTTTGGTTAATTTCGTGATACTTTGTATCGTTGGTGATGATTTTCAAACTTGAGATTATTTTTGGTTGAAAGTTGATACTTGAGACTATTTTAAGTCATTTTTCTTTTCTTTTTAATCAAAAGAAGACACACTCAAAAACTCGATATTTATATAAGGAATTACGGAAAAATAAAACTAGATGCTATTGACTTTTGTTAAAATATTAAAAGTAAAGTTAGGTGAAAATATATCAAAAGAGAAACAGAATAAATGTCAGTCACTCATTAGTCATTACAAATGTAAAAGCATGTCGGGACAAAACAATTTTTTTAAAAAAAATTTACATTCTGAATGCAAGTTTCAAAATATGATTACATGTTTTAATCTAATATGACTGTGCATTTTCATCTATCATATAGACTATGTATTATAGATTCGCGATCAAGTGAGAACGGCCCATACGGTGTAAAATGAGAACACCTTATGGCCGTTGGATCTGTGTAAATCAACGGACTGATTTTAACACGCAGCTCCCCCTGCTTCTAACTGGGAAGGGCATTTTTGTTTTTTTGCGCTGTTATACTGTTCATCTATCTTCATTCTTCTCTACGCTCACACAGAGCGTTTGTTTTGGTGAATTGTTCATTGATCTCTTCGACTCTCTTCTCCAACACAATTGGATTGTTTTTCAACTGTATTTTCGTCCTTTGACTCTTGTTCAATTGTTTCTATGGATATAGGTAACGATTTGGGATTTTTGAAAGTGAGAATTTATGCTTTGCTAGTTTTAGGGTTTCCTTGAGCAAGATAACTGAGAACTTGTGAATTTGACATAAGATTTGGGTGTATGATTGGTGTTTACATGATTTGATTGCATTAGAAAGTGATTTTGAAGTTTTCGATTGACCATAAAAGCTGATTATGTACGTTTGCTCGATTGCCTACTATGTGTTAGACAAAATGCCTCAACCAACGTGCTTAAATTTACATGAACCGTTCAATGGATTTCAATGAACCTTTACTTGAGAGTTTATGAACCATACCGATACTCTTTGTGAACCAGGATCAACTAATCGGTTCTCTTTGAGGATGGCATACTTTGTGTTCGCTTAAATGTTTTATTGCAACTACCTTGTATTCAAATCAGTAAACTGACGGGACAAGTTGATTTTCCATAGGTTTTATATTTGTGTTCTATTGAGTCATTTATGTCTTATGTCAATACAAATGACATGAACTGCATTGGTGGAGCCCCATTGGATGATGATGAACACGATAACGATGCTTGTCTAAGACTCATGAACCGAAAAATTAAATAGAGAGGTTGAAAGTGTATGCTTGTCTGGTTGCCCACCATGTGTTCGACAAAATGCCTCAGCACATGTGTCTTAATTTACATGAACCGTTTCATGGTTTTAAAGAACCTTTCCTTGAAAATTTATGAACCATAATGACATTCTTTGTGAGACAAAAGAAGAATTGTATTTGCACATTTGTAGTACTCATTATGTGTTTCAAGTCACTTTACACATAGCTTAACATTTTTTTGTTAATTGCTTATCAAGCTCTGGTCATTCTAATATGTCTCATTCAAATGGTGATGCTAGTATTGATGGAGTTTAGTTGTAGGATTTTCATAATAAAACTAGTACCATTGGTGGAGCCCCATTGGATGATGATGAGCACGATAACGATGCCTACATTCTTCACTTATCACAAGATTGTTCTTATTTCATTACTACTTGTACGGTTGAATATAAACTTCAAACAATGTTTTGTTATGTGTGTTTGAGGATTTGGTTATCTTCTATGCACTTTAACATTAAATGAATTGTATATTTACACGACATGAACCTACAAGTGGAACACAATGAACCTAATTCTTTTATTTTACACAATTTACGCATTTCATATATGAACCGAGTGATTCAAATTCATGAACCATTACGTCGAATTCAATGAACCAAATAATTAAACTTCATGAACTTAAAAACAATGAACCTACAAGTGGAACACAATGAACCTATAAGTGGAGTACAATGAACCTTTTTGGTGAAAATCAATTTATTTACAAGTTTGCCACCGTTTTTTCCGTTTTCCTTATATCCTCCTTTAATCTCTACCGTCAGATCCGAAGGATCTAACGGTAGAGATTGTTTCTCATTTTACACTATAAGGGTTACTCTTACCTGAACCAAACTCATGTATTATAATATTAAAGATTGTGTACGCATTTTCATCAAATGTGTTTTATATCACATATGAAAATAGTCATACAGTGTCATATTAAGTGAATATGCACAATCATGTGATGTTGAAATATATAATCATTTATTATACTCTCTCCGTCTGCTTCTATTTGGTTTTTTAAACTCAAATGTTTGTCTAAGTCTATTTGACCTTCTACTGTTCAATAAGTTTCAAATTTACCATTAATATTATATCTTGGTAATTGAATACATTTCCCTCTAACTCATACATCTTAATTGAATACATCCTTCTATTAATTTAATACACCAGAATAAATGAAACAAATATGAAAAAGTTAGTTGGAACAAAAAAATTAAGGAGAGTGATTATTATTTACTCATCATTTAATAGCGGTATTTTAATAAGAATATATTTGCCTTAATATTCATGAAAAATGCTATAAGGTCCAATAGAATTAAACGGAAGGAGTATTACACAAGGACATGCATGATTATGTTATATGAAGAGGCATTTTCACGTTATTTCAACAGAACAGTCATTTTATATGAAACAATTATTAGTCACATCTTACATATTTGTAGCACATTGACATGTACAAAAAACACACATTGATAAAAGAGTATGCATAATCATGTTAATTGAAAATGCAATAAATGAAAAAGGGTATTCATTCATCATATTTTAATACACTTACATGTCTCAATCTTTAATACAACTCGATCAAACGATTGGGATTCATCCTCATTTTTCTCTTTAATTTTTATTTTGATCAATTCACAGTTTCTATTTTTTTTTATAATTCATTAAGTGATGACTCACTCCATACTTATAAACAACAAATTTAGTTATGACTCACTCTAAACTTATTAATTGTTGTTTGATGCCTCTTGGGACTGTGGATGAGGGAGTGCAAGAAGTCCTATAGCACAGGGCCCAAAAAAAATACAGGGGCCTAATTTTTTAAATTTATACTATGAATGAAAGAATCAGGTTAAAACAAGGCTTTTAAATTTTTTACAAGGTGTACAAGAAAACTTATTTTTTTCCTAATATAAGGACCTCTAAAAAAATAAAGCAAGACTCCTAAAATCTTTGAGACAGGTTGCCTCTCATTTGTATGTGATGTTATGGATCATTTGGTCATGCAAGGGAATGAATACTACAGTATTAGTCAAATTATTTTTCCTTTTTTTTGGGCTCGCTCGGAGGATCCGCATCAAATGAACCACTTCTAAAGAGAGGAGGACAAACCACCGCAAAAAAAATATTTTTTGGTTACCCTCGAGGGAACAAAATTCCGCGTGGTAACCACGAGGTTTTGCGAATTCCGCGTGGTGCCCAAAGCTTTTTGAGATTCCGCGTGGTGACCCCAAGGTTTTGCAAATTCCGTGATATAACCTCGACTTATTCTAAAAAGTTAAAACTATATAAAACTCACCCCTAATACTTACTTAATTACATAAAATCACCCAACATTTTATTTTTTCAACAAAAATAGCAAATCTATTTTCTTAAACACTTAATGACAACTATCACTTTGATACACATAATATTTATTATTTTTAAATGTTATAAAAAACTGCCTAAATTTGAACATGTCATTAAAAACTCTATCGTATTTTTGCACATTTTTTCATGTCACTATATCTTTACATTATATATAGAAAACAAATTTTATATTATTTTTAAAATAAATTATTTGAATTAGTGCACCTACTTTGAAATAAACCCTCCCTTAAAATATCAACTATTATAAATTTTGAAAAATGAGGTTCTTTTTATAATAACAAAATTTGATTGATTTTTTAAAATAATAACATATAATGACATAGAAAAAGATTAAATAAAAAATATATGATTGTATAATTATAAACTTAAGTGTTTTAAGAAAATAGATTTGCTAGTTTTGTTGAAAAAATAAAATGTAGGGTGATTTTATGTAATTAAGTAAGTATTAGGGGTGAGTTATATATATATTGTTAACTTTTTAGAATATGCCGAGGTTATAACATGGAATTTGCAAAACCTCATGGTCACCACGCGGAATCTCAAAACACTTTGAGCACCACGCGAAATTCGTAAAACCTTGTGGTCACCATGCGGAATATCCCATATTTTTTTTTTTCAGTGAGGCAATCGGGCACAAGTATAATTTGTTGGCCATCGAAAGAATCTTACTGTCTTTGCTCAAAAGAAAGAATCTTACTGTATTTCTTTTGTTTCCTAATATAAATTCTCCATTTTTGCACCACCACCATTGTTAATTCCGGGTGGATCAGAAGACTTCCTCCATATGTCCACTACCCCGGATCTTCAATTAGTTTCGTCGTTCGATGCGCTCCATCCTCCCTCTTCGAAAAGGTTTCGACATTCTCTCACTCAATTTCCAGTTTTGATGCATTTGATTTCGCATTTTAGGGTTCGTAAACCCTGAAAATTCCTCCCCTTTTTATCATATATCAGCTTGATGCTTGGTTTTTCACTTCAATCGTGTACCTGCTATCGTAATTTGCATCGGTCTTTATGCTTTGAGGTTCATCTATCTGAGTCCCTTCGCATCTGAGCATGGCGCTTATCATGTGTGTGTGTGGATGTGAGCTGAGATTTTGCCACCCTGAAAATCAGCGTAGTTGAAATTGGATTAGGCTATCTGTAGAGTATTCCGTGTGAAGGTGATTATGGATGTTTGGGCAATTGTGCATGATCCGCTTAGTAGTTAGTGGAATGGAACGAGTTGCATTTGTAGGGTTCTATACTCTTATATTTCAGCAGTTTTAGTTACAATGATTGATCTAGAAATTCAGTGAAGATCAAAAAATCCGTGTAAAGATTGATTAATCAGGTGTGATAGAGGATTTTCTATACATTATGTTACAAGTTCACAGTGAGATATTCCTTGAATTTGTCCGGGGTGTAAAGCTAATAAAGTATTCGTTGGGACGTAGTTTTTCAGGGTTATATTATAATGGATGATTGGCTTTGTATTAATTTTTTTTTATTTGCTGGTTCAATTTCAGGGTGTTGGAACTCTGGCCAATGTAAAGTGTACATACATTTGTAGGAGAGGTGAAGCATGATGGAGAAATATCAGCTTTTGCCGTCTTCTGATACTACCTCTTCTCGTGATACGTCGACAAGAAGTAGAATAAGCGGCCAGGATAATGGTCCTTCTTTTCCTGGCCATAAGAAGCGAGGTCATGGGAGTCGTTCCTGGATACGAATTGATGAATATGGGAATGCCAAAGTTCTGGAGCTTGACAAGGGAACCATAATGCGGCAGTGTTCTCTACCCTCCCGTGATCTTCGGCTTTTGGACCCATTGTTCATATATCCTTCTACAATTTTAGGAAGAGAAAAGGCTATCGTAGTTAATCTTGAACAGATTCGATGTGTCATTACTGCTGATGAGGTTGTCTTGTTGAATTCTTTGGACGGTGCTGTTCTACAGTACAAGTCGGAATTTTGCAATCGCCTTCAAGCAAAGAGAGAACAAGCTGGCAAGTTCTGCTCTATTACTCTATTTTATAGTGTCTTTTTCTTAGGAAAAACTCAGTAATGAGATAGATTGTTATGTTGGTACTCTATATATATATGTGTTGACTGTTTGGAGGCTTTTAGGATTGGCAAGCTGATTCATTACAAGGAGAGCATATGATGTTACAATGTGAAGCAAACTGAAAATTTTGTTTCTGTGGAATGTTATAAGAGGAATACAAGCTTATAGATTCATTTTTCCAACATTACTACAACAAAGAGTCTTAAGTCTTTTGCATTCATATGAATTCTATTTCTGTAATTAAATTAAGTTGCTACTTCACCATGTGCTTATTATGTCTTATGTTTTTTCAGATAACCTACCTTTTGAATTTAAGGCCCTTGAATTGGCTTTGGAGTTAACATGCATATCATTGGATGCCCAGGTACGTTGTGGCTATGCTAACAGAATCAAGGGCAGTGCATCTTTCTCACTGACATCATTTCTAACAAAACCTATGTTTAACTTGACATCTATTAATTCGAAAACGAACTGTTCTATGGAATTGCACTGCAAATCATAAAGTTGGCATATCATTGAGATTCTGCTTACCTTTACCTTCTTATTTGTGTAATTTCATAATTTCTGGACCTTTTGCACTTCAATTGCATGCATTTTTTCTGAGCAATCTTTTTTACATTAGGCTAAAGAGCTGGCTATGGAAATACATCCAGTGCTTGATGAACTTGCTACCTCAATTAACACTCTAAATCTTGAACGTGTACGTAGATTCAAAGGTCACCTCCTCGGCCTGACTCAGCGAGTGCAGAAGGTAAGATCTAAATTTAGTATCTTACTTTCCTGCTTTCTATTGAAATCGATTTGGGCACACTTACAACTCTTGGGTTTTGTTATTAGGTCCATGATGAAATAGAGCATCTTATGGATGATGACGGTGACATGGCTGAGATGTATCTGACTGAGAAGAAACAAAGAGCAGAAGCTTATAGTTCTGGTGAGTCATCCGGGGAAGATCCTGCTACAGCTCATTTGAAAGAGCCATCAAAATCTGCACCTGTTTCACCCGTTTCACCTAAAGCATCAACGATTATATCTCAGAGGCTGTCTAGGACTTTTAGCAGTATGAGTTCAAGCAGACGTGGAAGTCTTATGAGCACATTAACTGAAAAGGAGGATATAGTAGAACTTGAAATGTTGCTTGAGGCATATTTTGTTTTCATTGACCATACTCTGAGCAAGTTATCATCGGTAAGGGCCCCAACCCTGGCATTATGATTTATTAGCAACACAAGCAGTAATATAGCCTGTTTGATTGGCCTTATTTAGGGTGTGTTTTCGGTTACCTGGGATAATGCATATGATGTATCAAATTGCATTAGTTCTTAAATGTTTGATTGTCTCTCTTAGAGGTTGATCCAAGTTCCTTTTGAGTTGCTTGTCGAATTTGCATTCCTAACATGGCTAGTATTGACCGGTACTTTTTTGTACCCTTGCAATGCAGCTTAAAGAGTACATCGATGATACAGAGGACTTGATAAACATAAAACTGGTATGGCTTTTCCATTTTTGTTATCTTTCTGCTTGTTTTTGTACTACATTTCAATACAAAACTTTGCACTAATAATGTGTACATCAACAGGGCAATGTTCAGAACCAACTGATAAAATTTGAGCTGCTTCTTACAGCCGCAACCTTTGTAGCCACGATTTTCGCTTCCATCACAGCAGTCTTTGGGATGAACTTTGAAGCCCCAATATTTGATGACCCATCTGGTTTTAATTGGGTTTTACTTATAACTGGAATCTGCTGTGGACTCTTGTATTTCTCATTTGTAGTTTATTTTAGGGGGAAGAAAGTTTTCCCTGTGTAGCCCACATTTGTCCAACTTGTGCTTTTAGTTAAACATTACTCCCAAGTCTTCATTATCCTCAATTTCAGGTTCATATCAACAAAGCTTTATCTATGGATTACACAATACAATACAGAGCCATATACAATCCAGGTAACATGAAGCTTATTGTTGCAGTATCATACACAATACAGTGGGATTCTACCCTTTTGAGCTTAGGAAGCAAGTGTCAAACTAGGGCAACTGTCAAATGTGCAGGTTAGAATATCCCTATAATCCCGGGATATGGTGAAAGAGTCATAGACCTTTCCATCTCGGCTCTTCTTGTACTCAAACAACAAGTTGGAATGATCAAATGCTGTTAGCTTCACAAACCCGTAATCGTAATCTCTGTATACACTCCATTTTGGAACTATGCTTGAAAACCCAGACAGGCTTGCTCCTCCTCCACCGACAACCACATGGATTGTGCCGTTCAATGAGCCATTGTAATGGTCCTTCTCTTCTCTGGTGCAGATATTCTGTAGGAACAAAAAGAAGAAGCAACAATCAATATGATCCAAACCCAGATCATCTATCTTTTTATCAGCTACAACTATTGGCTCATTTCTCCATTTTCTAACCCAAGATCTGCAAACCGTGCTAGAAATGCATTCAGAAGTTGAGACATACCTCATATATGGGACAAGTTCTTTCATAGCTGTGTACGTGACCAAACAAGGCAATGTCAACCTTGTACTTCTGCCAGAGGATTTGAAGCCCTTCTCGTCCCATTGGCTCTGAAAACGACCCTTGCTCCACGTAATATTCACATGAAGAATAACCCAACACGCGATGAGCCAGGAAGATTAGCCATGGCTGCTTTTGCCTGTCCACTGATGCCAGACAATGCTCAATGAACCTGTACTGCTCTGTATCTTCCCTCCAATCCTCTTCTGTGTTAGCTACACAGAATCTGAACATACCGTAGTCGGTCGAATACCTACAATAAAAAAAAATATTACACAAGATAATGCATCTTCTTGTGTAATCTTAACAGGCCCTATGTGGCTTTTTTGTGAGGATTACCAAAACTTTGCCCTGTTCTCAGCGGGAACAAAGAACATGTTTTGTGCAGGAACACCACACTCCCCTCCTGAATCGAAGTTCCCATAGAACGATCCGGTTCCCAGCCAGTCGCGTTCGTGGTTCCCACTGAGAACAACACAAAAGAAAACATCCATTTTGAGCTTTGCCAGAATCTAGCAAGAGAGTATCAGGTAATCAATGCCAAAGGGTAGAGAAAACCTAGCAATCATGTAAGGAACAGTTGAGGCAATGGGTTCAATCTGTGATGTGAACTGGTCCCATTGCGAGAGGTATCCGTTTGCATAACAGATATCTCCTATGTGGAAGACGATATCAATGTTCTTAAGGTCGTCGATCAGTTGTTTAGTAGTGTTGAGAGAGCCACGCTGGAAGTTGTTGTACTCGTTTGAACCATCGATCTCATCCTGCAAATAGCAAGAGTAATCAGGAATGATCAAAGGAACTAAAAAGTTTCAAAATGTAAGGATAAATGGTGAAAAGAAACTATACAACAAGGTCATCAAGCATGTTAGAAGTATCATTCCCTCATACTGCCTTTTGTGGATGGTAAGGCAGGGGGTGATCTTCCATATTTCAATCAGACTATCATGGCTCTCTTGTTTGGATCGAACAGCCAACTCCTACCGCCATAGACGCACATTATTTAATCACAGAAAAGAATGATAGGGGGCCAATTGAACTTAGGCCAACAAGATATGAAAAGCATGTTGTACACTTTTACATCAAACCTGTTAGGTTATCATCTTGGCATCAAAGTATATTCTGTACACTTCAATCTGTGACCATAGAGCCAAGTGCCCATTTGAATAAATGATAGCCTTATGTTCGCTTATATGAGAAGTCAGAGGAGGAGGCCAAACCTTTCCCATATCACCGAAAATGACTACTCTTTGAAGGGAGTTTTGACCAGGATAAGGCGATGCTTGGAACTGGTAACTTTGACTCCAAACATAAGTACCATTCATTAGCTTGTGACCCAACCTGTAGGAATACCTGCATTGTGTGTATAATGTTCAGTGTTACAACATCCATTTGAGGATTTACAACATTTCATTAAAATGTTACAACTCCTTATGCTACTGTTGCTGTCAAGTTTTTGGTTACAACATACATTGAATTAGGCCATAATTCCTTCAGAAAACCTGTGTGTATAAACCCGGGATCACGCCACCCAACTGTTCTTGCCGGTGCACCTGTAATATGCTAGTACATTTAAACTTTCATCTGAAGATTGTGTAGTGCTGACAGAACCAATGTCAAGACTCAACATGAAAGCATTGACGACAACTTTTGAGAAGAGAGACACTATGGCTGAATTTTCAGCTGTGCTGTATATTAAAGAACTCAAAGCCAATCATCAGCAACTCGGTATAACTAGACAATTCGCCGATTTAGGCAATAGATACACTTAGAAGAGCTACAAGTTATGCTTCCTGTGTAATAGAATCAAACATTAGAACACAAGGGAAAGTTGTTCTTCTCACCACACATGCTACTCCGATCAAAGGTCAGTGTCCCAGCTGGTGACTGAATCTTTTTCTCTCCTCCTTCAATTCCCCATTCAATGAAGGGCTTGGCTTCATTGATCCCATATCCACTTGTCCAAGTTATACTCATCTAAGTACAGAGAAGAAATAGCATATTACGAAAGTTGGGAAATACTAATATCTGAGCATATGAAGACAATGCTAAGGTTATGGAGAGAAGGTCACTTCATTCCATGATTTTCCTTGAGCTAGACGCGGATAAAGAGGGGCGTTTGGGTTTGCAAAAGCCACCACACCCGACACCGCCACCAACTTTGGCTGTCGGACAAAAAAAAAAGAATCATATACGAAATAGTAGAGTTACAAAATAACAATATCACTTGTAATACAAAGCAAAATGGTATGGGAATATTTTTCTTGCAATATTAGGGAGCTTACATTTAATACTCCACCAGAAAACAGTGCAAATGAGAAGTCTGATCTCTGGTTGATCAACTGAAATTTCAATCTTCCTCTTCCGGTACTAGTGTAGCCTGGACTGGAATAATTTGCAAATTGGAACTGCAAAACAACACAGAAGTTGTAATTTTCAGCATCAAATATGCTTCGTAGCATACAGCTAGAAAAGTGAAGAGCCAAAGTAGTATTTGTGCACCTTTATAGGCGCAGTGCACAGCAGAGGAGGGTATTCTCTTGGACTTTCAATAGGACAAGTTGAATCACTAAAAATTAAACAAATTTATTGACATGTCAAGAGCAATAATCAAGATGAAACTCTATGTTTTAAGGACAAATTCGCTGTTTGAATGTCTAGTTTACCTGAAATTGGCAGGTGAAAAAACGCCAATCCAATCATTGGCTGATGGGTTTGAATAGCTATACTCTAATGTGATCCATTCTGAAGTTTGACCCTGAGAGATTCACAAAGAGATTTAGAAGCTCAGCCATTTAAGTTTCCTATGCCAGCAAAAACTCATCATCATACAAGAAGATGGTGCTAGTATAAAATTTCAGGTCACCTCTAGCTTAACAGTTCTTTTGTTTTTTTTGTAAGCTGTGACATTAAAAGTTGTACCTTGAGGCCTAGAACAGTGGGATTTGCTTTGATGTATGCAGAATCATCAAGGGTAAATGTTACTTGATGGATTGCAATCTTTGAGAGGGGATGATCGCCATGCGAAACTGCCCCTTTGAGGCTTAAAAAAGCCCAGAAGATCACACAAATAACTCTCATCCCTTCAAAGAAACCTGAATTGAGCATCAGACAAGTGAAGTTTTGAGTCTTAGCTCTAATTTCAACTTTCTTACCATTTTATTTGTTATACAAACACAGTGAAGTACAGAAGTTAGAAACCAACATCTGGGTAGGTGTGAAAATGGCTGAAGCATATTGAAGACTTCAATAGAAGAAGAAGAAAGGAGACCTGAGATGAGCCCAGTTCTGCAAATGTGAGCTTGAAGTGGGGGAAGTGTATGTCAAATTTTGGGCTTCCCTACGGGATAAATATGTCAACATAATGATTATAATTTGGAAGGGATATTCAAGAAAAGATTCTCAGGGATACATTAATTTCATTCATATTAATTAGCACCAGAATATGATCAGAAAAGCTGGAATAGCTCAGTTGGTTAGAGCGTGTGGCTGTTAACCACAAGGTCGGAGGTTCAACCCCTCCTTCTAGCGTTTTGTTTTTATATTTATATTTGTCATTTGTACATTTTAGATTTTGGGAAAAAGGGTAGATTCAATACTTTTCTCCATTTTTGTTTCATATAGTTCACAAGTCTTAAGGGGCGGATTCACGATGGTTGACGGTTTAGACCTTGCTACACTTTTGAATGAACTTTGATACAAAAGTGAGTACTTCAGCTTTTAGGATAGTACATTGATCACCATTTTGAATTTTAAGGATGTGATTTGTCAGTTTTTATAAAACAAAAAATTGGTCAGTGGTCACTCTCACCTGTAATAGATATACGTGAGCCTAAATAGTATTTAGTAGTACAAAAAAAAAAAGAATTGTAATTAGCGGTCTCAAACATGTAATTTGCTGAAACCATAGTTCGAGGTTCACTATAGTTGTCGTTTAACATTTTTGTAATTGTTAAGATTAGAAGGATATATAAGGTTAGATGTTATAGGTAATTTTTTGAAAAATAAGGATCTTATGTACGACTTGTGGTGCCACACAAGAAGTTTCTAAAAAATGAACACTTTTTGTGTGGGAACGAGAAAAGCATTGTTGTCAACATGCTGAGTTTTCATGCTAGCTTTTTACTATTCACTCTGAAGCGTTGTAGTCATCCAGACTAACACAAAACGATCACATAAGCAAACACAAAGTGAATCAAACAAACATAAAACAACCTACAAAAGTATGAATCAAGTACCGCATACAATCAGGGCCGGTCCTAACATTTTAGATGCCCTGGGCGAAGTAAAATAAAAAGGGCCCTTATTATATTATTTTTAGACATTTTTTGTAAAATTTTATAATACTTTCGTACAAATTTTTTCTTGTTATAATATTAAGATACAGAGAACTTATAAAATATGATAACAATTTACCTAAATTTAACTTAATTATATACGTAACATTTGGTTCTATCATCATATAGAAATGTATGAATAAAAGAAATACGATTTTTTTAACTGTATATACCGTATATTTTAGATCTAATAAAAAGTAACTAATATAGACAATTTTTATAAATAAGATTCATTTAAAATAGCCATTGTAATACACTAATTGATGGTAAGTCAAGAAAGACAAATTAAATAAAAGATATAAAATAGGGCCCATATTTAAAATTTATAAAATAGGGCCAATATTTGATTAGTAATTTTTTTTGGTCGAAACTAATTGATTAGTACTTAGTAGTGTAAAGAAAGATAAATTATATAAAATATATAAAATAGGGCTCATAGTTAAAAATAAAACACGAATACACTAATTCATTAATATGTCACGAAAAATAAATTAAATAAAATATATAAATTAGGGCCCATATTTAAAAATAAAACATGAATACACTAATTGAATAATAGTCAAGAAAGATAAATAAAACAAAAGATATAGAATAAGGCTCATATTTAAAATTAATATGGTTAAAGTGGAATGGTGGGATTTGAACTCAAGACCTCTTCAACAAAGGTAAAAACACCTTTCCACTAGACCAACTTGCAACATATAACCTTTTAAACACTTTTTTATATATACTACATTTTAAAAATTTTGGGCCCTAGGCCTGCGCCCACTTTGCCCCACCCCCTGGGCCGACCCTGCATACAATAAACGAAGAAGTTCCAAATGAATACCATAATACAAAATACCAATTAAGTATGTGGGCGCGTCTACGAGTCCACATATGGAGGTCTGCTCCTCGATCCATTATCGTTCACTAAATGTGCCTCGCTAGTTTCCTTTGCTCTCGCTCACTCTTCTCTCATCCTCTACGACCATGCTCACTCCTCCGCCATCCTCAGCAACTCCCCTTGCTCCCAAATAGATGGGAATTGACGCTTGCTCTCGGCCGCCCTCGACGACTCTCTAGTATTCTGTGACGCCCGACTCATAGGGGGAGCAACTGGTGAGTTGTCCAGCCCACATAGAGCATACACGTGGGCCCAATCACCATGAACACTCTCCTCTATTACCGTATGCACGTATGCCCTAATCAACTGAAGACGCTACAATAAAAATTCTAAATACAATTAGACCTGATATTTTACAAAATACTCATATTATGAAAGAAACAAAATAGCACTCACCCTATGGAAGTCGACAACTGGTAGAGGGGCTCGAATGATGCGTGTTTGAACACTTGCCGTTCGACTCACATACGGATGCGAGATTCGTAGGAACCAGTCCAAGTACTCATCATCAACATCCCACGGAGAGACAACAACCGGTGATTGTAGAATGTAAGGACATATGTGATCCTGAACTCTACCCCATCCATAGTGTGAATCGTCAAAGGACAAGAAGTACGTCACTCGACCCTTCAATGAGGCCGGACGAGCATATTTAGTGGGTCGGATGACGTCAAGCGGTCGACTCTGTAACCGCCCCCACTGTCGGACGCATCTATCGGGATGGTAGGGCTCATAGACATCCATGAAGCGGATCGTGCCCCGATACCTGGATGTCGCATACTGCCTATCTAGGTCAACACGAGAATACGGGGTCCAACAAACCTGAAATATAAATAGATGACATTGGGATATATGAATGTACAAGGAATCATCCATTACAAGAACATAAAAAGGGGTATATACATCTTCAGGACGGTACTCGTCCAGGATGCGGCGATAGTAGATCGCAGTGTCATCGGTCTGTAGTCGTGTACGATCTATCCGATACTGGAGTGCTCTCCTCTCATCGTTCTCTGCTCCGGGCAATGGGTTCGGGTTGCCAGGAAAATAGACGAAATACGTCCATATCCACATCTATGACACCCAAAAAAAATGATCAATTTACTTGATTAAGTTTTCAACAACTCAATATTCGAACAAAAAAAGTCAATACCTGTAGAAGATAAGAGCAACCCGCCATCTGTGCTACCCCGACCCGTGTAGCCTCCCCAAGGTTGCGGTACAAAAAGGCCAACGTGCCTGTGCCCCATGCCGTCTCCACCACCCGACCCCAGTCATCAAATAAAGGTAGCAGCCGAGTGTGTAAAGTGTTGGTAGATTTATCCACGAACAAGCTGGTGGACATAGCATGCCATAGAAAACCGGCAGCTACGCACTCAGGAGGGTCATCAAAAGCGATCATCGACACCACATGGTGGAAGAACTCTAAACTGTGCACACGGCCCCGCCGAAGATCCATAAGCATGTCAAGCTCTCCAGGGTACACATAGTCGGTCCTCGTGCCGAACAAATACTCAAACAACTCTAGGCACTCATTTGCTGAGGCGGAGTGCGCCACCTCATGCCCTTCAATCGGCAGACCCATAAGAATAGCGACATCGTGCAAAGTAATAGTGATCTCACCCCATGGGAAGTGAAAACTATTTGTTTCTGGATGCCAACGTTCGACAAAAGCAGATATAAGAGCATGGTCGACCATACCAAAATCGAAATCTAGTAGCCCTGTTAGACCGGTCTGTCGTGCAATCCACAACCACGAGCCGTCATCAACATGAACGTCAGGTGGCGGTATGTGCGTCCTCCATCCGGCAAACTCTCTTGGCCTACTCTGACACCTTAGACGTCTAATAAATGCAGATTGACCCCTCGGCCACGGACCGTATATCCTCCATATGCTGCCTGCCACGTGCTCACTAAAATCGACTAAAACAGATGGGTTCGTAAGTCCATATGGTGTCTCTTCCTCAATATCTGTATGGTGCCCCCACGGGAGGTCGTCGATGGGAGGATCAGTCTCTATCAGCTCAACAACAGAATCGACACAGTGCTTGTCTGGATGAGTCTGAGAAGGATTGGAGCGCGAGGAATGAGTCAATAACGGCGATGACTACGTCGAAGAGGTAGTGTCATTTCATTTGCCTTTTTTATTTCTTTCAAATTTCTATCAAATCCGGGTAAATATTTTATCTCGATAACATTCTAAGATGTACTAATTATTTCACTAACACTCTAACATGTACTAATTATTTCACAGTTTAATGTTCAAAATTACATCGGATCTTTACGATTTTAATATATAGCTTTAATATGAATAACATAAGGTATTTAGCTAAATAAAATATACTCTGTATTTCACATAAAACCACTAAGGGCCTGTTCATACATTTGTTTACAATATTTTTCCAGAATTACTTATTCCAAGATTTTACAAACAAATTCAAATCCAACTTGAATCATACCTAAAATCACTCAAGCTCATACTTTATCCCAAATCCATCCCATTCTCATTTCTCATTTCTCATATCAATCCAATTGCTAGAATGGTAACTATACGATATCAATGAATTAGGTAAAATTAACATTTTATTTTGAAAAATACCTCTTCAGTCGGTCTCCTTTGACGCATAGCTCGACCCGACTGCACGACGTCTGTTACGCTGACCGCCGCCGCAGACGCCTCCACCTCTTTGACCATCTCGTCGTTGTCGTGCATCTCCATTTCGTCGGAGTTGTCCATTCAATTTGATTTTTGGTTGGCTGAAGGTCGATTTAGGGTAGTTGGATGAAAATCGGCAGCGTTACGCTCCTTTTGATTTCTCGCAAAGGGCTTTTGGGCTGTAAATGAAAATGACCACGGCGGAAATATAAACCCTTTTATGCGGTCTCACAATCCGCACAAGTCTTTTTTAAAAAGCATGTGCGGGTTTAACACTCGCACAAAATTAAACGCGCTCGGTGGTGCGAAATAAAATCCGGCATAAATTATTTTACCTTTACGGGAAAAAAAAAGAAAGACGTTCGCTCTCTGTCCACCGGGAGCGTAAACCCTAGCGCTTATCCTCGGCTCGGAGCCAGACACAGCCAAGCCCTTTCTCGTGAACAAAATTACTCTCTCTCTCTCAATTCCGATTTCACCTCCACCATCGCCAAACCTCCAATGCTATCGAAAATGGCGATGCTCGCAAAATCCCGAAGCCTGGCGAAATCGCTAAACCCTGCCAAAACCTACCTCAAGTCCATCTCCACCTTCACCTTCCTCTCTCAGGAGCCCCAACTCGCCGATCCCCCCTCGCCGCCCACTCAGACCTCTCCTCTTCCGCCCAATCCCGCCTCCGGAAGCCCGCTCTACAACGAGAACAACTGGCGGAACCCGGTCTCCACCAATGCGCAGTCTCTCGTCCCCGTCGGATTCCTCAATCAGTCGCCTCCCAGTCGCTTACGATCCCCGTCCCAGGCCCTGGATTGCGAGTCTCTCATGAAATTGTTCGCCGATCTCACCACCTCTCAGAAGTTCGACGATATTAAGCAGCTGTTCGAGTCCTGGATTAGGTCCTTGGATCATAATGGGAAGCCGAACAAGCCCGATGTTAACCTTTATAATCATTTTCTGAGGGCCAATTTGATGGTTGGGACCACGCCTCTTGATATGTTCGATATGTTGACTCGGATGAATGAGTTTGGACTCGAGCCGAATACTGCTTCTTACAATTTGGTGCTTAAATCCATGTATAAGGCCAAGGAAAGCGTGGCTGCTACAGAAATGCTCGATCGGTAGAGTTTTCCCTTTCGGTGTTTTATATGCTCCTCTTCTTAGTATTAGAAAGTTGAGTTCTTTCCTTCCGCTGTTTTAGTTCTGGTTTAAGTTTTCAGGATTGGACACTGCAAGTGAATTACAGTTCATTTCTTCATATGATATGATTCTTCGTGCATGAATTCTGTTTACTGTTTTCAGGATGATGGCTTTAGGAAGGGAAAAGAAGGAATCTCAACCTGATGATGAATCATTTGATTTGGTTATTGGCGTGCTCTTTATTCAAGATAAGATTGATGTGGCTTTCAAATACGTAGATTTATGTCTCAAGTCGGGATGTATGTTATCTTCAAATGCTTTCACTGAATGTGTGCGACACTGTGTTGAAAGAGGAAAGCTTGATACCTTGATTTCGATTATAGAGAAGTGCAAGGTATATTATCAGCTGTCTTTCTTCTGTTAACCCTGATTTGGTCTGTAAGATCGGGCACTGTGTTTGCTATATGCCTCTAATTTGACTTGGTCTTTGGAATCTCATCAGAGTATGGAACAAAATAAAGCGCTATGTCCAAGTTGGCGTTTGTGCAACTACATTGCAGAGGCTGCCACACAAAATGACAATAGCAAGCTTGCCTTCTTGGCCTTGGAATTCCTGGCAAGATGGATTGTCAAGGGAGAAAATGCCCGGCCTCCTGTTCTTCTTTCTGTTGATGAAGGACTGATTGTGCAAACTCTTAGCACAGCTGGTAAGACGTACAGCTCTACCCTCCTGGATGCATCATGTGCTGTATTAAAGCGCTCGTTGCGCAATAACAAGGTTGCTAGCCCTGAAACATATCTTGCTAAGATAAATGCTTATGCATCACTGGGGAATCTACAGAGAGCTTTTAGCTCACTCAATGAACTTCAAACTGCCCATGGCTGTCCTAACAGTGAGGAGGATCTATACTCTCCATTTACTTCTCTTCATCCTCTCGTCGTGGCATGCTCCAAAAAGGGTTTTGAGACTCTTGATTCAGTGAGTTCTCATCTGATGCAATCAAGAAGAAGTTTTTTTATATTATTCATCTTTTTTCAAGTGTTTCAGGATTGCATCTTAGCATTAATCAGCATATGCTTTCAAGCTTTACCTGTTTCTTGTTTGTCTTATCCTCTTCTATTTGTGATTATTGTAAGTGGTACATGCTAGGGCCCCTCTTTTCCAACCTGATATCCTTCTTATCCCTGTTTCTTTCAATTTAGGTTTATTATCAACTGGAGAATTTAAGCCAGGCAGAGCCTCCTTTCAAATCTGTTACTGCTTTGAACTGTGTAATATTAGGCTGTGCAAATATATGGGATCTTGATAGGGCTTACCAGACCTTTGAGGCCATCAGTTCGTCCTTTGGGTTGACTCCTAATATCCATTCATACAACGCTTTGATGTATGCCTTTGGCAAGCTGAAGAAGGTAGATACACATAGTTCTAACTTGCCTTTTGCACTCCCCTTTATAATGTTTGTGTCTATCTCAACAGTGCATACTGAATAGATCATATTTTGAAAAATAATGATAGCCCAAAGATATTGTTATGAAACTGCAAAGAGGTCTTGATGACCCTGCAAAACCTCATGTTGGGAATTTACATTAAAGAACAGACAAGCATGTCTTCTACATGCATGTTGGTATTGTTCTGAGTTCAAGTTGCTGCTCTGTTTCAGACATTCGAAGCTTCAAGTGTCTTTGAACACTTGATCAGTCTGGGAGTGAAGCCAAACGCAACATCCTACTCTGTGCTGGTTGATGCTCATTTGATTAACCGTGACCCAAAGGCTGCTTTGGCCATAGTTAACAATATGGTAATAATTCTACACCTCTCTCTGCTAATTTTCTATTTTCTGTATTTGGTATTAAAAACTAATAAAGTGCTTTACCTATCTTTGTCTATTGCTCAGGTTGAAGCAGGATTTGTACCTACAAGGGAGATGCTGAAAAAGATCAGAAGAAGATGCATTAGGGAGTTGGATTATGAAAGCGATGACAAAGTAACCTCCCTGGCTAAAGAGCATAGAATAATCCTGGGGCGTGAAAACCGTAGGGACATGCTTTTTAACCTAGAGTATAGCACTCAATTTGCCTCATAGGTAAACTTTTATCCTAAAACATCTTTCCGATATAATTTTCTTAATATGGCACGCAGAACTTGACCTCAGGCTGCGTTGAAATTCTTCTTTGTACCACTTGTTTTCCGCTTCAGGTTTTGTTTTGTTCCCTTCGGAGTATGAAGACTGAACATTTTGTCAGGTCGATGAAGGTGACACTGCAGCTCATTTCTAATTATCTTATTTTCCCTTCGGTTATACATTAGTGCATCCATAAAATAGCCCTAGCAGGTGGAGATCAATACGGATTGAACTTCCCGTGTATTGTTTTTTTGCCTTTGGTGATGTACTATTCTAGAGCTTAGGAATAAGTTACGAACATGTTAGTCATTTTTTCGCCTCTCTCGTCTACTTTTTTTGATGTAAAAACATGCTCTTTTTGTACTCGGAGGAGCTTCTTTCCTCTACCTGTTTCAGCTGAAAACTCTTTTGTTTACCTTAAACTTTGTTAACCATTTTGTTGATTATTACTAAAATCCAGTGAGTTATGTGGTATCTGAAGGATGTTATTTGACTAAGCCATATTGTACGTTCTCAAATTTGTGGTTCCAATTTGACCTGAATGAGTTTTGAAGCCGAACTGAGCAACTAACTGGGGTGTTTGGTGTTGGCTATTAACAGTCTTGAAAGTCTGGCTCACTAGCATATTGAGGATCCCAAAAGGTTGTACTTTGTAGAAAGATAAAACGTCCGATTTGGTACAGGTGACACTTGAGGAAAAGTGACAGAGGGGTTTTTGCTGGTAATGACCAAGTTAGAATGACGTTTGAATCAAGTAAACTTCCAATTTAGCACCAAACATAGGTCTACTTTGAACAGATCTTTTGGAATGATTTCGAATGATCTCTTCTACATACACCATAATTCGTTACACCAATTGATGTCATTATCATTGTTGATTTAGTGACACCTTCATGAACTAGGAACCAGTGTTACATGTTTCAAGAAGACATGATTCTTATTTTTTTATAAACATCTCCAAGAATTGATAAATAGTACTGTATTAATTTATCAGTTTTATTAATTTAAAGTGGTTTAATTGTATATATTGATATATTGATTTTTATGATTGATAAGTTCGAACCAAATATTACCAGTAAGGTACGTCAGCTGGTGGGATGTAGAATAGAAATGGGAGGGCTCTCATCATCATTCATCAGCAATATGTATGGAGACTGGAGAAAGGAATTTAAGAAAAACTATTTTGCTACGAACAAATGTATCAACCCTTCAATTCATTTTGGATCAAATCGAGTTAATCAAGGATTTTCAAATTTGACTTCTTTTTTTATCCAGCAAAAATTTGACCTTGAAACTGGAAGTATTCATAGCATTAGGAGTTTTCAGCAATTTTGAAAATCAGCATGATGAAAATCTGACCTGCTTGAACAGAATAAAAAAAAAATCTACCCAACCGGGTCTCCACTGAACTGGAAAGCCAAATTGTACGTTAAGGTGCATTACAACTCTAAAAACACGAGCGATAATGGATTGACAGTTCCAGATGAATGAATCTACATCACTGGAAATGGCAAATGACAAAAAACAAACAAACAAAAGAAACAACAGCAGGTTAACAACATGGCAAATCAACTTTATCGATTTTCATCTGTAGAAAGATGTGTTGATGTTGATATTGGATACTGTGAGTTGTGACTGCATCTAAGGCCTGCCTTACTCCTGAAGTTAGGAAAGCAACAGAAAACAAATCAGAGAGCATTTACAGATTGGTTGATATTGAAGCCATCTAGGTTTCAGTTTAAAGGCTTAGTTTAGCGAGTCGCAAGTGAATAGGATAGTCATATTGCAAATTCTCAATAGAAAAGAGCTTACTTCCTTCTCAGCTGCGGGTTTCGCATCCTTGGAATCATCCGCTTTGTTTCCTTCATCGCCTGCATGAAAACACCTTCAGGTCACGTTTCCTTTGGAAAAATTTGAGTATTTGAGATTTTAACTAGTGAATATCATATCATACCTCCATCTTCGGGCAAATCAGATGTCCAGAGAGTTAGGTTGTCTCTCAACAGTTGCATAATCAGGGTGCTGTCCTTGTATGACTCTTCACTCAAAGTGTCCAGCTCAGCAATAGCCTCGTCAAAGGCCTGCTTAGCCAAATGGCACGCCCTGAAGTTCAAGTTCGTCGATTGGCTTTTAGGATCACGAATATTTGGTGAACTTTAAAGCACTAAGAGCTACACCAAAGGTGAGGACCTATGAAACAGATACCTTTCAGGAGAATTCATGATTTCATAGTAGAAGACTGAGAAGTTCAGAGCAAGGCCAAGACGAATAGGATGTGTTGAAGGCAGATCTGTACTGGCCGTGGTAGAAGCAGCCTAAATAGACACAAACAAGCATAAAGTTACATCATGTGATAGAAACAATATAGCAGGCTAAGTTAAGCAAACGTGCTGCTTCATTAGATGGCACAAGTCAAAAGAGCAAAACGTGCCTCGTAGGACTTTAGTGACTGATCTGCTGCCTCTTTCTTATCATGCTCTCCCTTGAATTCAGCAAGATAACGATAGTAATCACCTTTCCTGGATCATGCAATCCAGAGCATAAGGAGTTTAATACTATGACAAGAAGATTGCTAAGCAACAATCCAAATGCCAAGAGATAAGTGCAACACAAATTCACAATAATAAAGCAGGCCACGACATAAAGCAGATGCAAATACAAAGAGTAATGAAAGATGCATCTGGATAAATGATCCAAATTATCCAATTCATCAAGTGAAAAAAGCATACATGAAAGCTCCTCACATTTTGTAGTAGAAAACAGTGGCTTCTCCAGAGCCTGCATGAGGAATCAGATGCTCATCTATAATGGCGAGAATATCACGGCATATCTTGGTGAGCTCTTCTTCGACCTTCTGGCGGTAACCCTTGATTTGCTTGACATTGCTCTCATTTCCCTTGGAATCCTCCTTCTGCTCAATGGACGACATGATGCGCCAAGAAGCCCTCCGAGCACCGATCACATTTTTGTAACCCACTGAAAGGAGGTTCCTCTCCTCAACACTTAACTCCAGATCCAATTTTGCTACATTCTTCATAGACTCGACCATTTCTGCCAAACGGGATCAAAATTGCACATATGATTACTTTTCCTCAATTCTCAAATGTACATTTCGCTTCCTCTAATCTTAATAATAGCCAGATCCAGTGATCGCTCTGCGGAATTCACTTGTATCCTATATCGCAACCAGCATATTAACAGACAAAATTTGACAACAATAAGTTCATTCTTCGAATCCCGAATTTCATTTCATTTCGTTTACAACAAGAGAATCTAATACGAAATTCTGTAAACTACTTAATATCGAACAACCAAACATCAACAAAGTACAATCCATCGCCCTATCCCCAAAAACATTCCTGATATTCAACAGAGTAAAACGATATTCACAGATCTGAAAAGAAATCTATATAAAAATTAGGTCGGGATCGGGAAGAACGGAAGAAATACCGTCATAACGCTCGGCTTGTTCGGCGAGCTTGGCCAAGTAAACATGAGTTTCTCTCTCCTTTTCCGTAGACATTGTTGGAACTGCAGATCTCTCAGACAGCGAAATTCTGAGAAAGAAAGGGGAAAGAAGCGATGACAACAACGGCAAAACCTAGAAATCAGAGAGTGGGAGAAATATGGGCGTGTTACGGTATTGAGAGAGGAGTGTGTAGAATGGATGAATGAATGAATGAATTTATTTTTTTATTTTTTTATATGAGCAGATTTTGAAATTTGGGCAGAGAGAGAATTGAGCAAGTCAGTTGGACAAGGGAGGGGAGATCTTGACCGTCGGATCTACTTGGTATTAATCTGGAAAGTTGAGCGCGCAAATCGGCGGTGGATATGGAATGCGTTCACTCCAAAGACGGGTTTCCCGCGAATGTACCATACTATATATAGATAGACCTGTTTATCACGTTCGATCCGGGTCGGGTCGGGTAGGCTCGAGTCTTACACGTCATGGTTATTAATCAAGTCGGATTGTTTTGGAGTTTCTCGATGAGGCAGGTCGAAACTATCGAGAGTTTATCTTGACCAAAAAAATACTATCGAGATTTTATAAATGGTAAGTTGGAGTAGTACATATTTGATCAAAACTATACATAATTAATAAATTTACCTAGCTGTATCATTTTTATCTATTGGAAAAAATATTTTAAAAACTATGATTCGACTCAATTACCCTTTACCAATTATTTACTCTGGGTGCTCAAAATAATTATTTACTCTGGAAATTAATAATAATAGTGTGACTAGTGCTTTTATATGTATATGTCACGGGTTGAGACTCGCTCTCTAACTCGTGCGGCCCTTAACTAGTTGAACACACTCGATTGGCTAAGTCAGGCCTTGCCCCGATGTATTATGATGGTTGTTGTGGGAAAAAAGGACTTTGTATTACAAGAGAAATGTTTACAAGTGTGGGTTACAAGTGTGCTTTACAAGAAAGCTTATATGCCTAAGTGTGGAAGGCTTTCGGTGGATCGTGGGATGTCTTGCCAAGTGTGGGGGTGAGGCCTATTTATAGATGAGACTCCCCCTTACAACGGAAAAATCCGGATACACGAGCTCCTAGATTACTCTAGAGCCTTCCCGCAAAGTTGGCCCATGAAGAGTGCCCCTCGGATAACTCTAGCCCCCGCTAGAGAGTTCCGGAATGCCCCTGTGGGGCGCCGGCCCGCGCCGGCCCTTGTCCCTCTAGCGAATTCTAGCCCGCGCTATAACTCTCCTGTCCCATGGGGTGCGCTTGCCCGCGCCGGCCCCTAGCCTTCTCTAAATGGGGCGCGACCTCTCCGGAATTCTCCGGAAAGCGCCCCCGCGCGTGCCCACGCCCAGAAGAGGCCGGACTTCTCCGGAAGGCTCCGGAGACATCCGCCTTGGGCGCGCCCCTTCCGAATGCGGCGCGGCCCTCCTAGAATTCTCTAGAAGCGGCCCGCCTTGGCACGGCTCATCCCGCTTGAGCGTGCCGGCCCCTAGGAGGCTCCGGAGCGGCCCGGATTAGTCCCGAAGGCCCCGGAAGCCTCTAGAATCACCTAGGCTCCGCGCCTCGGTGACTTGACCCGCGTCTATTTTGGCCGAAGGAACGCAGAGCGTGACATCCTCCCCCACTGGATCTAGTGACGCCCTCGTTGCGTTCCCCTCGGATGCCTCGGTTTCGTCCCCCTCGGACTCGTTCCCTTTTGCGCCATCTCTGACTTCGACTCTCTTTGATGGTCGTCGCGCCTCCCCTCGAGGCATACCATCGCTCCCCTTGGTCGTCGTCTCCTCATGGCGTCTTGGTCCCTTGTCGATCTTGGAAGTTCCCTTGTCGTGGCCCCGTGCCTCGGACGTTGGACCTTCCTCCCTCGGTCGCTCCCCTAACCGTATCGCGCCCAAGCTGAGCACCCCACGTCTCTCTTCCCCTGGAGACTGTGCTGCTTCGCGGATCCCGGCGTTCTCTGGACCTTGGGTTGATCGCTCCTGCGGCCTCGGCGACCCCTCGTCGCGCTCCTTTTTGTAGCTCAACGTTATCGCCCCTAGCCGATGCGGTGTCCCTCGCTCGGCCTCCTCGTCCCTTGAGGACATGATCGCGTTGAGCTTGCTCCTTTGTGGGCATTCCCGCACAAGGTGATCCCCATTACAGAGGAAGCAAGCCAACGGCTTTCTCTCCTTGCGCTTGCCCTTGTCGTGGTCCCCTCCGGACCTCCATCTGGGTCGAGAACGACGCCCATCGTCGTCCTCCGATTCGTCCCGCTCACCTGAGGACTCCCTCCTCGGCTTTGACGTGCGCTCGTCATCGCTGCTTGAGTCGCTCTCATCTTCATCTCCCCCACTTTTACCCTTAGTGCGGTGAGAGTCTCGACTCTTGAACTCGATGAGTGACTCAGCTGCGCTCATAGCTTCGTTCAAAGTCTGCACGTTGTGCCTCTGAAGCTCTTGCTTGGCCCACGGTTTGAGACCGTCCATGAATTGGAAGAACGCCTCGGTCTCGGCCAAGTCTGATACTTGAAGCATGAGCTCAGAGAACTCCTTGACGTAATCGCGCACCGTGGCCCGCTGTGTGAGTCATCGTATCTTGGCTCGGACCTCGTCGTTTGCGTAGACGGGATAGAATTGCTTCTTGAACTCCGCCTCGAACTAGGCCCAAGTCTTGATTTGGGACCCTCCGGTCTTCTCACATGTGCGGCGCCTCCACCATAATAAATCCGTATCCTCAAGATAAAGTTTCGCGGTACATACCTTGTGTTCGTCCTCCTTGATGCCCACACCATCGAAGTATTGCTTCATGCCGTAGAGAAAGTTTTCTACATCCTTCGCCGATCGTTCCCCCTTGAACGGCTTCGGCTTCGGGATTTCTACCTTGTGCGCTTGGGTTGTAGCTATCATGCCCGCCCCCATGGCTGCCCGGCATGCCTCAAGCTCCCTCTTGTGTTGGCTAACCTCGTCGCGCAACGCCCCCATGGCTTCCCGAAGGACGGCATTCTCCTTGGCTAGCTTGTCGTTGGCTTCGTTGAGTGTACGCAATAGCTCCCCCTTGAGCTCTTCCATGGAGGATTCAAGGTCTTCCCCAACCTTGGTTGCGTCCTCGATGGAGTCGCGCATCTCGCCCATCGACAGCTCCACTCGCTCCAAACGATCCTCAAAGCTAGTCACATGATCCTTCGAGACGCCCCTAGTCTTCTTGCCTCCCCACTGGGATGTGGAACTAGGGTCCCCTGCCTCCAAGGCTCCTCCGTCGTGGCTAGACATTGATTTCCCCTTGGATCGTATTGCTCTGATACCACTTGTCACGGGTTGAGACTCGCTCTCTAACTCGTGCGGCCCTTAGCAAGTCGAACACGCTCGATTGGCTAAGTCAGGCCTTGCCCCGATGTATTACGATGGTTGTTGTGGGAAAAGAGGACTTTTTATTACAAGAGAAATGTTTACAAGTGTCGGTTACAAGTGTGCTTTACAAGAGAGCTTATATGCCTAAGTGTGGAAGGCTTTCGGTGGATTGTGGGATGCCTTGCCAAGTGTGGGGGTGAGGCCTATTTATAGATGAGACTCCCCCTTACAACGGAAAAATCCGGATACACGAGCTCCTAGATTACTCTAGAGCCTTCCCGCAAAGTTGGCCCATGAAGAGTGCCCCTCGGATAACTCTAGCCCCCGCTAGAGAGTTTCGGAATGCCCCTGTTGGGTGCCGGCCCGCGCCGGCCCTTGTCCCTCTAGCGAATTCTAGCCCGCGCTAGAACTCTCCTGTCCCATGGGGTGCGCTTGCCCGCGCCGGCCCCTAGCCTTCTCTAGATGGGGCGCGACCTCTCCGGAATTCTCCGGAAAGCGCCCACGCGCGCGCCCACGCCCAGAAGAGGCCTGACTTCTCCGGAAGGCTTCGGAGACATCCGCCTTGGGCGCGCCCCTTCCGAATGCGGCGCGGCCCTCCTAGAATTCTCTAGAAGCGGCCCGCCTTGGCACGGCTCATCCCGCTTGAGCGTGCCGGCCCCTAGGAGGCTCCGGAGCGGCCCGGATTAGTCCCGAAGGCCCCGGAAGCCTCTAGAATCACCTAGGCTCCGCGCCTCGGTGACTTGACCCGCGTCTATTTTGGCCGAAGGAACGCGGAGCGTGACATATACACAGGCGACACGCATGATCTATATCCAACATATATCAAACAAAGAATATATGAAAAACACTAGCCATATACTCGAGCTTGATTCCTCATCAAGCTCGAGTCATTTTAACATGTCTCATTTAAATAGTGATGCTAGTACTGATGGAGTTTCATTGGAGGATTTTCATAATAATACTAGTAACACTGGTAAAGCCCCATTGGATGATGATGGGAACGATAATGATGCCTACATTCTTTACTTATCACAAGATTGTTCTTATTTCATTACTACTTGTACGGTTGAGTATAAGCCTCAAACAATGTTTTGTTTTGTGTATTTGAGTTATCTTCTATCACTTTAACATTAGATGAACTGTATAATTACAACATAGACCTACAAGTGGAACACAATGAACCAACTTTTTTTCTTTTACATAATTTACGCATTTGATCATATATGAACCGAGTGATTTAAATTCATAAACCATTACGTCGAATCCAATGAACCAAATAATTAAACTTCATGAACTTAAAAACAATGAATTCAATATTTTTCTTTTATACAATTTACGCATCTTGTCATATATGAACCGAGTGATTTAAATTCTTGAATCATTACGTTGAAGACAATTGACCAAACAATTAAACTTCATGAACCTACAATCAATGAATTCAATACTTTCTATTGCACAATGAACCTTACAAGTGGAACAAAATGAACCTTTAAGTTGAACAGAATGAACCTACAAGTGGAACACAATGAACCTTGTGAGTGGGGGCATATTTGTCTTTTTAGGTCAAAATCAGTTTATTTACAAGTTTGCCACCGTGTCTGCCCTTTTCCTTATTTCCTTCTTTAGATCTAACGGTAGAGATTGTTTCTCATTTTACGCTATAAGAGTAAAATGCACCATAATCAAACTCATCTAATACTTTGCATCATCTAACAAGGCTCATCATAGAATACATCCTAATCAAAATACTAGTATAATGCATGAGCAATTGAGCACTAAACCACAAATGAATTTCTTATCTAAAAAAACACCGTCCATAAAGAGAAAATACTACGAGAGCAAAAAGCTTTAGATGATCGCGGGATTCGTTTATGATTGATTGAAAACCTTGATTGCCAAGTGGTGAGATTCTATTTGATAAGCATTCTTTCTTGTCAAATTGAAGTTTTTTTATTTGGTGCTTCTAATGCGTCTCCCCCGTCAATTCCTTTGAGTTTCATTCTTGCGCGTGGGATTCAAGTTTCAAGGAGATTGAAATCATTACTTTAATCACTAATGATCATCTAAGCCTGCCAAATGTGATTCGTCATCAAAGAAGGGAGCCACTTTTGACTCATTTTGTAGGGTTCTACATTTTTTTTCTAAAATATAACCTATCGTTTAGCAATTATAGCTTACATGAGCGAGTGATCTTCTCTAAAATAATCCGATCTAAACTTGTTTCAAATCCCTGGTAATATGGGCTTGCTTCACACCCCTGGTCAGGCATGTAAGGCTTCAAATAACCCCTCTTCCCTTGGCAATGGGTTCGAAGAAGCCCACGTGAATTAACGAGGTGTTTAAATAAGCTTGTATAACCAAATTGAGATATATAAAGAAGGTCACTTGTGTTGGCATAAGAATACAAATTATCTACTTTATAAACACATAGACTACTTTCCCTATTGCCAATTGGTTTTAGGCCGTGGAACCCATGAACTTATATACTAGGCTCATACACACATATGCGGTCATATCGACACGTCCTATTCTACCTATCTATCGGACCCACGGACTTTCTTCACCCGTACTATGATGGAAATCCTCGACGATGACCTAAATTTTCGATGAAGTAATACACATTCCTAAAATGACCTAAAACCAATCTCATACACCAAATACACCATAAAAAATGATTAAAATTATGCAATTTGTCCAAACAAAGATCGAAAAACCAATAACATTAGCTACTAAAGAGTAGGGGTGTTTAATGAGTCGATCGGTTCGACCTGTTGACCAACAAAAAAAATAGTGACCTACGATCCGACCCATGACCCAACCTATGGGTTGTCGATTTTGTGGGTTGATCCATTGACCAATCAAATGAGTGTTTTATTCATTCTATGAGAAAAAAAATGGATCGATTAGTGGGTTGTGGATCGATCCCAAACACGAAGAGTTTTTCCAAAAAAATATACATTTTTAGAATAATAAAACGCGGCTTACTTACGCACCCCTTTTTTCGTTTTCGCACCCACTTTGCGCGCATCCTCGCTTCGCGCGACGCCTCGTTTCGCGCAAGGGTAAAATCGTAATCTCGGAAACGGGGCTGGAGGAGGCGAGCGGCACGATGGCCCGGCTCGCGCGAGGGCAGCTAGCGCGCGCGGGCTCTCTGCGTGCGGCCTGATTTAGGGGGCATGTCGCCGGAATATTGCTTAGGAGTAGTGAGGAGTTGGGAGTTCTTGCAGGGCGGGATGGGGCGGCGACTCCGAGCGGGAGGGGGCGAAGCTCAGCGGCAGCGTATGGAGATAGGAGGAAACTGAAAACCCAATTTAATTGAGGGAACAAGGGACCAATTCAGACGACGTCGTTGGGTAGATGTTGGAAAAAAAATTCTTATTCTAATGGTGCTGCTTAGGTTAAAGAGGCAACAGTAAAATCAAAAATAATAGAAATCAAACGGGCCGGGTTGTCAAGCCTCTTGCAATTTACATACTCCGTAACTTTTAGATCTTCTGTTTCCTCCCCCTTGCACTTTGGAGTATGTTTTTAAATTGATTACTTGTGGTATTATATGTCTCTCCCGACACCAAACGAGAAGTTTCGGCCCCATCCGACGCTCCACCACCATTGCCGCCACTACGCAACGGCCACCAAACCGGCAACGCTCCACATAATTAAATATAAGAAAATGACTTTTTATTAAAATAAAATTATTTTTTAAAATAAAAAATTGGTCTAAAATCGGCAAAATGATAGTCAAACATGATGTAAAACCGAAACTAAGGAATCGACAAAATTTATTTGTTTTCTTATACTAACTAAATTTTAACCCTAAATTGTCACAAAAATTGACCTTAATTCCCTTCCCTGAACTCGAGTTGGCCTATAAAACTCTCGATCAAAGGCAACGTTCATGTAAGAGTAAAAATATAAACCGAAACGATAGTCAAACTTTATGAAGAACTAAAATTAAAGAATTGAACTTGAATTAGGCCTAATACGTTCCAAACCAAACTCTCGATCCAAGACAACGTTCATGTAAGAGTAAAAACATAAACCGAAACGATAGTCGAACGTGATGAAGAATCGAAACTAAAGAATTGAACTCGAGTTGAGCATATGGGCCTATTAGGCCTATAACGAAATCCGAACCGAACCGAGATCCAAACCGACCTCAACCGACAATCAAAGTAGTCTAAAACATGAATCGAGTACTGAACTCGGTTACGGTTAGGTTCGGTCCTTTTGGTCATGGGGTTAGGGTTTAGGTTATAGGATTTAGGTTATATTGTTTATGATTAGTGTTTAGGGTTTAGGATTAGGGTCATTGGGTTAGGGTTTAGGTGATAGGGTTTAGGTTATGGTTATAGGGTTATGGTTTATGGTTAGGGTTGTTTGCCAAAAATAGTATTATTATCATTTATCGAGATTTGAGAAAAATGATTTTTATAACTTATGTTTAAGTTAAGTTAGAAGTGATTATGATTAAAGATTAGTTATTGGTCCAAACTATGAAATTTATTGATTTAAGATTGGAAATTCAATTTCTATTTATATTTGGTTTATTATAAAGATATTATTTTCGTATAAATACCGTCTTGCGGATATCTGGGAGTGATATATATATGTCTATCTTAAAAAATCGTACATGCCACCGTACAAGATTTTAGGAAAGTATATACATATACATACTAAATCATACATCCTAAACACTAAACCCTTATAGTATATATATATACACTAAATCCTAAACCCTAGAGCCTAGACCCTAAATCCTAAATATTAAATTCTAAATAAAAAATTATAATTCTAAACAATAAATCTTTTTCTTAAATATTATTCACCAAACAAATGTTATCTTTTCCCCAAAAATTCATTCCAAAATCAAACATCTATATCTATATATCTACATATACATCTTATAAAATTCATATATTTTGGGTCATTTATGACCTACCACAATTATAACCTACTCTTGGCCACCATCCAAAATACATACAACTATAATATATGATGAGTCCCAAAATTATTATTTTTAAAAAAAAAATGTCTGCGTTGGTGGTAGTGTGGTACCACTGAACTAATTAACATGATATAGTTTGGTGGGCTAGAGCCGGTGGTGGAATTACTATTTAAAATAAATATCACTATATATAATAATAGGTTAATAATCAATAATATACTTATATAAAGTAAGTAAAATATAAATTAGTATGTAAATAAGAGCTTATAGGAAAAATATAAGGAAAAAAAATTTACACATTAGCAAGATTAAGTAGAATATAATAATTATAACTTAATTATTAATATTTGTACATTACTCTCCAATTACCATAGTAAAGACATCTAGTGAAACTTCACATTTTTTTCTTCGGAAGTCTAATAAACAAAAAAAAATCTCAATTAACGTACTAACTAACACTAATAAACTGGGGGCTTTTTTAAAGTCTAATAAACAAAAAAAAAACAACCTCAATTAATGTACTAATAACACTAATAAGTAATAAGCTATGGGGTAAAGTGAGTAAAAAAGTAATGGGTGTGCTGGAGAGGAATTGAACACGGGTGGATGGCTGGATATGCTTCTTCAAACAACAATCTCATTCTACCACCAAAGCAAGGCTTTTGTTGTGAATTTTACTACAGTCTTTTTTTTTTATTGTAAAACGGGAGCAGAATTAGCTAGCACAAAGGCCCACACGTCTCGCGCGCCTCGTTTTCTCCGCCACCCGGTTTCCTTTTTTCGGTTGTTTTCATAATGACTATTTTGCCCTTGCGCGAGCCCTGTTGCACGCCAGCCCTAGATGCGCGCAAATTCGGGTGTAATTACAAATTTTTACGGGTGCGCGTTGAAACCGCCATAATAAAATTATAATATACATATTTTTCAATTTTTAAATAGAACGGATCGACCCACAACGCCACACAACCCGCACAATGAAAAACAAATTGAGCCGCGATTGGATGGGTTGCAAACGCGGGTCAATTTTTTACTAGTTACGGCACCCTACTGCTACCGGAGAGTACAAACGCGGTGGAGCCTAGACATTCTTTCTATGATCCTCCTGCGTTCATCTGGTTTAACTCCAAAGTCAGCTTATTAGTTTAGGGTTTGCTGAATTTGTCGCCAATTTCAGTTTCAATCAGATATGGCCGGTACTGTTCGTCTCTAGGGTTACTGGTACTTCTTGGATTTTTAATGAAATTGATGTCTTACGTTTCTGTAATTTCTCAATTGTTTTAGGTGGGCAACCGGAAAGGGTTTCTCTCGAACTCTCCGATGAAATCCTCCAAAGTATGGAAGTCGGCTTGGCTTTTCGTGATTATGTATGTCTTCTAACCCTTGCTGTACTTGCTCTACTCCAACTTGTAGCAATCTGATAGCAGAAATGATGCATCGTTTTCAGTATTCACCATCCAACAATCTGCTGTTTTTCCATCTTTTTGGTGTCCCAACTATCTACTGCTAATAGACTTCCATGTTCACAATCCCTTTCCTCTACAGTCAAAAGGGAAAAAATTAAATGTTCTGCATAGTTTAATGTCAAGTCCCTTTTAAGCTGAATGTGGTTGGGCTGTTTTGTTCTCTTTTGATTGGTATTCATATTTCATTTTCTATCATCTTGATGGTTTCTTTCTGTTTGTTTTGCTCCCGTGCAATGTAATGGTGATTAGAGTGGGAGGATTAGCTCAATGGATTTCCATAGGACTTCAAGCTACCTTGTAACAGCTAGTGACGATGAATCTATACGTCTGTATGATTACTCGAGTGCAACGTAAGTATGTGACCCCATCTGAATGTAGTGAAAGGCTTATTCCTGTGCTTACCTTGAGGCTGTATGTGTGTCTGCATCTGCACATGATTGTTAACCAGTTCTTTCAATGTTGTCTCAGTTGCTTGAAAACAATCAATAGCAAGAAATACGGAATTGACCTTGTTTGCTTTACTTCTCATCCTACGACAGTGATCTATTCTTCAAAGAATGGATGGGATGGTATGACAACTTAATTGCTTGTATATTTCCATGTCTTACATGTTATGATATGTACTGACTTAAATGACGCTTTCAGAATCTCTGCGGCTTCTCTCATTGAATGACAACAAGTACTTGCGTTATTTTAAAGGTCATCATGATAGGTAAGATGCTCAGACCTTCTTTCTTCCATAAGCTATCTGGAACAATTTGCATTTACGCTTACCGAGGTCTCCAGCTGCTTTTCTTTCTTCCCAGGGTTGTTTCACTTAGCTTGTGCTCTCATGAATGCTTCATTTCTGCATCCCTTGATCGATCAGTTTTGCTTTGGGACCAAAGAGCAGATAAATGTCAGGTGAATTCTTCGTCTCACCATGATGTTGTTATTATCTTGAAAATTATTATCTATAGCATTCTCAGACCATTTGGCTATCTAGGGCCTTTTACGTGTTCAAGGAAGGCCTGCTGCAGCTTATGATAACCAAGGGATTGTTTTTGCTGTTGCTTTTGGAGGATACATAAGAATGTTTGATGCTCGCAATTATGGAAAGGTTAGTTACAAGCTTGCATTTATCAGATTGTTGCTTCAGTTGGAATAAAAATAAAAATAACAATTTTCTAGCCATTTTCGTCTGAATGAGATAAACAATTTCCAATACTTATTTGAAATGGTGTGTATGTTGTGTGCTGTCAGTTTGATAGGATATGTTAATTCGCACAAAGCCATGGGCATATGGCATATTCTTGAAAAGCTCCTTTCAGAGGATGCATTAATTTTTGAGTTTAGATGTGTTTCATCATCACGTTTGTTTTACATTTAGAGAGCCACCTTGTGTCCTTATATTAAGCCATTTTATCACCCTCTCCAGTACTCTGCAGTCTCTACTGGCATAGTTGCAAGCAACTTGTGATTGGGTGCTTGATTCAGTTGCTTTATCTCAAAGTAAAACATTTCTAGTTGTCATTGGCTTTAAGCATTTAAATTAACGTGATTCACATCATTGAGCATATAATCTATGTAAGCCATACATGCTTAATACTAGAGTCTCGCATTTCCTAAATGGCAACAAAAGGTGACATGTCAGATGATGCTTGTAGTGGAATTGTTGCTGGTACCTAGATGACCTGCTCTTTGTTGCCTGTATTAGAAATATGCTGACTAGAATTGCAGAAGGCGAACAAGCCATATCCAAAGTTTGTCTGACATAGGTTATTTGTGTTGCTTTTATAGCCTCATGTTCCAAGCAGAATCAGTAAGATTCATTTGGTGTCAGTTGCCTAGTATCCTTCAAGGCTTTTTAATGGAGGTGCTTTGCAGGCAGTCACTGATTCCGGATTGTCTGATTTTCTTTTCGCCTCGTGGATCTGATTCGTTTTTGTTAGCTTAATTTCCAACGTTTCTTTCAAATCTGTTTGTCAATTTTCCTTAAGAAAGCATTAATCCATATGAAATTTAATGATCAATTTGAACCTATTAAGGACCCTTGTGTATTTTCTGCTTTCTGTTTAAGGGGAGCATCTTGCTATTATGTATGTCCGGTCAATTTTTTTATGCTCTCATTTTAAATGAACTTTTGTCAGGGTCCTTTTGACACATTTTCTACGGGTGGAGATCTGTCTGATCCAAATGTTGTCAAATTTAGCAATGACGGCAGACTCATGCTTTTGACAACCAGAGATGGCTATGTACATGTCCTTGATTCCTTCCATGGAATGCCTGTGAGTTTTTATGCCCATAGTATTATTTTAATGCAGTACATTTTCTTGGAGAGTTTTGTTCATGTAACCACGACATATTATCTTCTTTTCACAATTTCATTCATTGGAAACTTTGATGGGATTAAAATAAGTAGTACTACATACTTGTAAATGGAGGTAAATGGGTTGGGTAATTTGTGGCTCGGGGCTGTTACATGTTGGAAAGTTGGGCTGGAGAGTTTATTTTTCCGATTGAATAGGAGATATTGGGGTTATGAAAAATGCTAAACCCTAAAGTTCTTAGGTCAGGCTGGTTAGGCTTATAGGTCTTTTTGCTGTTTGTTGTTTGCTGTTTGACATGTCATATTTTTACTAAGTTGGTTCTGAATCTCACTTCTCAGATGTCCACATTCAATGTAAAGCCGGTTTCTACCAATTCTTCCCTGGAGGCATCATTTAGTCCTGATGGGACTTTTGTTATTACAGGTACTTGCACTGAACCAGATTCTACTAAGAAGTAGTACTATGTTGTTCAGCTCACTCAAAGAATGCCTCTATTGATTCATGCTGTCATGTCTATAGCTCCTTTGCAAAAATCTAGTTGTGACAGTAAAGCATTTGTTGTGATATAGGCAACTGTATTATTTCAACCACCGTAGCTCTGTGCATGTGTGAAGTATCATATTAGAAGATTCATAGACGCCCTGTCATTTTATTATATCGATCATAGAACTCGCAGATTTATCTTTGTTTGTCTCATGAATGTGTGCATACTGACCTCTTTATCTTGAAGTGAGGTTGTTAGTTTGTTTTTATGCATATCAAATGTGAGCAACGTGTTAGCCATTGTACATTTATGCATATGATTCTTGACAGGTTCGGGAGATGGTAGTGTATATGCATGGAGTGTCCGCACAGGCAAGGAGGTATGACATATCCTGTTGCTCATTTGCTCTTTATGTGTTTTATTGACAAATCTTTTGGGGGTTTATTTTGTCAAATAAATAGGTCAGTGGAAAGGGTAACATGAATTTAGAGCAGGAAATTAGATAATAAGGGAAAACAGGACAATAGGACATTACTTGAATTTCATTTTGATCAGGAGTATGTTATTCACTTTCCTTCTGAATGACTCATGATTTTTTTTTTTAACTGTAAATGTTGCTAGCAATTTTGGGGGTGTGTCATTCATAGCATGGGACAATTGGATGAATGAGTACAACATATCTAAGTTTCTCTAATGCGCCGTCTATTTTGCTGCCCAGGTGGCAAGCTGGATGAGCACAGAATCTGAACCACCTGTCGTAAAATGGGCTCCCGGAAGCCTTATGTTTGCAACCGGCTCTACTGAGCTGTCGTTTTGGGTCCCGGACTTGTCAAAACTAGGAGCCTATGTAGGAAGAAAGTAGGGTGCAAGAAGAATCAACAGACCCTTACACATGAAGCTCACAGTGATACCTTTAGATAATGTAGACAACTTGTAGTAAGGCTAGATTGGTTCTAATTATTAGGGGACGCTGGCCTGTGTGTACTCTTTACTTGTACGGCTGTAGCTGTTGCATATATTTATATATAATCAAGTTATAGTATTTGAGTTGGGAACTTATTCTTAGCTTGCAAACTCTTTCTCAACCTTGAAGCGATTCTTCGCCTTTATTTCCTCACAAGATTGCCCTGCAGAAAAAGAGAGAAATCTAGTTGCAGATTTGCAGTGCCCATGAAGGCATTCTCTCTTTCTCCTCCACAACAGCATGAAAAAACACTCGTATATATATACAATAAATCACGGAACTTCCTCCACAACTCCATATTTTAATCTCTTCCTTCACTTCCTCACATCAACAGAAAAACAACCATGTCCACCGAAGCAATGAAACCAGGCAACGAACCGAACTCTGAAGACTCCAACAGGCGGTTGAACCGAGATGTCATGGACATGATCTCCAACCTCACCCGCCGCCTGGCATCCCTTCAGCAGGACCAGAAGCCAGCTGGAGGCATCGAGGGCGAGCATGGAGCGAGCATCCTAACCCTGGCAGGGAACAATTCTGGAGCCATCTTCAAGAATTTTCCCCGCCACTTGCAGGCTGATGCGGGTCCCGACCAAGGCAACGACGACGAGGTTCCTCTGGAGTGGGCCACTCTTGTCAACAGCAACTTACAAGCGATCAACAACTCGGTCATGATTGGAACCAAGTACAAGAGCAATGATCCGGGTGTCCACATGGACATCTCGGAAGACCTGGAGCCGGAGAGTCACAAGCGTAAAAAGCGTGGCGGGCGGAAGGGAAAGAGTAAAGATGGGAAGGCGTCGTCTACAGATCAAAGCGATGCCATTTCATCTGGAGATGATGGTCATGTTTAACATCCGGCAAGGAAAAAATATGCTGAATTGATGCAAACAGCTCTGATGGTGAATCATCACATCCTCTTACTTACATCCTATCTGTTATTTCAACTTTTTGAAACTTTTGTTCTCTTTTTTTGTTGCATACATCAACTCTGTTTAGTGTGTTATCCCTACAATAAAAGTCCTCCGTCTTGGGATTTATGTATATTTACCATTGAAGTCATGTTATGCATAAAATGTAAGGTTATCCTTTCAGTACATGTCGAAGTTTAAGCTTGCCTTCCCCAACTTGGCTCTAAAACACGACAATGAAATAGCTCTCACCCTCTTCATGATGCAACATCGACTTCTCTCGGTGCTCGTAACGTATCGTTGCGAGTCTCACCATTTCACAAACCTCCAAGGGATCGCATCCGACATGACCGGAAAACCCAAACATGTACAACATATCCTTTATGGCCATATGAACCTCATCTTCCACAGGCAGTTCCAACTGCTATTGATTAAGCATAAATTTATATGCTTAGGGCCTTAGGGGTAACCTTTTTAAAATTTCCTATTTTACCAATGAATTTGGGCATGATTGTTTTCATAGTAATTTGGGGAAGGACTCTGTGTTTGATTTTGCCATTTTATGTAATTTAACCGTTATACTAACTTATAACAGTGTTTTCTTGTGTTTATTTTTCATGGGATTGATTGATTGATTGATGATGGATCTATGGTTTCTAAAAGTGTGTGTCAAATGGCGACAGAATTGATGTCAGGGCCCAGCAGTTGAGCGCATACCCCTTACTTTAATTTGAAACAACGGTCGAAAATGTAGGCATGATTTTACTCTTTGTCAAGAACGTACATCATTACCATTGACCCGTGACTTGCACACTGATTTTGGCTTGGGAGCTTTGGAAAACACATGACAGAGTGCTCTACTTGAGAATGGCATTAGCAAATAGCAACACATGGCTTCATTGTGCACCAACTATTATAAGCAAAAGCAATACATATATGCAAATTCAATTATTGATACATGATACATTTTCGTGGCTACGTGACACCCCTCAGAGGCTGTGTAGAAAGTTTGCTCAGTACACACAAACGTGGAGCTCATCGACAAAAAAGAATCGACCACCGGAAGAAAACCGATGATGCAAGAAAGGAAGAGAAGGCAATCAATCGGATGAATGAATTTGCTATATGAAAAATAACCCTAGACACAAAGAAAGATGAAAAAAACCAAAAAGGGGATGAAATTTTGCACGTATTTTCTGCATCAGTATCCTTATAATCTACATGTCCTGACCTTGTGATCACTATAAGGTTGAGAGTGTGTCCTTCAGTCTATTATCTATAGTCCCACCAAGCAGATGTTGGAGCTATCGACCAGCTAGCTGAAAGGAATATAGCAACATCATTAGGTTCTTGCCAATGTCCCATTAAAAAAGCATAATTTAATCATAGTCATCCTCAAATTCTGTTGTACCACGGAAATGATCATATAAAGTTGAGAATGGAGCAATGTTGAAATTATACAGTCAAGAGGAAAAGAAAGAATTACCGCTAGTGAAATGGGAAGTGTTCCCATGGATGAACTCGTGATTTATGATTTTTATTATTCTATTACTTTCTCACTAAAGGCTTTTGGCAAACGAGCAATCGTTGGTCGCTTCCATTCTGAAGGTCGATCACCCTTGAATCCCACCGTATTCGTGCAGCATGCATACGTGCCATCTCGATCGCTCCAGTACTATCAACAAGAACTACCCATCCCTAGAATGTAATCAGAATGTCACACAACACCATATTTGATCAGTAGGTAATTCCAAGACAAGTAGAAATTCATGCAAGTAGACAGAATGACAAACAAGTAAACAGATTGTGAAGATAAAAGTAAAACATGAATTGGAAAGAAAAGTGGAGACTCTTGTTAAGCCATACCTCAGGCCTTAAAATTCTGTCCATCTCCAAGAACAAATCCATCATACTGCACTTAACCGAGGTAATGTGTGAAACAAGCCCACTTCCATGAAGCATGTCATAGGTTCGAGGGTATGTAGGGAAAGGTTCACACCTGTGGAAAGAAAAATGATATTCAATCCTTGGAAAAATGAGGTACTGCCTTTTTCCTGGTATAAAACGTAAATTCAATGTCAAAGGACGAGGTGAAGAAAGAACAGATGTGTGATGGAAGCTTTTATTGTTTTGAATCAACCAGACTGAAGATTAAGACCAATAGAATGTGTTCCTTCTTTAAACAAGTAGAACAAACAAGTACTTCGTGTCCTTTTTATTCTATCAGTTTCAACATTTTTACCTCAACCTTTGCAGGAAAACAAATAAGTTTCCTATAAATCCCTGCATTCACAAGCTTCATTCACAAACTTTATGCCTTAATCATTTCTTTTCTGTTAGAGGTTGGCAGGAATCATATCATAATGTCATAATAAAAAATAATAACACCACCAAATAAGCCACTCAGCAAAGGGAGAAGAAAAGAAAAGATGCCAGTAACTTTCATTCAATTGTGAAGTTGCAGTTATAGCCTAGGAGACATGCTTGAAGAAAAAGTGAAAGGATCTTACCAATCATGCAAGATGCCAGCAAACCCTTGATCAAGTATGAGAGGAAGAGTGTTGCGGGCCCCAACTGGAATAACATTCATCATCCACGCCGCCTTCTTTCCATCAAGAAAGGCAGCATTAAAACCACCGTAGTACGCATTCATATCCATTACATTCCGCACCATGTTGTATGGAGGTAATGGGTCTTCATCACCAGGCCTCTTTGGATGATCAGAGAATATCAGTGGAGAAAGTAAGGACCAGTAGTTTTTGAGGGCTGATTTCCAATACTCCCGATCTTCAAAAAATTCTATAGGTCTTATACCTGTAAAAATGAATATCACTCAACACACTGGATAAAACAATGGTGTAATCACAATTAACATGTGCATATTGGACAAATACTTTCCATGAACATCAAGGTCTTCTGGAGACAGTTGATGACCAATAGACCTATTGTCAATTGGTTTCCATCTTTGGCTGTTAGTCCCACTAACACAAGACACCAGGGGCTGATAATATGATTGAACATCATGATCATCCTTGCACACTGGTATTTGGCCCTGTTTCCTGCAATACATATATATATATATGGAGAAATGTTTTTAATTCAATTTTCATATTGTGTTAGAAAGAAATAAGGGATCCACATAAAAAGAGATACCAAAAATCTTTTGATACTGGCTAAATAAACCACTAATTCTAGAGTGCGTGAATTAGTTCTATACCCACCTAGTGCAAGCAGCATCCTTTGTTTTCTGCCAGATGAAAGTTTCTTCTTGCTGTTCGCGAAGCGTCCAACAAAGTTTGTTGGTGAATTCTTCGACAGGTGTCAGCATGTTGCCTTTCCTTATAGTCAATGAACTTCCTTGTGCCTTGCTTGCTGGTGAGGATAGAACAAAGTACCCCCCAGGTTTGAGTACCCGGTCCACTTCGATGATAAATTTTCTATCTGTTATATAATGAGATTTTTTAGTGCAGATTCATTAACTGGCATGAAACAAATAACTGTTTAAACTAATGCAGCATTATATAATGCACATTGCAGCTTGCATTTTGATCCACACATTCTATTTTCTATATTTTCATGACACTGCCTTCAATCAAAACTCAAGTTTCAAAAGTTGTTAATTTATAGAGGACAAAATATATCTCACAACCCTGCACAACAGCCTAAAAACCTTCATAGTTCTGGGGTTGGACAGTAAAACCAATAAATATCTTGATATAAAATTCACGTTTAAAGTGATCCATAGACCATAGTTCATGGTATGCCTACTAGATTTCACAACAAGACTTACCTTTTGCATCCCAGTCAATTTCACACTGTGCACAATGGACCATGTCAAATGACAATGATGGATATGGAAGCTGCCTTGAAGCAAAGCTTCCTATATGTGCTGGTAGGCCTCTCTCTAGAGACAGTTGAACTTGGCTACCAGTTACCTCATACTCGGCTATACAAACAGGCATCACTTTGAGAGAGACTAAATGAGCTCCAAAGCTACCAAACCCACAACCAATATCTAAGACTGTCTGAACCTGCAATTGAAAGGAAATGTCTGATTAACTGGATGAACTTTTCTTCGCTACATTTATTACGGAACATATACTTATTATATTTGATGCCTTGTAGTATAGGTCTATAACTCAGACCCTAGGAGAAATAGGTGAACTATATTCAGTGCCAATTGTTTATCTCAGTCAAGTAGTCAAGTTACCAAAAGGCATACTTTCGCCAGAAACACTTACACCAGCTTGGAGAAATCCCGATTCACTGCCCTGTCCTATCATATCTACAATTTGGCGAGCATAATCCTTGACACCATCAAAGACATGTCCATCATCAGAGTGAAACGCAATTTGATTCTCTTCAAGTAACATGATCCTACACTTGACCATAAAATAAATGAGTCCCCTCCCATATGAAATTGTAAGTGAAACAGCATCACTCTACTCTATCATATGGCAACTAGTGTGAAAATTTACCTCTTGTTCATGCTTCCTGATGAGAGGAACTGGTCTTTGGTAATCTTGACATTCCCGCTCCAAATCACATCTCTACCAGCAGGCCATTTCAGCGGGACCTTGTAGTCCTTTGGAGGACGAATCAGGCACCTCTGTTCATTCCTTGATAATTCACAGTGACGACCAAACTCACCAGCACCCTCATAACCTGCCAATCGATTTGCAGTCAAATTGTGACACGGCACATAATGTTCCCTATCCCTCCCGCAAAGGGGAAGTTCCTTCTGTTTGGTGTTTACCCCCACTGCAGAAAGGGCTCTGAGATCAAAATAATCGACCACTGCCTCTTGCTTGAGCCTTCTGTAATTGGTGATAATATCAGGCACTGGGGAAGTTGTATTTACACGATCAAATTCTTTGGATGATGAGGATCCTAAGAGAACAACCACAGCAGCAATGGCAATTATAGTCAAGAGAAACCAATTATGACGCAGCCTGGGGAAGAAGATGAGTAAGCGTTTATTAAACCAAGAGCTTCTCATGTCCAATTTGTATAATCCACTTCAGAAAATCGTCCAAAACCATAACCGCATCAGCCAAAACTAGCCAGCAAACCGAGAGCAAACACCTGCAAGCCAACGACAGCAACAACAACAACAACAGGTAGCAGCTCAGTTTGCAGGCATTGAATTTCTCAGAATGTCCATGGATCTCCCTCAAGAAGATCTAATTGCAGAACTAAACAGTTTCGTAAAACACAAAATTCAGGAATCGGACCTCTTAAAAGCTCCAAAGAAAAACGAATTGAAAGTAAGCCACATCCATTCAAGGTCTGAAATGAAATTCCAGAATAAGCAAATTGAAAACCTAGGAGCCTTACCTGAATTTTCTTTTATTCTTTTCCAACACTTGCGACGAATCAAAAAACACTCTCACACTACCACTCGCACGAACAGTGAAACTTCCTCTTTCCCGGAAGTGCCTCAATTGCAGATTGAGAAGGCTAGGGACAAGAACAGTCTCGGACTCGAATTCGATTTCCTTGAAGGCGATCCGATCTCCACATTCCCAACAAACCGACCAAAACGGGAAAATCCAACCTCCCAAGAAATGGAAAGATACAAAAGCGGAGAATGTCTATTTCAGTATTTAAGAAAGGGAGACAGCGGGAGACCAGGAGTTGAGGGCTCAGCAATGGCGATTGGCAAAAAAGCGCAGAGAAAGAGAGAGTAAGAAGATCCAGTAATTTCGGATTTTTCGTTAATATGGGGGAGGGAGGGGATTCCGAATTTTTATTTTTAGTTGGTTGAGAGAAATCGGAATTTCAGATCTGAGCAAACCAAAACGGAACGGGAACGGACTTTTTATTAAAGGCAATTCCAAATTTTGAGGGAACCCGCTTATTTTGGATTTCCTACTTGTATATATTCTACTAATCTATGTATGTATACATATAAAAGCCGTAAGGATTGTAGCCACTACAATGCGCCACGTAGGATTCATCCACATGTCATCACTATATTACGCCACCTAGGATTTTTACACGTGTCATCATGTCGTTGATCCACGTCATATAATATTTATTTCTTAATTAAGCCACATCATACATCTTAATCCATGTCATATATTTATTTGAGATTTTTTTTAAGGTTATAAATATTAGGTTAATCAACTTTTCCATAAAATGTGCTTATCAAATCTTTTTTTATTGTAATATTTTGATATGAAAATATGAATATTTTCACTTTTAGTTAATAAAGATCCATCTTTCAAAAGTTAGATGATACAAAATCTTCTTATTTTTTATCCAAATTTGTCTTTCCTTATTAGAAGACAAAGATAATATGACAATATGTATGTGGAGTACGTACCAAATCTTCTTAATAGAGAAACTTTTGTCTTAACAAAGAGCTATCAAAGATAACAAATATAAAAATTAATTAACTTTCAAAAAAATCAATTGGGAAAATCTTAAATAATATCAATTATATTTGATTATTAATGAATTCATTCACTTTAATCAATTCTTTTAACAATATTAGGTTATTCACTTAATTAATGGAGTACGTACCAAATCTTTATGTATATGTATAAATGAATTCATTCACTTTAATCAATTCTTTTAACAATATTAGTTTATAACTTATTATTTACTAAAATTGTTTTTAATATTTATTTAGTAGGGGGGTCTTATTTATATTTAATATTTCTTTTCGTGTTTTGATCTATGAACAAATAAACACATATTAGTTATAGTAATCCGTCATTTTATTAAGTAATGATGTTTGATATAATTTTTTAAAATTTGGGGCAATCCATTATCTACTCACTCTCTCAAATTTTTAGGTATATTATTTCCATGTTTAATATTGAAATTTTTTGATGTATCTTTTTTACTTTTTATATGTATTGATTGTATTGACATTTTTTTAGAGAACATAATAAGTCTTACCTATTTATTTTAATGTCATGTTGTTTTACTCTACTTTTATTATTGATTTCATGTTTTATTATTTTAACAATTATACAACAATTATATATCATAAACTGCTTTTGATCTATAAAAAATATAATAATCCCGTGCAGGGCACGGGGATTACTCTAGTAAATCATAATTGTTGTTGCTCAAAAAAATAATCATAATTATTATTCTTATCATTAGCAATATAATTCTAATTACTGTTAATATTAATATAAAATTTATTATTTATTATTATTACGGCTAGTGCTAGTTTTACCAAAACAATAAGTAGTAAGTACACATCTAGAAAATTAACCGAAATACTACGATTTTAATATATATTGATTTTAGCTTATGAAATGATTTTCATTCTTTCATATATTTTTATTTTTAAATTGTGAGACCTCAGGTCTCGTAATCTCGTATAGATCCGAGTTGTAATTTGAATCCTTTGTTCGTGTAAGTTTCGGGACGAAACTTTTCTTAAGGGGGGTAGTATGTAATACGCAGGTTATCCAATCCGACTTCTGTTTCGTTCCTCCGTTCCGTTTCTTGACCCGTTAGCGAGCCCGTGAAATTACCATTAAATTAGTACTAAATAGTATAGTACTCCTCTGATAGTATTAATAAAAGTATTAATTAATTTATAACAAGACAAAGTTGTTAATTAGGCCCCAAGTTAGTAAAAAGGGCCGATGATCAATTAATTAGTCCAACCCTAGTCAATTCTATAAAAACCACCTTCCCGTAACCTTTTTCTTGGAATTTGTGCTCATCCCCTTCTCGTTGTGCGCCGTCAAGAGAGTCGTCGTCCTCATTGTCCGGGTTGTCGTCGTACTGTTTCCGGTGAGCCACCAGTCCGTTTCTGTTCCTTTTCTCCTTCCGTCTCTTACCCGTGCCTCTAGTCTAACCCTGTCGACTCCGCTCTCGGGCGTCGCCGACCAGATTCTTCCGGTCGTTTCTCTGTTGCAGTGTTCACCCGGGGGAGACCGGCTTCCATCTTCGTTTTCCGCTGGTGAGTAATTTTTTTGGGCCCTTTCGTTTTCCTCTGTTCCGTCGATCGGGGATAGGTAGTCGGGGGGGTTCGAGTCGCCAGAAGTCGGGTCAGTTCGGTGATGGTGAGGGTGAGTGCGAGGGCGGTGAGAGCGAGAGAGAGTCGTCGGAAGTGGCTGGAGTCGCCGGCGGGATTGGGGCCGGGTTCCAGATCCAAAAATTTGGGCATCTGCGTTCGAGCGAGAAGTTGAAGAAGAATGTCTGACCAAAAAAAAAGGAAGTTGAAGAAGAATAGTGGGGTGGGGCCCACGAAGGTAGAAAGTAGGAGGAAGGGTGGGACCCACTTGTCCATGGTGCTGATTTTTGGATTTGTGGGTTCGGTGGGTATTTTATTTAAGTGGGGAGATTTTAATTAATTAGGTGGGATGGAAAGCTAGCTAGTCGGGTCCGGTTTCGGGGTTTTATTTTCGTTCCGGGTTATTCATAAACTCTCTCAAATAATAATAATTGTGTTGATCTAAGAGCGCGTTAAATTATCATTTTTAGGTGATTGATTTTTTTCGAGCCCGTTATATTCCTCGTCCGTAGCGAAATTTCCTCGTCTCTCAGGTAAGTCGATTTTCGACTTGCTCAGTCCTGTTCTAGCCTGTTAGGGTTGCGTGGTTGTTATAGGATTGGTTTTGGGAACTAGTCCCGATCGATCTTTGAAAATGTTTTGGATATGTGTGCTATGTGTAAATCGTTTTGGAAACTGGTTTTTGAAAGTTGTTATATATACGCATATTTTCGTCGTCGTTTTCTCTATGTTGGGCAGCGCTCCAGTGGAGGCTGATTGTGGATGGTTGTTATGAGATGGACGGTTGGAATGAGGATGGATGGTTTATTGTGGATGGTTGTGATGGGATGGACGGTTGTCGCGTGCAGTGTTGAGGCAGTGCTGCCGCATAGGTAGCGTAAGGTATGCGGTGTTGAGGCAGTGCCCATACCATAGGTAGAGTTTCTGATTGCGTGTTTTATGTGGAATTGATGGAGTGACTAACTGGACCTAGGACTGGACTAGAGATATGGGTGTGATTGCGGACTTGTTTGCTGACCTTAGAAAGAAAAACGGTTTTGAAACGTCTTGTAACTTCCATGTTGATTCTGACTTGATAGGATAGGATCTGACCCCTCGGGGAACTATTTTTCATTCCAGGTAATCAGGATCCCGTGACCGAGCCTCGGCGCAATGGTGGTGCGGAGCAGTAGCGCGTGTCATAGTGTTGGGGTTGGGTGATCACTATATTGCGAGTTTTATCATTATTTGACTTGGAATGTTAAGTGTTCTCGCAGATGTTTGCCTTTTAGGATGAGTTTTGGAATTTGAGTATTTGGATTCGAATTTGATCTTGGGGAGTAGTGCATGTTAACTTGTTTTAAATTATACATGTTATTTTTATTCAAATGCAAGTTGGATATTTTCTATGTTTTCTCGCCGTGCCCGCGTTGCAAGATCCAAATGTCCGTTGTCGAACCAGCTTGGTAGTGCCTCGTGAGGTCTACTACTGAGTAACGCCTTGTCAGAAAGACGGGGTGTTACAAATTGGTATCAGAGCGAGGTTGACAACAAGGGCACATGGAACTGACCAACGAGTGTACACGAGGTCCAGCTTGAACTAAAACCGGCCGGTGTTTTCAAACGTTTTCATTGGGTAGTCATGTTGCATATAGGAGGGGTAGGTGACACGTCGCGACTCCGCTACCATCAGCCGAAGGATCTCACGTAGTTAGCAAGTTAAATTATCGATTCATGTTGTTGTAGTTTCTAATTGTGGGTTTCCGATTTTAGATGGCCCCACAAACTCGTGCTGCTGATGCTGGAGGTAGGGGTAGAGGTAGAGGCCGAGGTAGGGGCAGAGGTCGGGGCAGAGGCCGAGTTGCTGGCCAAGGAGATGCTCCTCCTCAGGAGGAAGTTGCTGAGAGTGCTGGGCCGGTAGGGAATGACCAGCCTGACGTGGAGATTTCTGTTGTAGGCGGAGGGCCCCCTGCTGTAGGGGCTCACGCAGGAGCTGGGGGTGGAGTCCGGGGTGCATCTGCAGCACCGCCGTTGAACATGACCCCTGAGATGGTTGCGGCTATTCGAGCCGACCCGGTGGCATTCTTGGAGCGGGTAGGAGTTCCGCCAGAGCAGAGCATGGCAGCAGTGCAACAGATGTCTGGGGCAGGGGCATCAGGTCCTAGAGGTGCGAGGTCTGCCCAGACCGTTGAGGAGCCTAGGAAGCCACTCCGCGGCCCCCAGCCTGATAAATGGCTCGCGGAGTATAATAAGATGAAGCCGCCGGACTTTGAGGGCAAGAAGGGGGAGGATGTGGAGCAGTGGCTCAGGCAGGTCACTTTTGCGCTGGAGGCGATCGGAGCGCCGGAAGAGCGGCAGGTGTCTTTGGCGCAGACCTCCTTGAAGGTGCATGCATTCGACTGGTGGAGCGTCTATCGCCAGGATGGGATGACCTTCAAGGAGTTCAAGAAGAAGATTCGGGATTTTTATAATCCCCGAGCCCTCAGGGTTGCTAAAGAGGCTGCTTTTCGGGATGCTGGGCCCGAGAACATCACTGTGGCTGAGGCTATCACTAAGTTTCAGCACGGGTTGGCAACAGTACCCGAGGCTTGCCCCACAGAGGAGTTGAGGATCGCGACCTTTCTGAAGCGGTTGCAACCCAATCTTCGAGCCTATGTCGCTGGATTTCGGCACGAGACTTTGATGGAGGTTCAGCAGGCTGCCTTGGCATACTCGGCAGCCAATATCGCACCTGGGGGGGGGAGATGTGCAGTCAGGGGGAGCGAAGAGGCAGCGGGTGGCTGGACCGAGTGAGTCCAGGAGAGATGGTCGGTCGAGTCAGATGCAGCAGAGCAGGTCGGGGTTTCAGCCGCAGGGTAGGTATGGATTTCAGTCTCAGGGTCGTCAGGACCAGTCTCGAACGAGTCAGTTTCAGGGTGCTGCCTTGGTGTGCTACAATTGTGGTGGACCTGGCCACATGGGCATACATTGTTCGAGGCCAAAGCGTCAGTGCTTTTCATGTGGTCGGTCGGGGCATATGCAGCAGTTCTGCAAGACTGGAGCACCGTCCCAGGGATCCTCACCCGGGACGGTTAACCAGGGAGTTCGACGTCCCCCTCCACATCAGCAGTTTCAGCCGATTCAGCAGTTTCAGGGGCAGAATAGAGGTCGTGGAGGTGGCAGGTCAGGTACAGCTGGGGGCGGTCAGCCCCGCGTTTTCGAGATGAGGAGACATGATGCTCTAGATGCGCCTACTGCTACAGGTACGATTTGGATCCAGTCTAGACCTGTGCATATTTTGTTTGATACTGGCGCTACGCATTCTTTTATGTCTTCTATATGCGCTGATAGACTAGGTCTGGCTGGTTCTGAGGGAGCATCTTTCATAGTAGGACTGCCTGATGGTAGGTCTGTGAGGGGTGATAGAGTTATCCGCCAGTGTCTGATTAGGATTGGGGATAGGGACTGGTATGCCGATTTCATTGTGATGCAGTTAGCCAAGGACGATGATGTTATCCTTGGTATGGACTGGATGAGGCGCTATAAGGCCATTCTCGATGCACACAAGGGTACGGTCACAGTGACCGCAGATGATGGGACTGTACACGTGTGTCAGGAATTGGAGAGAGATGGTCCTGGAGCGATGATCAGCATGGTGAAGGCGGCCAAGTTGCTTAGTGATGGCTGTGTGGGATATTGGTGTTATGTCCTTCAAGGGGACAAAGAGAGGCTCAGTATTCAGGACATTGAGGTAGTCAGAGAGTTTGAGGATGTCTTTCCTGAGGAGCTTCCAGGGTTACCACCTCAGCGAGAGGTAGACTTCGGTATAGAGTTAGAGCCGGGCACGAGACCGATCTCGAGAGCCCCGTATCGCATGGCTCCGATGGAGATGCAGGAGCTGAAGGCTCAGTTGGAGGAGTTGATGGAGAAGGGGTATGTGCGCCCGAGCGCTTCGCCATGGGGAGCTCCAGTGCTCTTCGTGAAGAAGAAGGATGGGTCTTTGCGTTTGTGCATTGATTACCGGGAGCTGAACCGGGTCACCATCAAGAACAAGTACCCCTTACCTCGTATTGATGACTTGTTGGATCAGTTGCAGGGTGCTACTGTGTTCTCGAAGGTGGATCTGAGGTCAGGATACCATCAGTTGAGGATTCGGGATGAGGATATCCCCAAGACGGCTTTCCGGACGAGATATGGGCATTATGAGTTTGTAGTTATGCCGTTCGGGTTGACGAACGCACCGGCAGTGTTCATGGAGTTAATGAACCGGGTTTTCATAGATTACTTGGACCGGTTCGTGGTGGTGTTCATTGACGACATCTTGATATACTCCAAGAGTCGAGAGGAGCATGCTGAGCACCTCAGATTGGTGTTGGGAGTGTTGAGACAGCAGCGGTTGTATGCTAAGCTGAGCAAGTGTGACTTTTGGCTATCAGAAGTCACCTTTTTGGGTCATGTGGTGTCAGCAGAGGGAGTCATGGTTGATCCCTCGAAGATTGAGGCTGTGAAGGCATGGGAAGCTCCGAAGAATGTGAGAGAAGTTCGGAGTTTCTTGGGATTGGCTGGATATTACAGGAGGTTTGTGGAAGGGTTTTCTCGTATAGCCCAACCACTCACCAACTTGTTGAGGAAGACCACTCGCTTTGAGTGGAAAGATGACTGCCAGCGGAGTTTTGATGAGCTGAAGAGGAGATTGACTACAGCTCCTATACTAGCCCTTCCTCAAGGGAATGAGGACTTTGTGATCTATAGTGATGCCTCGAAGGTAGGGCTGGGATGTGTCTTGATGCAGAGAGATAGGGTGATTGCATATGCTTCTAGGCAGCTGAAGCCGAACGAGCTGAATTACCCTACCCATGACCTGGAGTTAGCAGCGGTAGTGCACGCCCTAAAGATTTGGCGTCATTACTTGTACGGGGGTACGTGTAAAGTTATGACTGACCATAAGAGCCTCAAGTACATCTTCACTCAGAGGGAGCTGAACATGAGGCAGAGAAGATGGCTTGAGCTGCTCAAGGATTATGATTTAGAGATTCTCTATCATCCGGGGAAGGCGAATGTAGTCGCCGATGCTTTGAGTAGGAAGACGCCTCAGGAGCGATTGTTAGCTCATTTGACTGCTCAGCCAGAGTTGCAGAGAGAGTTGATCAGGTTTGGCATTGAGGTTCAGATTCAGGGATCTCAGGGTCGACTGAGGATGCTGGAGTGTCAGTCGACTTTACTTGAGGAGATGAGACAGAAGCAGTTAAGCTGCCCGATGATTCAGGACTTGAGACAGAGATGTAGTCGAGGTGAGGCACCCGACTTTTCAGAGGATGCTGATGGTGTTTTACGACTTCATGGTCGAGTCTGTGTGCCGCGAGATCAGGAGTTGAGGCAGAGGATACTGCAGGAAGCTCATGCTACACCTTACTCGATCCACCCGGGGGCGAGTAAGATGTATAGGGATCTGAGGCAGTATTATTGGTGGGACGGCATGAAGCCGGATGTAGCTCGTTATGTGGCCAAGTGCCAGGTCTGTCAGCAGGTGAAGGTTGAGCACCAGAGACCTGGCGGGATGCTCCAACCACTTCCTATTCCAGAGTGGAAGTGGGAGGACATTTCTATGGATTTCGTTACCGGATTGAGGTTGAGTAGAGGTCATGATGCTATTTGGGTGGTTGTGGATAGGTTGACGAAGTCCGCACACTTCTTGCCAATCCGAGAGACTTGGCCAGTAAGCAAGTTGGTGGAGTTGTTTCTGAGTGAGATCGTCCGACTTCATGGGGTTCCGAAGACGATTGTATCGGATAGGGACGGTCGTTTCACTTCGAGGTTCTGGCAGCAGGTGCATGAGGCCTTGGGTACGAGATTGCACTTCACCACAGCATACCATCCACAGTCCGATGGTCAGTCAGAGAGGACGATTCAGACCTTGGAGGATATGTTGAGGTCTTGTGTGCTAGATTGGGGAGGCCATTGGTCGGATCACTTGACCTTGGTAGAGTTTGCCTACAATAATAGTTGGCACTCCTCGATTCAGATGGCACCATATGAGGCTTTGTATGGCCGTCGGTGCAGGACACCTTTGTGTTGGGATGAGCCAACTGAGGTCGTCGGAGTAGGGCCACAGATGATTGAGGAGACAGTGGGGAAAGTGGCCCTGATCAGGGAGCGGATGTTAGCTGCTCAGAGTCGTCAGAAGTCCTATGCAGATAAGAGACGACGACCATTGGAGTTTGGGATAGGCGCACATGTTTGGTTGAGAGTATCGCCTACCAGAGGAGTCCGGAGGTTCGGGGTGAAGGGGAAGTTGAGTCCTCGTTACATTGGGCCGTTTGAGATTTTAGAGCGAGTGGGCGAGGTAGCCTACAGGTTAGCGTTGCCGCCAGCGTTAGACGGAGTCCACCCCGTGTTTCATGTCTCGCAGTTGAGGCAGTATGTACCCGACCCTAGTCATAGGCTTAACTACGAGGAGTTAGTAGTCGAGCCGGATCACACCTTCAAGGAGCAGCCTTTGAAGGTCCTGGATAGGCGTAGGAAGAAGCTGAGGAACAAGGAGATTCCCCTGGTATTGATTCAGTGGTCTCGCCGAGGTGTCGAGGAGGCGACGTGGGAGACCGAGGCGAGGATGAGCGAGAGTTATCCCGAGCTGTTCCCGGGGTTGATAGAGGCCTTCCAAGGTGGAGAGTGATAGGTAGACTTGTGTGACCTTGTTTGATCTTGTTTGACTTTGCTTGTTTGATTTGATCGGACATCTGTGACTCTCGTTCTATACGAGTATGGTTTTGTTCACATGTGTATTGTTAGAATCGTATTTCGTTTTCGTAGATCGATTTAGGTTCGAGGACGAACCTTCTTAAGGAGGTGAGGTTGTGAGACCTCGGGTCTCGTAATCTCGTATAGATCCGAGTTGTAATTTGAATCCTTTGTTCGTGTAAGTTTCGGGACGAAACTTTTCTTAAGGGGGGTAGTATGTAATACGCAGGTTATCCAATCCGACTTCTGTTTCGTTCCTCCGTTCCGTTTCTTGACCCGTTAGCGAGCCCGTGAAATTACCATTAAATTAGTACTAAATAGTATAGTACTCCTCTGATAGTATTAATAAAAGTATTAATTAATTTATAACAAGACAAAGTTGTTAATTAGGCCCCAAGTTAGTAAAAAGGGCCGATGATCAATTAATTAGTCCAACCCTAGTCAATTCTATAAAAACCACCTTCCCGTAACCTTTTTCTTGGAATTTGTGCTCATCCCCTTCTCGTTGTGCGCCGTCAAGAGAGTCGTCGTCCTCATTGTCCGGGTTGTCGTCGTACTGTTTCCGGTGAGCCACCAGTCCGTTTCTGTTCCTTTTCTCCTTCCGTCTCTTACCCGTGCCTCTAGTCTAACCCTGTCGACTCCGCTCTCGGGCGTCGCCGACCAGATTCTTCCGGTCGTTTCTCTGTTGCAGTGTTCACCCGGGGGAGACCGGCTTCCATCTTCGTTTTCCGCTGGTGAGTAATTTTTTTGGGCCCTTTCGTTTTCCTCTGTTCCGTCGATCGGGGATAGGTAGTCGGGGGGGTTCGAGTCGCCAGAAGTCGGGTCAGTTCGGTGATGGTGAGGGTGAGTGCGAGGGCGGTGAGAGCGAGAGAGAGTCGTCGGAAGTGGCTGGAGTCGCCGGCGGGATTGGGGCCGGGTTCCAGATCCAAAAATTTGGGCATCTGCGTTCGAGCGAGAAGTTGAAGAAGAATGTCTGACCAAAAAAAAAAGGAAGTTGAAGAAGAATAGTGGGGTGGGGCCCACGAAGGTAGAAAGTAGGAGGAAGGGTGGGACCCACTTGTCCATGGTGCTGATTTTTGGATTTGTGGGTTCGGTGGGTATTTTATTTAAGTGGGGAGATTTTAATTAATTAGGTGGGATGGAAAGCTAGCTAGTCGGGTCCGGTTTCGGGGTTTTATTTTCGTTCCGGGTTATTCATAAACTCTCTCAAATAATAATAATTGTGTTGATCTAAGAGCGCGTTAAATTATCATTTTTAGGTGATTGATTTTTTTCGAGCCCGTTATATTCCTCGTCCGTAGCGAAATTTCCTCGTCTCTCAGGTAAGTCGATTTTCGACTTGCTCAGTCCTGTTCTAGCCTGTTAGGGTTGCGTGGTTGTTATAGGATTGGTTTTGGGAACTAGTCCCGATCGATCTTTGAAAATGTTTTGGATATGTGTGCTATGTGTAAATCGTTTTGGAAACTGGTTTTTGAAAGTTGTTATATATACGCATATTGTCGTCGTCGTTTTCTCTATGTTGGGCAGCGCTCCAGTGGAGGCTGATTGTGGATGGTTGTTATGAGATGGACGGTTGGAATGAGGATGGATGGTTTATTGTGGATGGTTGTGATGGGATGGACGGTTGTCGCGTGCAGTGTTGAGGCAGTGCTGCCGCATAGGTAGCGTAAGGTATGCGGTGTTGAGGCAGTGCCCATACCATAGGTAGAGTTTCTGATTGCGTGTTTTATGTGGAATTGATGGAGTGACTAACTGGACCTAGGACTGGACTAGAGATATGGGTGTGATTGCGGACTTGTTTGCTGACCTTAGAAAGAAAAACGGTTTTGAAACGTCTTGTAACTTCCATGTTGATTCTGACTTGATAGGATAGGATCTGACCCCTCGGGGAACTATTTTTCATTCCAGGTAATCAGGATCCCGTGACCGAGCCTCGGCGCAATGGTGGTGCGGAGCAGTAGCGCGTGTCATAGTGTTGGGGTTGGGTGATCACTATATTGCGAGTTTTATCATTATTTGACTTGGAATGTTAAGTGTTCTCGCAGATGTTTGCCTTTTAGGATGAGTTTTGGAATTTGAGTATTTGGATTCGAATTTGATCTTGGGGAGTAGTGCATGTTAACTTGTTTTAAATTATACATGTTATTTTTATTCAAATGCAAGTTGGATATTTTCTATGTTTTCTCGCCGTGCCCGCGTTGCAAGATCCAAATGTCCGTTGTCGAACCAGCTTGATAGTGCCTCGTGAGGTCTACTACTGAGTAACGCCTTGTCAGAAAGACGGGGTGTTACAAATAGCTGAAAATCAAACCAAGCCACATTATATATAGTTTAAAATTAAAGTCTAAATATGTATCAAGCACTTTGTTAAAATAATGAGGTACGAGTTTATAATTTTCAAATAAGTTTGCTAAAACAAAGATAAGAGCAACAAAAATATCCATTGGATTTTTAAATATAAGAGTTTAGTTTATAGAGTTTGTTAATATGTAAACTTATATCTTTAACTTTGACGTATTACATTATATAGAGCGGTACAAAGATCTTAGATTCTATGTACAGAGAGAGAATTTGAGAAGAAACAGAATACTCGTTTCATTACTCAGCTATGAGCTTAGCTCAAGCTATTTATTACAACTGAATTGCATAACTAACCGGTTTACTAACATCTTTTCCAAACCGGTTCACACATATTACTAATCCTAACAAAAGATGAATGAACTCGAATCCGATCAAACACTCATTTGAATTGTGATGATTAACTAATTTATTCAGCAATGTCATGTGGCACAATTTTTATGTATAGATTTAGGTGTTATGCTTTCTACAATATCAAGGTGAATAAAAAATAACTATAAACATGAAAATTTTCTAAATTACTTTGGCCAAAAAGCATAGACAATGGAAAAATAAAGCCAATATCCTAGCTACGACTAAAGATAGATTCAGTTCAATCTGATATGAGAAATAGAATGGGAAAAAATCGTCGGTTTCAAGAACCGAGCCAAAGAAAGACCCCCCGGTTCCTCCAATTTTGATTCATCATTTTTAGATAAAAGGTTAATTTGCGGTTTGGAAATGGCCCAAACCGTCCATTCTTATAACTTTTTTTAAATAATACTAGAACCAAACCGCGACTAAGATTAATTAACCTCTGGATGCAAACTGCGATTGCTATTCCCAAACCCATAACCAAGGTTTGAGTCTAGCTGGAAAAATAAAGCCAATATCCGAGGTGATTTTCGCTACAATATAAGAATACGTTAAAGGGCACAAATCGAGCACACTTGACATTAGAACTGTCAAAAGTTGACCCGATCCGTAAACCCGACCCGCCCCGACCCGAAAATTTTGGGTTTCAACACGAAAATTTGAAACCGAAACCCAGTTTGAACCCGAACCCGGTAAACCCGAAAGTTTCTGGGTTAGAGTCGGGGTCAACCCGCTGGATCAAGAAATCTATAAGGCGGAAAACTTATTTTACAATACACTCTAATATAATGAAATGACAAATTGACGGGTAATTGTGCACCCAAAGGTTTAAATTATATTGCAATATATAAAATTTATTTTGGAAAATTATGATATATTTTATTATTAAAGTATTTAAAAATAATATTTTGTTATTATATTTTATTATTTAAATAATATTTTATTTAAATTTTGGTCAAAAAGTGATACTCTTGACCCGACCCGACCCGACCCAGTTTGACCCGTAACCCGATTGACCCGAACCCGAACCCGGAACGACCCGAACCGAACCCGCCCGACCCGGCCCGATTGACAAGTCTACTTGACATCAATCACAAAACAAACCAAAAATCAACAGTATAAATTTTAAAGAGCACAAATCATCAATATCTATACTATATATTAAAGCCGGAGAATTTCGAGCCTCCATGTTAATTCTGGTCCCACTTGATTTAATTATTTTTTTCAACTCAAATAGATAATAACAACTTTGTATCTTTTATTTTCCTTAATTATCTTATCCTCAATTTTATCTTTAAAGTCATACTATCTATCTTTAATTTTATTTCATTAAATAATTGTATCTTTAATTTTCTTATATAAAAGATACCCAATATGCGTTCATACCACGTTGTAATTTTATCTATTTCATAGTTTTTATTAACGTCATATGTATTTGAGTGTTGTTACGTGAGATATATACAATGGGGATACAATCTGCCTAGAAAGTTATAATTAGTAACTAATCAATCAATATATATCCATACTATCTATACTATATATTAATGCCGAGGAATTTCGAACCACCACGTTAATTCTGACCCTGTTTTATTTTATTTATTTTTTCCAACTCAAATCGATAATAACAACTCTATATCTTTTTTTTTCTAATTGTCTAAACTTTAAATTTATCTTTTTTCTTACTCATCTAATATCTATCTTTGAGACCATACTATTTATCTTTAAAATTTTCTTAATTATCTACTTTTTAATTTTATCTTTTTTCTTATATCAATCTTAAAATTTATACTCCGTACTATCTATCTTTAAAAATATGTTAGGTACATTGGTACGTAACACAAAAAATATGTTAGATACATCGGAAGCCACATTGAGAATGATGGTACGAGATTTGTTTACCCCTTATGCTTTTTTTATAATTATATTTTGTAGATTGTTTTACTACCCTTTTATTAAATATTAGTATTCATACATTACGAAGTTCAACTCATGCTATTCATTTAGTTTACTTTTATTTGTTTTACAAATGCAGATCAAGAGATATAAGATCATTCAACGGTACAATTGCATAGTAAAATACAATTTACATTTTAATTTAATTATTAACTATAAAGTATAAGTACGTGATTTGCATAATGACATATTCTCAATAAATCATTTAACAATTAAAAATTTCTAATATTTGATGAAATGAAACCAAATTATGTTAATATTTTATTATATATTTTCACATTAATATTTTATATATAATATATCTAAAAATAGTTTAAAAATACAAGTTGTGCACGACACGACGGGTACAACTAGTATATTATAAAAGCCGACCGTTTTCGAGCCTCCACGTTGATTCTGGCCCCACCGTGTATTCGATAAAAAAAATAGTTTTTATTTATGTTATTTCAATTAATCCGATTAAAATCCTTACTATCTATTTATGTAAAAGATATAATCAAATTTTGGATTTTGGTAAGATATTCTATCTTTTTGAATATAGCACCTGATCATTTTAATGTTGATTTTGGTCCCACATCATATTTAATAGAAAAACTAATTTTATCACTTTATTTGATTTATTCAAAAATTAAAATCAATAATCTTCAAACAAGATAAGACAAAAAAAAACAAAACTAATCAGCACTTATATGATACGACCATAAGAGTAATACCTAATACAACCCGGCCGGAAGATTGAAGAATAAGGATCTATATTTTAATAAGATAAGATAAGAGCAAATTATTTTGAAAACTAATTATAATCTTTTTAAGCTTAAGTTATTTTATAAGCTTACGTATGGTTCAGCCAATTGAATCTCCATTCTTCATTATGCTAGATACCAAAACACTTGAATAACTAATTACTTATCTTTAATTTTATCTTTTTACTTACTTATTTTATATCTATATTAAAGTATTAAAATTTATTATCAAGATAGAAAATTTTCTATATTGTTTACACTTTATGAAAGTATTAAGGTTTTACACTTTCCTTATTAATTACTTATAAAGCTACGATCTCTATTTTTACATTTTTCTCTTGCATTTATCCCATTTAAAATCTAATATCCATCCTTTCTAAACTTTTTTTTTCTTAGTCAACTAATTTACCCAAATAAAATCGTGTTCATTTTTCTGTTTTTTTTTTCTATTATCCTAATATCTATCGTACCTAATATCATGATAAAGATCTATGATACATTTTATCTTTTCACTCTTAAATAACTTTAATCCAAGCCCTAGATAGATATATGTTTTTATCTTATTACTTATATGATCAAAATTGATAATCATAACAGACAAATCTTAACAAATGAAAATATAAAGTAAAGGTTGTTTACTGAATTGCTTTGTAACTAAAAAAAATTGTACACTTTATCATTTGATAAAAACAATAATATATTTATACTAAATTATGTTATATTTTTATTTATACATTTTTATATCAATATCCAATTTATAATAAATCAAATAAAATAAAAAATTCAAGTTATAGTTGAGCACTTGAGCATGATACGGCATGATCGAATAGCTACCTTTTATACATATTATTTTACCATTTCTTGATAAATTTCACTTTATCTGTTTTTATTAAAAATATATTTATAAATCAAGTTTACTATGTAGAATATTTTATTCTCTCTAACTATCTATCTTTTTCCTATTTATCCTTTCAAATTTCCTATTTTTATATATCAATTAATTTTTCTATATAATTACCTTTTTCTTCATTTTCCTTTAAAAATATGTAAAAACTTAGAATTTTATATAAAAAAAAGGAATATATTTTATAAAAAAGGCACTTATTCATTATTTTACATATATGTTTATAAGATTATATGAACATGTGATATAATATTTTATAATAAAAATAATTGAATAATTTGATCAAAGTTCCAAGCATATATAAGAAAATACATCATATTATCAAGTTCTTGATGTACGTAAAAATACTCAATTTCTATACAAGTTTTAGTTGATAATCAGGTTATCTAATTTGTAACCAAATATAAACTTTATACCTTTAGTATTATTTTAATTATACCGATCTTAAACATAACGTCACACTTTTTAGAAAAAAAAACATGTTCATACATTAATTTTTTCATTATGCTAAGATCAATATGAAATTTTAAAATGTTAATATTTGAAATATATTCGTGACATAGTCGTGCATGGCACGACGGGTTAAACTAGTCGAGCCTAAAGGTAAAAGTAGCAAATGGTGTAGAGAGTCTTTGGTAAAATGGTATGCTATATTTTGTGTTATTCACTCTATACTGACCTATGTGGGCATGCAATTTATAAGATGAAGTAGCCTATTAGAATTTCTTAGTCTTCTATATAAACTCTGAAAATATTTTATAATCAGTAATCTGAATTTGATCTGTATAATAATAAACTCTTTCCCAACCCATGAATTTATCTAAGTAATATAGGTATACAAAGTTAGTGAGCCATGTAAATATCTATGTCCTACTACTTGTTGTTATCGTTCTCCTTACAACACGTAAATTGTTATATTCACTAAGCTTGAAATGAATTCGCCAAAATCTATTACTATATACTAAAGCGAAAGCAAATTCTGCCCCGATATTGTGTCAGATCACCCCTTTATTGAATTTTATCTTATTAAATCTTAATTTATAATCTTAATCCTATATTTATTTAATCTTATAAATCTTATTTTATAATCTTAAAATAATATATTAAATATATCTTATTAAATCTTAATTATCAATTTTAGCAAATTCATCCACTATATTTACGCCTTATTCTTTTTCTGATTAAAATAGTATATTAAATATATCTTTAACTATTATATTATGTGATACTGAAATTCCAGTAAAAATATTAACAAAAAGATTAGATTAATAATTATTTGATATTTATATATTTCATATTGTATTATTTTTCATAACATAATAAAAAATATTAATATACCAGATAACTTGGTTTTTTTAATCATGTTAAATTCTTTAAGATTTTAATATAATATTTTTTTAATTTGAGTTTTTATATAAACAATTGATTTACTTATATAATTTAGTTTACACAATTTAACTTAAATGCCAAAATACTTTTTATTAATTCATAATAAATTTGATAATGCATTCTTATCTGATGGAGTTCTTCGTCCATCATTTTAAAATTACATTTTATGTATGTGTGAAAAGTTAGTATATAACTAAAAATATATTTTACGTATGTTTGATGTTATATGAGATTTGTGTTACTTTAATCCAATAAATAAATATCATTTTAAAACAAAGTAGATATATGATAATAATTTTTATTATTTTAACAAACTATTCACAATGCAATAAATAAATAACATTCTGTATAAGGTACGAGTCATTTGTTAGTTAAATTCAACGAGATGAACAATTAGTTGCCACTTGAATGATACGCATGTTTGTTAAAAAAAAAAAAAGAATAAATTGTAAACTTGGTGAATAATTCAGTATTGTACTGTACTATACACATACAATTGATTGATTCCGAAAATACGATTCAAATCAATGTGGATTTTATATTGAGTAATGAATTAACAGCATATGAATGTACAGCACACAATTATGCATACCAAATATAGGGCTACGCTACGTACATCGTACATCATTGACAGACATTGTTTGCATTAAAGTTGAGAAACGAAAGTACTAATCATTAAAGCAACATGACACCCCAATTATGACTTTCAAAAAGCTGTCGGCGCGTAGATGCCAATGCCTCATAACCATTTTCATATGAAGCTCATTAATTGTGATGTTGATGTTACATTCTTTCAGGAAGGGTTTGCATCTTGGTTTCGTGAAAATTTAGCCCGGCAGATTAACATGGGAGAGGTGGATTGGACGGCTGTCTTCATGACGGGAATTTGGTGGTCGTGGAAGTGGAGAAACAACAAGGTGTTTAGGGACGACTCAACCGCGTGTGAGAGGTCGATGTTCGTTATCGAGAAAGCTAGGGAGTCGGCTCGGGTCTTGGATCATAAGGGTGATCAGACATCTGATAGGGGGGAGGCGGTGATGATTTCTTGGAATAGGCCTGAGGAGGGCTGGACGAAAATCAACACCGACGGAGCGGTTCGTGATGGAGTTGCGGCGGCGGGAGGAGTTCTTCGGGATGACTCAGGTAAGTGGGTCGGAGGTTTTGTTCACAACATTGGGGCCTGTTCAGTCCCCATGGCGGAACTTTGGGGAGTGTATAATGGGTTGAAGTTGGCTTGGGAGATGGGTTTTCGTAAGGTGTCTCTTGAGTCCGACTCGCAACTTGTTATACATTTCCTTAAGTCCGGTGTGCGACAAAGCCATCCGTTTAGTAGCTTAGTTAATAAGTGTCTAGGCTTCTTGAGTAGGGATTGGTCTATCCAATTCCGACATGTGTATCGAGAGGCAAATTCCGTTGCGGATTGCCTTGCGTCTAGTGCTTTTAATTTTCCGATAGGTTTACATGTATTGAGTGCCCCGCCTGAGGGGATTTCTATTCTATTGCATAATGATGTAAGGGGTCGGGCTATCCCCCGGGTGATGACTACTTAGTCCTCTTTTTTCTAATTATTAATAAAACGCCCCTCGAGGGCCCGGAGAGTGCCGCCTCTCCTTCGACCAAAAAAAAAAAACTAGCTAGCCACTAATTAATTACCGTATAATTACCGATCATTGATAACAACTACTCGCCTTTTACTCGTTAGGTAAGGGAAGACCATGTACCGGGAAACGACCTATAAGAGTTGCTACATTGGGCCCTAAACAATATCGGTCGGTTCTTAGTAACATCGGCTATTTTTTTGATCGAATGTAACATCGGCTATTAAATTTATATCAAAGGAGAAAGATAAGTTCAAAACCCGAATAAATGGATCTGGAAACTAGACACATATCCTACTTAGGAAATTTCTATAGAAAGTTGACATGAATAGACTTCCTACAATCATTCTATTACAAAAGCATATCCATGTAATCACAACCTATTTAATGTGTAATTGTATGTTAGAAAATAGCCAACATTTATTGATCTCATGCCTGCATATCCAAAGTACAGCAGGAAGCATCAATAAGCAAACGAACCAAGTGTTAAGAAACACTAATAGTAGCAATGAAACCCGGAGACAAATTTTGGGTGAAGTAAAAGAGAGATTGGGCCTCCAGGAGTTCACATAGTTAACAACCATCTAGTTGCAAATTTGGACACAACGGACTAAATTGGCTTTCCAACAAGCACCTAATGACTTCATTGCGAACATGAAATTCTACATTAAACAAAAACTTCTATCTTGGACAATTGAAGAATTTGTCAAAATAAAAGAGAATGCTAGATAAACAAAGAAATCAAGAATAAAAAACAATAGAATGATTACTAAATGGGCTAAACCACCGAGAAATATCTTTAAAATGAATTTCAATGGGTCAAAAATATTGTCAGAAGGGACAACTTCAAGATTTGTCAACAACTATAGTCAAGTCATAAAGATGGCGATTGCAAAATATGAAAAGTTATTTGTCCTAAAGCGAAAACCTTGAAATTATGGAATGAGATTAGAACCGCAAAAAACATGGGGATATATAAAAAAATATCGAAATCAATGGTGACAAACTGTGATTAGTGCTTCCAAGGAAGTTTTGAATTATCCCTATGAGATTGACATCCTCATTGCGGACATTTGAAGGTTAGTCCAATCATTCGAAATTAGTTCGGATTATGCATGCTGGTAAGGAAGCTAATGTCGTGGCTGATAAAATTTCTAAAATGGGTCATAATTACCCTATTGAACAAATCGGTAACTGTCAAGAGCTCATAATTCTCATCCAAAAGGATGTGTTAGGCTGACCCCTTTAAAGGGCGGTTTCCTAATTTTTATCTAATCCAAAAAGAATTTATTTATTTTTTACGGTATCGATTAATAATAGTATATAGTCCATCCATTACAAAATAGTTGTTTATAAGATCACTTTTTCTTGTTTCACTTCTTTTTCACATTTTATTTCATTTCTTTCCATTTGTGGTAAAATACGATGACATAATTTTTATAAAACGGGGAAGGTGGTGAAATGTGATTACACAATTTATAATAGTTGCACAAACTTAGCTGATGTAATTTATTTTGGCATTAAGTACAAACCTAGCTGATGTATTATTCGAATAAAAGGGAGTAGTTTTATTCTATAACATATGGTTTACGTTCATGTGCTACCAAAATTTAAAATCTAATCTTGTTTGATTTTAAATGGGAATGGGATGGATGACATGAACCGACTATATATTGTTCTCTAAAATGACGTTGTTTAGCTGTTTGTGCGCGTTTGTTCTTGCCGACGTTGCCTTACTTCCCGTACGCTATATTTTACGTTTTAGAACATACTCTATTTGAAAACGATTTTTCTTTTAACACCAGCGCCAAGTTTGTACTTAATGCACTTAGCTAAGATTAGGCTTGTTTGGTTGAATGTATCAATCGATTATGATACTGTAAACGAGATTCGACCTAAAACTATGTAAGTTTGCAGATCTGACAAATTCAAGAGCAAACCTAAACGAATACGAAAACAGTAACGAACATAGAAATTGGTAACCCGGTTCGAGTTAAACTCTACATCCGGGTGATCTCAGACGGGAGATCCAGCCAAGTATGCACTAGAAGAGTTCATGGTGTTCACAACGTACAAGCCAAGCAATACAAGCAGCAAATCTAATGGCCTAGAAGCTAAGGACACAAGAACAGAGAAGAATCAACAGAACAAGAAGAAACAAGGCAAGAGACGACGGTGAAAGGGCTTCAGCCCCTTTCAAGGCATCTATCAAGTTGATCAAGCCCTCTTGACCACTGAGCATCCACCAACGAGCCTCACTAGTGACCGGAATTCTTCTCCCTTGAGCTTTCTTCGTTCTCTCTTAGATTCGCTCTTTTTCACTCTTAAAGAAGGGTTTGTGCCGTTTTTTGTCTGATGAATACCGCTGCTAGCAAACTCTAAAGTTTGCTTATATATGACCTAAAAAACGTTGCTGAAGTGGGCCTCCCAAAAACACAACCTTTGGGCCTTTTTTTTTCTTGTCAAGCCCATGAAGAAAATTGCCGTCCACATCAGCTATGAAGCTGGGGTTGCAAATCTCTTCTTTAGCTTTTGACCAACAATCTACCTGCTATATATTATAAGACTTGAACTTGGAACTATAATAAATACATATATGGATTATTGGTACAACAAATGCCCTCCTAATTCAAATATGGATTTACATTCCACTACTCAATTCTAAGTGCAAACTTGAAACCGAATTCCCTTCTTCATTGATTCCAGGCTTCACATCTCAGTGTACATCATCGATGTGAAGTGCATCCCTGCAGAAAACAAATTTGTTAGCAGGCACAATTTTAGTACCAAAATCTGCAGGATTCACATCACCAGGAATTTTCACCACATTTATGTTCTGTTTTTCCACCTCATCTCTGATAAAATGGAATCTCACATCTATATGTTTAGTTTTCTCATGATAGACAGGATCCTTACACAAATATAAAGCACTCTGACTATCAGTAGAAAGCTTAGGAATATAGACATGACCAGTAATTTCACGCAATATACCCTTCAACCAAAACGCTTCCTTAGAAGCTTCAACCGCAACAATATATTCAGCCTCTATTGAATACAAGGCCACTATTGACTGTTGTTGAGATTTCCAAGAGATGCAATTACCAGCCCAAGTAAAGTAGTAATAAGTAATTGACTTCCTATTATCTTTATTACTAGCATAATCAGCATCAACAAATCCCTGAAGTTCAGTTTTAGATTCATGCTCAGCATACACTAAACCATAATTTCTAGTCCTAGCTATATACCTAAGACAGTATTTCATAGCAGCCCAATGTTTCTCCCCAGGGTTAGACATGAAACGGCTTAAAGTACTAATAGCAAAGGCTAAATCAGGTCTAGTGCACAACATTGAATACATGACAGAACCAACAGCCACATCATAAGGGATATTCTTCATTTTATCAATTTCTGCACTAGAGGTAGGACAATCTTTCTTAGTGAGCTCTAGGTGCCCTCCTAAGGGTATAGAAACAGGTTTTGCATTTATCATGGCAAATTTATCAAGCACTTTATGCAGATAATCAATTTGAGACAATTTCATTATCCCTTTTGATCTATCCCTTTCTATCTTAACCCCTAGGATTCTTTTTGCAGGCCCTAAGTCTTTCATTTCAAAATGCTTTTTCAAATCATGCTTAACTCCAACTATTTCAACTTTTGAGCTGCTAATTAACAGAATATCATCAACATACAGCAGCACATACACAGGAGATTTAGTTTTAACATGCTTGAAGTACAAACAAGTATCCCACTTACTCCTAGTAAAGTTCATGGAGAGCATACAAGCATTAAATTTCAAGTTCCACTGCATAGGAGATTGTTTTAGACCATAGATAGATTTTTTCAACAAACAAGCAAAATCAGGCCTAGTTTTATCTACAAACCCCTTAGGCTGTCTCATGTAGATAGTTTCTTTTAAATCCCCATGTAAAAAGGCAGTTTTTACATCCATTTGCTCAATTTCCCAATTATAAACAGCAGCCATAGCAAGCAAGAGTCTCATGGTTTTATATTTGACTATAGGGGCGAATATATCATTATAATCAATTCCCTCTTTCTGAGTAAAACCCTTAGCTACTAACCTAGCCTTGTGCCTAGGAGGCTCTAAGTCATCAGCACCTTCCTTAACCTTAAAAATCCATTTACAGTCCACTAAATTGACTTTATCAGGTTTAGGAACAAGGGTCCAAGTCTTATTAACATGCATACTTTGGATTTCCTCATGCATAGCCTTTAACCACTCATTAGCATGCTTACAGTTTATGGCTTGTTCATAAGTTTCAGGGGTAAAATGAGCAACAACATCAGCTACAAGCAAGGCAAACTCAACAATATTTGTAGCGAATCTCTTATTAGGTATTCTAACTCTAGGCTCCCTATCTCTAACCAATTGATAATTAGCAAGATCATGCACATGATATTCATTTTCAGCAGGAATTTCAGCATGCATATCAAGACCATTATCACCATCATTTGCAGAATTTTCAGCAGGGGCATTAACATCCAAATTCACAACATGATCATGCACACCATTATTTTCAGAAATAGCATGCAGATCAGAATTTGAATGTAAATTTGAGTTAGAAGAGGATTCACTTACTGCCCCACCTAATTGGTGGGTTTGCAGGTTGTTTTCAGAGTTGCTGCCCTCTTGCGCAACTTGCTTTTCCACCTCTTCTTGGGCTCCCTCCTTTGATTTTTGTCTTGAGGTGCCTGAGGTGTAGGAGCTGGCATAGCCTATGTCAAACTCCTCGAGCTCTTCAGCTCCTTCCAGTTCTGAGCTGGGTTCAAAGAAATGCCCCACCTGGGCTTGTGTTTCTTGTTTGGTACCTGCATTCTCAGTGGGAGGCATTAATTTGTCCTTAAAATAAAACTCTCCTTAATTGAAGGTAACATCTCTAGAAACAATTACTTTATATCCATTTGGTTGAATAAGAAGCAATTTATATCCTTTGACACCTTTTGGGTACCCTAACATAACAGCTTTTAAGGCTCTAGGCTGCAGTTTTCCTTGAGAAGTATGAGTATACGCAGTACAACCAAAGGGTTTTAAGTAATTTATGTTAGGCTCCTTCCCACTCCATAATTCTTGTGGTGTTTTAAAGTTTATCACAGAAGAAGGAGATCTATTTATTAGGTAAGCTGCAGTAGTTACAGCCTCACCCCAAAGGGAAGGTTTCATTTCAGCACTTATAAGCATACATCTAGCCTTTTCTAGGAGAGTCCTATTCATTCTTTCAGATGTCCCATTTTGTTGGGGAGTATAAGGAACAGTTAAATGCCTTTTAATCCCATTTTCTTTGCAAAAGTCATTAAAGGGCTGGTTACAAAACTCTAGGCCATTATCTGTTTTTTAACATTTTAATTTCAAACCAGTTTGTCTTTCAGTTAAAGTTAACCAGTTTTTAAATGCTTCAAAAGCTTCATTTTTATGCCTAAGCAAGTAGACCCACACCTTTCTAGAAAAATGATCTACAATAGAGATAAAATATTTTCTACCTCCTATAGTTTCAGTTTGGGCAGGGCCCCACAGATCACTATGCACATATTCTAGAGGCTGACTAGCAGAATACATAGACTTTGCAAAAGAATGCTTAGTTTTCTTACCAAACACACAATTTTCACAAAACACAACATCAGTCAATTTTTCATTTATTATTCCATTCATGCACAGTTTAGACAAGCCAGTGTTACCAATGTGACCCATCCTATCATGCCAAAGTTTAGACTTATCAATTTTTACAGATTTTCCAGCATTAAGAGACATGTTAATTTCAGGAATAGAAGCTAAAACATGATAAAGACCATCCATTTTAATGCTTCTAATTAACACAGTGTTATCTCTTTTAACTTCTCTAATGCCTTTGTAGGTAATAATCTGACAATTCAAGTCATCAAACATTGATTCAGATAACAGATTCCTTCTAAGATTTGGAACCCACCTCACATTTTGGATTATTCTGAGTTTATTATCATGCATCTTTAAAGGAACATTTCCAATACCTCTTATAGCTAAGGTTGTATGATCCCCCAACATGACTTCACCCCCATCACACATAGTCAAAGAATCAAAGAAATGCTTATAAGGTGTAGCATGCATAGTACAACCAGAATCCAAAATCCAGTCAACAGAATTAGCATGATGAGTCACAACAAGTAATTCATGAGAATAAGAAGATTGTTCAAAAACAGAAACAGATTCTTTTTCCTTTTCTTTCTTCTTATTTTTTTCATCTCTGGCTTTCTTGTGACAATCTTTAGAATAATGTCCCATTTTTTCACAATAGTAGCACTTGATATTTGACATATCTTTCCCTTCTTTTTCAGAACCTTTGTCATTCTTTTTCTGAAATTTTTTCTTACCCTTGCCTTTAGCCATCACCAATTCATTCTTGGTTTCAGTTTTAGAGTCAGATTTATCAGTTTTTGACCCATTTTTTATCTTGAAAACCCTTAGACTGTCATTTTTTTGATTTACAGCTTCAATTAATTTGCTAACTATCAAATAATCTCGACCATACTGAATAACATCCTTAAGCACATCAAATTGAGAGGGTAAAGAATTACAGCCTGGTGTTCATCCTTAATTTTATCCTTACACCTTTCTAATTCTTGAGTTAGCTTAAGAAATCTATCCATATTTTCATTCAAGGCCATAGACACATCCATTTTAAAATTGAACAGCTTGCACAACAAGGTAATACGACTGGGCAAAGATTTTGTCAAATAAATTTCATCAAGTGCATCCCATAATTCTTTCTGTTTAGAATGGCTTACAACTTGTCGAGCCACCTCATCAGTCAACCTTAGCATTATTTCAGCATGTGCTAAGGCCTGGATTTCCTCCTTCTCAGCTGTGGTAACATCTGCGTCCCAGACATCAGAAACTGCATGGTAGCAGTGTTCCTTGGTTAGGATGGCTCGCATCTTCACCTTCCACATCGAGAAGTCCATCACCCCATCGTAGGGTTTCACACCTCTATACAGCTCTGACATTTTCAAGCACCTACAACAAGGAACTTGTTAGTAAATGTCAAGAAAAACTTCAGAGTAACAAAGTACAGAAAACCAGATCAAGATTTAATTTCAGAATTCAGCAAGAAACAGAATCAAGATCTCAAAACCTAGACTTCAGCCCGAATATTAACAAAACGAGAAACAAGAAGCCAAGCAAGTAAGTCAACACTGTAGATTCATGCTCGAGTATAGGAAAAACGAGAAACAGGAATCCAGACAAGCAATATCAACTCAAACCGATTTTAAGCTCAAGAGTATATATCAAGCAAGAGGCAAAAAATCCAGAACAGAAAAGCAACTCAGTAAGCCCTAGATTTCAGATCTAAGCGAGACCAACAAACCTAGGGTATCAGCGGAAGAAAGAATCGAAAATTATGATAAACCTGGCTCTGATACCACTTTGTAAACGAGATTCGACCTAAAACTATGCAAGTTCGCAGATCTGACAAATTCAAGAGCAAACCTAAACGAATACGAAAACAGTAACGAACACAAAAATTGGTAACCCGGTTCGAGTTAAACTCTACATCTGGGGGATCTCAGACGGGAGATCCAACCAAGTATGCACTAGAAGAGTTCATGGTGTTCACAACGTACAAGCCAAGCAATACAAGCGGCAAATCTAATGGCCTAGAAGCTAAGGACACAAGAACAGAGAAGAATCAACAAAACAAGAAGAAACAAGGCAAGAGAAGACGGTGAAAGGGCTTCAGCCCTCTTTCAAGGCATCTATCAAGTCGATCAAGCCCTCTTGACCACTGAGCATCCACCAACGAGCCTCGCCGGTGACCAGAATTCTTCTCCCTTGAGCTTTCTTCGTTCTCTCTCAGATTCGCTCTTTTTCACTCTTGAAGAAGGGTTTGTGCCGTTTTTGGTCTGATGAATAGAGTTTGCTTATATATGACCTAAAAAACGTTGCTGAAGTGGGCCTCCCAAAAACACAACCTTTGGGCCTTTTTTTTTCTTGTCAAGCCCATGAAGAAAATTGCCGTCCACATCAGCTATGAAGCTGGGGTTGCAAATCTCTTCTTTAGCTTTTGACCAACAATCTACCTGCTATATATTACAAGACTTGAACTTGGAACTATAATAAATATATATATGGATTATTGGTACAACAGATACGTCTTTCTTTTTTTGGCTGAAACGATTAAGATACATCTTGATAGATCATTCATAGTCTACTCTAATTTATAAAATCAAAGCATTCTTATTATTTTTTCGATAGCGTTAGGATTAAGGACATCAAATAGTGAATTAGAGGCACTAAGGGACCTTCGAACCAAATGTCCGAAAGCACAGGCGTAAGCTTATGCATCCGCCTATTAGTTTGGCTTTTCTTTTTTAATTTTATTTATTTTTTGGTCAAAATATGAGAAAAAACAATAATTATGCTGACATATATAGCATATGGCATAAGTAGTATATAAATAACAATTATTGTGGAACATATTGGAGTAGCTTTCCATTTGAGCATGTACCTAGCACCTTACTTTGATTTATTGGAGTCATCTTTACCCATTGCATTTATATCTTCCTATTTAAATCACACCATACTAGTTAGCTACTTCTTTTCTCTACTAAAAAAAACTACTACTCAGTATTGGCAGCGGATGACCATTTTTTGGTCATCAGCTACAAAACACATTAAAAAACTAATATAAGGAGAAAAGGTGCTCAAGGCCGGTCATAGAGATGGCCATTTGTGATGTTGGTCTTTCAACCTAGAGTGGACAAGTGTACAAAATACAATAAAGAATAATTTGCTTTCAAAAAAGAGAGAAAAAAATATAATACTGTATACTATTTATATTTATATTTTTTTTTCATAGTCTATGCATTTTATTTCAGTGTTGTAAGAATATTAGACGATCTTTAGATGGAGGGTGAGCCGTCTAGACGCGGTGGCCTATTCGGGAGTTGGGGCTTATCAAACAGACACCTATGCTGCTGGGCAGAGCTTATAAAATTTTTTTTACAACACTTCACTACCGCAAAAAAAGTACTAGTAGTATATTTAACAAAAAAGTTGGGGACTGAAAAATTCATTTAACATTGACGAAACTAATACTAATATTGCTTGCCAATTCAAGGGATCACTTGGTTTTCACATTGTAGCTTCTTTTGAGTCCTGGATTTTAGATTTTCTACACCAAATTCATTTGAAATCCCCACTTACGAGATCATTTTTTGTGATTAAACAAAGTAACTGAATTTTCATCACAAGTGCAGTTGAGGATTTCTGTCAACATGTGATTTTTATTGTAAAAATAGACCAAAATACAACAAAAACAGATCCCTCAATCAGTGTAAACATTACAAGCAAAAGTCAGTCAGTCTCCAAGCAAGGAATACTTGCTGAGTCTGACAAACTGTTCCGCGCAAATCAAGCAGTTCCAAGCTCTCTATTCAAATAGTCAACAAACATTCTCTTTGCACTCTCTGCATCAGCAGGCGGAGCTCGACCGGTCAAGCTAGACTGACCCGTCAACTTCAAAAACGTCCTCCTCAGCCTACGCAACTCGGGCAATCCAACCGGTCTCAACACATCCACACTCGGCAGATCCTTGCCAAGCGAAATCCCGTTCATGGGGCCACCCATTGCTTGAGACTGAGCCTCCACAATAGCAGTCATCACTTCCTGTGTCGCCCTATCCATCTCATACAGAGAATTCGCCTCTGAAAACCTCACGTTCTGCGTTGCAATCGTGGGTTGCAAGATCTTTATGTCCTTTGTTTTGGAATCAACCTTCTTTGTCAAGTAGCTCACAGCTTCAGATATAGCAGGCGACGCCTTCTCAATCCCGTCCCGGGCAGGCCACATCTCAAACAACGGTGAGTCCCAACGGTTTTTATTATCAGGACTCTCAAACCTTCTCAGTAAATCCTCAAATATGGTCTCTCCGTAGCTTTCTTGGCCCTTTTCGGTCCGTTCTTGATTCCATTTCCTACAGTTTATATCTTCCACATTGCAGTATAAGACACAATACCTGATACAAACACAGATATCAATTAGTATATTTCCTCTTCATGTTGTATCACTTGACTGTCGGTTTTAGGGCTCTAGCAATCAAGTAACAAATACCTTACACCAGCTGCACGGGCAATGCACCAAAGCTCGTATCGGTAGCCCTTTATGCTGTTGAGGGAGTCTACAATGATAATGCTGTCCCTTGTAAGTGACCTGTCGACCTCCGACCTAAGGACGCCTCTTAGGTTTTTCTCATTAGACATGTTGGCGTAGCTCTGGTTTCGGTCAAGGTGGAAGGTGGTCTCGTCAATGATTCTCACCGTCGGTTTCGAGTCGGATTCAGTTAACGCTCCAGCTAGGCAGGCTGCAGCTGTGGACTTCCCACTACATGGCTGCCCACAGATCACGACCAACGCCATTTGGATACCAGTTTTGAATGAATGGCACCTAGAAAGGGAGATGAACATATATTCACACACTCAAAATCCTACAATTGTAACCAGAATAAGCTTGTATTCCAGGCTGAAAGTATCTCTACTAGAGTGATCATTAGCTAAATGCTTCCTTTGGATCTCCTAAGCTAGAAGGCAAATCCAGAAATTGTAGAAACCCTAGATAATAGATATATCATCATATAGATAGCAACTTGAAGCCTAACATACAAATTCCAGTACTTACTCCCAATCCTCAGTGGAAGTTATTCGGCAGGGGCCGGTCGCACAAAGCAAGCGGAAATTGGGATTGTTCTTGAGAAAGAACAAGCACGAACTCCTGGGTTGACAGAGAGAAGAACGGTAGAATTGAAATTCAATTGAGAGCGATAAGACCAAACCGATCAAATCTGGAGCTATAAGCGAGAGAAACCTAGAGATAGATTTACGCCAAGAACAATTCTTCCTCCCGATTGTCCTGATTCTCTGTTACTCGCTTTCTGACTAGTATTGCTATTTGCTAGGGTTGGGTTGTTAATCAGTTGATTGAAGTTGGGCCTGTTTAAACATGGGCCCATTACTCAAGGACTCAAATGCACATCTTCAAAAGTCAAAACGTAGAGTTGAGTTTTTTAGGGGGATCTTAGAAAATTTACTGTGCTGTACATTTGGATTTTACAATATGTTATATTTCAATTTGCGTTATACAGTACGTGCATTTGAAAGTAATAGAACCGTATTTTCTCATTCAAGCTCTCTTTTGGGTCGCCGGAGTTCTTGCCGTCGACAGATCCGGTCTTTGTTCGCTTGGTTACTGGGATATGGAGGTCGATCCTCCACCCCCCCTGCCTATGCAGGGGACAACCCACTTTCCGTCTCTAGCTGATAGTATTGCGTCGGTTCAAGCAAAGAAGGTTTCATTCAAAGACATGGTAACTGGCACTCAGGGGAATGCTTCTACTCCTCAAATTGATGAATTCGACTATGATACCGAGGATGATCAGCCCCCGGCGGAGATCAACCCCAAATGTCCCCCTGTTTTATTCACCGCGGCAGAGAAAAAGGCTATGCGTAGACCTTGGTGGAAGTCTCTGATCATCAACTTGCTTGACAAGGGCCCGAGGTATGCCGTGATCAAGAGAGCTCTGGAGAAGAAATGGAGTCCGAAGGGCAAACTAACGCTAGTGGATATTGGTAATGCTTATTATGTCGCGAAATTTACGAACGATGATGACTATGAGTTTGTCTTATCGCAGGGGCCGTGGATGATCGGCGACAACTATTTGATGATTCAGAAGTGGAGGCCGAATTTCGATCCTTATAATGACACTAAAAAGTCACTTTTGGCGTGGGTTCGCATTCCGGGAATCAGTATGGAGTTCTTCAACGACATCTTTGCTGATAGGGCCGGTAGTTTGATCGGCACAGTTGTCAAAGTGGACAAAACTACTCTTGCCGCGAACAGAGGTCAATTTGTGAGGTTTGCGGTTGAGCTTGATTTGTCCAAGAGTATGCTATCCAAGATTGAACACATGGGGCGGGAATGGCCCGTCTCCTATGAAGGGCTGCGTATGTTATGCTTCAAGTGTGGAAAGGTAGGCCATCTGGATGCAGAGAACGAGCAGCGAATGTTTCCCGAACCTCCCTTTGTCCCTCCTCGCCTTAAGCCTGTGGGTGAATTCGACAACTGGATGCAGGTTGTTAAGCCTAAACGAAGGCCAAAAATTGCCCCGGACCCCAAAACCTCTAGTGACATGCCTGTCGTTGCTTCGGCTCAGCCTGTTCAAGTTTCACACCAGAAGGTGAACAATACGAGGCCGCCGACCCAGAGCACTAAAACCAGCCAAGCCAAGGCTGTTAGTTTGAAGCAGAAAAGCCAAGGTCAAGCGTCGGGGTCAAGATTTGATATACTTCAATCAATGGAGGAAGACATGCCCTCACACTCGGATGTTGAAGCACCGGCAATCCCTCCTCCGGCCGATCAAGATGGCCAGTCAGGCGAGAAACCGATGGTTGTGGTAAGCACAATCCCGATAAATCCGGAGTCGTTCCTAAATTCAAAAGGAAAGGAGCCAACGGTGAATCCCGTAATTCGGCAAATTGAAGATTTGAGTCTAGTTCAAAAGGCAGGCAATCGTGTGTCAGGGAAAAGAAAGGAAAGAAGAGAAAAAGCGGTTTATTTGCCCAAAAATCCTCAAATCAAGATCTCGTCTGTTTCCGATATGGATAGTATCGATCCCAATTTGGAACAAAGAATAACTGAATGCCACAAAAAATTATCTTCTATGACACGCGGGACCCATGTGCAGATTTCAGAAGCCAATATCAACGCCCAAAATAACTTGCAAACTAAGCAAACCCCTACCAATTCTAAGCAAACCCCTCCTGCGCAGTCAGCAATTGTAGTGTTCAACAATGGCGAGTCGGCTCCAAGTAACCACGCCGGCGGTGGTCACGGAATTGGTGCTGAGCAGTCCAAGTATCTTGGTTTCGAACCTCCGGACGGGTCCCTTCCAACCGGCCTTACCCAAGTTGGCAACGACGATGGTTGCGGAATTTCTCCCTCTGCTAACGGAGAACAATCCGCTCCTATGCAGGGTATCGATGCCACGCAGTCAAGCTGATGCTTTTGCCCGTTTCAACGAGGCAAGGCAAGAAGTCAGGGACTCTCTCCCGCGTTCTGATCATGCTCTGTTCCGTAACCTTATTTACAATAGTTTACCTATGAATAACATCAGTCTGATGATTTGGAATGTCCGTGGCGCGGGTAACAGCCGTTTCCTTCAAAGCATTCGTGAGCTGCTTCGTCTGCATTCCCCTGGTGTTTTGGCTCTGGTTGAACCTCGTATCAGTGGCTCTAGGGCGGATGAGGTTTGTGGTAGGATGGGATATGATGGTATGATAAGAATTGATGTTGATGGATTTTCTGGCGGAATTTGGCTCTTTTGGAAGACAGCTGAGTTTGTTGTGATGCCTATTTCTCTCCATAGACAACACATCACAGTTGAGATCCATCGACGGGGGGAGGAGCCTTGGATTTTGTCAGCTATATATGCTGCTCCTAATCCTGCTCCTCGCCGTGATTTATGGGATCATCTCAAGAGGTTTGCTCGTCTCAACAACAGACCTTGGCTGTTGGCGGGCGACTTCAACGCAACCCTGGGTTCTCATGAACGCTCTAGGGGGTCGACTAGCTCCCAGAGGGAGTCGCAAAGCTTCTGTGATTGGATTGATGAGCTTGAAATTCTAGAGCTTGGCTATATTGGTTAGAAATTCACTTGGAGAAGTGGTGGTGATAGGGAGTCTTCTCATACGGCTAGGTTTGATCGGGCGTTTTGTAACTCGCAGTGGCGGTTAGATTTCAGAATGCTGTGGTCAAACACTTGTTTGCCCCTCACTCGGATCATGTGCCGATCATGGTTCATACTGAACCTTCGTCAGGCGTAGACCATTCGAGTCGTTCGTTCAGATTCCAGGAGGCTTGGTTGTTGCACGAGAATTTTAGGGATCTTGGGGTGCATTGGAAGAAAGAGGACGCTTTGCCTACTGCCCTGTGCTGTATTGCTGAGGATCTAAAGGGCTGGAATCGATCGGTTTTTGGTCATATTTTCTCCCGGAAGCGTAAGCTATGGGCGAGGCTTGAAGGGGTTGCCAAGGCTCTGGATCATCATCCGTCGAGGTGGTTGGAGGCGCTTCAAAAAGATCTTAAGCTTGAGGTCGAAGATGTTCTTGATCAAGAGCAGGCGTTTTGGTTCCAAAAAAGCAGGGCTGGGTTTCTTATTGACGGGGATCGTAACACTCGCTTTTATCATCTTTCTACTATTGTGCGCCGAAACTCTAATAAAGTTTATGCTCTTCAAAATGATGCAGGAGATTGGATTGAAGAGCCAAACCTGGTGAAAAGCTTGGTGCTGGATTTCTTCAAATCTTTATTCATCGGTGGGCCAAGAGTTGACATATCTTCATGGCCAACCATCAACCACTCTTTTCCGGTTCTTACTATGCAGGAAACGGAATTATTGGCGGAGGATTTTTTGGGATCCGAAGTCCATGCTGCTCTCAAGTCAATGAACCCGCACAAAGCACCGGGGCCGGATGGATTTCCGGCGGGTTTCTTCCAACAACATTGGGGCATCGTCGGTGAACAAACCGTTCAGACGGTCCTTGGTGTTCTTAATGAGGGAGTCCTTCCTTCCGGTTTTAGTGATGCTCTACTTCACTTGATTGCTAAAACTGATGTGCCTACTTCTTCTTCACATTTCAGGCCTATATCGTTGTTGAATGTCGCGTTCAAAATTGCGACCAAGGCAATTATGTATAGACTGAAACTGGTGCTAGCAAAGTTGATTTCTCCAGTTCAATCAAGCTTCATCCCAGGGCGCCAAATAGTTGATAATGTTGTATTGGTTCAAGAGGCGTTCCACACTATTTCGGCTCGGAATTTCACAGGGCGGGTGATGATGATGAATATTGATTTAGCCAAAGCTTATGACCGGGTTCGCTGGGATTTTTTGAGGGAGACGCTTGATTTGGCTCACCTGCCGCCCAGGCTGATTTCGGTGATCATGAAGTGCCAGACAGAGGGCTCGATCGAGCTGCTTTGGAATGGTGGTAAAGCTGGAAAATTCAAAGCCTCGAGGGGAGTCCGACAAGGCGATCATTTATCGCCATATCTCTTTGTGCTTTGCATGGAACGGCTATCTCATATTATTCAGGATGCAGTGGCAAGTAACCTCTGGAAGCCCATGGTCCTTGGTGGAGTGCCTTTGTCGCATCTTTTTTTCGCTGACGATCTTATCTTGTTTGCGGAGGCCTCTCTCGGTCAAATCAGTGTTATCCAAAATTGCTTGGGCCTCTTTTGCTCAATGTCAGGAGAATAGGTTAATTTTGAGAAAAGCTCCATGGTTTTTTCCAGGAGGGTGCGTTCTTCGCTGAGATCCGAGATCAGTTCAACCTGCAACATTCCTATTGTGGAGGATTTTGGCAAGTATTTGGGAGTTCCTACATTCTGTGGCAGGGTTACGAACAACAGATATGCTCATATTCTATATAAGGTCTCAGCTCGACTGGGTGGTTGGAAAGCCAGCTCCCTTTCGATGGCGGGCCGAACAACTTTGGCTAATTCGGTGCTAGCTAGTTTGCCTATTTATACTATGCAGTCAGTTATGGTTCCGAGATCGGTTTATGACGCTATTAATAGCAAGATTGCGAGCTTCATTTGGGGCTCTACTCCGTCCAAGAAGCAAATGCATCTCCTGGCAAAAGAAAAAATTGCTAGACCTAAGAGTGAAGGTGGCTTGGGTGTTCGTAACATGAGGCATTCCAACTCTGCTCTTCTAGCCAAGTTGTGCTGGCGTCTTATCAAAGAGGACGGATCGGTTTGGAGCAACGTGTTATGGGGTAAGTATGGAAAAGATGGTCCTCTGTTGGAACAGTTTGAAGCAGTTGCGGGAACGTCTCATTGTTGGAAAGGAATTTGCCATGGCGCTCAGACTTTGAAGAAGGGCCTGCGTTTCACTATTGGCAATGGGCAGGGCACCCGTTTTTGGGCTGATCCGTGGGCTCGGGCTCGTCCTTTGCTCGAGTTGGCTATTGCCCCAGTTCCAGAGATCTGGCTGAACTCTAAGGTTTCTGAATTTTGGATTGATGGAGATTGGAACTGGGGTGTGATTTCTCCTTTCTTGGATGCCATCTCTTGTGATGCTATAAGGGCCTTTGCTGTGTTGGAAGACAATGGGTTCACTGATGAGGTTTTCTGGGAGGGCTCCCACTCCGGGGTGTTCTCTTCAAAATCTGCGTTGGAGCTGATTCGCCATGACGAGCCTAATCCGATCTCCTTTGATTTTGATTGGAAGCTGATCTGGAAGTTACCGGTACAACAGAGGGTTCGAAACTTCATCTATTTGCTGGTTCATAATGCAGTCATGTGCAATGCCAACCGTTTTCGTCGTCATCTTTCTTCGACAGCTGCTTGTCCGAGATGTGGGGTAACGGAATCGGTCCTTCATCTTCTCAGAGATTGTGCACCTATTCGTAATTCTTGGCTGGCTGTTTTCGGTAATTATCCTCCTCTTCTGTTCTTTGATGTTGTTGAGCCCAATGAGTGGATTGTTGCCAACATCAGAAAAGCGGACAAGGACAGCGCCGTTTTTGCTAATCTTTTGTGGTACGCCTGGAAGATTCGGAATCGGCTAGTGTTTGAGGGTATTTGTTGGATCGTTAGTCTGATGAACGTTCTTTACTTGAAGTAGAGGCGTTCTTTGGTCGAGCGTCCCTACGAGGTGTAGGGGCGTCCTTTCAGAATTGCAGCGGAAATAAAGACTAAACAGGTAAGCAATGAACGCAGAGAATTATAGAGGAACCACTCAAGACCAAGTAGTCCTTGAGTGTAAACCTCTACCTCCTTGGAGGATTTTGAATAGGTGTTTCCTTTCTATTGAACGTTCTTACAGTTGTACTGGCGAGTTCTTACAGTTCTCTGACACTTAGCTTTTCCCTAAGTTCACTTGTAAGGAACTCCTTTAAGCCTACAACTTAAGCTAGTTCAATCTACTAAAGGACTCTATTCCTACGTTCTGCAGTACTTTGCAGAACTCTCTTTCTCTTTTGATTACAAACTTGTTTTGAGATTTGTTTACAAGTCTCACTCGATCTAACTCAGGTCTAAGCACTGTTCTTGAGTTCTTGAGTTAGTTCTTCGTGTTCTTGAGCGAGCCGCTTTCCTATGATTCTCTTTTAATATTCTTGAAAGCGTTAACGTCACAATAAATGCCTTGCGGTATTTATAGGACTTGGGGAAGGGCCTCATTCTCGTTCTGACGATCATGCCCTTCAGGTACGTGGCTACAGGATCTTCCTCCACGAGTATGGCGGTGATGAGGAAGCTTCCTGTATCCAGCTGTGTGTGATGAACTCCGCTACAGGATCGGCCGCCACGTGTTGATGAACTCTGCTACAGGATCGGCCGCCACGTGTTGATGAACTCTGCTACAGGATCGTCCGCCACGTAGTGTTGGACTCTGCTACAGGATCGGTCTCCACGTGTCCTTGGATGATCAAACATTTATCGAGTGATGTCATCCTGTCGGCTAGTGAGTAAGGACTCCTTTCTTGCGTTCCTACTTGCTTGGGACTCCGTCCTTGCTCAAGTGGTTTCTGGCTGGTCCTTACTTCCTGTTAGCTAGCGTCCCTAAGCCTGTGGGACGCCCATACACACTTGTTGTCCTTTTGGTCACTAGCGTTCCTGAGCACTTGGACAACTTTATTAGACTCAAAGTGAGTTTGTCATATCAAAACTTAAGGGACGGTTGTATGGAACACTAACAAGTACGCAAACTTCTGTGATAGCGTCCCAACAGTATTGATGATATTGGCGGCCTCACTGCTACGGTGGTTTCTATAGCTGATGAGTATGAAAGACTTTTGAAGAAAAATCCTTGCCAGCGGTCCAGCAGCCCTGTTCAGCAAAGTGGCATTACTTGGAATCCTCCGCTAGTGAGCTGGTTGAAATTGAATGTTGATGCGTGCTCAAAAGGAAATCCGGGACCTGCTGCGGGCGGAGGTTTGGTGCGAGATCACACTGGGGCGTTTATGAAGGGGTTTGTTTTTAATTGTGGCTGGTGTGATGCTCTTATGGCTGAGCTGTGGGCTATGTATTATGGCTTGAGGTTGTGCAAGCAAGAAGGCTTTCCTAGGCTTGTTCTTGAGTCTGACTGCAAGGTGGCGGTGAAGGCGGTTCGCGACCCTGCTCACGCTCTCCCAAGATATGGCCCAATCGTTCGCCGGTGTCGTAGGCTAATGGAAGATCCAGGCTGGGTTGTGGAAGTCGGGTTCATCCGGAGGAGCGGGAACCATGCCGCTGATGCTATGGCTAATCATGCCTTAGAAGTTAATGCCTTGTACTCTGATTTTCCTCTTGTTCCTAATTTTTTGCTGCCCATTATTGCCACAGATAGTGTGGTATGTAATGACATTTCTTAAGGTTTTTTCTTTAATAAGAGTACGCAGGAGCTAGCCTCCGTTTCTGAGCAAAAAAAAAAAGTAATAAAACCGGGTAAGAGGAAATGAACAAAAATAAATCAAAACTTTTTGCAGTATCTTGGGTTAGTTTTGGACATTTCTCATTCCTATCACAGTGCTGCCAGTGCATTTGAAAATATGTCTTCAAACGTTTTGTTTGTTGGGAAGATAAATGTCCCACATCCACATCGGGAAAGCATAAGGAAACCACTAGTATATAATTAAGGTGAAACTCCTACCCATTGGCTTAAGATTTTTGGTAGAAAGTCCTGGAATTTCACATTGGTCCGTGGCTAAAGTCCTGGGTGGTAGCCCAATATCAACATTTCGAATCTCATGGACGGCGGGGATCCACTAAGTGAGCTCTAATGCTGTGAACCTAATGCTTTTACCTGATGTCCGCGTTTTTAGGTAGATTTCTAGGGTCTAGATAGGTTGGTTTAAGTCGATTTTTGTAGTTGAGCCTTGTGTTTTTAAGTCTTTTTGCATGAGTTTTCGTATTTCTTTGAGATTCGGAAACTACGCGCTTTTGTGTCGTTTTGTAGGTGTTTTGGGGCTTGAAGAAGCGTTTGGAGCAAAACTTGGAGAGGATGGACGAGCTAGGAGGAAGATTCAAGTGGAAGAGCCAAGAAGAAGAGCTAAAGAGGAGCAAAATCAAGAAAAGAAGTGAAGACATCGACCCTAAGATCGAGCCCAAGGAGGTCGACCTCGAGCCATTTGACCAAACTTGGAACGCAAGGAACCAGAGTCTCAGGATCGACCCTAGGAGGGTCGATCGCGCGTTACCGACTTCACCTATCCGGATTACTTGTGCAAGTTTCCAAATCTGTATTTTAGGAAGGTGTTTTGTTTGTGTTTCCTAGTTAGATTAGGACTCCTTTTTGTCTATAAAAGGAGGTTGAACCTATAGTTTTCATTCATGTAATGCTTGGGAGGCTTTGGAATTCAATAATTAATCAAGACTTGGAGAATTTAGGGAGAAGACTTGGAGAGCAAGTTTGAGGTTTGTAAGATTGACCTTTAGTTTTTATTTGAATTTGAGTTTGGTTTGATCATGTCTTCCTCTTCTTCTTCCTTGTTTTTCTTTGCTATGTGTGAGTAGTTTTCTTAAGTTCTAGGGTTGGGCAAAAACCCAACACAATCATGCATGTTTAAAACTTGAATTCATGACATGAATGCTTAAAGATCATATCTAACCTATCTTATGCTTAATCCTTGATGAAAGTTGAGGCATGTCTTGTGATTGACCTTAGCGAAAGTGAAAAGTTAGTTGCTTGATTACATCTAATAGGATTATTTGCGAAAGTTGATATTCCTAGGTTGAAGGATAGGTAGAAAGTTGTTTGATTTGCGAAAGTTGATTGAATAACTTGAATTGTTTGCGAAAGTTAACTTTTCTATGATCTAGATTGCATGATGGTTGTGAATTCTTGTTGAAAGCATGTATGGTTGTTGTTGTGGTAGCCCTAGCCCTAGGATTTGCCCCTTTATATTGATTGAAACTCGTGTTTTTACTTCGATCCCGACTCCCTAAGTCGTGCTCGAACCGTTGCTTGTGTGTTTTGTGTGCTACGTGATAACTTGATCTCAGGATCGACCCCCTTAGGGTCGATATCGACCCTCCTCAGGTCGATCCTGACTTTGTTCGTTTGTGTTTCCTTTCCTTTTCGTAGTTTATCGACTAATCTTAGCACTACTCTCGCTCCCGTGGACGATCCTGACTTCGCTATACTCAGCGGGGTCTTGAATATAAATTTATTTGTTCAAGAAAACCCTTCAACATTACCTTACCTTATAAAAAATGATATTAATTTGTTTAAATTTGCTGAGCTATGTGACTAGCTCATCCGCAGCTAACTAAAAACTTTCTCCATTAAAATAAGCAATAAATATTACTTGTAAAGAAAGTAATGAAATTGGTGAGCTAAGTGATTAGCTCATCAGACAACTACCCAAAGTCTCAAACCTTAAAATATGGAAGAAAAAAAAAAGTTGACTTGGTCAAAACCAACCTTAAATTGTTGAGCTAAGTGAATAGCTCACGGCAAAATGAAATGAGCACACCCAAGTAATCTCACTAAACTTTACTATATATATATATATGAACCCAGACAGGGATTCTTCATCAGTGCAAACGCAAAACTAAAGCTAGTGAAAAACACACACAAATTCAAAAGCTACAACAATGGCGGGTGACAAGAAGGTGAAGTTGCACGCAACGTGTGGTAGTCCTTTTAGCAACAGAGTGGAGATCGCTTTGAAGCTGAAGGGCGTCGAGTACGAACACATCGAAGAGGACATGTCTAACAAGAGCCCTGATCTGTTACGACACAACCCGGTCCTTAAGAAGATCCCGGTCCTGGTCCATGGCTCCAAGCCCATCTCGGAGTCACTCGTGATCCTCGAGTACATCGATGAGACATGGGGCTCGGCCTATCCCCTCTTGCCCCGAGACCCGTACGAAAGAGCCCAGGCTCGCTTTTGGGCTAAGTTCATCGATGAAAAGGTACGTTGTCGATGACACAACATGATGGATAGCAAGTATATATGCATGTGTGCTTGACTACTCGTGTGTTTATGTGCATGATTGCGCGCAGTTATTCCTATCGATCCGAAGAGTGTACTTTCTGGGCGAAGAGGAGGCGATGGAGGAAGCCTGCGAGAACATGAAAGTCCTGGACAATGAGCTGCAGGGGAAGCGCTTCTTCGGAGGGGAAACCATCGGTTTCGTTGACATTGTCGGGAATATAATCGCGTACTGGCTGGGGATTTTTGAAGAGTGCGAAAGCAAGGTGATGCTAACCCAAGAAGCTTTTCCTTCGCTGTTCAGGTGGCGTCACGAGTTTCTCAGCTGTGAAGCTGTTCAGCCAAATCTGCCTACTCCAGAAGACGACCTTGTTGCCCAATTCAAATTTATCATCCAACTTGCTAGGAGCAAAAACTCTCAGTGATCAATCTATTATAAGTTGGTCATATATGTCATGTGCATAATTCAGCTAATAAGTGAACCAGTCCAACGGTTAGGCCTTTGGGGTGGAATCCCAAGGTCGCCATTTCGACACACCCACAAGCGATGAAGCCATGTAATTTGATCATTTAGATATGTAATAAGTGAAGAGTATTTTTACATGTTTGATTTGGTTTCTTTAAGGGCTTTCCAAAGCGTGAAACCCACTTTACAAGGGAACAAACACTATGTTTTGGGAAGGAGGAAATGCAAGTGCTATCTCAAACTTAAAATCAAGTTAAAATCATATCATATCATATCCACCAGCCTGCAAGAATGATAAAAGGCTGCCTACATTACAAAACCAAGTCTTGTGGGATGGAATGAAAATTGCTGAGTCACACAACTGTGTTCGTTGCGTCCCACTTATTCGTCTTCGTGCTAAGGAAAATGCCATTTATGGCAATCACCATTGCCATTTAAAGGCTTTTTGATAACATAAGATATAAGAGCTTGTCTAAGAAGAGAAGAGAGGACAAATGGGGATGTATAATGCAAGGTTTCTCACTGAAAGAGTGGTGCTTATTGCACTGCTGAAAAAACAAAAGCAGATGCAGCTTTGAACTCAGTAGCGTAGCCAGTACGTCCTGCGTCTGAACCAGTTGTAATCCGGCAGCCCCTGAATCGGTCCCATGGCAGAAATTGCAACATCCTACAACAACAAAATTTGATGCCCAAGTTGTCACAATGCGTTTACTTAGAAGGCTTCAATCGGTCATATAAACAAGTGAAAGCAGTTATTATGTCATTAATTAATGTAGTCCTGTGACTGGCCAATGTATGATACTATTCCTGACTAATGGTTGCTGCAGAACTAGGATGTTGCTGATTACCTTATCAACTAGGAAACGTTCAGCGACGCGTCTCACAGTTTTAGCATCAACAGCGTCGATTCTTGCAAATAGTTCAGCATATGGGATTCTTCGTCCATAAGCGAGTAACTTCACATAGGTATATTGATAAGAAGTTTGTTATAAACAGTTTTTGAGTAATTATAAGTTTCTTATAAATGATTAATAGAGCAAAATATCTGGTTATGCTAAACAAAGCTCAAGTACCTGGCGTCCAATGTTGTCAGCAATGGCCTTATTTCCATTGTTGCTCAACAGCAAGTTTGATTTCACCTGAGCATGAAAGCATGTGAATGAAGTTAGATGTAGCATATAACAACAAACCAAGAGAACAAAATTTATAGGAACTGGCACTGCCATACAGAGTTGCCAAGTGCAATGGAAAGGAATGAATCAAGTATTGCAATGAACTTAAACTAGCACCTGGTTACAGGCACGAGTGACGTCAGCTTCTGTGACTCGATAGGCTAACTTGCTTATCTCATACATAGTTGCGTATGCTAAATCATCAACATCATCGGGCTGTCAAAGAATGAAACTTCATAGTTTGTCAGATGTTATTGTGAGGTTGAAGGAAATAAGTTTCCGAAATTTATTCATTAGAAATTTACCAGTAATACATATTCAGACTCACCTTGGCTACAGCATATACACCAAATAGACCTGCATCGTGGTAATTGATATTGAAGGCCCTTATTTCTTCTGCAATATGATTAATGGCAGCTCTCTGGACAAGATGTGAACTGCTTGCAGAAATCACAGAATCATCTGATTAGTTAAGTGATTAGACAGCTCAAATATACTACTAATGACACAGATTTTTACAGCATTGGAGGAGATGTTGGGAAGAGGTATTCCCAGTAGCGGATAATAAGAAAGAGTCATATCCTGAAATTTGAAAGGCCTGTTTGGATTACACTTGAGAAAGCATTATATGCAAGCTTTAATGCAATGTAATGCTTTATCATGTGCAACCCAAACACACCCTTATGAATGAACAGACTACAGACCCTTTATGGATACCGCCCGAGTCATTCTTACTCCAGGAGCCTAGCATATACTGCAGGACCATCAGAGCAATGGAGTCCGGATCTGTACTCGAGGCTCCACTGAATGCAACAGCAAATCTTGCAAGAGGAATGTCGTCATCAATGATACGCACCTAATACAAAATCATCCAACGATCATTAAGATGTAAGAGGAAGAGAAAACCACTAGTACAAATATGCTGCACTCGGAGAAATCAACAAGTCCAAACCTCAGATCCAGTAAAACTTGCTGGCTCATTTTTAACCAGTTGAGAAACTGTATTCGGATTAGCTGACAGTTTTGTGAAGACCTTTTTGGCTTGCTCCACAACTTCCTCATGCTTCACAGCTCCCGAAGCAGTAATCACCTGTAGGAATTAAGTTTATACATGAGTAGCCTGTTTTTGAGGCAAAAAAGAAGAATAAATGAGAAACAACTGTTTGAAATTCATACCATTCTATCAGCAGAGTATTGGGATGAAAGATATTCTTGAATCTCAGCATTTGTAATGGAGTTGAGAGTGTCCAGCGTTCCAGTGACTGATTTACCCAGGGGAGTGTACTGGAATGCGGTTGCATGTAGTTGGTCGAAAATAATATCTTCAGGTGTCAAGTCTACCTGTAGGATGATTCTAATCAAATTAATAAACATAAGAATGAATTGCACTGAGGGAAAAGACGATAATTGGCCCCTTTCCTTCATCTTGAATATTTTGTTAGATAAATAATGATTTAGAATACCAACATCAAGGAGGATTATTACAAGAAGCTAGAGAAACAAGGTACATAAACCAGTTCATCAGCAAAAACAAGATATTCACCCCTAGCCAGAATAGACCACCAAAAAAGCTAATGAGCAACAGATTTTTCCAGCCTAGGAACACGTAAAAATGAGCATAGAAAAACAATGAGGCTAAGGAGCATGAAGTAGGATAAATATAACTAGAAGATTGTCTTACAAGAAATTCTTATCAAGAAAAGATCGACATCGAGAAGCAAAGCCTAACTTTATGTTATTTGTGACAAAATGTCAACTCTGATGCCAACAAAACTTGTTATTACAAGCATCTGTTACAACCATCATGCCATGTGACCAATTGAAGGCAGCAAAGATTGAAAAACCCCCACAAAATGAAATTAGCCTTCTGAGGTAAACACGACACGAGATCGAAACTCTTTTGAGCAACTGAGCTGCAAAGGACTCTGAATATTGGAGTCGTGAATTAAATCCAGTGATAACCATATAGGAGGAATAATGGCAACAAATCCAACTACAATACAATTACGAAACACCAAAAGCAGCAAAGTCTGTTAAACAGATCTACATTCGAAATTACGGTTTACATTATTACCTTCTCCCTCTCACGCAAAAGCGATTGGCGCTCGCTGTTGATAACGTCATCGCTATAACTCGAATTCTGGAGAAGGCCTCCCAAAATCTCAATCCCCTTGGCCACACTCTTATTCATGACGCTGACGTAATAGCCAGTGACCTCTCTGGAAGAAAAGCCCTTGAGTTGTCCCCCAACGTCCTCCATCTCCTCCAAAACCCTAGCATTCTCCCCCTTCCCCTTCCCCTTGAGAGCCAACCGACTCAACAAATTGGCGACGCCGTTGACCTCCTCCCTCTCAAACCGGCTCCCGGAGCCGATCATCACGCCCACGGTCGCGGTGCGGGCGGCGGGATTCGACTCGGTGGCGACTCGGAGGCCGTTGGGGAGAGTCGTGACCCGAGTTTCCGGGAAGGAGAGGATCGGCGAGTGGTCGGCCACGGCCGGATGAGGGGAGGCGTGGCGGAGGAACCGCTGATCGGGATTCCAGAGGCGTTTGATCTTCGATTTGGCGGACTCGGCCAGCCGGTCGTAGATCATGACATTGGGAGGCGGAGGGGATGGTTCGTAGGGAGGATGTGAGGGCGATCGGCTGGCGGAGACGCTGGAGGAGTATCGGCGGTGAGTGAGACACCGGCGTAGGAGGTTCCGAGTGGCCATTTTACTCCGGCGGGGGTACAAGGAATGGAAGCGTGGAGAAGGTGCAGAAAGCGGAGTATTTGTGTTCCTGCGCCTGCAATATTGCAGGGTCCATCTGCAAATCAGATTCTGACACGTTGCATTTCTAGACTTTTCTTTTTTTGGTGCGGAATTTCATCAACGGTGATCGTTTTTTTTCCCACCATTTTGCACTTCTGTTGGCGTAGATTCTGTTGTTTGTAGATGCGACACCTGTTGGCGTAGTTTCTCTCCATATTTTAAAAAATCAAAACACTCCCGGAAATTCATTTAAAAATATTTGGAATATGTAAAGAGAATTCAAAACGGATCATTGGTTCATTGCATTGGATTTCGGAAAATAAATTACTTAGATAAAAGACGATTTTGGGTAATGGGGCTCGGATGGTGACAACAATGTGGAGAATAGACGGCGCGGTGAAATAATGAGGTAAATGGACTTTTTTGGTAACAACTACAAAAACATCCCAGAACATGGCGTCATGACACCCAAACCTGTCACCACCAAACAAGACCTTGTCACCGCGTACAGATTAGTCCCCTCCCCCATACAAAACCTTGTCACCACGTACACCCCCCCCCCATACAAACCCTTGTCGTCACGTTTACAACTTGTCACCTCTCAAACTAATATCACCAATATTGCACTCTAATTTGTTCATCACGTACAAAAACTTGTCACCTTACCTAGAACCACCCCCAAATTGCACTTAAACTTGTCATCAAAAATTATTAGTAAGCCTATGTGGGATTCGAACCCACATTATCGTACGCTAGGCACGTTGCTCTACCATTTGAGCTAATAGGCTATAATTAAAAGTAATATATAAAAACTTATCATCACCTAGCAATCAAAGCTGTCACCCACCACAAAATGTGGTGACATGTTAAACCAAACATAGAACCGCATACAGATTTTGTCACCGCATAAAAAACTGAATTACATTCAACATGTCACCGCGTACAGATTTTGTCACCAAACTAGAAAACAGAAAACCCTAGATCACACACAAAACTTGGTGACAAAACAGAAAAATCTAGATCGCATGCAGATCTTGTCACCGCAACGAAAAATTGCTTACATTCAACATGTCACCGCGTATAGATTTTGTCCCCAACTGAAAATCCGAAAACCCTAGATTGCAAACAAAACTTGGTGACAAACACAGAAACCCTAAAACACGTACAAATTTGTCACCACAAAGAAAATTGGTTACATTCAACATGTCTTTGCTACAGATTATGTTACCAACCTAAAATTTTGTCACCACATACAGATTTTGACATTAGATCTAAAAAAAATCATAGATCTAGATCTATGATCAAGAAACACCAATGAAACCCCCGATGACAACCCCGTAGATCTAGACACTTTCAAAAAAAACCTAGATCTAGAAATAGCTTTCAAAAAATCCTAGATCTAGAAATTCTAGATCTAAAACTTTTAAGGAAAACCGATGAAAACCCCGATGACAGCCTTGTAGATCTAGATCTAGAATTTCTAGATCTAAAACTTTCAAAAAAACCTAGATCTAGAACTTTCAAAAAAACCCTAGATCTAAAAAATCTAACAAAAACAAAAACTAGATCTAGATCTAAAGTTGGTATACATACCTTGAAACACACCGTCAGACACCTCGTCGCCTCGTCGGCCATCTTGTCGGCCACCTCTTCGCCTCGTCGGCCGCCAAGCTCGGGTATCCTCGTCGGACACCTCGTCGCTTACCCCCGAAAAACTGGTCACCATGGCCTTGTCGTCGTTATGTATGGACGAAGATGAAAAAGGGAGAGGGGGAGAGATGAGAAGAGGGAGGGAGAGGGAGAGAGAGAGAGAGAGAGCTGGGAAATAGGGAGAGGGAGAGAGAGAGCTGGGAAATAATGGGAGGAGAGAGAAAGGAGAAGAGGAGTGGGGGGTTTTATATTACCGCTTGTCACCGTCAGCTTTCAAATTTAGCCCATTTATTTCATTAATTCCACCATGAGCCCCATCCCTTCAATATGTCACCACTTTAGCCTCTCCCACCCAATTCCCTCTAGATAAAAACCTATATAAGATAAAAGTATGAAAATTCAACACAGCTGAATGATATTAGGGAAAAACAATTTTTTTGTGTCCAATTTTTTCGTGTTTTTATTTTATTCAACACATGACTATTCATGTGCATGATTTTCTCTAGATTATTAGGCAATTGTTTTTGGGTCAACGAAGAGGGGATTTGGAAGACCTAAGGGCTTATAGAGAACTCTTACAAGAAAATTTAAATATGTTTCACCTCAAGGAGACTAGGGAGAATCGAACCTACGACTTGTCAGATTGATGTCTTGTGTTTGGTATATTATACCAACCCCTTGAGATTTCTAGATTATTAGGCAATACTGTAGTTTACAAGTTAATGTAATCTTTTAATTGGTTATCTTTGTGATAGTAAGCCTATTTGACCTTTTTTAACCAATTATAAGTGTGCATGACCTCTTATATGTGAATATGCATATGTCATTATAACATAACTAGTTTAACCCCCGTACTATGTACGGGTAATGTGATTATAAACTCAATTTAATATAGATATATAACGGAAATGGTCAATCACGTTCAAATTATACGATCATATATATTTATCTTCGTATTGTGATTATTGTTTTTTACTAATAATAAATTAAATCATAATATAAATAAGTTGGATTTGTTCAAAAATTATTTTGATATAAATATCACATTTTATTAAATAATAATATTTATGAAAAAATAATAATTAATTCTTGATAATGGATAATTCATAATCTTTTGAATATCAAACATACTCAATTTAATATAACCTAGTTATTTCCATGTACTAATGTGAATTTTGAATATACTACTATAGTATATTCAAAATTCACATTACCCGCACTTACTAATAATTTATGTCATCAGATTTAGCGTAGCTTGTGAATGACTTGTGTTGCAATTCGATTCCAAAATCTAGGAATGGAGCAATTTTTATAATAACCAGTTGAGGGTGTATCACGTTGTATTTGAGTAATAATATTTATACGAAGATTACAACTAATTTTTGATAAGAGATAATTCATAATTTTTCAGGATAATTCATAATTTTCGGTAATTTTTACGGGATAAGATTATATTAGATTCTAACTATCTAATTTATATAGAGGATGACCTAACTGATTATTTTGATCAAATCATATATATTTATCTTTCTATTGTGATTAGTGTTTTTTTATATACGCAAGAGCCCGATTGATTATTTTATTAAAGATATGACACGTGGCGCAATTTTTTGTGAAGACTTTGTCTCCGCTTTATACTATAGACAGTATAGATGTGTAAACTCTTGTTATTGAGTATGCATAACTACATATATAAGTGTGCATGTCCTTGTAACATAATTTTTTTTAATTATTAATCACACTCTATAGGTCAAGAAAATCGCCGACAAAACATACAAACTCAGACTCCATATAAGCCATATGTAGAGTTAGTGACAATGTATTGCACACTTAGAGTGTGTTTGCAATTACCTATAAACTCTTTTTTAATAGAAGTTTGAAATGTTGCCCTTCTTCCTCCTAGAAGATGAGGCTCGGACATTTTGATAATGTTGAATCTCTTATTTACCGTATGTTGTTCCATATGCCTTCATGTTTGATGTAGCCTTTTGCAGTTACAAGCAAAGAAAGGGAAATTTTACTTTTCATCAACTTGCAATGAGAAATCTGCCGTATTGATTTGCAATGAATTCTCAGGCTTGAGCATGGAAAATTGCAATTTTAAAAGGCACTAATTTGAAGAAACAAGAGGGGTTGGACACAATGAAGACATTGCAGAAGGCTCTCGTGACACCAACCGCAACATTCATCATTTTGTACTGAAATCTACATGAATTTGACAAAATACACCAAATTTGCAACTTTTTCAACAAGTCTGAGACTTTAGGCAAAATAAAGTTTTAGCCAATGTGATGTGAATGTGATGTGATGCACTTTCTGATAGCCCTTTTCCATTATAACTGTAAGAAGAAATTATCGTTGTGTCATTAAAACTTTTGCTTTATTTGATTATTAAAATACTAATTCATTCAATAAAAGGGTATAGAAGTTTCATGTGGTCATTTGAGAAAAGAAGAGAACACACAAAATGGCTTTTCCCTAGAGAAATGGGATTTCATGTGATCGCTTTTGTCACCAAAAACCATAACACATCTCTGTTTTCTATCAAATGACCCGTCAACAATAAACTCATGGCTTCCATCTGGCTCATCTGCAATTTTGGTGAATTTTATTCGAATCTAAAACCGCCAACACCACCAAGCCTAATACTCCATTTGGGTCTGCTTCTTCTTTCTCCTATTCTTGACCCTTTCTACCAAACCCACAAGAAATAAAGGTAAGAGCTTTTCTCTCCATTTCCTTATCCTCTCAATCTCAATCAAATTTCCCTGTGTAAAGAATGGGAGGAGAAAAGAGCGCAAGAAGAGTATAATCATGTTTGTAGGCTGTGCAACAAGAAGTACCCAAGTGGGAAATCCCTTGGTGGACACATGAGGTCTCATATGCACCACTTCTAAAGCTTAGATCCAAGAAAGTTCTAGCTCTTAAGAAGAACAAGAGAGTTAGGAGTGTTGTTGCTGCTGACAGCCGTTCTAGTGCTTCTGGCAGTTGTGTCAAGAAAGAATCCAAAAAGGAGCTTACAATGGAGAGCTATTCAGATAATGATGAGGCGGTGGGTGTTGATCATTGTGAGAAGAGATCATCTGCAAAAGATGCTAGGTATAGAGCTATAACTTTGAATGATTCCTTTTCTCTAGAAAATGGTTGTTGTTTTGATAAATCTGAGATTGAGATTGAGCAAGAGGAGTTGGCATTGTGCTTGATGATGCTCTCTCGGGATTGTGGCCATAGGATTAGTGCTTTACCTAATCCTTCTATCATTTTAGAAGTCAGACCCTCATCCTCATGTGTAGTAGCCAATAGAAAGCATATGAATTGTGAATCTATTACTAATACCAACACAAGGGAGAAGCTGAATTGCCTAGAAATGGACAATTATGATTCTGGGTATTTTGAAAATGGGTTGAAGGAGGTAGAATCTGATGATTCAGTTGATTGGTATGCTAGAAACTATGAAATTAAGAACCCCAATACCGAGTTCGGATCCGGGTGTGATGCACATGACTCTGAACTTCACAAGAGAGCAAAGAACAATCAAGCTCAACTGAAGAAGAAGAGGGCCAACGCTTTCAATAAGAAGAAAGATGTTCTTACAAGTTCAAGGGCAAGTAATTTTGGTTCAAAATCAATCTCAAAAGCTGAGTCATATGGCAGCAAGATCTCATTTACAAAGGGACATAGTTGTCCTTTCTGTCAAAAGGTGTTCAAGTCAGGGCAGGCCTTAGGCGGTCACAAGAGGTCACATTTGACTACTAGTTCCTCACAAGATAAGGACATTCTTATACAGCCTGAAGAAAACTCATCCAAGAATCGTCGTCTCTTGTTCGATCTTAATCTCCCTGCGTCGACCATCTCCGAAGAAAAAATGGACCGCCAAGATTGCTTCTTTTAGTGGGTTCATGTTTGGCTTCCATTTCAGGCTACTTAGTCAGTGTATAAACAACTACTTACTACTGTTAGTTACTACAGAAATGCATGCTCTTCCTACTCATCAATTTGCATCTTGTGATGTTTACCTTTAATTGATCCCAATGAGTACTAAAATATCTTCAAGTAGCTCATATTCTTTCCTTGATATGATAGAATTGGTTAAAATTCTCATATCCTAGTTTAATCTTTCTGCATATTGGAGTTACTTTTGCAACCCCATCATATTCTTTGGCCCTTGAAAACTCCACTCCACCCACTACTTGCTCATAAAAGGCCATATAGCATATTGTCGGTCTCTATTTGACAGGATTCGACACGTGTCGAACGTCTAACCACGCTCATGTGATCGAGCTATCAAATGGCACATCAGACACCTTTTTTTAAAACAAAGCCAAACAATTTACACTTAGTGGAAAAGTAGGGATGATCAGCTAAGACATGCACTCTACTTAAGCTATGTATCACTCTAATGACATTGGCATGCGTATTTAAAACAAAATGTGAATTATTTGTTTTATTCCCACTTCCCAAATATGTGCTTTCATTAACTATATGGTTGATCTGTAGCTTTATAATAAGTTCACAGATAAACAGTGTAACAGTACAACGCCTAAAACAAAATAGTCAGACAAAATATGCAATGGTATAGGCCCAATTGAAATGGAGGCTTAATAATACTAGCCCAAAAGTATTGGATAGTGAAAAAAAGGCCCAATGAGGACATAAAAAAAAAGGCACGAATTTTAAATCCAGTCAAATCTTAGTTTGAAACGTTTGATTTTGGGTCTTTGCTTGTTTGATGAATGAGTGAATGATTCCGACCAAAAAAAAATGAATGAGTGAATGACCAGTTCTGTAAAGACATAATGGTGTTTGATTCTTGCATGTTCGACCAATTAAATACATCTAGAAGACCAGTGGAAAACTCCCTAGCTTGGATTTTGATCTCTTTTAGGCTGGATTTAGAGTTAAAGTAACTTATACTAACATTTAGAGGTGATTTCGACCAAAAAAAAAAACATTTAGAGGTGACATTGAGTGCTTGTTTACATTTGGGTATTTGGGTTTTGCTTTTGTGCAATGCCAACTGATTTATGGTGAAGAAGTTTTCTCTAAGGCCCCTCTATCGCCTTCTACAATTGGTATTAGACCACAAACTCATTTCATAATATTCTTCTACTATCGTGGAGTATTGAAGGCGCTCAATGATGATTGATCAACAAGGAGGATGAAAGTCGGCGAACATTATGCACCAAATGACACCCTTAAACGGTTACGAGGCTAGATTGCAACAGACCAAAATAGTTTAACAAATCAGAGCCCTTTATTCTGTTTAGCACCAAATCACAACCTTCCATAACTTGCAAGAACTCTAATTATAATATTAATTTCCCAAAATATGAAATGTACTGTATAGGGGCAAATACGGGATTTCACATCAAGCTTGAAAATGAGTTGGGGAAGGAGGGAACTTCTTCTCCAAGAATTCCAACGGTCCAGAAATATTCGATGGTTTACAGGATTTTTCTTCCTGTTTTTTCGCGCACCCATTTTCTCCATCTATATTCGTTCAAGTTTCCGAAAAATCTCGAAAATTAGGCCTTTTCTTCCCTCCATAGCTCTCCCACCTCTTGCACGCACCTTCGTCTTCCCTCCCAACCTTCATCGGGAGAGGAAAAAAGAGATCGATTTCTCGTTTTGAATCCATCGCTGGATTCTTCCAATCGAATTCTCTGTACGAACGCTGGAGAGCAGAGAAAAGTCGCCTTCTCAAACCGTTGCGCTCCAGATCAGACGATCAAGAAGCTTCGATTTCGCCGTGGTTAGTTTCTTCTCTCTTTTCGTCCCCTCCAATTCGATCACGATCAGGTATTCTCGAGCTAGGGTTTCGTATTTTCTTTTCTCTTTCATTGAAATGATTTTCTTTGTTGTACCACATTTGCACTTACAATCGCGCTTCTGGCTGTCGGAAATTTCATTCCTTCTCGAGCTTCGATGAATTTAAATTAGCAATCCGCTTTTCTTGTTCTGTAATTGCTCTGCAAATGATTCTGTCAAATTGAATTTTCATGTCAATTTGATGTTTGAAATCGCTCTTCTGCTTGTGAGATCTTCTTTCGTTCTCATGTTTTGATGAATTAAACTAGCGTTCTTCTTTTCCGTGTCTGCAATCGCTCCTATTCTGATCCGCAAGAAACCAGTTTCCATTTTCTTCCTCCCTCCAACACTACGAAGTACAACAGCAAACCTAATTAAGATCCAATCCTTGAATTGAGTGCAGACCATACACACACGCCCTTGAGAAATGTCGTGGTTTAGGAAGGGGCCGAACAAACCAACAGCTACAGCCTCAGGGGAGTCTGAAACGCAATCAGGTCTCAGTCAGGAGGAGCTGGAGCAGAAGTCCACACAAGAGTTGGAGCAGTACGCGGTCGGCAAGGCGGAGGAGACGACCAGTGCGGTCAACAACTGCCTTCGGATCGCCGAGGATATCAGGGGAGACGCCTCAAAGACGCTCGAGACTCTGCACCAGCAGGGTGAGCAGATTCACAGGACTCATGAGACGGCTGTTACCATTGATCATGATCTTAGCAAGGTACATAATATATTTCTTAGCCCATCTGATGTTGTGATCTTGGATTTTTACACATGCAGTAGTATGTGATGAACGAAAGAGTATGTGGTTGATTAGAGTTGAATGCTGAACCAAATGTTGAGATTGTTATTGAATTCCATGAAGAAATTTGTGAACTCGAGGATGTAATTCAAATTGTGGCCTAGTGTTTGTGACAATTTACTGAGCATTATATAGTAGTTTAGCAGCATCACTCAGTATTTTGGGATGCAACTAGCCCTATGATTGAAACAATAGGCTTCTTGAGTTTTATAGTTTTGAGTTTGTAATTTCAGGGTGAGAAGCTCTTGGGAAGTCTTGGAGGCATTTTCTCCAAGCCTTGGAAGGCGAAGAAGACCCGAGAGATTAAAGGGCCACAGAGCCTACCTGGTCTAATTCCCTCATCCCACTTTCCTTCTGTTTTCTCTCTTTTCGTATTGCCTTCAAATGATTGGATCATAGGAGTGACCATTTGGGTTTTGCCTAATCCACAGAGCCAACATCTAAAGCTGCATCAAAAGACCAAAAGAAGAAGCTGCTAACCGCTGCTGAACCCAAGGAGAAAAAGAGCGGCAAAGCAGGAGCTCAAGGAGATCCAGCAAACTGCTATGACAAAATTGAGGTCTGGAGATCTTGAATCGGAAAGTTTTATTATCACTGTGTCAATATCGTTATTGTGATGGTAATGCCATGTGTATTTTAACTCCTGAACAGATGGAGAAGGCTAAGCAAGACGATGCACTTGATGATCTGAGTAATATTTTGGGTGATCTCAAGGGTATGGCAGTCGACATGGGATCTGAACTCGAGAGGTCAGTTTTTATGATCGTGGTTTAACTTGGATTGTGAGATCATTTGGCATGGCTCAACTTAAATTGTGTTTTACAGCTATAGGCAGTCGTTTAAGAAATTATGCCAGTTATAATAAAGGTAAAACATGTCAGAGTGGTTAGCTTTAACTCTTTAGTTTCCGAGAGCCATCTGATTTAGATGCCAGTGAAAACCAAATTATGTGCATGATCACAGACTCACAGTGGTGTATTGGCCTAGTTAATCTAGGAGACAAATTTAGCTGAAGAAATAGCAAGGGTTTTACTAGTAAGCAAATATATTGGCAATGTTCTTAGCTGCAGCATAACTTCATTTAAAACTGAGACTCTGGTTTCCAAATATGACCCTTTGATGCTTTTATATAAACAATGCAGGCAAAACCATGCTCTTGATAATCTTGGAGATGATGTGGATGAACTGAACTCCAGAGTGAAGGGTGCTAATGAGCGTGCTCGTAAACTGGTGAACAAGTGAAGCAACTCTCAGCTGGAACATATCTCACCTTGAGATGGAGAGGGGGTGCACTTGCATAGTCCTTTTTCAGTTGCTATTTCTGGCTTGTTTTTGGGTCTTTATCTTGTAATGAGAGTTGAATGTAAATGATGTGTACAGTGTTGTCATTGTCTAGTTGACAAGGGAAATTCAACATGCATTTTGTACAGAATGCAAAGAGCAAGTGTTGTTATCACCTTGACTATAACTGAACTGGTTAATGAAGTATTGTAATCAGCATACTAAGGCTTTGTTCGACACTAACGAAATAGGTAGTATGTTCTACTAATGGGGGCCGAATCCTCCAAAAAATAGCACCATTGTACCCCCAAAGTGACTGGATTCCGCTAGCGTTTTCATTTTTCCACTCTCTGCTGTCTGGCCTGTCGAAAAGAGCCTAAAGCATCTCAACTTAATATACACACTCCTAATAATCTACCGAGGATTCCTACATTTCACAATCTAGTTTGCGAAATGGGCTTGGTCCGAATATCTTTTTATGGATAGGTCCAGTCCAATGGCAAAGCAAGTGAAAGCGAATTAAAAAAGAAATAAAAAAAAAAAGGAGGAAAGCCAGGAACTTCCGCGTCTAGTCGGCCAATAATACAACAACTGTATGGAGTGAAAGGCCGAAAACCCAAAAACTGAATTTACTGAAACGATTGAGAAATTGCGGATTGCAATTTGCAACCGACAAAGCCTGAGATCCCTCACTTTATTCCGTGTCTGTGAAAAGTGACAGCCATCAATTCGCAGCTCGAAATTGCGAAAGATCTGGTCTCACTGTGATCCGTTTGGATCTATCGATCCTGAAATTCCACCAATGAGTGTTGTCCACTAGCCATTACCGAGCGATTTCCGATCCTGAATCAGATTCGGAGAGAAATCCTAGTGTTCGTTCGCAATAATGGCGCTTTGGCCTCGTGGAGTTCCGGTGTTCTTCTTCTTGCTTTCTTTGCTGCTCAGTGTCGCTCACTGCAAAACCCTTAAGCGAGATGGTATTGGTTTCAATTCATATCTGATCTGTGTGTCACGTTGAGCTGAGCAATGCCTTTTCGATGTTTTTTCAGTTGTTTGTTTGTTGATTTGCTGATTGTCAACCAGTTTTCGTTTGTTGATTTACTGAATGCATAATTTGAGATATAATTCTGTTTTTGTGAAAGTTCATCATTCAACAGAGTTAGTTTCCTTTTGGCTACCTTGATTGCAGTGAAAGCATTGAATGAAATCAAATCATCACTCGGATGGAGAGTTGTGTATTCATGGGTTGGAGATGACCCTTGTGGGGATGGTGATCTGCCTCCTTGGTCTGGTGTCAAATGCTCCATTCAGGGAGATTATAGAGTTGTCACTGAACTGTATGTCATTGCTCTGTTTACATTTTCCCTAAATGAATTGCTGCTGCTTTGCTAAAATAGGATCTAGGCATTGCAACATGTAGCCCAAGTGTTAAAAAACTAATCAGAGTGCACATTAATGATTTGATACTGATGTCGCTGTAAATTTGATACATGAAAAGTTATTTTTCTGAGATGCTTTTGTGCTGAAAGCCTGAAATTCTTACTTTCAATTCGCAGGGAAGTTTATGCTGTGTCCATTGTTGGTCCTTTTCCCATCGCAGTGACAAATCTCTTGGATCTTACAAGACTGTAAGCTTCTTTTAATGTCTTGTATTATCAGTATCATAGAAATTTATTCAGGCTGCTGAAAATGAACCATGTTTTGATGTTCTGCAATATGACAGGGATCTTCATAACAATAAGTTGACTGGTCCAATCCCCCCTCAGATTGGAAGGTTGAAACGCCTTAAAGTATTGTAAGTTCCCTGACTTTCTCCCATCAATGGCTATTATTATACTAATTTAATGAACATTTTTAGTCCTATAATTTCCGGACAAGAACCATAAATAGAACATGTCTTGAACAGTTAATTTGTACCACACATTTTGAGAACCAATTTCGATTTCTAAGAATTGTTTGTGACGGTCATGTATTTTGAAATATCATGATAAATGATTCATTTTGTGGCTCTTTTGTAGGAATTTGAGGTGGAATAAACTACAAGATGTCCTGCCTCCTGAGATAGGTGAATTGAAAAGTTTAACTCATCTGTGAGTTACTGAACCTGTATATGTTTTGATCTTTTCTCGGGTTTATACTACAAGGTTCTAAAGCTCTTAATTTAACATACTGCAGATACCTTAGCTTTAATAATTTCAAGGGTGAAATTCCTAGGGAGCTAGCAAACCTTCCCGAGCTCCGCTATCTCTATCTGCATGAGAACCGTTTTGTTGGGAGGATCCCACCAGAATTGGGCACTCTACAGCATCTGCGCCACTTGTATTTACTAATCTTTGTCCATAGCTGAAAGCAAGAGCTTATTTTGAGATTCATATTCATAATATGCATCTTTTTGTTTATAGGGATATTGGTGACAATCATCTAACGGGTACAATAAGGGAACTAATCAGGATTGAAGGATGTTTTCCATCACTTCGCAACCTGTAAGTTCATTTGAGTTTCTTGTACTTATTTTTGCTACTCCTAGAAACCCGAAGTTTTGTTAAATTTAATTCCTTAGGTCCAATTTTGCCTCTGTTCCTGATTTTCAGATATCTAAACAATAATTATATGTCTGGAGGAATTCCGTCTCAACTGGCAAATTTAACAAATCTGGAAATACTGTAAGTAACTGTTTTTGGTGATGTTGATATGCTGAATTGCACTGCTATAACTTTTACTTACTAGCGAAATTCTGTTCTTGGTTCAGGCACCTATCCTATAATAAAATGTCTGGAATTATACCGTTTGCTCTTGCTCGTCTTCCGAGATTGACATACTTGTAAGTTCTTGTTCCCACTCTCTTTCTGCATGCTATTTATCCATTAAAGTAGCTGTTCTCTGCATTCTATTCTCATGAAAAGCTGTCAGATCTAGTTCCGATTAGCTCATAAGAAAGAGGATTGACAAAAAACTTTCCTACTCTTTATGGCCTGGCCTGGCCATATATTATAAGTCGATATTTGATATGCAAAGTGCACGATAACTCTTGCTGAAATTACATTTAATCTCAGCTGTTAATAGATTATTTCAGTGCTGTTTTATGACGAATCAAGTGTATATTCATCTGGTCTAAGCCATTTTTTCTTCCGGAAAACAATAGGTATCTGGATCACAATCAATTTACTGGGAGAATTCCTGATGCGTTCTACAAACATCCTTTCTTGAAAGAAATGTAAGATCTCTATCTAGATCAAAACACCATGAAATTTTATATTCTGAACAACAGCAAAAATCCAATTTTTGTGAAGCCCAAATAATTATAATCTCCTCTTTTGGCAGGTATATTGAAGGGAATGCATTCAGGTCAGGTGTGAACCCTATAGGTCTCCATAAAGTTCTCGAGCTAAGCTCAGACACGGAGTTCCTCGTTTAATTGAGAGCACTGTCATCATGTTTTGTTTTCTTCAGAACTTGTCTTGCTATTTGGAGCTGATTCCCTATAGGAAGGAATGTGGGGAATCTAAATCCAATTTTGTGGTTTCCAAACAGTCATGGTGTTGCTTCTTGCTGCTTTACCCTTGAGCAAGATTCAACTTAGGCTTATGTAAAATGTGAAATGTGAAATGCAAAATATTCCTTTTTAGAGTTTCCTCTCACGAATGTATCTCCTGTCTCAATGTGCCCAAGAATGAAGAAACTACCATTTAATTGCAGCTTTACTTCCCCATTCCGTAACCATCTATATGTGTAAGAACGTGTAAAACATCATAAATTGGGTTACTGTCCACGTTTGGCTATAATGTTAAAGTTTATTGGAATGAGCTTCTGTGCTTAATTTGTTGTTTCGATTGTTTTGCTGTAGCATCTTATTTGGATAACAGATGAATGGTTGACAGAATAATACTGTATTTCAGAAGCATGAGAGGGATTTTCGTATTTTCATAAATTGTTGTACGAAAACAATTTTAGCCGCAGACTTTCCTTTCTTTTCTTTTTATCATCTAAACGACCCTAATTGGCCGATCCTAATAGAAATCCTTATGGACAAGGCTTTAATTTCTAAAAAGCTTGAATATACAAACCATGAAACGTAGTTTTAATTAATAAGCTCTCGTAGCTCAGTTGGTTAGAGCACCCGTTTAGTAAGCGGGAGGTCTTGAGTTCAACTCTCAACGAGAGCATATTTTTTAAGTATAGGGTTCTTCGGTGAATAACCATGTTCAAGTTTTCTATCTTTTTAGTTTAGGGGACTTTGTTGAAGAACCATGTTTAAGTTTTCTATTTGGGATTAGAGATAAACCATGTCTTAATCTTAACCCAGCATGAAGGAAATTATAAGGTCTAAAAAATTCAAGGAAAACCATCCAAAGGAAATTGATCAATCCATCCATGGCATAGCCCAGAAGAAACCTGCAGAACAGGCAAAACACTAATTCCCCCGGAATATCAGACCTGTCACAAAAGCAAACTCACCTTTCTTGTCCAGTTGGCCTTCAAAAGGTTCCTTTACTAACCATTTCAGACTGCTATAGGAATAAATCCAGCTTTCTTGCCTCTTGTATGAATATCACCTTGTCATGAAATGTGCAAGCAGTACTTCAAGGTGGATTGCCCCTCTTCTTCCTTCTTTGCCTTCAAAATAACAACTTTATCAATGTTTTGTCGTACACTGTAAGCATACCAGAGCAAGAATCGGCATCGATCAAGGAAACTAGGTATGCGCCTCTCAAACTACTATACCACCCGATTTAGCATGTCTAAGCAAACATATGCCATTGAGTAATCTAGTTTATTCTTCATCCTTATAGATAGGTTCTATAGTTACACATGATCAGATCATCAATCCTAGTGCCATACCCATAGAAATCACATGTATGACAAGGCATGAGTAAATTTTCTGTACCATAGTTCACGTTGTCCTGATCTAAAAAAAAAACATAGTAGTAAGGAGTGAGAACACTGAACCTCTACCGTGGCATCACAGACACAAGGCCTCAGAGGTGGTTCAGAAGGCAAATTTCCCACCTAATGAGAACTGCAGACGACAATCAATACGGAGGAGAAATTGAACATGCAGCAGCAATTGCAGCGGCTGCATTCACCATCCGTGCACTTGATTTAGCCACCCAGTATGAGGAGCCACAAAGCAACATGATCAATAGCCAGCAGGAGAAAATAGGCTCACAAGGAAAACCTTATGGTGAACCAGAAAGCTCATCAGGTACATGCTCTCACTTTTTAGATCGCACTCTAATGAGCTTCCCCGTATTATAATACATTGTATCGTTTTACATGTCAAGATTTAATGTATTGATTACATTATTGTAAGTAGTAGTTGGCAGAACACAGCTGATAAAGCTATTTGCATTAGATGACGAGAAAACTCGGAAGCTGGGTCTAGCGAGGGCGGATTCATTAAAGCCAGCTACTGGTGATGAATCTGGGATGCCGGAAAAGATTATTCACCCTGTTTCATCAACAAGAAGGAGACCATCGTTTTCTCTTAGCAGCAACGACTTTGAAGACGTTGGAAACATGAAGCCAAAAAAATATGACACAAGAAAACCCCATTTTTCACCACCTCCACCGTCTGCTCCATCAACAAGACGGAAACCGACCTTTTCTCTTAGCAGCAATGACTTTGAAGAAATTGACACAATGAAGCCAAAGTTTGACACAAGAAAGCCCAGTTTTCCACCACCTCCACCACCGCCACCTCCACCTCCACCTGCTCCATCAACAAGGCGAAGACCGACGTTTTCTCGTGGTAGCAAGGATTTTGAAGAAACTGGCTCACAAAACCCCCTTTTTTTACAGCCTGCCGAACCTTTAATTCCACCACCGCTCAAAGAGCCTGTTGTGACACCAATAGAAGCACATAAACCACGATATCAGGAATCAGAAGCAGATGCTTGGGAAAGAGCTGAGTTGAACAAGATTAAAAAGCGGTACTTTTTTAGCTTCTCTACTCTTCCTAGATTCATCAAGCGTAATCATAACGGGCATCATGATGTTCCAAACAGATCATTATCAGTTACATTATTAGAAGTCATTCATTGTGCAATTGACGTTCTACTAATGATGGGAAAATGCAGGTATGAAGAGCTGAACATGACCATTCATGAGTGGGAGGAGAAGAGAAAAAAGAAAGCCAAACGCAAACTGGATAAGACAGAGGTTTGTTCAAGCTTTGCTTATTGGAAAACATGTTTATCCCTTTTTAGGCTAGAGCGTGTCATAGTAATGGATTCAACCCAAAAACATGCAGGGTGATTCTGGCAGGAAAAGAGCCAAGGCTTTGCAAGCTTACCAAGAAGACATAGAAAGGATACGACAAATCACAGAAGGAGCAAGAGCCCAGGCAAAGAAAAAGCAAAGAAATGAAGAGTTGAAGATAGCAGCAAAAGCAGATAAGTACCGACAAACTGGAGAGCGTCCAGCAACATGTTGGTGTTTCTGAGGAAGGCAGCTCCAACCCTGTATATCAACAAGAAAAAGTATCTTTTTTTCCATTGCAAATCTACCTGTGATTGTTACAAGAAACTGAAGATACATAAACTGCAGAATGCATCATTTCATTTGAATTAGAACTGCTTGTATAGAAAATTATCTGCATTCAATATCCAGTACTACGTAATTGTCTACCGTGGATACCACATTGGATTGTTGTAATAAGGAAGATATGCACAGAATGAAAATCCAGAAATATCAATATATATCTATTGCTCATACCCTGAGTGTCAAATGAATTATAAGATTGACCAGTATATAATCACGATTCTATAAAGAAACTCCTGCAAAGGTTTTATCAGACATTGATGAAGCATTATGTAGAGACAACTATAAGCATTCCATTGTTCTAGCACTCGAGTACACCAGAAAAGCAAAAACATAGCAAACATTCATCCATCAGGCACCAACTAAAGAGTGAGGATTTGTAAGACCAATCAGAAAAACCCAACATCTCATACTATTTCAATCAGCACACTACAAACCAAGGATCAACATATGATTAAAAAAAAAAAAACCAGCCAAACCTCAATCTACCCCCATAAGATTTGTGAGGTGACACCGTAAAATCGAATCAACACGATTGACGCAAAGAAGTTTACAAGGGAATTTTACAAAGTGAGGATCTCAGCTGGTGATTTCTCTCACTAGCCAGCGCAACGTAGGGTATGAAAAGTACAACACTAGGATAGATGGGAAGGCCAGAAGTATAGTAACAAGTAAGTAGAGAACCAAGATGGCAAAACTCCCAGGCAGAGCCAAGAACACAATAGCCAGCAACACAATAATCAGAGGGAACTTTGAAGTGAACCGAATGAAGTAATCAATCGACTTCTGAAGTGAGAACTGAGCCCTCTCCACATTGACATTGTTCCCAGGCCGCCCTTCCTGATTACCACCACCACTTAGCCCTAATCTGCCTGAGCCTCTGAACAAGCCATTGCTACTGCCATGGCTTCCTAACAGCGAGCCTCTAGTTGGCGACGAAACCCATTGGCTTTCACCGCCACGAACAGGAAAGGACTTGGCCCGTTCACCGTTCAAGCTCTCGACCATCCACAGGAGGAAGTAATTTTTACACGGAAACTTGAGATCCCCTCTGTAGACGAATCGCAAGGACAGGAGATTGCACCATGGACAAGAAACGAAGAAGGGAACCTTGATTTTCTGGGAAGGCAGTCTGAGAACGGCCCATTGGAGTCCGAGCACGCAATTGTGGCAAAGAGTGTGGCCACACCAGAGAACATAAGGGACATTCTCGACCATGTTGAAGGACTCCCAGCAGATTGGGCACTCCAATCCTTCGTCTCTACTCGTGGTTGAGCCTGCATCGTCGTCTGAGAACTCCGAATTTGAGCATATAATCGGCTCGGTGGAGCTCTTCCGGAGCCTGATCTTCGAGATTGAATTCGAGAAACTCCACATTCTGACAAAATCCGGAGAAGACGAGAAGAGATCGAAAGACGAAACGGAAACAGCAGAACGATAATAACTACGGATCTTTGGGAATCACGACCGAATTCAAATCAAGGAGGCGGAAGTTGGGACTCCGATTAATCTAACAGCAGAACACTGGGAGAGTCCGATTGCGATGGGAAACAAATCCGGGAAACAATAAAGCGTGAAAAATTAGGGTTTGAGATGGTGTGATCGAAGGTAGGGAGGAGTTGAACCTGGGCGGTGTTATTACAGATGGTGAAGAAGAAGGTGGAAGGATTGGGAGAGAAGTGTGGGAATTGGGAGAGAAGAAGGACAAGTTTGTGTCTTTCACTCGGGCCACTCTCTCTCTCCAATGGTGGAAAGAAACGTAGGCCCTGCCCATGATCCCGATTCTTCGGTCGTTGATCGGCCCGACCCAACCTAATGAAACGGCGTCGTATTTAGTGAGCTTTGGCGGTACTAGTTAGGCGGCTTTGGTTTCAACGGAAACCCGAAAATAAATAAAATCTGATCTATACCATTTTTACGTTTGAAAAAATCGCTCAAAATAATCTCAAATATCTATTTTTAAATAAAAATAATTTCAAGTTTGAAAATTATAACGACCGAACTATCCTAATTTTAATCAAAAACGATTTGGAATCATTTTCCGATAAGTTTTCCGGTGGAATCGATGATATGACAATTGGAAATATTTCCACCAAGTTGGTATGCCATATTTTCGATCCTCGCATCATCGATTCCACCGGAAAAGTCGTAGAAAAAAGGTTCCGGATTGTTTTCGGTTAATTCGTGATAGTTCGGATCAGTGGTGATGATTTTCAAACTTAAGATTATTTTTAGGTGAAAACTGATATTGAGATTATTTCGAGTCTTTTTTTTTTTTTGTTTTATCATAGCAAAATGTGATTGAAAAAATCTGGTTTGTCTAATTTGTAACAAGACGTTATATGATATGATCGGCATATTTCCCCCTCTACATCCATTGATTTGACATTGATTTGAAATGAATTGGGAAGGCCGTGGCAATCAAACATAATTAACATAGTATAATTTATTCATACTACGAAGGAAAAGTACTAAATAAGCCATGGCAATCAAACATTACACGCATCATTTCACAAATAATAAAATACAATATCCATTATACATGCCTCCAACACTACACATGTATTCTGACCTCTTAACGTACTAGCAAACATACATACTTCATGATAAAATGTACTGCAGTTCCGTTAGCTAGGGATCGGACTAGAACAATACATCATAATATATGTAACAAACAGCTTCTTTGGAGCGTTGGATCATTTCAAGAATCCCTGAGCCATCTTGATGTAGTCCCCGACACCGCTGCCGCCGCCGCCGTGTCGTCGAGGCTCCTCTTCCTTCTCCTCCTCCTGGCGGTCAGGGCGGTGGTCCTGGCGGCGGTGAGGCTGAGGCGCATCAGCGGTAGAAGAGGCCGAGGAGTGGAGGCCGTGGAGATAATCCTCGGCCTTGTCGAGGTATTGCCCGACGCCACCGTGGCCGGAGCTTTCGAGCTTCCCATACCGCTTGGCGGCGTCGATGAGCTCCTCGGCCGCCTCCGACACCTTGGCCTTGTCGATTCCGGCGGCGTTGCGGTGGTTGAACGCAGACTTTGCCGCCTCCGCCACCACCTTGGCGTTCGCCATCAGCTCGCTCGTCGAGGCGGGAGCGTGGTGGCGGCCGCCGTGGTCGGCTGGGGCGGCGGAGGAGGAGTTTGGCTTGGAGTGGGAGTCGTAGTCTTCCTCCATATCATAAAGGAGTGGTTGTTATTAGAGAGTTGAAAGTGTTCGGTTGGAGTTGAATTGGCACACCCCAAGATATTTTATTCAATATTTTCACTAAAATTTCACAAAACGACCCATCTTTTATGTCCTTTTTAACAAGCGCATCAGTCTTTTATTCTTTTTAAGAAAATATCCATATTTCTTTGTTTAGAAGTGCAAGAGTAAAAATGCCAGTTGATTCTACGGACTCAACTCCAGACTCCAAGGCCGGCCTGATGATTAGGTAGTGGCCAAAGACCATTCATGCGCCACCCATCAGAGCATGCATATAGTCTTCTTTTGTTCGTGAACTTAGCAACATAGTAACCATTAGGGATGCTATCAAAAAAAAAAGTAACCATTAGAGAGATCGGCCACAGAAAACTGACCAACCGGCTTCCACGATACAAATCACGAAGTTTTCTATCCATGATAGCATGTTGCATGAGATTTCGAGAGGTTTGACAACCGACGTCAACTCCCATGCCGTAGTCAATGCCTGGAGCATATCCTATTCAATTCTGAAGACAAGATCACCATCTTCTTCATTAGGATAGGACAAAGCCATCCTTTTTCCTGGACAAACTCTTCCTTAAGGACCATCTTTCCATCTCGTCATCACCTTTCACCATGCCCTTACATGCCCAAGCAGACGACTTGTCATCCACAACAACATTTATGGGCAGGCAGTGCTTCATTCGAGTTCTCCATCATCAACGCATCCCCTTCTGCCCCCCCTGACGGGGCACCGCCATCCACGATCGGAGGTTCGGTCATCCGGCGAAAAGCAAAAAGCACAAAACCCTAGTCGCTCAAAAGTTTGCAACAACGCGTTCTTTGCATGTTTTCTTGATATCTCAATACATTGATACTTTAGTACAAGCGTGGATTTTTCTAATGTTTTTTCGATCCCTTTCTCTTTTTGGTTTAGTCACTATTTATATTTTATATACAACCTTGAGGCCCAAATATTGGATTTTCCGATGTAGGATAAACAAGTAAGTTCCTACATGGCTCATCCTCGTTGGTGTCACAAAGCAACTTGCGTGTGGAGCGCTCTAATTCTGCCAATAAACCGTAGAGTGACTAAGTTGCCTTGGGATAAGTGTCACTTCCTAAATAGAATCTTCATGTGGTGGAGTAGGAGTTTTAGATGCTTTAATGACAACAAGTAGTATCTATATCTATATATATCTTAATTTTGTCCTCAAATAAGGTCAAATAAATGCATGTATTTTCAATACTTCACTCCATGTTTGCTTTTCTAGGTGAAATCCCAATCCTTTCAACTCTGCCTTAGTTAATTCCATTCTTTGTTCAAGAGTCCAATGACATTCCACCCTAATTATAATAATTGAGATTTTGAATATTTTGATCCTAAAGAAAGTTTATAAAAATAATATTAAATAGGAAATAATGACATGTAAATTAGTATTAATATGAAATAAAGTTTTTTAAGCATGATTATAAGACTTTTTAAAAATTGACTTTAGTAAATCAATTGTTTTTTAAAGACACTTAAATTTGTACCTAAGAGTAAGACTTATACTCGGATTTATTAAATTCATATTAACTTTTAAAAATATGTTACAAAAATACTAAAAAGAAAATTCATATGTTTTTTTACGTTTTGTTCCGTTTATGGGATGGGATATGAATGTTATGTACCAAGGTATTATTAATAATTTCTAATATTTTTCTGGCGTGCTTTCCCCCATCCAGCGGACGGGGCAATGTACATCTAGTGGCAGGAAAAAGTATATCCCCTTGCTTGGATCATGCATTGAATGGGGTGGATTTTCACGGACATTGTGTTGGTTGGATAATGGTACAATTGGTTGGCCATGGGTCGGTTTATAAGTGGGTGGAGCTCTTTCACCACCCGACCGTCAATAAAAGTGATCCACTCGCCTCACCCATCACCCGCAAAGCCTTGTACCCATACTCGCCTCACCCATCAACCGCGGGTGACCCACTACCCACGGATTAGTATGAACTGTAATTATAATATATCACAAATAATTTTCTTTATAATATAATTATTTAAACCTAGATTGAATCCGAGAGTTAAAAAAAGTTAATTAGTTTTAAAATTCAAATAAATTAATGATAAAAGAACTGTTTCCAAACATAAGTTAACCAAAATCAATACATCACATTATTTAAAAGCTAGAAAATGAAAATGTTCTTTAAAACAATAAAAATAAGAATATATTCTTGGTAAATTAGTGGGCGAAATGGGTGGTAAATGGTTAATGGGTGATGGGTCGGTTGATGGGTCGGGTGAAATGGTTGCTAAATATAACCCATATCCGACCCGTAAACCATTTCACCCGTCAACCACTTACCCATCAACCGTTTTTTAATGGGTTTTCACCCATATGAACGGATGGGTTACGCGGGTGAGGCGGTCATCCACGGACAATAATGTCCAGCCCTACGGCACATGTGCACTGGAACAACAATCCTCCGCGCAATCTGATAATGTTGGGGTGGTGACGTTGTGTAGATGAAATTACCCACTGCATTCATATTCTTTGTATTTCATCTAAAAAGAGTCGTGAGTTGTGACATATTATAATAAGTTTGTCCAATGGTCCGTGTCGCCCGTAGTCACGGACCGACCCGACCCGCAAATTACGGATCGGGTCTCGGATCAAAATTTCTGAGATTACGTGTTACGGGTGGGTTACGGGTCGACCCGTAAACCCGTAATATTTTTTTAATTTTTTTTATTAGAGTTCCTTTAGGGTTTGCTATTGTTGCCATGTTTGAATGTTAATGTTGAATTGTTGAAAGTTACGCCGGTCTCATCTTCGCTCTTCGACCTCACCTTCTCACCGACCTCACCCGCTCACCTACTTGATCGGCGCCGCTCTCCATCTCCGTCGGCGGCCTGACCCCGAGTCCTGTCGTTCCGACTGAGAGAGATCGGCGCCGCTCTTCACTCGAGTCCCCACCCCGATGTCTTGTGCTCGTCGGCGACGCTCTTCACTTGCCATCGCTTGGCGACGCTCGTAGGTTCTCGCTCGGCGGTGCTCGCAGGTTCTCGCTCGGCGATGCTCGCAGGTTCTCGCTCAGCGACGCTCGCAGGCTCTCGCAGATTGCCTTCGCAGGCTCTCAACTTGACGCTCGTAGGTACGGCGATCTTGCTCGGCGCCATCCTGTTGCGGGTTGATTACAAACGACGAGCACAAATGCCTATCAATGGCAGCACCAAGAACGCAGAAACACAAGCCAATCCGTGTTGACAGGTCAAACGGGTCGACCCGAGACCCGACCCGTAAAACCCGTAACCCGTAAACCGGGCTACGGGTCGGGTCTCGGGTCAGAAACGTTTAATTTACCGGCCAACGGGTCGACTCATAACCCGTAAACCGGGTTACAGGTCGGGTCGGGACGACCCGTTGGACAGCCCTACATTATAGGTTCATCTACCCACCCGGCCCGGCACAACTCAACAATCTCAATTGAACCCAAAGGCTAGGGTCCAGAAAATAATTTTTCTAAAAAAGGGGAAATTAGAGGAACTACCGGTTCCATCGACGGGCATTCCTTGGTGGAGAAAATTGGCGGCCATAAGCAGCATAAGCTTCGCGAACGTACCCTATACCTTCCCAAACTCAGCAACCCCTTCAAAAAAAAGCCTTCAACTTTACTGCTCTGCTCCGAACCTCTGAAACCCTCCCAGCTCCCAATTATCTCTATCAATGGCGACCGTGGCTTTCTTCCACACCGACGACCCCTAGAAACTAAAACTCCGTTGACATCAAGTCCGAATCACACCTAATTCGCCGCCTTTTCAATTTCATTTTTTTGCCTCCCGTGAATGGGGAGGTGGACAGCGTGTCGTCGCCTCCTCGTCCATCTGGCCTCTTCTGCAACGCCCAAACCACCCTTCTCGGCTCAAACATATCATCGCTCTCGTCTCTGGAGTTCGGGGCCCAATGTTTTCCGCTCTAGGGCACTCTCTTTGATGCCGTCGTCAAACGCGTTTTTCGAAGACGATTTCGATTACGGATCGGCCGCTGTTTCTGATCGGAATGATGGGCGGCGAGCTGAGTCCAGAGAGGATGGGGATGAAGCTGGAAAGATCCCCGTCAAGGCTTTCTTTTTGTCCACTAGGTTTGTTCTTCCTTCCACTTCTCGCCTGTTTGATTTCGTGTAGATGGATAGCTTCCCTTTTGGGTTGACAAGTGAAAGCAATAGGCTTTTTTTGTTATGAATGTTTGGTGGCTCTTATCATGCTGTTCATTGTGGGATCAACTGATTTGGGATTGGTTTGGAGTGAGTAATTAGGTGTAAGGGAATCAGTTTGAACTTATGAGGCATGTTTGCACTTCCATTCCCAATAATTAGCAGCTAAGCTAGGTATAAAGAACACTTCTTTAGTAGTAATTGATAGTAGCAAATAGAGATCAAAAGGCCAGGGCCTTATTGTAGATGACGGTTAAGGAGAATAATGATTCACCTTGGACTACTATAGAAGGAGAGGATAACTTGTTGGCTTTCCTTTCCTAAATTGGTGTTGAAATCTTGGGGCCCTGGTTTTCTTTTACTCGGTATGCGTTTTGTAACTGCTGTGCTGGCTTACTTGTTTTGATTGCTTTGTTCTGTTGCCTTCATTGTTTGGCTTCTCAGATTCATGGTTTTGGCAGTATCAATTTGAAGAGCATGCAAGCAGAGAATGTGAGGAACATTATTCCTCCAGCTTCTCGTACCTATAATTACATTGCACTTAAATTCCGTGATGAACCTTCACTCCATGTAAGAAATTTTAACACTGCTTTCGGCTTTCAGAATATCTTCCTCATCTTGGTTTTCCTTTTTTGTTTATTCCTTCTCGTCCATGCCCCTCCTGTTCCTAGCTCATATGTTTTTCTCAACATATATTTCTTCGAATGCACTCTTAAATTATGTCCTTGAATCCCACGTGTTCTGTTAATCATTTACATAAGTATGTACAGTGTCAACTTGTAGATGGATCAATCCCAGATGATTCGAGAATCCTATACAATAGGCATAAAATACTTCACTCACTGTTACATTCCATTGATTAGCAAGTCCAGAAGTGTTTTTTCAACTATACATGTCAAACTAGGGGCATGGACGAGGATTCTGTAAAGGTGCATGACTTTTGATTTGATTTGCAATGTCAAGAGTTGCAGACAAATGTTTTTGGTCAAATGGATAACGAGTTTTTTAATTTGGAAAAGCATACCTGTACTGTTAAGCAAAACAAGGCTTTAGCTTTATTTATCATGTCCTTATCTTCTCATACAAGCATTGTAATACGCTGGTACATATATTCCTGTGATGATACCTACACAATTAATCATCTTCATTGGTGTGCATCCATTCTTTCAGGGAAACACATTTCACGATGATGACAGTTTCCGATACATGGTGGTATTCCAATATGGATCAACTGTTCTGTTTAACATTCAGGACCATGAAGTTGATTCTTATTTGGCTCTTGTCAGACGACATGCTTCTGGATTGCTTGCAGAGTCAAGGAAGGACGGTAATGTTTTTCTCCTAGGACGTTGCTATTTCATGATATATATATTTATGAAACAATACATAATTTGCTTTTGAATATAGTTCTGCATGCATGCTCAACCCTTTTCCCAAACATCATGAAGTTGATGTTCTATTCGTCATTTGGTCACAACCTCACAGGGTCATCGTAAAATTTTATAATTACTTGAAAACTCTGTATTAATTTATTTTTGTCACATATTTAACGGAGTTAGGATCAATTCTAACATTCTTTTGAAACCAAGGTATATTCACACGGTGTGTATGGGCACATTTTCACTTTTTTCAGCTAGCTCTGTTTTTCTTATTCATGTCTTTTGTATGACATTATAGCTAGGAACTAGCTAATGAAGTTTGTCATCCAGGCTTATAATTGAATAACTTGCTTTTCTTATAGAACTCTTAGACAATTGCTAACTTTGAACAGACTACGCTGTGAAGGAGAAGCCAAACCTGACTGAATATATGGAAGGAGGCCCTGATTATATTGTCATTAAACAGCTTGATACTGATGCTATTCGTATTATTGCAACCGTGCTTGGCCAGAGTGTTGCTTTAGACTACTTTGTATCGCAGGTAGGCTAACTTTATACTCAGAATTCATATCAGCTTTTACGACATATCTCCTCCTATGGATATGGTTGGCCAAAGCTTCGCCCTTTAGCGTGATTTAGATTGTACGCGCTTTCTTTCTTCTAGATTGATGGCATGGTTCAAGAATTTGAAGTTATAAACCGCGAAATGGAGGTAAGTGGAACGTTTACATTGGACAGGAAGAAGCTTTTTCGTCTTGTTGGGAAAGCGAATTCAAGTCTTGCCGATATCATCCTGAAAGTTGGTCTGTTGGATAGGTATCATTTTTCATCTCATTCTTTCCGTGTCTCTAAAAAAGCTGGTATAAACAACTTCATGATATTAATATGATGGTCATACCATTGCTCAGATCAGAGATTGCTTGGAGAGAGGCAAAGTATGCACAGATAAACGAGTACATCAGAGAAGAATACGAGGTCACACAACGTTTTGGAGACCTCAACTTTAAGCTCAAGTTTGTTGAGGTTTGTTATCCCTTCCCTTTTAATTCCTACTACTTTCTCATGGTGTCATTGATGAAATGCTTGCTTAGTCGCCATATTGTCTTCATGTGGGTATAGTGATGTGGTGTTCTTATTAATTTTCTTTTACAGCACAACATTCATTTTTTGCAAGAAGCCCTTCAAAATAGACGATCCAATATCTCAGAGTATATCATCATTTTTTTGTTGACGGTTGAGAACGTGATAGGAATAGTCGAAATTCTCCATGAGACGGGTTCGCTGTGATCTAGTTGCTCATGTCTTCAATCCCTAACTTTATCATCATTTATCCCTGTGTTAGTTTTCAAGTACAAGGCATAGGGCAAGTCTGTAAAGACACCCATGATGGACCCTCATCAAAAAAGAGTTTCCGTAGATGCAGTATTTTATTGATACCTAGAATAAACTACAATGTGACTCAAAATGTAAAAACTCTTCACAACACATTCTTTTGTTACTTGAGAACTCAGAGATGCAACAAACTCCTTGAAGAGTTAAATACCAAAATCTATAGCTTCAGTTTTTGTTAACTATCAAAGCTCTATCAAAATACTATCTTTTTTGATTGGAAATGTTGTAAGACTTACTATTGCTTTTGATCATGGTGAATACATTGATGGTGATTTATCTTCTCTAAACTTGTTTCATATGCTGCGTATCTCTTCATTTACACTGAGCATAATACCATAAGCCATATATAGACGCAATTGTTACCATGCATCTTACCAATGATGAAGATCAAGGTCGTCCATCAACAAGCAAGAGAACCTAAAATCCAGGCAAAACTGACTGGAAATTATGTTCTTATTTTAATCAAGAGTAAACAAGAGATATATGTTTCATATAATGCATATAGAGCTACCCCTCCCAACATAATACCGTCACAAGTGTGTGACCCGGAGGTTTTACAAATTTTTCGTGGTAATTTTGCATATTTTGTATGGTAGCTTGAGGTATTATAAATTATTAAAAGTATTTAATATGTAGTAATATTATTTTATTTAATTTGAAAAAATGACACATATTTTATATAAATGTCTTATAAGTTATATAAAGTTTAGTTTTTTTTCATGAAGCTACATATTTTCAGTTTGTATGGTAAAATAAGAAACCTCCTAAAGTATGAAGATCACATGTAATTTCAAATTATTTTCCACCATTTTTATTTCTCTAAAAAAATATAAGCTTGTCGATTTTATAAAATTTTATATGTTAAGAGAGTTTTTATGCATTAAATAAAAAATTGGCTTTATAAATGGAAATAACAAGGATTAATAAAAATAATAATATATTTTGCCATAAAATATGTGTAAACAGTTAAATTTTATAAAGTTTTTTCAAGTTAAAAAAATCATGTAATAAAATTTATGTGTATTGACTATCAACTATCAAGTGATGCTTGTTTTTAAATATTGCATAATATATATTAGATAGTTTAAAAAAAATAAAAATATGGATCCTTTATTTAATTAAACAAATAATGTGGTTAAATTTTTAATATTTTTAATATTTTATAGTATTCGGAGGCTACCATGCGGAATATGCAAAACCGTAAGGCTATCGCATGGGATTTCGGAAAATCTTGTACTTTATATATACTAAACATCACCTATAGCATCACCATTTCCATAATTTGTGACTTAATTACCCTTCCTTAAATATCTAAAATTTCAACATAAAAGCAAATACAGCAAAACGCTGGCGTTGTAGATCTGAGTCGCAGGCAGGCTTTCGTCAATACTCGGTAGTAGGGTCGTAGCTCGGTCGGCCTGCAGAGAAGAAAAGAGAGGCGAGAGAGAGAGCGTCGGGAGTCAGAGTTAGGGTCGAGGGCGGTCGGTTCCGTCGGGGTCGAGTTGGTCTGGGCAGATCCGTTCTCGAGCAGGGTTGTAGTATTTAAAATTGCATTTCGTAATTTTATTTTGAGTTTTTTTTACTTGGAAAAAAGAAGTGTATGATAACGACGTCGTTTTGGTTTGTGTTAGTTTCAATCCGTTAGTTAAAACTGCGGAGCGGCGGAACCTTGTGCTGACCAAAACCAAAACCAAAACTAAAACCCTCAAAATTTCTCCGTAACCTAAACAGTAAACCCCCAGAACTGAAGGCTCGTTTCCATGGCGAAGGAGGCAGCGAAGCTCATAGAAGAAGAGAAAACAATGGAGAAGGAGGAGGCAACGGAGAAAAAGGCAGAGACGGCGCCGTTATCGAAGAACGCTCAGAAGAGGCTTCTGAAGCAGCAGAGATATGAAGCGAAGAAGGCGGAGAAGAAGGCTGAGATGAAGGAGCTCAAGAACAAGAAGAAAGAGGAGAAGCGCCTTGAATGGCAAGAGAAGCTTTCCACTGCTTCCGAGGAGGAGAAGCTCCAGATCGCCGAGTCAAGACTGTCCCTCAGGAAGGAGAGAATGGACAGGAAGTCGGAGGAGAAGGCGAAGAAGATCCAGCGTCTCGAACACGCCAAACTCCATGGCCAGAACGTTGTCATTGATCTCCAATTCTCCCACCTCATGTCGCCTAACGAGATGAACAGCCTCTCTCAGCAGGTCATTTCTCCTAAATTCCATTCCTAATTCCCTAATTTCAGTTTGTTTGTGAATTTCAATTTCATTCTGCAACGATTCAAAGATCATGCATTGCTATGCCTTCAACTTCAGTTTTGAATTCCTTTCTGCAATGAATCACAGATCATGTACTGCTATGCCGTCAATTCGAAATGTGCTTCCCCTGCGCACCTCTGGCTAACTGGTTGCACCGGAGATATTGGGAACAAGTTGAACGAAACTTCTGGATTTGATAAGTGGATGATCGAGAAAGAGGCGACATCGTACACTGAGGCCTTGCAGGATCGCAAGGATAAATTGGTTTATTTGACTGCTGATGCAGAGACCGTGTTGGATGATCTGGATTTGAGTGATATTTACATTATTGGTGGCCTGGTTGATCGCAATCGGTGGAAAGGGATAACTCTCAATAAAGCACAGGAGCAAGGGATTCGCACTGCCAAGCTACCGATTGGGAGTTACTTGAAGATGTCTAGCTCTCAGGTCTGTTCAAATTGCTTTTTCTGCTGTTCATGATCAAGTAATATGAAATGTTGAATTTTTTGTGAAATGATATATGCAAGCATACTCCACAAGATTCATAGGACAAACATGGATTAATTGGTTGTTCTTAACATGCATGAAGAAGTTTCTGAACAAGGTTTTATATTGAGTTAGTTCAGTGTGGAATGGTATCTTTGTCAAATCTCTTACTCCAGTATAATAGTTTTTGGTCAGGCTGTGACAATAACATTCATCGCTTATATTTATCTTCTGCAATGCTTGATTAGTTAAACTGCATAATTCTTGATGATTTGTTTGGATAAATCTTGTAAAGAAAGAGAAGGAAGATGTGAAATTTTTGCAACAACAAGAAATCAATAATCAGATTTCTATTTTGTGCTGTTTTCGGTTGACATTGAGGCCTTTATAATATTATGTGAATTATAGGTGCTGACTGTTAATCAAGTTTTGGAGATATTGCTCACGTACTTGGAAACTAGAGATTGGAAAGCTTCGTTCTTTAAAGTGATTCCACAACGGAAAAGGTGTGGAGCTGTGGCTGATGCGAATGAAAGTGAAGCAGAAGACGTAGAATCAGAGGTCAAGGAGAATTCATCTATAAGCCAGAAGAAGAAGAAGATTTCTTCTCCAACAGATGATGGGGAAAATGAAGATTGAGAACCATGTACAATGTGGTGAACTTCAGAAGGCTGATACGCCTGAGACGGATAACATTTCAGCACCTTCTGCTTCTCATGAATCACATTCAAAATTTTGTGTACTATTTAACTTATATATCATCAAAGCATCGAAGATCTCATTGAATGATGAGCATCTTCTGAACCCTGAGGCTAATAGAATGCATTGTGAGGACCAGAGTTACTTTCAAGTTTTGTTATCGAGTCTTGCTTCAGGGATTATACATCGCTGTCAAGTGTATTGTTAAGGTGCTGATCTTGCTAAGTTAAGTGAGGTTTAATTTTGTCTTCCTTTACACTCAGCGTAACATTATAAACCATATATAGACGCCATTGTTACCATCTTACCAATGATGAAGATCACAGTCGTTACAGTTGTACATCAACAAGCAGGAGGACCTAAGATCCAGGCAAACAGATTGGAACCCTGAAAGACCCACCAATGTTTTTTTTAAGTAACATCATAATTGTGTCTGAATGCTTAAATGAGTACTATATCGAACATTTCCTAGTTATCATTAATATAAAAAAAATCCATCAAACAAAAGAATCTAAACCTTAACCCATCTAATCTCATCCAAAGACTCTCTCATCCAAAGACTTCAAAAGACGATGCACTATCGAGCACATCCTATTTCATCATTTCAGAGTTCCTGAATCCTAACAGCATCTCTTGGAACATCATATGCATCTCGGGGCCTCGTTTTCTTAACACCAGCAGTAAAGGCTACATTGTCAGACTTGTAGCCTTCGACAGCAACGCTAGTGACCTTGACCCAGACCAGGAACTTGGTCTTCATACCTTCTATTCCCATAAGCTTTCCCCTCAGCAGAATGGCTTTCACTCTCGTTGTGTATCTTATAACTGAAGAATCCTTGAAGGTCACTTCACAAGGATATGGCAAATGAACTATAAGCTTAGCCTTTGTCTCGTCAAACTCATAACAATTTATGTTCTGAGGAAACAGGCCTGGTGGTAAGTTGTACTCTTTAAGGAGCTCGGGTAAGCTCTTAGGTGGCTTTCCTGCAACAAACCGAACCAAGCAATTCATATCATTTTTTTAGCATGTATGAATCCTATGTAACATTGATCACATGACACATATACTGTTGAGCTCATGTTCACAGCCAAATGGCAAAGGAATTGTGGAAGAACACTGCATTACCCTTTAGCTTGTCGAAAATCCATTTTGCTTTCTGCTCAACTGTGTTTGAGAAGATCTGAAGAAACAAAAATGACATAAACTAATTATCACAGAATGTAAAAGGTCATAGGGGAGATCCTAGATAGATTCATCAGCTTATACAAAAGAACAGGATGTTACCAGAAAGAATCAGACCCTACCAATATACAACAAATAGGATAAACAGCCTTCAGAGGTTCATAATCATTAAATGCTTCTCTTTGAGGGAAACTGTTGACACAGTCGACTTACCAAAACTAAAATCACAGCTATAAAAATTCTCGAGTACAAACTGTTTGGAGTTTGAGTTACTATAAAATGCTTCTGTTTGAAGTTTTGATTAGTAGTGAATAATAAGTCACTATAAAGTGAGAGATCATTTGACCAAAAAAAAAATAAAGTGAGAGATCAAATTAAATGCCTCTCGAATAAAGAAGAAACCCATCTTCTCTGATCTGCAAAATCTACAAAAGCGCTTACATTAACCTTACCCAGATCAATATCTTAAAGAACCATTTCAAAATTTGCCCAAAAACCAAAATTCCAAATAAATCGGGCGAAGAAATCGCACTTTTGAAAAATCAGCATTATCATCCAGAGCAAGAAAATCAACCCAATAAGCATAAATTTGCAAGAATGCAAAGGAATTGAGGGAAGATAAGGACTAACAGTGAGATCTTCGGAGATGTCTTTGATTTCTTCTTTGGCTTTTTTGGTAATCCAGAAGCTCCCGGATTTGATGCTCCCTACTTTTGCCAAGGCTTTCTCCATTTTTCTCTTTTACTTTCACTTTCTCTCTTTCCCTTGTGCAAAGGTCGAAAATGGAGAATGGAGGAAGAAGAGTGAAAGTGAAGCTCAAGTAGAAGAAGCAGAGAAATGGAGAAAGTGGGAATGTGAACAAGAACACACTAATAAGAAAGAAAAAACAGCTGGTTTTAGGAAAGGGAAAATCAGGCTCTTATCTTTCACTATCCCCAATGCTGTACTACCGGATTTTCCGTTCATTTATTATTCTTCTTTACTATTTTTGGGGACGTGAAAAAGGTTTATATGTAAATCCGACCCAATAAATTAAAAACACCAGTGATTCAATTGGATCGAGAGTTCTATTCATCTTAGATATATCATTTTGTCTAATGGGTTCATAGGCCCAACTCAAGTTCGATTTTTTAGTTTCGGTTTTTCATCATGTTCGACTATCATTTCGGTTTATGTTCTTACTCTTTTATAAACATGGGCTTAGTTGTATTAGGGTTTAGGGTTAAACCATATAGGCGGGAAAATGAGCCTAGGAGTGAGGTACAACTGGGAGGTGAGGCCTTTGCGAAGACGGAAAATTTTAAGTATCTATGATCAGTTTTGCAAAGCGATAGGTATATTGATGAGGATGTTAGGTCTCGTATTTAGAGAGGTCGGTAGAAGTAGAAGGTGGTTTCATGAGTTCTATGCGACAAGAAGGTTCTTCTCAGGCTTGCGATCCCCTATGGTGTAGAATGTTGGCCAACGACTAAGGCTCAGAAGTAGCAGCTTAAAGTTGCAGAGATGAGGATGCTTAGATGGATGTGTGACCACACGAGTATGAACAAGTTAGGAATGAGGAGATCAGAGGCAAGCTTAGGGTAGCTAGCATAAAAGACAAGTTGCGGGAAGCGAGACTGCGATGGTTTGGCCATGTCCAGAGACGGAGCCCAGACGCGACAGTTAGAAAGTGCAAGCGTTTGGATTTAGGGGCTTACCGGAGGGATAGAGGTCGTCCGAAGAAGCTTTGGGTGGAAAACATAAGGCTGGATATCGGTTTGCTAGGGATTTCCGAGGATTTGACACAGTGCAAACAGAGTTAGAAGGAGAAGATTAACATGTTAGACAACTAGTCAGCTTGTTGGTGGAGCCTTCTAGTGAAGCCTTGTCATCTTGTGTTGGCTGTCGTTTTTCTCGCTTAGTGAGCTTATTTCGGTTAAGCTTAGTTTTTTCTTTTCTTTCTTTAAGCCATAATAGTAGTTTTTGTTTGTTTGTTGGGTTTTTAGGTTTTAGGTTTTCGGTTTTTTCGGTAAAGTTTGTTGAGTAGTCCAGTCCGTGTTTCTAGGGTCGTATTGGGCGCATTTAATCTAGGTCTGAAATGCCCTCACCCTGAGCTCCCAGATCTTGTATTTGCAGGATTTTTCTAGGTAAATCTTCTTGTTGTTAGATCGTATACGCGCACAAGGACCCGATGGTGCACCACCTTGTGTGCCTAAACGGTCTTGTCCACCTATGGTAGGTGCGCCCTAGCAACAAGCGTGGTGGGCCTATGATAGGCACACCAACTAATGATCTCACAAACTTGGCTTCTCTAAACTTTCCGAGTCTTGTGCACCTAAGATAGGCGCACCAGGCTCCATCGGACGGTAATTTTGGTTTTTAATTTACCCACTTAGGCGTACTAAACTACCCTTTTAAAATATGCGCACCAAATAGTATACAAATAGATAAGAAATAGTGTACGAATAGCCGATTTGCTACACTATGCCCCAAACTCCCAAATAACTTGTGGTTTCACTCAAACCTAATTTTTTTTCTACCCCTCTACTTCATTTATTACTTTCTTGGATTCGAAAATTTTTACCCATCATCTTCCTCCTTCATTTTTGTTATATCATTTTCTTCCTTCAATCTACCACCTATATTCATGTATTGAGTTTGATTTTGTTGACTTTTCATCTAATTTGTTCATACAATGATTTTTAGTTCATACTTTGCTAATTATTCATATGCGATTTGATTTTAAATTTGTGATGATTTTTTTATTTTGATAACCAAACGTAGATATTTAGGAATGACCGATTTAGACAGTTTTAACAAAAAGTTTAGGAATAACAGAGCCCAATTCTTAATTCCAAACCGGATATCTGATTCTTAATCTGATTCCCAACATGGTACCAAACAAGCCCATGATAGATTGGATGTACATGCAATTATTAGGCTATTCAATAAACAAAAGCAATTATATGTAGAGTGATTTATTGTTTTTGAGATGTACTTACTCCACATTAATCTCCACCCCAGTGAACCAACTATTATAGACCCGAAGTGTGAAAAATTAGCCGGAAGAAAGTAGCAATATTAAAGGGGTTGTTCATTCTTGGACCCAAAAAAGGGCTTGTTACCTTGTTAATTCTTTTCGCAAATATTCGAAGTAGCCCGCAAACAAAAAAAAATTTAGATAACTAAACAAGCTAATAACTTTTTGCACACAAGAAAATTGAATTTTATTAATATAATAATCTAACACGTTTAGATAGCATGGTGTAAAAATTAAAAAATAGTGTGTAAAAGTCAAATGATCTATTATCGAGTATGAATCCTTCCTACCTACTCCCTAATGCCTTTCATGATGGTTGTGTGTTCCCTTTAGATTCAATACACCTAGACATACACATCTTCTATAAATAGCAACCCATGTTAAGGCCAAATCCCACATTGCTCTTTTCTCTCTCCTCCAAATCTCTTCTCATAGTCTCGAAGTAGGAGTGTTTGTGAGTGTATGGGTATCCGGAGATTCTCCATTGGTGGCCAAAGTTGTTCATGTGTCCTCGTCGTTGCCTTGTCTCGACATTGTTTTCGAGCCCTTTTATATTTTTTGACTCTTTATTATCGCCAAAATTTAGGATAAAGAGTATGTTTATTAAAGGAATCAATAATATTAAAAGAGGTAGTAAGGGATTCATACTCTATAAATTTCCTTTATAGATGAGGGAAAGTTTACATGTATATATATATATATATCAAATGATAGTATACAAAGACTCGATACAGACGATAAACTCAAACTAAGGACTCAAAGGCTCCCTGATATGTCGCTCTAGGTGAAGCTCTCTTAACCGAACCACAGCCTGTCGTGGTTCTCCCACTTCTCATTCTCTTACTTTCATCATCCCCATTAGTCTTCTTTCCTTTTGGTGACGAAAAACCCTAGGAAGAATTGTTGATGTTCTCCTTGTAATGTTGCTAATGTAACTTTATATATATGACACGTACTCTCCTCCAATTGCAAGAAGCTTACACTAGTTAGAGGAGCCTAACTCTTTTATTGCTTCTAGGCCTTATCCATTGAAAATCTCATTATTTTTCTAAAGCAAATAAGCCGATGAACCAACATAACTCAACTCCCACAATATCTAGAGAATTTGCCTTATAACTACAATTAACTACCACAAAACCACACCATCAACAGAACTTACATTTAAGGCTTTTTTACCGGAACTCACCCTTACAATATGCGATATTCACATAAACCACTCTTTCAACGACTATTTATCGAGAACCACTCCTACAATGCATTCTGTTACGTTTTTACCACCCAATTAAAATTTTCCGTTTGAAATCCCATAAGTTATTGCAATGACCCTTTTTGCCCCTCTTTTTTCTCCCAAATTACACCACTATATGCCTTTTTCTCCCTCGACTAAGCATATCGATGAGCCACATCAAACATCAAAGCCAAGCTTTGCTTTCTTGTGAAATTACAAAGAAGAACATAAAAAATGTGGACAAACACTAAATTCTCAGTCACTAAATGCAAAGGGGTATTGAATACGAAAGAACCTTTAAGATGAAGAAGAAGCATAAGTTCAAAACGGGCATCAATTTTTGTTCACTCAACTTCTTAATCCCATCCTCATAGAAAACAATCCGCTTATCCAATGTATTCCTCACACATTCCATGATCTTCGACTCATAAACCTTACATATTTTCGCATCGATCTGGTTCATGTAAATCCAGCTTACAACACCTAGGTCGAGTGCAAAACTGATCAGAACAGGTGATCAATTTGCAATTGCAGAGTCGAGATCGGACAATTGAAAAGCGGAAATCTCACCGTTTTTGTTTCTTCGAATTGAATTCGACTTCAATTTTGGCATACACTTTCTTCACCTGATTAGTCGCCGAATTGTCACTCGATTTCGCCTTGTTTACAAACACAATGATCCATTGGTTCTCGTCGCCTACAACCGATTTGAGTTAATTCTTAACAACGTTTTATACTCGTCGAGATCCTGTATCAAAAACCAAAATCAAAAATTTGAATTTGAAATTCTAAGGTTATGAACTACCTGACCTTGCAGGTGACGAGAATGACAATTGCGTATGGTTCGTGAAACCAGAAGACCAATTGATGCAAAAAACTGATCACGGAGCCTCGAATCGGAGGTGAGGATGAATTCGGCGGACAATTTCTCGACGATTACAAGGTTTTGAGATTTATTGTTTAAGCTGACGTTCTTCAAAGGTAATCGTTGTTGAAACGGATCTTCAACCTTTGGTCAAAGATCGCTCAAATCTTCAATTGTGAAATCGAAAATAATTGTTTGAATCCGAATTCAAAAGGTGAATGAAAATTGACACAATTGAACAATGTGAGAGATTTTTACCAACGATGCATGACGAGATGATGAAACGTGTTCTAAGTAATTGGACATAGTGTGGACGATCATTAAGATTGATAATTTTGGGAGCACAATTGAAGATAGGGTTGTAATTTGGGAGAAAGAAGAGGGGATAAAAGGGTCATTGCACCAATTAACGGGGTTTGAAGCGGAAAATTTTAATTGGGTGGTAAAAACGTAACGGAATGCATTCTCCTGGTTGTTCTACGTGAATATGATATACTGTAAGGTGATTTCCGGTAAAAAAACCTACGTTTAAACACCTAGATATTGGAATTATTCCTCACAAGAAAAGTGATCTACTAATTAGAATTTTAAATGTACGTCCTGCAGAGGAGCAAAAGGAGGTAAAGTATAGTTCATCAAGCAATGTATAAGTTTAATATGATACAGGGAAAACGTTTATAACAGAATTGGTCAACATTTTGGTCAAGCAAATCCAATCGTGGAGGAGACGACACGTGTTTTAATCTGAAGCTTTGATCAAATTGTAAATTTCTGTTGAGTTTGTTATGTCTTAAATAGCAGAATTTCCTTGTAATCGGTATCCAATTGTAAGACTTCCGAATTCCTCTTTCTCAATAAGAAATCTATGACTTCCTCGGAATTTCTCTATTGATTGTGTTTCATTGCAATCAATCATCAGGTAATTCAGATTTGAGTTGTTGTTTGTTAGAACATTAGATCAAGGTTATCTTCTTGGTTTACAAATTCAGAATTCCTGCATTAAAGGTATCAGAGCCATCGACCTGCGACAATTGCAGAAACCAGAGCTCAAACCATTTTGCGAGAATCGGTGATGAGAAAGCTGAAGAAGCCGTTTCTTCGAAGTTTGAGATGTTGGAAGCTCGTATGCAGAAAATGGATGCTGAGTTTAAGGAGAATCTGGCGAATTTGTTTGAGGCAGTCAAATTGATCTCACCGAATCGTGGAAATGTGGTTCGATCGGAGCAAATTCCGACTAGCAATGTTCAATTGCCGACAATTGGAGGTGAGACTTCCTTTGCTAATCAACAAAATCCACCGAATTTTCAAGATCTGACTCGAGATCGACAAGGATATTCAGGTATGACTCGCCTTTCAAAGATTGATTTTCCTAGGTTCAATGGAGATAAAGTCCAGGATTGGCTCTTCAAAATCGAGCAATTCTTTCTGATTGATCGTACTTCACTTGAGCTTAGGGTTGGTTTAGCGTCCATTCACTTTGATGATAGGGCTGCTACTTGGCATCAATCATTAATGCAAACTGATGTTGGCAAAGCTTTAGCGTGGGATTGGATTAGGTATAAGCTAGGCCTTGATTCTAGAAAGATTTGGTGAAATTCTTGATGATCCTATACTTTGATTGAAAAATTTGCAAGAAAAGGAAGGCATTGTTGAATATCATAATCAATTTGAAGTCATTAGAACCCGAGTCAATTTGCCTGAGGGTTATTTGGTCAATGCTTACTTGGTAGGATTGAGATTAGATACTCAGATGCATGTGGGCATGTTTCAACCTAAGACAATTAGGCAGTATTTCATGCTTGGCAAGCTGTATGAATCAGCTCATTCTAAAAGGAGCTTTGGTAATTCCACTAGTTCTTTCTGATCTTGTTTTAGTGGTAGTAAAAGCAGCTTTAATCAGAAAAAGGATTCAGAGATGGTTAGTGAAGGTTTATTAGGACCGAAACCTAAGGAATCATCTCTTGCTCCTAGGAAGTTTTTAGCTAGGGAAGAAATGAATGATAGGAGATCTAAAGGGTTGTGTTATTTTTGTGATGAGAAATATACTCCTCGTCATTCCATGAAACACAAGAAGACACAGCTCTATATGTTAGACTTGGAAGAGGAGAGTGTTGACAGAGTTGTTGATTTAGATTCTGAGGAAGAAGAGGATAGTGAACCTGTGCAAATATCTGTTAATGCAGTAGCAGGTGTTTCTGACTTCAGGATTATGAGGGTGAAAGGTATGCAGGGACAACAAGTCTTATTCATTCTCATTGATTCAAGAAGCACACACAATTTTATTGATAAGGGCATTGCTGAGAGATTGGGCTGTAGGTTGACAAATGCTGGTTCTACTAAGGTCACTGTGGCGGATGGGAGTACTTTACAAGTACTTGGTCTTATAGAAGGCTTTGAGTGGAATTTTCTACAGGTTCCTTTCAAGATTGACTTTATGGTTATACCACTTGGTTGTTGTGATATGGTGTTAGGTATTCAGTGGCTTCAGAATTAAGGATCTATCAAGTGGGACTTCAAGAACTTGACCATGAAATTCAAGTTGAGTGGGAGGAAGCTAGTGTTGAATGGTATTAAGCAGGGATCTGTTAGAGAGATTAAAGCTAAGAAATGTGCTAAGTTGAGTAATTAGTTTGTTCAGTTAGCTATGATTTGTTTGTCTCAGATTGATAATGATGTGTCTACATTTGAACAGTTAGTTTGTTCTTCTTCATCAGTGGAATTAAAGTTGACAGATTCAGGTATATCTGCATTATTGGAGCAATATGATGATTTGTTTCAGCTGCCGGTTGCATTACCTCCTTTTAGGAAGGGTTTTGATCATCAAATTCCTTTGATAGATGGTGCTAATCTAGTTAATCAGAGACCATACATGTATTCTGTTTATCAAAAGAATGAAATTGATAAAATAGTGTAGGATATGTTGAAAGAGGGCACTATTCAAACTAGTTCAAGTGATTATGCTTCTCTTGTGGTTTTGGTGAAAAAGAAAGATGGTACTTGAAGACTTTCTGTTAATTATAGGAAATTGAATAGTATGATAGTGAAGGATCGGTTTCCTATACCATTAATTGAGGACCTAATGGATGAGTTGGGAGGTTCTTCAGTTTATTCCAAGATTGATTTTAGGTCTGGATATCATCAAGTGCGTATGCATCCTTCAGATATTCACAAGACTGCATTTAAGACACATAGTGGTCACTATGAATACTTAGTTATGCTCTTTGAGTTAACTAATGCTCCTGCTACGTTTCAAGGCTTGATGAATTTTGTTTTTAAACAATTTCTAAGGAAATTTGTTCTAATATTTTTTGATGATATCCTACTATACAATTCTTCTATGGCAGATCACATTGAGCATTTGAAGTGTGTCTTTGAAGCTATGAAGGAGAATCAGTTATTGGCTAAGTAGAGTAAATGCTCTTTTGCTACAGACAGAGTAGAGTATCTTGGTCATTTTATTTCAGCCAAGGGTGTTTCTAATGATCCAGGGAAAATCAGAGTTGTGGCTAATTGGCTTATACCAAAAAACCTTAAGCAATTGGGGGGTTTCCTTGGCTTAGCAGGTTATTACAGGAGATTTGTGAAGAATTTTGGTGTCATTGCAAGGCCTTTAACTGCTGGCATCCACTAGCATACATCAGTAGGCACTTGAAAGGTAAACAACTACACTTGTCCATTTATGAGAAAAAATTGCTAGCTGTGGTATTTGTTGTTCAAAAGTGGCGTCACTATTTGCTTATTGGCCACTTTATTATTAAGATTGATCAAAGAAGTCTTACGTACTTGCTTGAACAGAGATTAATTACTCCAATTCAGCAATAGTGGCTACCTAAATTGCTTGAATTTGGATATGAAATCCAATATAGAGAAGGTAAAGAAAATTTGGCAGCTGATGCCTTGTCTAGGATGGAAGGTGCAGAGGTGTTGCATATGGCTTTATCTATTTTGGAGTGTGATATTATACAACAGATTCAAGCTGGTTATGAAACTGATAGAGCTTTGAAGGATATAATTGAGGCTTTAAAAGTGGATCTTAGGGCCAAAAAGCATTATTCTTGAACTAGAGAGATATTGAGAAGGAAGAGGAAACTGGTGGTGCCTTTTGATCAAACCTTGAGAATCAATGCTCTGAAACTGGGGGGTCATTCAGGAAGAGATGTTACCAATCAATGAGTGAAGGGTCTGTTTTATTGGAAAGGTATGGCTAAGGATATTCAACATTTCATTAGAAGCTCTTAAGTTTGTCAGCAATGCAAATATGATAATTCTGCTTATCTTGGTCTTTTACAACGCTTGGCAATTCCTGAGGTTGTTTGTGTTGATGTATCAATGGACTTTATTAATGGTTTACCGCTTTCATTTGGTAAATCTGTGATATTTGTGGTGGTGGTGGATAGACTCAACAAATCTGCTCACTTTATGGCTTTATCTCATCCTTATTCAGCTGTAACAGCTGCTCAATCTTACTTGAATAATGTTTTCAAATTGCATGGATTTCCTCAATCAATTGTCAATGACAGGGATTCAGTTTTTTTGAGTGAATTTTGGGAGGAGCTCTTTCTATTGTAAGGGGTATCTTTGAAATTGTCTAGTGTCTACCATCCTCAAACTGATGGGCAGACAGAGGTGGTAAATAGGTGTATTGAAACCTATTTGAGGTGCATGACTAGTGATCGTCCCCATATGTGGAGTAAGTGGCCTCCACTAGTTGAGTTTTGGTATAATACTTCATATCACTCAACCACTAACATTACTCCATATGAGGTTGTCTATGGTCAACCTCCACTTGTACATTTGCCTTATTTACCTGATGAATCAAAGGTTGTTGTGGTGGCTAAATGTTTGCAAGAGAGGGAGAACATGATCAAAATTTTGAAGTTTCATTTGCTAAGAGCTCAACATAGGATGGAGCAAGCTGCAAATCTGCATAGGCAAGATAGAAGCTTTGAAATAGGAGATCTTGTGTATGTTAAGCTCCAGTCATACAGGCAGCAGTCTGTGGTTGTCAGAAAGTCTCAAAAGCTTGCACCAATATAAGGTGTTGGACAGAATTGGCAAGGTGGCTTACAAGTTGCAGTTGCCTAGTTCTTCTCAAGTCCATCTAGTTTTCCATGTTTCTCAACTCAAGAAACATGTGGGTGATGTATTCACTTCTACTGATTTGCCTCATGTACTTGTTGATGCTTTAGTGCGTAAGCCTGAGTCTATTTTGGAGAGAAGAATGGTTAATAGGCAAGGAAAAGCTGCTACTCAGGTGCTTGTGAAATGGACTAATTAGCATGAAGAAGAGGCCACTTGGGAATTCTATTTTGACTTGGTCAAAAAATTCCGAGATTTTGAAGCCTAACAAACCTTATGGGTAAGGTTTTTTAGGGAGGGAAGTTGTGATACGGGGAAAACGTTTATAACAGAATTGGTCAACATTTTGGTCAATCAAATCCAATGGTGGAGGAGACGACACGTGTTTTAATCTGAAGCTTTGATCAAATTGTAAAATTCTGTTGAGATTGTTATGCTTTAAATAGCAGAATTTACTTGTAATTTGTATCCAATTGTAAAACTTCTGAATTCCTCTTTCTCAATAAGAAATCTATGGCTTCCTTGGAATTTCTCTATTGATTGTGTTTCATTCCTATTAATCATCAGGTAATTCAAATTTGAGTTGTTGTTTGCTTAAACAATAGCTCAAGATTATCTTCTTGGTTTACAAATTCAAAATTCCTGCGTTATAATACCTCTATCGTTAATTTACTTGATCCATATGACAAATTAGAAGTAATCTTTCCCTAGAGGAGGTAATTAAAGCATACTTCAACAAGCCATCAAAACAACTAGGAGCTGTATCAAATTCAAGAAGTAGGTTTACTTGCCCCGTTTGTTCGGAATTTGCTTGTCGTGGCTCAAATCCTTAGTGTCACTTACTATCTTATCTTATTTTTATTTTGAATATTGCTTTTTTGTTGGACATAAGAATAAATTTCCTTTTAAATAATAAAAAAATCAACTTATATACAATAAATCCAAAGTTTAAAAGGGGCAAGGTGCCTATTATAGACAAATTTGATGTTGATGCTAGAAAATTTGACATGCCAATAATTCAACGGTCGTGGCTTGATCGTGGAAGAAGTGCAATAATTTTGATAATCCTATTTCTTAACCCAAAATAAAACCAAAAAAGGAAAATTGTGAGAACCTAATGCATCAAACGATGCGCAGCTACTCTTATACGAACAAAACGGTGTCGTTTCAACTGTAGTCCAATGTCGATACACAGCTTGCGTATCGCTAATTCGCCATGGTAATAGGACAACAAAGTGAGGTCGGTCTTCACTCTCCGTCCCACCACAAAGCAACCACAATCACTAAGAATCTGTTGAGAGAGAGAGAAAGAGGAAATGGCGGTCTCTGGAGATCTCGGAGTTTTTGCTCCTCATCGGTCTCACCTTCTCCGGCCTTCTCTGCTTTGTTCTTCGCAGGTTTGAAGACCTAACTCTTGCATTTATCAAGTCTCTGAATGAAATTTCTCTAATTTCGAATGCAAATTTTCCTTAACATTGTTATTCTGCTCTCATCCTTCGTATGCTTGACCAAGGATTGAGACTTGAACCCTAATTTCTGTTGAGTTTGGCAAGTAATGCGTATTTGGTCATGAATTTGGGGTTGCTGGATGATTGTGAGGGAATTGAGTGTGCGGAATTGACGATGTCACATGCTGTATCTGTGAATTTGGTTTTGTTTTATTGCGTTTGCATCTGAAAATTGGCGATGTTACATGATATCTGCTATGTGGCTTAAGCACTGACGTGATGTTGTTTCTCAATTCTTGGGTTAGGGTTTTCTGTTTGTATCTTCATGTTCCTGCCGTTTATCAAAAGTTAGACATTTTAAATGTTGTTTTGGTAAGAGTAGCAGCACTTTGCATCATTGCATTTCTTTGGAAATGTGGATGAAGTATGAATGTATCATTATATTAGATCTCCATTTTGACATTTGTATGAAATTTTGGGATGCCCCTTACATATTGCTTTCTTCATGTTCTTTTCGTATCATCCCTTCACATATGTTTAAGCTTGATGTGTGAGGATAGTATGATTCTGCATATAGTTATCGGTTGCTAGTTGCTAATGTTAATAGAGTTTTTCTGGTGAATGGATAATTAAAGTTTTTATTGACCATTTCATTCTCTTGAGCGTAATGACACGCTCCCATCTATCATTGAATTGCAAAACTGAGATAATTTCGTAAATGATGTTATGGAAGTGTAACCAGAGGCTGACTGTTGACTGACCGAGTAGCATGATGCTTTGATAACTTGGTACTTGTCGCTCCTGCAGTAAAGTTTTTTTTTTTGCAAGGCGAATTTGAGATTAAATAGTAGTATTTATTTGAAATGGCTAGTTTGACTTTAATAATAAGCTCAATTTTTTGTAATTATCATACAATACTAGTTTAACCCCGTACCATGTACGGGTAAAGTGATTATAAATCCAATTTAATATAGATTTGTAATGTCAATGATCACTTTAAAATTATAGGATCATATGTATTTATCTTCATATTGTGATTAGTGTTTTTTTACCAATAGTAAATCAACTCATAATATAAATCAGTTGGATTTGTTTAAAAATTACTTTACTATAAATATCACGTTTTATTAAATAATAATACTTATTAGAAGAATTTAATTAATTCTTGGTAAGTGATAATTCATAATTTTTGGGATAATTTATAATTTTTTATAACTTTTAACCAATTTTTATGGGATAAGATTATATGAGATTCTAATTACCTAATTTGTATAAAGGAGGGTCCGACTGATTATTTTGTTATAGAAATGACATGTGGCGCAAATTTTTGTGAAGACATTGTCTCCGCTTTATACTATAGGTAAGTATAGATATTGATTTCTCGAAAACGGTGGGTTTTATAACAAAAACGTTTATACCGATTTATGGTCCAAAATGGAAAAATGGAAACACTCAAGAATCAAAATTGCGTATCCTTTGATTATACTAAAGAGAATTTTTTTTGGTCGACGATCACACTAAGTAGAATTGAAGTTAGTATGTTTGAACAATATTTATAAAGTGAGCCATAATTATAGGATGATTTTTTTAGGAGAAGATAAAATTAAAGATAGATAGTATGAGTTAAGATAAAATTAAAGATTAATAGTATGAGTTAAGATAAAATTGAAGATTAGATAATTAAGGAAAATAAAAGATATAAAGTTGTTATTATCTATTTGAGGTGGAAAAAAGAACTAAAATCAAGCGGGGTCAGAATCAACGTGGTGGCTCGAAAACGGTCGGCTTTTATAATATATATTGATTATGAATAACACCCTTCAGTTGGGAAAAAAAATTCTACCAGACTTAATATACTTTTGATTCATCAGTTCAATACCATGTTGTGCCAAATTCCAAATCCTGGAACACTCTCCACTCAAGAGTCCAAACCAAAATCTGTTTTGTGGCTGAAACAATATTTCCCAGACAGTGTACCTTCTGCTTATCATTCTTTTGACCGTTCTCATTGAATAATAACTGCCAGTCCTTCATTGGAAGTAGAAAGAATGGTGTTTGAACTTGACGTGCTATTCAACACTTGAAAATTGTTTCAAAATCTACCAAAACTATAGTATTTACTTTTTTATAAAGAAATAAGTAAATAACCAGGTTTATAAGCTTTTTATTTATTAATCTTGCAGGCAGAGCATTCCTGTTTCCTTAGAAGAGGTGTGAGCATTTCTGCAACCATGCCAAGGAAGTCCCGTCCTGGATCAAACAGCCTTACTGCCCACTGCCAGTCCAATGTCACTTTCAGGGTGACTGAAGGTGACAATATGTCGATACAATCCATAAACCAAGATGCTGAGAACCTTCTCCTCAACGCCATCAACATGAACTTCTTTGAGCGCTTGAACTTGGCTTGGAAGATCATCTTCCCATCGCAACACATGAAGAAGAGCTCAAATGCAAACATTGCCAAGCAACGGTTGAAGATGATCCTCTTCTCCGACAGATGTGCTGTCAGCGACGAGGCTAAGCAAAAGATAGTGAAGAATATTGTGGGTGCCCTCTCGGACTTTGTGGAGATCGAGTCGAGGGAAAATGTCCAGCTCAGCGTCTCAACAGACACAGACTTGGGAACTGTGTATTCAGTCACGGTTCCTGTTAGGAGAGTGAAGCCCGAGTATCAGGAAGATGATGGAGCTGGGTCAATAACCAATATAGAGTACAAGGACAGTGGTGAGACATCTGGGTCTGTTGATGTGAGATTTGATTTCTATGTTCCAGAATGACCCTTCTTGTAAGAGTTGGAAGTTGGAGTTCTGATTTGCTTTATGTGACATTCTAGCTAGTTTGATGACTGTTCTTATGTGTATATATGAATTGGCTTCTTCATTTCTGTTTTAGTCTGCTTGTACCTTTGATGGCATTGCGGCCATATGCTTCATGCGTACGTGTGAAATTCTTTCCCACTTTTCAGGATGTACTTCTTCATTGCTTCTTTTTTGATGGCTACAATTCCCAAAAGAGGTCGCTATGGCTTTAGCTTATGTCAAATATTTTTACCTCAGTGTTTTAGTGGACTTTTTTTTTCTTTTAAATGTTGTTTTGTTGAGGTAAAAGCTACCTAAAAATGTACATGTGCACGGAGCAGAACAATTCACCAGAACTCTTGTTCTCTGTAATGCAAGATAAACTTAAGTTAAAAATTAGATAATTTAAATTAGTAAGAGTTCTCTGTAATGCAAGATAAACTTAAGTTAAAAATTAGATAATTTAAATTAGAGACTAACTGGGTACATCATGTGTCTTTTTTAGGTTGTGTCGCGCATTTTATCCAACTCTTCATCATAACCCCCAAATCCAGACCACCCGATAAATGTTGTTTTTGTTGTCGTCAAATTAGGGGAATTGGGTACATCATGTGTCTTTCTTAGGTTGTATCGGGCGCATTTCATCTAACTCATCATAACCCCCAAATCCAGACTACCCGATAAATGTTGTTTTTGTTGTCGTCAAATTAGGGATATACACATACTTCGAATTGAGAAAACAAAGTTTTTAAAGGCTTCTCCATAAACGACGTCGTTTTACGTTTTGGTGGGATGCCAAAATTTAAAATCTACAGAATTGCTTTCCTCTCAAACGTCTCTCACAATCTCTGTAACACAGTAGCCTTTCAGAATTGCCCTAAAAATGGATGGAAGATTGAACTTCGAAAGTCCGATCTCGGATGCAATTTCGCGGGTTCGGTTCGCTCCGAGCTCCAACAATCTTTTAATCTCTTCCTGGGATTGTGTGAGTAACTCAACCCTCCACTTGAATTTTCAATTTCGATACTTGCAAATTTCGATTCATTTGTAATTGTTTTATCCCGGTGAATTTGGGCAGAGTCTTCGACTGTATGATGTAAGTAGCTCTGTGCTTAGGCTAGATGTCGAAGGAGACCTCCAGCTCCTTGATTGCTGTTTCCAAGACGAGTTGGTTGCTTATGCTGCTGGTTGTGACGGTTCCATTTGCAGGTTCTTTTTTAAACTTAAAATCTTTCATTTCTATTACTTGAATAACTTGAATGCCCACTTAATTGAATGCAGATTTACAATGATAGAAAGAAGATTTCAATTGATGTTTTCTTGCAAAATGCAGTAAAATACCTCTTTTACTCATGCCAATGAGTGTTTCTGGAAGTTGTAGTTATCACTTATCAGTAATCAGGTGTATTCTAGGTTTTGTCTGTGAATTGATGATAATAAACATGCCCTTGAATTCTGTGACTATTCCTGTCGATTGAAGTTGAACGGGCTAACAAAATGAGGTAGTATACAGGCAATAGTTTTGTAGTGTGAATTGAAGTGCTTCACTTTATGTCAATTTATGAATTTCCTTTTGCATATGTTATATTGCCTGGTTGCTGACTCTGATGTTTGAACTTCGTTAGGTATGATTTACAATCTTCAACATGTGCCACTATAGGAAGTCATGATGATTCAGCAACCTGTGTTGAGTTTTCTCAAGAAACTGGTAAGGGGGGCTTAGTTGTGGTCGTCTATTTCTCTATATCTGCAGTTTGTCAGTTTACTACGACACTTTTAGTGTTGGTCTTCTTGTCCTGAAAGGTAATATTTGGCTGAATAAGTGAGAATTGAAATTGGAAGCTTATCGTCCGTATTACATACCAATTAGGCAATGCAATGTTTGAGTTTTGTGTCACCAGTAGTATGATTTTTGTCCTCTTGCAATTTTCGGCAAGTTTCCAAGCCATTTCCATTTTCTTACGATATGTATCTTGGGTCATTGGCCTAAATAAAATAATTGAGCACATATGACCACTTAGATTTCCTTGCAAACATTGGTTTACATTGCACAGTTACTTTTATCATTTTTATGTTCTTCTATTGCTGTATGAAAGACACAAATGTCTTAGTTTACTAGTGGTATATATTCTTTCCAAAATCAAGCTTGTACTTATTTGGAGGCTAGACACTGACATCTTACCAATTAACATCTTCAGTCAATATTTGTTTCATGTTTTATGGTAGATCTGAACATTTCTGTTTCATGTTGAAAATGTAGGTTTATTGCATACAGCTAAAGGGTTATTCTAGGAATCTCCAGATTGCTACTTTTTTTAGAAACATGAAAGCATCTTAAATTTACTGCAGATGTTGTAATTTGCAAATGCATGAAGTTCTGTTCCTGGCTGTTAAAATGTGTGTTTTGGATTTTAAGTGGAGCTTATTAATTGCCATCTCGCTGTTTTAGGTCAATTAATCACAGCTGGTTGGGATAGACAACTACTGTACTGGGACTTGCGCTCATCAAAGGTTTCAGGGCAGCTAACTGCTGATGTGGACGCTGTCTCGGTATATGGATGCCACTTGTTTGTAGCGTCCGGAAACAAAGTAAACACATTTGACTTGCGTATGTCAGATGTACCTGTTGATGTGAAGACATCATCTATGGGTATTCAAATAAGGTGCATCAGCTCAAGCCCACAAATCAAAGGTACTGTTATAGTCTTGTATGTGTTACATCTATCTTGTTGTGTTAATGAAACGTTTCAAGATACTAAAAACCTTGAGCAACAATGTTTCTATTAGATTTTGCGTCCTTAAGCATACTAACCTAAGCTGCATTAGATTCTTCAGTCCCCCATTTATTGTTTTGATATCTTACTATATATTCTTTTCATACACAGGATTTGCGGTCGGCTTAGTTGATGGTCGTGTTGCACTGGAGTTTCCTTACCCATCCATCATAGAAAAAATGGGGTGAGACTGCTTTATTCTTCTTTCTTTCTTCATAGATAAAACATATAAAACTCTTAACATGGCCTATAAACATCATTTATCTTTGTTCTCTCTGAAACCCAAACTTCATGTTTTCATGAGTTGCACTTGACTTTCAGTAACAGAACTGTCTGCTATCTATCACTTTGAATATCAATATGCTTCCTAGTTGGATATGTCTCAATTTTAAAATTTGTTTTTGAAATCAGCTTAGAAAAAGCTTTCATGGCTGCAGAACCGTGTCCTACTGTCAGATCCTACATTTCCATTTTGGAACTGAAATTTTACATACCACTTAGTGTTGATAAGAAGACCTTTTTAAGTTACAACATCCAAGTTTGGATATCTCTTACTCTTAAGTGAGGACCATTTTCTTGCCTATGTATTCCCATTTTCTTCTCATGATTTCTTCTTTATCTTCCTTTTATCCTTGTAAAGTATGTAGTTTCGTATGGGTCCATTTAGATATATGATGGCTGTGCTTCTTCCTGATACTGTAGATATGCATTTCGATGCCTGCCAAAAGTCAAGAATGGAAAGAATCATCACGTGGCAGTGAATGCCGTCACCTTTAATCCAGTGTATGTCTATGATAATCGTTTCTTCTTCTTCTTCTTCTTCTTCTTCTTCTTCTTCTTCTCTGCTGTGTTTGCAGTTAGCGTGCTTCCACCACACTTACATTAACACTTCTGCATTTGCAGTGTACACGGTGCGTTTGTCACCGGTGACTATGAGGGCCATGTTATCGGATGGGATGCTGAAAGCAGAAAGAGGCTATTCGAGGTGCATCTCATATATCCTAAACTTTGTTGTTTTCATTTGTCTCTTTTTGCATAATCGCTATCCCAAAATTGGCTTTGGGGGTTGCTATCACTTGGGTCACATTGTGCTTTTTGTTAAGTGAATTTACATGCATGTAATAACACAACTTGACATAAGATTGAGCCTTTTCCATCTTACTCACTAGTGTTTGTCTTTCTGAACTTGATTGGCATTCCTATTACCTCGTCTTGTATGCATGCAGATGCCGCGATTTCCGAATAGTGTGGCCTCTTTGTCATACAACTGCAGTGGAGAACTTCTTGCAGTCGCCTCGAGCCATAGCTTCAAGGAAGCTAGTGAAAGGTAAAGATTTTTTAATTGTGGTATTGACAGTAAAAACTTTGCCATGGGTCTTCAGTCTAATCCAGAGGAATCTAATGAGTTGTTCTCAGCTTAATTAATGTCGTTTGCCTGACTCTTAAGTCTTAACTTTGCATCTAACAGAGAAGACCCTCCTCAAGTCTTCATCCAGAAAACAAACAGCAGATCTTCATCTGGTGGAAGTCATCATACAAAAGATAAATTCGATTCAAACAGCAGATGATTCTAGATTTGTAAGATATTTATTTAGGATGTATACTTAGCTATGCTTCTACTTATACATATCCATGTTTTTACATGATTGCCAATATAATGTTGATCATATATACAATGACTCATTCGAGATGTCTTATGCATAATGATCACATGAATCAAAACAATTTGGTGCTCTCTTAATCAAACCAATTAAATATACAATTATAATTAGATAAACGAATACTATTAACTTTGATGTCACTTCCTAACAGGTATACTCGAAGTAGTATTGAGCACGGTTCAGTTCAAACAAAGTATTTAGCTCAAATTGATTGAACCAAACCGAAACCAATACTATTAAGTTGGGTTTTGGCTCAAGATTTTCATGAATTTCGGTTATGGTTATGATTTGGTTAATATGTTTTCCGGTTTTGGCTTGAACTAGTTTGAATAACTATTAAGTAAATAAGCATAATTATCTGCACCATGTGCAACTTATAATGAATATGAATACACCACCTTTTCAATGAGTTTGAACAAAACACAAGTCGATGATATACTATTGCAGATGTACAAAATTTGTGTATAAGATTTTTGTGTATTTTTGCTTCAAATTTTCATCTTGAAAGTAACTTTAAACAAAAATTTATATATGCATAGAGATTTTGGTTCCGATAAGAAAGTCCTTATAATAAGAACAACTTCTTATGGAACTGAGGACTAATCTTTATTAACGTGTTCCAACAAGCTCTTTCTGGAATGAAATATAAGTCTTTCTTTTCCAGGACATCAATTTTATGCTTGGTATAAAATGAAACAACTCTTTCACACAATAATTCTCAACCTCCATCTCTCATTTTGGTGACTTTGACAAGACTCATTACATTGGTAGTATCTTATCTTTTTTCTACAACGCCCCTTGTTACAACTTATTTGAAACTCCAAGAACATTTTTCATCAAGAATAAGCAAGATAAAATTCAAAGCACATCATGGAATCTACAAGGTTACCTACTTGAGCTCTTTGTTTTGAATTTGGACAGGGGTGGCCATAAGGGTGCAACTTGTGTACCCACACAGGGCCCCCCAAAATAAAAAGGTTCAAATTTTTTTTAATGCTCATATGTAATTTTTTTACTATTTAAACAAGTGTAATCTTGTAATTTGTTTTAAAATCCATTTGTAATTTTTTTAACAATTCAGTTGCTTTAAAAAATATGCAATTTAAATTGAATATTTTATCTTTTATTAGGATTTTTTTTTAATTTTTGAAATAGAGCCTCCAAATGCAATTGACCGTCACTGTATTTGGATCCTTCAAGATAGGGCACACTAACTATTTGGTCATATTAAACAATCAAATTCAACAATGTTTTGTGAAAATTCCAACATGTTCGCCCAACTCGACCCAAAGATAAATCTCAATTTTTTCCACTGGCATGCAAGGTGTTACTATCACTAAGCTCTTCAACCACTTGCTCAGAAAATTTTGTTGGAAGCATGTCCTTTCTTTTGCATGATGCACTACAATGTCACTCAACATAGAGATATCATAGAAAAACATATCTACTCCTAAACAACACCGATTGATAAGTCAAGTGTAATAAGCACATTGATTCTCCATCTTTGCCAAGCTCTTCAAACCATTAAACTCACCCCACATAGTACGGCTCTATCATAACATTGTCCCTGTAAACTTGAAATACCCAATCCATGGTGAGAAAAAGGAGCTTGAATATTCTTTTTCAATGATAAAGCAGAGGTGTCATCAACTTGAACAATCCTATAAGAAAACACTCAAGAATACCTCCTCTATCATCCACTAAATGTAGAACAATAACCGCATGGTCTTTTAATAATATATCACAAGTGTTTTCATCGACTAAAACAAAAAAAAAACTATCACCCATATCTCCAATGATTGAATGCATTGATAATATCTTTTTGAAATGTAGGTGGTCAATTTTATATTCTCAAGTGTATTGCCGAATGCAAATCTCTTAAGTTCATCATTGTGGTCGAAAAAAGTATAGAAGTTAAAGAAAGTTACCTCGATTACGTGACTAGATCATCAAATTCATCATGTCCTCGAAAAGCCAATCCTTGTTGAAAAAGATATCCAATGCAATTAAGGCAATTAATATGACACAATAATCTCCAAAACTTTGCTCAAAATGATTAGGCAGATATACTTTTCTAAATCATCAAATGTTCACAACATGCACACATCTATTAAGAGAGATGTTATGGTCGCCAACACGAAACCCGAATCGATCTTACCTCTAGTTTTTAAACCTAAACCCAACAAATGAATCACCACATCCTTGTTTACTTGATCGGGTTTAATGAGATAGCAAGGTAAGATCAACACAACATCTTTTGATATATTATATTAAACAACGAATTGTAATCACTTTACCAATTGAGACAATTTTGATTCCAAATACAATAATGGAAAAGCACGATTTCTATAGGTTGATAAAACTCTTTTACAAATAAGCTCGTCTAATCCTTTCTCAATCGTGTAAATCATGATCGAATATATTTCTCTTTTAACCTTGGGTGAGGGCGTGAGGCGACAAATCATCAAATCCAACATCAACACAGGACAAATTTACCATCTTTGACGAATATTACTAAACAAACTCGAAATACTTAAAAAATCAGGATTAGAATAAGAACTTATATTTGGTTAAATCTTTAAAATCCTTTGTCTTTGCTTTAGTCTCGTATTACCGTCTTATTACGGGTACCTAATGTTTGAAATATCAAGGTGATAGTTGATGAAGCAGGTAGCATAGTAGGCAATGGATTGATGAGGTGGGAATTAATCAGATTCGTTATTATAAAGGCGGTGGTCTAGAAGAAATGAAAAAGAAAAAAGGAAAAAGGAAAGCCAAATTTATTTGTAGGAAGTTGCGGCGTGGACTTTCTGGCTGATTTCCCAAATACCCAAACCCCTCTCTCTCTCTTCCCTGTATGGTCACCACCACCCACCAAGCAGAAAATCGAAATCGAAAAGATCTTGAGTACAGCTCGTTCCTTCACACAAGACAAAAAGAAACCCTCCCTCTCATATCACAAAAAGCTTCGCTCAATTCCTTCTCTGATCCACCAATGGCGGCACAGCAGGACAAGATTAACTCATAGCAAGAAAGTACTCCTACATAACAGCAAGCTTTCACACACAACGAAGAAGATCTCTCGCCCACCACCTCCACAACCAACAGATACATGTCGGAAAACGACGCCGTTTCGCCGACGAAAGCGCCGGGCCGTCCGACGAACATCGCGCTCCCACCTCGGGCCCCAATCGAAACGTTCCTCGGGTCGGGCGGGTTCGGGGTGAGCCCGGGCCCGCTGACCCTCGTCTCCAGCTTCTTCTCCGACACGGATCCCGACTCCGAGTGCCGCTCCTTCTCTCACCTCCTCGCCGGCGCCCCGCCCTCTCCGGCCGCCGGGCCTGATTCGGGCTTCAAGCAGAGTCGGCCCGCGGGCTTGGCCGTCACTCAGTCCCAGTTCTTCACCATCCCCCCGGGGCTCAGCCCGGCCACTCTGCTCGGCTCCCCCGGATTGTTTCCGGGTCAGGTACTTGATTTGGGAATTGCTTGATTTGTTGGGAGATGGATTTTCTTTCTACTGTGGCCTTTGACTTGTACTAGAATTTAGGATCGAGTTTCTGCGGTTGAAATCTGATTTAATAGTTAATACCATTGTATTATAGTAGTAGATAGGATTGAATGTCGTGTCAGCCTAGTCGCCTCTTCGGAACCAGATTTTAGCTTCCATTAGGCCAAGGATCTACCATATATGGTGTGGAGTCCACAATGTTAATGATGTATCTCATAGAGTATTTGGAGTCTTCACTTTGGCTTGCTATCACTATGTTTTGAATTGGGTCATTGCATAGAATTAGAAATGTATTAATGCCATACGATGGTGAGCTTATTTTTCTGTATCTGGGTGCTGATTTTAGGGTCCGTTTGGCATGTCGCACCAACAAGCACTAGCGCACGTCACAGCTCAAGCTCAATCCAGCATGTACAAGCAAGGCAGCGTGCCCACGCCATCAACAACAACAACTCAAGAGCCGAAAGAAGAACCCCAAATTCAAAAACCTGATGAAACACTCCATCCATCTTCCATTACTGTTGCTAAGCCTGCTGACGACGGCTTCAACTGGAGAAAATATGGACAGAAGCCTGTGAAGGGAAGTGAATTCCCAAGAAGCTATTACAAATGTACCCATCCTGCTTGCCCCGTCAAGAAGAAGGTGGAGCGTTCACACGACGGCCAAGTGACTGAGATCATTTACAAAGGCCAGCACAACCACCCGCCTCCTCAGACTAATAAGCGTGGGAAAGATACAACCAACCAAAGTGGGAATTTGAGCTTGCAAATCCAAAATGAAAGCACAAATAGAGATCCGGAGTCTAGCCAAGCTACAGGTGAATGTTTATCTAGTAGTGAAGATGTGGGTGATGAAGTGGCGACACGGCATGAAGGAGATGGAGATGAGCCCGGTGCCAAGAGAAGGTTGGTGTTCTCTTCAAGTTTCTTTTTAGCCTTTTTGGGTTAACTTCCTTTCCTTTTTTGTCACCATTGATGATATGAATTGTATTTTTATTGTGAAGGGACGTCGAAGTTGGGGTTCCTGTGCAGATCACCTCTCATAGAACAGTGACAGAGCCCAAGATAGTTGTTCAAACAAGAAGTGAAGTTGATCTGTTGGATGATGGGTTTAGATGGCGCAAGTATGGCCAGAAAGTCGTTAAAGGCAATCCATATCCAAGGTACACAATTCTTTCATTCCACAATTTCGAATCAAGTTGAAATGAGTATGGTGCTAGGGACTTGGGACATGTTATGCTTAAACAAAATATAATAGGAAAATCAGTAAGGATAGAATGATCTTGAAATCAGTTAGACAAGGCTGTGTAAGATTGGTTTTTTTTTTTTGATGAAAGATTGGGGTTGTTATACTTACATGTAGGTGAATTACATAGGTAAATTAGTCTGACAAAAAAAAAAACATAGGCGAATTAGTAAACAGAGGGATTAGCCTTACATTGGGTCTTCCTGAAAGCTACTTTGTTTTTAGCTTTATGCCTTATCACTTATGTCAGTTAGGATTTTCCTACTGGATAGGGGAGTTAACTCCATAGTTTATGCCTTTTGTGCTATTGTTCGTTCGAGTGCTCTGTTGTGTGTTTTATTTGATTCCGGATTTTAGCTCTGTCACAATTTGTTCTCGTCTCCTGGATAAGAATACATGTCAAGTGGAAAAGGTATTATGGCTTATAATGTTTTTGTAGAATTATGTTTGCTGTTGTGGATGAGGTCAAGAATTCGAAGGTTAGGATAAATCACTTTTTACTAGTTCAAATATGGTACATGGAAAGTGGAAATGTATAGACACAAAGTTAATGGCAAATAGAGCCTAAAATGGAGAAGAAACAAATGACGCATCTCAAATATGAGGTGTATGTTATATACAATAAGAAAGACACGATCATGTTACATCGTTCATTTCTCATGCAACTAAATCGAATCTTCCCTACCTGTATTTGTTTCTTGTCCTATGTAGGAGCTACTATAAATGCACCTATCAGGGGTGCAATGTGCGTAAGCATATTGAGAGGGCCTCTGCAGATCCAAAAGCAGTCATAACTACATACGAGGGCAAGCATAACCATGACATACCAGCGCCTAGAGCAAGCAGCCACTACACCGCTATAAACAATATGCCACAGCCACCACCTAGACCACACAGTGTGGCCAATCAGAATGTCTACCTTGGAAACCCGAGTTCTTCAAACGAAAATAGCCAGCCAGTCGCCTTTCTGCAGTTGAAAGAAGAGTCATGAATGTCATCAATAAACTGCCATGGTCAATCAAGGTGAATTTTGCTGGTTGTGTTTGTACATACAGGAAAGAATTCATAGATATACATGAGCGGATGAAGAAAGGCTCAAAGTCAGAACAAGGTATTACTTCTACAGTAATTGTTGTATTGTTTAATACAGATAGTAAATCAGTATAAGCATATGGCACGAGTTAATTCTTTTGTTTTGGATATATTATCCAAAGATATGTTTTACTTGATTATGACTTCTGGAGTGGAACTTGAAGAGGTATATGATTTCCTTTTTCTAGATAATTTTGCTGATATCATGAATTGCACAAAAACCAGAGAAATAGTTGACATAAATTCCATAGAAAGGGTCAAAGAGAATTATGAAATACTGAGACTGGATTTCCTTTTTATAACAATAGAATAGTGAAGAGAGTTAACTGCACCTTGGCCGTGGGATTTTGTTTTGTACACTCAACTAAATTGTTTTGTTTCCAACTGATTCCTCATTCACGGTAAGTAGTTTTGGTATCTGGCCTTGGTTTACAAAATCAATCTTGTTCAATCTCAGGCAGCATAAGACCTTCTCTGGTAGTTCTTCCTGCTTTTGAGCCTGTGACCCAAAAAATGGTGAATACTTGAAATTTAAGAATGCAGCTAAGAACTTAAGGGAGTTGGTTGGTGATTGTTTATACCTGGAGGGTTAAACCCAAGTCAAGAATCCCATTTCTCAAGCGATCCCTTAGTGACTCCAAACCTTTTCTAGCAACATAGCTGAAACGGTGTATGTCGATGTCGATTTCGAAGTAGTTAGGACCCTGGATGTAAAAATATTGAAAGGAAGTATGTCAAGACAAGAAGAAAGCAAGTTTGATACATAAATACCATAAATATGAAAGGAAGTATGTTAAGACATTTAAAAAAGCAAGTTTGATGCTTAAATGTCATGTGATGGAGGAGAAAAACATAATATAAGTGATAGAAAACCTTGAAGAATTCATGTTGAGGCCGTGAAAGAACTGGCTTGTCTTTGTAAGCATTAATTAGCCTCTTTTCTGTAGAGCTGAGCTGGAGATCATCGGGGTTGACAACCCCGGATAAGATCTTCAGTCTGTCTCTGTAAGATTCCTTCTTTAACCCCTTTGACTCCGTTGCATCATCAATCATTTTCTGTTTCAATAGGAAGAAAACGATTGTAAATGATAATTTTCAGCAATTGTCTAATGCCTATTCATTACGTCCTTGGGATTCGAATTAGAAATACCTTCAAACTTTCTTGAAACTCTAGAGGAATGACAGTGTCGAATTCCTCGTTCAGTTTAAAGTAGAGCACAAGGTTCAAGCCTTCTCCATCTGTCTCGCCTAGAAACATGCTAGCTGCATATGCAGGCACCTGAACAACACATGAATTCAAGTAAATAACAATACAATCAGAATCTGCAAGCTTCAATTGTGTAACTAGTAATCATCACAGCTACTTCAAAACTTCAAATAGAGGTACTTGAGGAAATATGGGGAAAAAACTCCTTACCTGTATGTTCACAATCAGAAGAGATGGCACTGTCTCATGCAAAACATAAGAGGGGAGTTTGACGTATTGAGCAATGTGACTAATCTTCCTGGAGGAAGAGAACAGATCAACACCAATTGGGGTATAAGGGCAGTAGCCTGGAGCAGGACTCTTAGCCTTGTCTCTGCAAATTGGTTGCCAGAGATGATAAACATTTAAGGTTGTTTCTTGACAGGACAAGAAAGTAGAAGAGACATAAAAATTATTGAATCATACTTGAAGTAAGTTTCACCGCGAACCCTGAAGGCTGAAGGCGGAATAACAGACCAAGAACCCGGAAACGCCTTCTCTCCGGTTGCAGAAGGAATCAAGAGTCCTGCTTCAGGCTGTGACAGGTATTTGTCTGTTGTATCGGTCCATAGGCTAGTAACACTGGGCATGTTTGTGATGGCCGACATATTAGCAATACTGAGCACCTTGCCATCTAACACATCTGACACAAAAAAATGATCCCAGAATTAGAACAAAGAAGGTATATAGCTCCATGAATAATTATGTGCAGTATTATATTATTACCTTCAATCACGCTCCTGAAATCATCATCGTCCGAGTCAGAATCCAGTATGCTTACTGAGTCGAACCATGATTCTTCTTGGCATACTCCTGATAGAATGCCAAAATTTGTGTGGTATGAGATCAATGTTCACTGACAAGTAGTTGTTGGCCTGTTCAGAAGGGGAAAGTGTAATGATATACCGTTGGCGTCAATCTGGCTGTACTGAAGCTGGGTGACTCGGTAAGGTTTGTTGGAGTTCTTGTCGAAATCGACTTGGACGAAGCCACCGATGGATACACGGCTTGCATCGCTGGTCCTCTTCATGGGCGCCTTGGTCACGGTGCGCGACTTTCTTGTCCTCCGCGAGTATTTCCTCTGCATCCTTGGGAGATTGGCAGGGTTATGGGCTGTTGAAACGCATCCACCCATGGTTTCCGACTTCTCAAATGAGTGCCTGAATAACGGCGAACTGCAATGCATGCCAACAAAACAACACCATTACTAAGGAAATTCAGGAGCTAGGTGCCAAATTTGACAGGGTTTTTCTGCTCAAATAATGCATACAGGAAGTGAGGAAGGGCAAATAACAGCAGCTTTCACTTTCGATAATCGATATGAGGAAGTGGTTCAGAATGGTCATGAATATATAAAGGGTATAGCACTATTGATAAAGGTATGTAATTGATGGAGGAGATGAAGACAATCAATGAAATTTTCGGGAAAGCATAAAAAACAACAAAGTCCTTTTTTTGCTGAAAAGATGTTTTAGGGAGACGAAAGGGAATGTAGCTGGAAAAGGCTGAGACAAACATATAAATGCAAAGCAAATCGCTTCTTTTCCTTCTTCTTTTTCCCTTTTCAGATATTATTTGGATTCAAAAGCGTCGCGTCCATTTTCTTGTCCACAAATCATTCCCATTTTCATAACCACAACCAGCTCAACCATGGAATTCTCACCAAACAAACCGATCATCAAAGAAAGTTCTGAAAACTAGACACGCAATGGCGTCGAGTTCTAAACAGATGAGATTTCTGCCTTTCGAATTCACAAAACCTAACTCGTATCATGAAATTCAAATAAACAGTGGATGTAAGAAGAGATGAAATTCAAATAAACAGTGGATGTAAGAAAGAGAGAGAGGAAGGCGGAACCTGAGAAGGAGGAATCAGAGAGAGAGAGAGCGAGAGAAGAGACGAATTACGGCGAAAGAGGTGGCCGGGAAAGGCGACACCGTCACCGTCGACAATTCGAACCTCTCTCCTCTCGAAAAACTCGCCGGAAACCACCAGAAGCGTCTGAAACCTAGAAATGTACAGGCGAAAGAGAGAAGAGCTAATCTATCTGCTTTGGCCTCCCCGGAATTCGGATCCCAAAGTTACTCCGAAACCGCCATTGATGGGCTTGCCCCCGCCCTTTTAAATCCTCCCGATTCTCCTGTTTTTGCTGTGTGTCGTGCTTAAAATTAGGGGCAATTAAAAATAAACGTAGTGCTATTTTTTGTTGTCGTTGTGTGTTAAACTAACGGTTTGGAAATTCGCGGGGCCCTGGATTTACGTGTGTGTGAATTTGCTTCCAGCTGACAATTTTGCATTTATTATTGTTTCTAGTCTTATAAATTTTGTGGCGTTCGCTAATCGTTGTTGTTTGAAAAGGAAATACAGTACCAAGCGGCTTTTGGCGGGTAATTATTTTATATGTTGATAATCTACCATTTCTTTTAGTTTTAGATTTTTGTTGTCGTTATAGTCCCATTTTTTCTTGAATAACCATTAAACTTTGGATAACTCTTAGGCACTGTATAAGATCAACAAAATAGTGATGGCCAACAGTGCGGGCCGGCCCAGCCCGGTGTCATGGGCCCAAAAAGCCCGGCCCGGCCAGCCCGCGGGCCAGACAGCCCAATCCCGGATGGGCCATGGGCTGGGCCCGGGCCGGAGTTTTCCAGCCCAACCCGACCCGGCCCGAACCGACCCGGTGCATATTAGTTTTTTTTTGTAAAAATAAAATTAATATGCACCCTATTAATTATATATTTGTTTGCACCCTATAAATTATATATGTGCAAAAATAAAATTAATATGCATTATAATTATTAAAATTAATTACATATGCATCTTAATTATTAAAAATAAACTATCGGCCCGGCCAGCCCGGTATGTGTGGGCCAGCCCGACCCGACACCAGCCCGCTCCCAGCCCGCCCGGGCCTATGTGGACCGGCCCAGCCCAACCCGGGGTCCGGCCCGGCCCAGCCCGGTGATTTGCCGGGCCGGGCCTGGGCCACGATTTATTGGCCCAGCCTGGCGGCGGCCCGGTTCCATGACTACAATAGAATGTAGGTGTTAGTAGTCATGGACATGGGCCGGGCTAGGCTGGGCCGCCACCGGGCTGGGCCAAGAAATTGTGGCCCAGGCCCGGCCCGACAAATCACCGGGCTGGGCCGGGCCGGACCCCGGGCTGGGCTGGGCCGGTCCACATAGGCCCGGGCGGGCTGCGAGCGGGCTGGTGCCGGGCCGGGCTGGCCCACACATACCGGGCCGGGCCGATAGTTTATCTTTAATAATTACTTATCAAATTTTTAATAATTAAGATGCATATGTAATTAATTTTAATAATTCTAGTGCATATTAATTTTATTTTTGCACAAATATAATTTATAGGGTGAAAATAATTTTATTTTTACAAATATACAACTAATAGATTGCATATTAGTTTTATTTTTACAAAAAATAACACTATTATGCACCGGGCCGGGCCGGGCTGGGCTAGGCTGGGTCGGGCTGGGCTGGGCTGGAAAACTCCGGCCCGGGCCCAGCCCATGGCCCGTCCGGGCTGAGCCCATCTAGCCCGCGGGCTGGCCGGGCCGGGCTTTTTTGGCCCATGACACGGGCTGGGCCGGGTTGGGCTGGGCCGGCCCGCACTGTTGGCCATCACTAGGTGTTAGTACACAAAATATGTCGTGTACAAGTTTCAACTCCTTCTTCAATGTTCTTCCTCTCTACGCGCCTCTTCACCTTCAATGACCTACAAAACAATGGACCTAGGGGCGAGCGACCCCTAAACCACCTCCGATCCTTAAGTCAGTAAGGGCAATGTCGTAAGGCGTCAGGCAGAGCGATAGCTTAGAACTTACCAGGTACATGAGCGAATACATGTGTATTTATAGAAAAGGGGGACAGGCGAGGGGGCGCGCGCCCTAATGGGCCGATCGGGCATAGGTTTAGGCGTTATCTTGCTTCCCAAGTCAACCAATATCTTATCTCAAGCGAAGATAAGATCCTCTTCCATAAATATTATCCTAACTAGAGTAAGTACCCTATTAAAGGATAAAGCAGAATAAATATGGATAAGCATTATAGATAAGATAGAGAAATAAATGCTAACTAATTGATATGGAAATCTTGCCCGCCTACAATGCCCCCTCCGGGACCCGTATACTCGTGTACCAAGCACTATCCCGTGTATAGGGACCGGAACTCAAAGCGGTGAGTGGTCATGCAGATTAGGAAGCTCTCATTCGTATATTCGTATATTCATATACTCGTATATTCATATATTCGTATATTCGTATATTCATAGATTCGTATATCCGTATGCCATGAATACGGGATCCATGCAACTCCTACGCAGACGTCGCGTAGGGCCTTCATAGGGTGTTTTCCTTGGCCAAGTTATTCTGTTAGCGCACCGTTGTTATTTTTTATCCAAGACACGATCTAATGCAAAAAATGCAAATTTTAATTAAGAATTTAGACATGAATGTCATGATCCTTAAGACAAGCTAAAAAATGAAAACCAAAGGGGGGGCCTCATCAAAACCACGTGGGAAAAAGAGTACCGCCCCCGCTACATGAAGTCCTAAAGCTCTGTTGACTCAACTAGGGCCGCACAGGGCCGGGAGTCGCCGGAATCACACCCGCGCCCGCGGGGGGTAAGCCGCGCTTGCGGTGGTCGGGGCCGCGCTCGCGGTGACCCAGGTCGCGCTCGCGGTGACCCGGGTCGCGTTCTCAGTCGGTGCCGGTGACGATGTCCACTCGCCCGAGCCCGTTGTCGCCATCCGCGATCCTCTCATCGGGCCGGACTCCTTTCGCGCACAACCTTGCTTAAGTTGGTTGGCCCATACCCGCACAATTGCACCCTTGTCCGCGAATTGGACCATCTGATGTAAAGATGAAGGCACTGCTCCCATGCCATGGATCCAAGGGCGCCCTAGTATCAAGTTGTACGGCCCCGGGAAGTCGACGACTACGAACTCGGTGGGGTGCTCCTTTTCGGCAAGACTCACGCGAGTCTTTAGGACTCCAAGTGGAAAAGTGGGATATCCACCGAGTCCGGAAAGTTGCATCTAGACCTCTTCGAGGTCCTTTTTGGATTTCCCGAGCGATTTGAGCGTGTTGTAGTACATCACGTCGACCGAGCTGCCGGAATCCACTAAGGCGCGGTGGATCTTGACGTCTCCGAGCTCTACCGTCAGGACGAGCGGGTCATTGTGTGGGTGCTGGACGGATGCCAAGTCTTCGTCGCGAAAGACTAGCCCTGGACCGCGCGGTTCGGGCGTGGGACGCGGCTCGGCATGCTGGACGCGCATCACCTCTAGCTCGTGGCACTCCTTGCAAAACCGACTCCTCGACTCCGGATCGTCTCCCTTGTAAATAGCCGTAATAGTTTGGACCACCTCAATTTGCTTAGCATGCGTTCCCTCGTCGTCCGAGGTCTTAACGTATTGCTTGAGGTGTGCTCTCTTTACTAGCTCCTCGAGATATTCTTTGTTAGACTCACAATTCTCGGTCATATGCCCCCAGGCTCGATGATACGCGCAAAACTTGCGCCCGCGCTTGCTTTCCTCCGTATCTTCCCCTCTTGGCGGGAACTTAAACCACTCAAAGTTCCAAATCCGGCTCAAGATACGGTAGATCGGGATGTTGAACGTGGTAAAAACGGCTTGCACTTGGTCCACCCTCTTTCGCTTTCCGGCGCTTGGCCTTGGCGACCCGCGCGAACGGCGGGGAGGTGTGGTGGACCGATCGCCGTCGTCCTCGTCCTCCAATTTAGCATACTGATGGACTCGATCCTTCAGCTCATCGAGCGTGGAGGGTAGGCGCAAAGTCAGGCTCTCTCGGAGCTTGGACTTCTTCGGCACAACCCGGCGGAAGGCGGCGATGGCGGTCTTCTCATCGCACCCGTCCATCTGAGCGTAGCACTCCATAAAGCGGTTGGTGAACCGACGGAGGCTTTCATCCCTGTGTTGCTTTAGGTTGAGCAACGTATCCAAGGAGATCGCTTCTCGGCTGTTGGCAATGTATTGCTTGGCGAAAGCCGAAGCCAACTGCCCCCACGACGAATCGACCTGGGCTCCAAGCCTTGGAACCACTTAATCGCGCCCTTCCCGAGACTTCCGGGGAACATCTTACACATGATGGCGTCGTCGGAAGTCCACAACGCCATCTTGTGAGTTTACTCGGCGATGTGGTTCACTGGGTCCGACGCGCCGTCGTAGACCGTGAAGCTTGGTGGTGAGAATTTCTTGGGTGGCTCCGCCTGCTGAATAGTCCTGTGGAACGGCGTCGAAGTCACCAAGGCCAGCTTTCGATCCACCCGGTCCTGAGCCGACTTCCGTAGCCCTCCCTGGCTCTTGAGCAGGTCGAGCAACCTCTTCTCGGTCCACTGCTCGGCTCGAGCCTCAATCTCGCGACGCTCGTCGCGGTCAAATCTGTCCTCATCCTTGTCGTACCGACCTTTAGGATGGTACCGATCATGGTATCAGATTTTTCGTCGTTCGCTTTCCGACCCGCGGTCGCGGGTCGAGTCGCACGCAGAACCGCTCGACTCCGCGTGAGTCCCGCGCCCGCGGGGCTCGTTTCCGCGCCCGCGGGTTGGGTCGTTCCTGCGCCCGTGGGTTAGGTCGTTCCCGGAGTCGTGCGCTTCTGCATGGTTTCCGTGCCCGCGGGGCTCGTTTCCACGCCCGCGGTGGTGCGTCTTTTGCAACCCTTTTGCTTGTTGCGGCCGTTTTTTCGGGATTCGTACCCGCGCTGGTTGTGGGCCCGCAAACTCTCCTCCTCGGTGGAACGGGAGTCCTCTCGCGGATCCCGGCTCCGGGTCCGCCTACCGCGTTCGCGGTCACCACCTCTCTTTCTCCCCCTTGGGGCCCTCCGGTCGCTATCCGAACCGTCACTCCCGGCTCCCATGGGCTCCAGGGTTTGGCGGTCATCGGGAACATGGATGACACTAGCCAAACGTTGCGGTTGGTGACTTTCGTCGACCGGGCATTTTTCTTGCATCTTCTCTAAGGAAAACTTCAATGCCGCAATCTCCTTCCTGGCTTCTTCGAGTTGAGACTGAAGGTGAGGTCTTTCCTCCTCATCTCCTCCTTCACGATTTCTTCCCGGCATATCGCTCGTTGGTCCCGCGATATTCCCCAGCCCAACCACCTCTCTCGTTCCGCGCGCACCGCTCCGGTGGGCTCGCGAGCTACCGTGGTCATGCGAAGGCTCTTGGATACGAAGGAACGAAGGATCATGCCTCCTTCCGGGAACGGAGTCACGCGAACTCCTGATCGCCATCAACTCGGGCTGAAATAAGTAGTCAAGGTCGGCCTGAGTCTCGATAGGCGGACCCAAACTACTTGCCACATTCGAACCAACGCGCTCGAACCGCAATGCGTTGTTCGTGTCTTCTTGATTACGAGGCTCCTCGTAACCCTCACCCGCGCCGGTAGAAGGGGGTGGTGATCGCGGCGACCGAGGCGATCGTGAAGATCCCCGGTCTGTGCGCTAACCGCGGGGCTCGGATCCGCGCTCGCGGCTCGTGTGGTACCCGCGATCGCGGGGATCGCGCCCGCGGTCGCGGGTCTGTCCTGGAGGTGATCGCGTGAAGCCTCGCGGCTTTCCGCGCGATCGCCGGTGCTGTTCTCGGCGGCGGTCCTCCCCTGGCTGGTGCCGCCGATGGCGGGGACGACGTGGCGGCCGGTGTCGCTGTCCTGATCGTTGGTGGCGGCGTTGCCCCCAAGGTTAGGGTTTCGCCGTCGTCAACGAACACTGCGACGTCCTCTTCTGGGATTGATCCCAAAGTTATCTCGTTCAGCGGGGAACGCTTCTTGGATCGATAATCAACAAGAAAAACGTTCAATCCTCCCCACGGACGGTGCCAAATGTTAGTACACAAAATATGTCGTGTACAAGTTTCAACTCCTTCTTCAATGTTCTTCCTCTCCACGCGCCTCTTCACCTTCAATGACCTACAAAACAATGGACCTAGGGGCGAGCGACCCCTAATCCACCTCCGATGATTAAGTCAGTAAGGGCAATGTCGTAAGGCGTCAGGTAGAGCGATTGCTTAGAACTTACCAAGCACATGAGCGAATACATGTGTATCTATAGAAGAGGGGGACAGGCGAGGGGGCGAGCGCCCTAATGGGCTGATCGGGCCTAGGGTTAGGCGTTATCTTGCTCCCCAAGTCAACCAATATCTTATCTCAAGCGAAGATAAGATCCTTTTCCATCAATATTATCCTAACTAGAGTAACTACTCTATTAAAGGATAAAGCAAAATAAATATGGATAAGCATTATAAATAAGATAGAGAAATAAATGCTAACTAATTGATATGAAATCTTGTCCCCCTACAGTAGAAAAAATTGAAAGGAATAAGGAGCTTAAAAAAGCGTGTAATTAAATATAAAAATTAAAGTTATTGCTATTTTAGAAATTGTATCGTTGTAATTATACGTTAAGACAACTGAAAATATAAAGCACAATTTCTTAAATTACCTTTTACTCTCCTCTCTCTTTCCCATTGGGCAAAATAAAATTTTAACAGAGAAATATGTCAGATCACATTTCTTCTGCAAGAGAGTTCTTGCTAACATTTTATTTATTTTTAAAAGTTAAAAAATGTAGGTAGTCTTCATTGTGGAGGCTAGGAGTCAAACTTGTCAATTACAAAAAATGATTGTAACTCTTTTTGTTTTTTTGCAAAGCTAGCTAATTAAGTAGAATTTCACCTAACATACTTATGTGAGTGTGTGTATGGTTTTTTATACTATTTCAAGAGAAAAGTTAAGAATATGTTCACTAACGATGGCTAGCTGTATATTTCGTGAGAAAAACTAAAATAAAATGGAAACCTTTATTCCCGCCGAAATATGAGAAAAATAAATTCATTAGAAAAGAACACAAATTCGCAAAATTTCTTGTCATTGCACTTAATTGTTCTTTGAAAGGACCCCCTCGTCGTTTTTTTGAGCTCAAGCTTCTCGTTTCATTTTATCCAACAACAACTTAGCTACTTCTTTAACCATTCTTAGAACCATGTGATTGAAACGGAATAATAGCTTATTCAAAAAGGGATTTACAGAAATGGGGAAAGGAATTAACGAACTATCAAGTATCAAAATCAAAAAACAATCAAAAACCAAACGACGGTAAGAATAAAGTAGTCACTATAACACCTCACTTTTAGTTTTTACAATCAAACACCAAAGATCAAGTATCAATTTTTATTTTTAAACGTCCACATGTGCTTAATATGTCCCAATGTATACATTCAGGTATTCAATAGGTAAAACCCAAAAATAAGGGTATGTATTTAGCCAATAAAGAAGCCAATGATGATAGATGATAGATGATCGATCTTTTATTCCACTCCTATTCATTTACACGTGTTATTTGATCTCGTGCCATTTCGATTGAGAGATTTAGTTCATGTCCTATCTAGTAACGCTTTGATGGATAATTTCCTATCAGTCTTACAAAATTCTTAAATCGGTTTTATAAAGTTTTTTATTATTATTTTTGTTTATTTAGTGATTTAAATCAGTTTTATAAAACTGTTCTAAAAAGTTAATTTGTTGTTTTTATTTATTTAGTGACTAAAATTTACTCACTCCATTTCACAATAAGTGTTGTTTTAGCACTTAAAATTTGTTTTATATTATGTATCGTTTTAGGTTTTCAAAGTGATTAAGTAGGGGTGAGTAATGATAGTTTTTATTAGAATGTGTATTTGTTGACTAAATTTGTTTATTTATTAGCCAAAAAGTGTGATGAGTGGTAAGATTAAGAAAAGGTTATAAGTTTTAAAGTGAATAATTGCTTTTCTTAAAAAATATGTTAAGAGATAAAACGACACTTATTGGGAAACGGAGGGAGTATGTTATAACGAGTTTATGAATTTTATGTTAGAGTTTTAGTTTCTAAATCTGAGGTATTTATTATCCTATACCCTTCAACAATGAGGTAGGTTTTGTGAAGTTGTCATTTGTTAAGCAGAAATTTCCAGTTATGGATATATAACATAAGAGCCATAATATACACAAGTTAATTTCCTTCGATGATTAGTTGGGAAGGTGGTTCAAACAGAAAATACTCCATTATTAATTAGAAAAGCTTTCCTAGATCGATCAGCAATGTAGGCGGATGATTAGGTACAAATTCCATAATCATCAGAAGATCGCACATACAATAATAACAACGTGTTTCTTTTTTGGTGCAATAGTTTGTAACACTTAATGAACCAAACACGTAGAGTATCAACTAATCACCTAATAATGGTTGTTACATGCATGCATTAGAATTAGAAGTATGGGCCCTGTTGTTCATTTCTTGTTTCCTTCTTTCGCAACAGGGACAGGTAAGGTAACAACAGTCGATATGTTAAGATAAACAAATATAAAGACACCCAAACGTACAGTATCTAACACCATTAATCATATTTTCTAATCGATAATGTAACATATAATGTAGCTCAACCTAAAAAAATTGACTGATCCATTGTATCTAACTTGTTGATATAATTGAATAAACCAGGGTATAACCCTATTTATGACCAAAAAAAAAACTTGTTGATTAAGTGATCCACTTCATTGTTTTTTAGTACTTTTATGTGTGTCCTAAATAAATGTCACATGGATTGCATTGATATATTTAAATGATTCTGTTTTATGTGATTACACGTAACGTAGAAGAAGATATACTCATGCTTTTTATTTTCTTTTATTTCAATTTCTTGTTTGTGCTCTTTTATGGGCTTGATTTCCACAACAGGTTGGCTTAATTTGGATTTTTGTTCTCTGATTAGAAGGTGATCAAAATGGGAACCATTCCTAATCCATATATAGGTGAAGGTAGAACCATATATGATATAGGCATATATAGGTTTTGGATTGTGTTATATTCTATCTACCAGTCAACTATAGTTTTGGATTGTGTTATATTCTATCTACCAGTCAACTATATGCTAAAAACTGTAAACCAAAAACTTGAAAACAAGGAAAACGTATTTCCAAAGATAAGTTTTGAGTTTTGAATAAAGCTGAAATTTTCAAACTCAAATCAAACAAACCCTAAGCTTTTTCCTTGGTGCAGATGGTGCTGGAAACTTATATTCTTTGCATCTCTTTGTTGGCACACAATGGCTGAATAACTGCATAGGGAAAAAGAACTATCGAAGGGTCTTCACCCTGCTGGTTTTTACTTTGTTATTGATCAAAAAACTTAGCACAATCTTTCCATAAGAGAGCCCTTTGCACTTTACAGCCTAATTCACAAAGGCTTTGCACATTGCAGGCTATTCCTCAATGATTAACCAGAATCCTTGCATTGATCTGCAGATTTCAAGATCAAAACAGTTTTAGCTCGCCTCCAAGCTTGGAAACAGTTTCGCTGTTGTTCCATATGTCATCGTGATGATCAGTTCAATTGTGTACCTCTTATGACTTCACCTGCACAAAATTCAGCTAACTTTGATGAAATAGGTTATCAGCTTCATATGTACTTGTGGTACAAATGAATTGAATTGCAAACTCTCGACGTGTCAGGTTGTGTGCACCATTTTGGCAATGCTAGGAACCCTACCGCTTGCTCAGCTTATCTTCTTCCATAAAGGTTAGTTAACTGATCTCTTGGTATGTGAACTGACCCAGGTTCTTATTTTCACCCATCGAGTAACTAACATGACATACAGGGATTAAGCACATATGACTACATATCATAGCTCTGAAGGCAACACGAACAGCAAGGTTAAGCAGTGTGAGTTCCTTCAATACTTTCCACCATGGAGCATGATGCACGCCTCCTCAGCTGTATATGGATGATCAGGCAAGTTTGAGTTCATTGCAAAGTGAATTCAAATTAGTTTGCATGGTGCAATCCATTTTTTTTTTTTCGGTGCAGTTGAAACGATGAACTGTTCGTAGCCTGTTCTCATAAAATCTTCCAATTTTTGTTCTCTGCAGTTTGAAGTGGTGCCTCCAGAGACAGAGTCAATGAGCTTGTACGGGAAAAAGGTCACACCAGGGAAATGGGAAGAGTATTATCCAGCAGTGAAGATCAGTCCATTGAAATGGGAATGTCTAAATGGAGAAGAGATTTCAAAGGTGGCTGCAGAAGCAAGCAAAAAGCCATGAAGCACTTTCCAACAGGTGTGCAAGTAATCTAGCCATGGCCAATCTCCAGGATGAACCAAGGTGCAGTTTTCAGTCTCATGTAATAACAGGCTTGTCTCCGGCGAGCAGCTTGGGCTCCCCCAACCTCTACCCATTTCGGGTTTCTTATTCTGGAGATGAAGAGTCAAGGAGGCTGGCCGGTTTGGAAGGTGGAAGTGGGCCGAGGAGGCTGACTGTTGGAGATGATAGCAACTGGTATGACAGTGCCATTGTCACACCAGAAGCAATATCATCTTCCACATTCAGCAACACCAGCAACAAAAATGGCTGATGTAATGTGAATTCTTAGGGTCTAGAAGCCTACATTTGGTGTTACTCGGCTTGCAAAAAGAAAAACTTCATTCAATCTTCTCCATTGTAATTAAATTGTACTCCGAATCCACAATGTTCAAGATCAGTGGCCGAAAAGCGTGGCAGTGTAATACGAAGTCTATTCTCAAGCAGAAAACTCCAGCAATTGTCTTTAGAAACTTGAAGGGTCTTTAATAGCATAATGTATATAATTTCCTTAAAACCTTCCTTGACACAAGAATAAGTGATTCTATCATCTCAGTACCAATGATAAAATCTACACAGATGGAAACAAACATAGCACATGGATAAGAAAGTAGTGATGGATATAACTCCAGATGCTATACTATTTACATTACAGCAAAAGTACAGTATTACATGGATAATACATACTAATGTTTGTTCAACAAGTAGAGTCTATTTCCTTGAACAATATCATCCCGAGTATGAATCTGTAGCTTAAGGACATCAAGCATGATGCTACCTGAAACTAATACAGTTGATCTTATTTAGCTTAAAGTTCCAAAGTAGCAGACTTACTAACAAGAGGCCTCAGTCATGGACAACAGAGACGAGAAGGGGAGCCTTATCATCATCATCATCATCAAGGGGCAAGTTCAAGCTCAAGAACTCGCTGGGAACCTCGTCTTCCAATTCTCCTTTGACCGCTTTACAGTAGACATAGAAGACCGTGGCGGACGACATCCCCTGGAGCAGCAACACCATCAACAAGGCCGAGGTGATGACGATGTGCAGAGCAAGAGTCCAATCCACCATCGCACTGGCAACGGTGAGGTTCCAAACCAGAAACGCCATCTGAAGAGCGCAGAACCAGAACAGTATGAGCGTCATCCCCGTCCGCCTCATCGCGGTCACCAGATCCTTGCTCCGATTCAAGGCGTCGAAGCCCCATCGGTGCTCGATCACAACGACCGCGTTCACGACGATCCAATTGACGACCAAACGAGGCAGGAGGAGGCCTAAGACCAGGCCTCCGAGGCAGGAGATGACGAGGAAGTAGAGCGATTCGGTGGGGGATTGGGCGGTGAGGAGGCAGATGGCCTTCCAGGCGAGGAATTCGTAGAGAGCGAAGGCGGAGATGGCGGCGAAGATGTAGAGGAGGCAGGCGGAGGCGGTGGCGAGGAGAGGGAGGAAGTTGGTGAAGAGAGAGGAGATGGCGGCGGGGAGCTTGACGGGACGGCCGTAGAAGCCGTGGAAGGAGGAGTAGGTTAGGGTTCCGGCGGCGGAGATGAAGAGGAGGAGAGCGGAGACGGAGAAGGCGAGGACGAAGGCTAGGGTTTCGAGGGGGATTCCGATGTGGTGGAAGGAGGAGGAGGAGGAGTGGCGGAGGAGGGTGTGGACGGGGAAGCTCCGGTCGCCGGAGGAGGAGGAGGAGAGAGAGCGGAGGAGGGTGGGGAAGACGGAGATGGAGAAGGAGAGAGGGAGGAGGAAGAGGACGGAGAGGGCCAGGAAGTGGCGCGTGTGCGCGTTCACTATACGCTTGCTTTCCGATAGGACGCCGCGGAAGTCGGCCAAGGAGGGTGGAAGGACGATTGGCATGGCGGCGGAAGGAGGTGGTGCTGATAAGGCGCTGCCCGCTTGTTTACTGATTTTGCAGTGGGAAGACGAAATGGGGAAAATGTGCGAAATCTGCCCTTCTAAACAACTGGTCTACGGTTTTGTTTTATTTTGATAACCAAAGGTCTACGTATTTTGCGTGTTTGGTTTTGACTTTTGAGTGTGGATCTTAGGTTAAACCATTCGTTAACATGAGGGAGGACTTTTTGAAAACTTGTACAATATGTCGTCTTCTAGCTTATGTAAAGGCAATTTTCACCCAATTTCTGGATCAAATGTTCTACATACTATAGTTGCCTCTTTTTATCTTTCAATATGCTTCAACTTTGTCGTTAATTTCAGTCCTATAAAAAGTGTTCTGCTCATGAATATCCGTATAGGTTGTTTTTATATGATTTCAGTCAAGGCAGATAGCAATTGTAACAGTTCCATTCTTACTAATATGAATCAATTGTAATGCATTCAAGATTATTTGTCAAGAAAACCTCCACATACATTTTGGTATTACAAGCATCACTATTGCAAAATTGTGATATACAAGAGGCCATGCACTATTCTGCCCAACTTTTTCATCCTTCATTGCTTTGTTTTTCACCAAAACCCTTCAAATCACAGCACAAGGAAAAGCCTTTACTGCCACAGTCAGTGGAAAAAAACAACTTTGCAACTCCATGCCAAGAGTAAGGTTCTCAGCTCAAGTCAGAAAGCCAAACATCGTTACAAGAAATGCTTGCTGACATGTATAATCCCACACCAGAGGAAGCAGTCACTGTTTGATCTGTGAATGCTGATTGCCCAGAAATTCAATCACACATTTCAGGCAAGTATTGTATCAAAAACGATGATCAGAGAGCAGAGGAACGGTGTGGCTATTATCAGGATTGTGTGAGAATCTGAAAGCCAATGCAGGATCCTGATAAGCTGTTTTCAGCTTGTTGAGGAATTCACCCATTGAAGGGTCATCGCTATTATCTCTGTCCTTTTTTATAAGAGTCTGGATAACGAGAAAACACAGGGAACGGACAGTTAATGTCATAGTCTACCTTTATTCTACGCAGTGATGAATGTTAATATGTCAATCAAATGGTTCTCTTCGATCCACATAAATTTTCAGTGATTTCCTATCAGGTAACCTCATCAATCAAGCATATTTATATTTATGTATTATGTAGCTGAAAGTTTGTTGAATACCTCATGAGTTTTTGTAAGTACGGAAAGGGAATCTTACCTCAGCAGCATACCCTTTGAAGTTGGGAAGGAAGCGTTGTCGGCAGTACTCATTGAAGAGCAGAGTGAGAACAGGGAGTGGAAAAATTAGTGTTGATGCCAGGGAAAGGTTTTTAAGTGTGAAGAGGCCAACAGCAATGGCGTGCATCAATACCAGGGAGAATATCATTGAGTTGTGCACGATTGGCCAAAACTTACCTGCTGTTTCATACTTCGGCAAATACACATTCATGAACTGCATTTGCAAATACACATGGGATTACTTAGGGCATTGCAGCTGCATATTGTCCAGAAATAAAGTTCCTTTCCTATATATTGGCAATTCTTCAGCACATTCATCGATTCAAAAACTCGGGTATCTTGCTAATGATTTTTATCCAGTGTGTATACTTAAGTTTAATTTATCTTCAAATGTAGCTATTTCCCTTATTTCTGTTACATTTCTTCAGATTTATGAGCATCAAGTTCCTTACCCTTAACAAGAAGGGCAGTACGAACTTCATTGAACTTGTTACATTTCGATTTTCACACAGAATTGAATACTGATTTATTACATTATCATAGTCTTGGCAACATAGGCACACTCAATTACAACTTAAATGAGATGAGCAAAGAGAATGGATGAGGGACTAACCTGATTCTTGGAGACGATGTAAGCAAGACAGAAGTAGACCAACAGGAAAGGCAAAATAAGGGGAGCCAGGAAAAAGTAGGCTATACCCAGAAGACCAAAGAATAGAAGTCGAGGGATGTCCACATGATATGGGAGACCTGGAGCTTCAAAGTCATCACTGACTTCGTCATGTTTGTTACAACAACAACATTTTTTCAGCAGCATACCAATGAAAGGGATCATTTGGAACAGTTCTGATGAGGTACTAGTCCATCCTGAGGTGACCACGTATGCAATGAAGAATGATGCCTGCAGAACAAAATAATCCTGTAAGGGCTCATATAACAAACATGTGAAATCCTACAATATTAATCTGAGAAAATGATTGAGAAGCGTATCTGACTTTCAATTTCTACCATAGCCTACCATGTATAGTGGGTCCAAATATGATGCTGTGATAAGAAAGACCAAAATGCAAATTATGACGTGTGGGGCATTCTTAATTACTTCCTAAATTTATGAGTTCTCACCTGTGCCGGGACAGCAACCGCTAATTTTGAAGGAATGTTCTTGAGATCAAGCAAGAGTATAAGCTGGTTTAAAATTGATCCCGAGAGTACATTTGCAAAAAAGATGTTCCATATCGAGAACCAAAGGAATTTGTTGCATGCACTTTTCTGAATCTCACTGAAAGAGATGTATCCTTGAATGCACGAAAGGAACATCATAATAGGTGGCACTAAAGTCAAGAATAATTGAAGAATAAGACTAGGAAGGTATCCAGTTACTACTTGGCTCACAACTGATCTGCACATTCAGACAGCACAGCAATGATTTTACTGTCAGTTGAACATTTATGAAATCAACTCAACTTGTCTATAAATGAAGATGAAGTATGCTAGAAGTTCCATACTATCCTCAGAAAACCCCACTCACATTGACAGGATGCTTTTAAGGGATGGGAAAAGAGCCTCCAACTGTTCCAGGTTGGTCAGACCTTGAACGACCAAAACAGGTACAAGAAACAGAATAGTAAGGAGAATGCAAGCCAATAAAACGAACACTTTAGAGATCCAGCTCTGAAAGAAAGATGTTTGGAAAAATGGCCAGTAAACATCATGGGGTTCAGGAACTCGTTCAGTAATCCAATGTGTAGGATTTGTTGACTGCTGCAAACTCAGAGCAACTGCAGCTCCATATTGAGATTTGAAGGATACAAATGCAGCACGTACCTCCTTTGTGGATGAAAAAAATAACATATTAGTGAATATCAACTTCTGGGGAAAGTAAAAAATGAAAAAGGGCTTACTGATGCAACTAGAGAAGCTTCTCTTTGTGCTCTCAGATTTTCCTCAATATCTTCCAGCTTCTTTTCATAATGATCTACAAGATCAACTTTGGGGCCAAATAATCCAAAGAAACCACCCCGATTGACATTCCTTTGATCAGTCTCTGATCTTAGGTGTCTCAGTCTTTCATACAATTTATGGGCGTCATTCTGAGGATCAACAGATATCAATAGTAAGTACATAAAGTGACGTGCACATCCCTCATATGAAGTTCTTGCAAATCCAATGCTTATTGATAGCAACAATAAAAAAAAAAACAGGGAAGCAAGAACTCTTACGATAAGACCCCACAGTTTATTTGTCCTATGGATCACCACATGGGATAAGTACGTAGATGGGTGAAACTCATTAAAGAAACTATCCACACTCTCACCGACACTACCCCCAGGGGGTACAGGGACGCCACGGACCAAAATTGTAAACTGATGTGGACGAGGTTCAGATGAATAGAAATATTGGATCCTTTTATTAGAAATGTAGTTATATTCCTGCAAAATCAAAAGAATCAAGATAAGCCAACTGGATTGTTCAGAGTGTCATTGGGTGCTCCAGGAAATCACATTGTAGACAGAGATAACTTACATAATAAAGAAGATAACAGACAAAGACAGTGACCAAATACACAGCAACAAAGTGAATCCATAACCTGCCACAGTAGTCATGATCATTCAGTAAGAGTTTATATCAGAAAGATTATGATATAGAAGTCATAATAGGACAGAATCTTCAGTTATAGAAATTTTGGAATTTCAATGAAACTAATGTAGATTGCACAAGAGAACTGTGTGCTCTCACTTCTTTGATCCGCTACTTAGATTGGAAATAGTGAATATGTCCAAGGAATCACTTGAAATGTTTGCGATATCAAATTGAGAGAGCTGATTGCCAGAGCAATTTACAGGGAGGAGAATGAACACTCCTATAATTCCAGCAAAAGCAAATACTCGCAAGCTGCATTATCAAACACATGAGTATGTAAATGGTGGAGATAGATACAGAGGAACACTAACAATACTGGATTAAAAACAAAAAAAACTCAAAGAGCATAATGAAGGGATTGGTATTGATCATATTACTCCACTCTAAATGACATTAAATGGCTGGATCACTTACAATCACATTGGGCTAAATACCTGAAGATGATGATCCGCATAAAAACAACAGCATCCAAGCCAGAAATTGCTAGCAATTCATCCTCAGTAAGTTTCCACGCTTTTCTTACCCAGCCGGGTGAAGGCAGAAGTGATTCGATATGAAAATGACTACTTCGACGGACTTCTTTTTCGGCCAATACCCGCGGCTGATAGACTTCAAAATTTGCATACTGTTTCCTTAGGATGGAATACAATGTGAAAAATAATATACACAAGCCAGAATTTATTCCCACGGAAGTTATAAGAGCGGAAACAATCATCTTTACAAACAGCTCTCCACAAAATTGCCACAATTATGAAGAAGGAGGTAATTGGACACTCTCAGAGATGAATCTGCAAGATCAAAAGAGGTTTTGATGCAGACATTACCAACAGACAAACGAATAAATCAACTATAATCATCACATCCTTTTGGTTGATTCATAAATCTATGCACTAAACAATCTCAATGCAATTTCCATTTGCTTCCAAGTTTCAATTAGCCAATCCAAAAAATTAAAAAACAGCCTCTGCTAACACCCGGAGATTTCGGATTATAAACCCTAAAAATGACAGAACTTAGCCATGCCAATTCCGAATCGATGGTACATTGATCCACCCGTGAATTCCGCAGGAGAAAAACCTAACTAAACCTCGCCTTCTCATCTAGCAAAATTCCCTCTGGTAATGAAGAGAAAAGAAAAGAGGGCAAAAGGAATGGTTCGAGGAAGTGCATTAACCTGCTTGCAGCAAGTCACCTTGAAGAAGATCGTTGGTTGCGAGAGCGGAACGAAGAGAAGATCGTTGCCTTTCAGCCAGATGATTTTTGTTCTTGAAAAGTTGCAGGTTGAAATTCTGTTGGGCTGAAAAATAAATATTCCAAAATTAGAAAAGGAGAATTGATGGAATTATTGAGAAAAACCCTCTCCCGAGAGGTTGGGATATGTACGGGTTTCCTTTTTCGGGATGTGAAGATTGCAGACGAAACAAGGAAGGACTCGTAGCTCAAACTATTTTTCGTTTACCAGAAAAAATAAAATAATTAGCTCTAGATCTTGAAAATGAAGACAAATCACAAATGGAGACTCCATGTTTTTAATAAATGGAGATTTTTGTTTTTTGCATATATATATACGGTTTTTCGCTGAATGAATCATTCCCGTGAAAGTATTCAAGTGGGTTTTTGATGAGATAATTTTAGGATCAATAAATGGAAATCATATCAATGCCGACAGCCAAAAATCGATTGCTTTCCTATGAGGATTTTATCCTCATCAGTACAATTGTCTCCACAATCACAAAGGCGTTCAACAATGGACCTACAATCTTACTGTATGACAATATCCTCATTCATTTGATGAAACAGAGATTTCTAGTTATTAGATAATAATAATAGTACTCATGCATTCATTGCATTGTACCTCCAGATATCAAGTTGTTGATTTTGTCCAGTGCTCTACCTTCACAATCCTCATACACTGGTGCACAATGTAATTCCTAACCATGGAAGTTCAATAACACCAAGTGGCAAACACGTTCAACTGTTACTTGCAATGATCTTCTCTCATGGGACCTACATGACTTCATATCTTTGTCTCGGCACTCTGTCAAAGAGTATGTGATTGTACAAATCCAAGTTCCAACTATGGTATGGAATGGACCACAAGTAAGGTGCACTTAGACATCCATTACAATTATAAAATCTTGGCACTTGGGAGATATTTTTGAACTAGTATGTGATAGAACACTGCTGGACAAAACTAGCATCATCTAGAATGCAACCTACTTTTGTACTTATGCAGGAAAGCACAAAGACTGATATTTTAGTCAAGGCCAATCCATTTCTGTGATTCACATCATTCCAATGCAAAGATAAAAATATTTATCCAATTGCTGCATAATGAATCCATACTAGTAGTCTTCTACTGAGTTTAGCAGTACCAACTTACATAACTGAAAAATGGAGGATCTTGATAGTTGGGAAGTTATTCCGGATCCGTATCTCCAGCAGCAATCTTCATCATCCTCCCCATTACAGGAAGACGAAGATCTGGGCATGTTCATCAAAGAAAATTTCTATGATGAATCTGCAGTTTTACCACAGAGCGAGCATGACGGTCCAGAAGTTTCCAAAGAGGAATCTTTTGATATAAGCTCGTCATCTTCTTCTTCTTCTTCTTCATTTTCAGCATGCTCTGAGGATGAGGATGAAGATTTGCAGCAGAGTCCAGAGCCAGATTCATGGGTTAGCGTTTCAGTTCATCAGATGAGTAGGCATATGAAGCTGCGTGTGAATAACCTGAGCAGAAGGATTGTTTCAGCAATTTGGCCTTGTTCAGCATGTAGAGCAAAAATATGGACATTGAATTCAGTAACTGCATTCATGACAGCAGTGGCTTTTACATTGGCATATGCAAGGATGAAGAGGAGGCATAAGAGAGCTCTGGAAGAAAGCAAATATGCATTACTCATCCCCCTAAGACAGCAAGAACAGGTACAAACATCTCCTTTTTTTCCCTGTAAGTCTGCCAAGATTCGGATATGGACTAACTCTGAACTCTTACATGTTTTCTTGCAGAAAATCAGCCAACTCTTGCTTCAAATTGCTCAAATGAATGAAATGATATCAGCAAGACGCAGGGTTCAAGTTATATATGCTTATTAATCAGTATTCTCCAAATCATCTGTCGTTTGCTCCAGGCTGCTTGATGAGCTATATGCTAATGCTGCTGCCCAAAGGAAATGATGCTACATTATCACACCGAGTAAGATATATGAATGAACACTACTTTATCTACACATTATGGACATGTTATCAGCAGCAGCATCTGTTGCCTATTTTTTATTTTAGTCATACACTCATACCAAATCTAAGATTGGCTTATATACAAGCAGTTCTATAGAAATTAGTTCCTACACATAGTCCGAGCAGGAAAAGTCAGGTACTATACAAAAGAGAACAGCAGCAAGAGGCTTGCACTGTTTCTACAAATTAGGCCAAGCTGAGTATCTACTGCAATATATCTATTATTCTGTAAGCAACAAAATCCTTGGCATATTCTTGAAAGATGATTTACACAAGTCAACTTAACATAAACATGCAATCAAGTGACTCAAGTCAATACAGTCAGGGGAATGCTGGGTGTCACAAAAACAATCTACTGCACTATAATGAATTCAGCACTATATATCTATGATGTCTACTCCCTTTCTATATGAATCTCTATTACTGTAATGATCGCATAGGTATCTTGAGGATGAGAATTGTTATTTTCTCATCAATTCAACAATTAGTAATTTAGTTATCACAGCAAGCAAAGATTTGCTGGTGGACAAGAAGACATAAATTCTGGCCTAATTGTGCACCAAAAGTTCACAAGACTGAATGAAGCTTAAGACACACATTTGCATTCCAACAGCTTCAACTTTTAAGAATAGATGAGGTTTATTATGCATGACTATTCGCATGTACAATATAAAAATTGAAAATTGTGATTAATATGCTTCTATTTGCCTCTTCATGCCATCTACTTCAAAGAATATAGATGTGATTCACCAGAACTACCACCGCCATTTAGCTACAAGCCTACAAATATCAGAATTGCAGTGATACTCGTAAGTAGTTACCATGAGTAAACATAAGGGATTCAAAATCATGCTACTATGGCCTTTAACCCGATAGAGAAACCAAATATTTTATGAATCAAGTAATCAATTGTGAGTTTTCAGCCATGTAACAAAAAGCACTCGTGAGACTTTGCCAAATTCATTTCTTAAAGAGAGAATACAATTCTGAAAAGTGGATAGAATGAGCATCAAATAAGTATCCTTTTCCAGTCGCAGTCACCAACTACTACTTTTTTTGAGGGATCAAGACAGGAAACCTAAGCAGCAACTCTTCTTTCGGCTTGGAGACTGTGGTTCATAGTGCGCTTCAACCAGCCGAATTCAAAATAAGATAACAATGCCCTTGACATCAAGATCTCAAACACGACCACTTGAACATGAAAGAATAGGTAACATTGGGCAAGGTCATCCTGCATTACATCAGACATCAGAGTGAAAGGTCCAGCGAAACCTCACGAGCTGATCTGCCCAGAGTGTCGAATAGCAAACTTGTTTACATACTCCAAAGGAGCAGTACTTTCATTTCTCGTCCTCTTGATCTTAGGACTCAGCAAACCTCTATGCCTAAACCCATATAATTTAAGCACCTGATTATCTGCAAAATTGAATGCTCTCTCCATACTCTTCAAGCACTTTTCTACAGGATAATCACCATAGCTCCCACACGGCTTACAACCCACGAAATGGGTAACAAAGGGCCATCTCTCGTCGCCCAGCCCAGGATGATATTTCTCCATCAACTCCTCGTACTTGTCCACCAACCCCGTCCAGAAACCATGCAAGTAATAAGAATTCTCCACAAACACCTTATCCATCCACCGGTCCTTCTGTGTGATGAGCAGGTAGATCAAAGCAGACTGATCATCGGCCTCAAACGACGGCCTTCCACTCAAATAAGCCGTCACGACCCTCCCCGCCTCTTCTCGAATCGGCCCTCTTGGGCCCATAGTCGCCCAGGTATCAAACAAATCCAAGGTCCACTGGCAATTCCTATACAAGACACTACCGGTATTCAGAGCAATCCAGGACTTCTTCTCAAACAACAAATCCGGATACCCATGGATCACCATATTGTGATTCTCATACTTCTCCACAGGGATCTCGAACACCATATCAGTAAACAAGGCATCACTATCCAACCACCATATCCACTCGACTTCGGGGTGGAGCAACATGAGGCGCCGAATCAGGGGAAGCTTAGCCCAGTAGCCGGAAAGGTCGGCATCGAGATACGCCATGTTATGGAAGATCTCAATGCCGTGAATCCGACAATAATCGATCTTATTCTTCATGGACTTCAACAGATAGTGGTCACCAATAGGGTTATCACAGGGATTGGGCGGGGAGCCACTCACCAGCAGCATCCGAGGCTTGCCGTTGACGGTGTTGGGGAAATCAGGGTTGTCGTTGAGCCAATTGCGCCTCCACTGGTCCCAATCGGAGATGGTGTACCCGAAGGTGAAGGTCATGTTGAGTAGCATCATGGGCTCGTCGTCTGGGAGCTTGTTGTCAGATCGGATCTCGGCGATGATGCGATTGGCTTCCTCCATGAGACTGTCGTTGTCGGCGCCGGCCTGGGAGGAGAAGAGGTTGATCCCGATGGTGCCACGGAGGACGAGGATGGTGACGAACAGGCAGAGGATGGTGATCTTGATGTTGTTGAAGGTCTTGGCGATCCGGCGCCCGCGAGTCCGGGGACGGCCGAGCATTCCGGCGGAGGTGGTGGTGGTGGGGAGGACGGCGCCGTTTCCGGTGGCCGTTCCGGGCCGCTTCTGGGGAGTGAAGCCCTCGTTGTTGGGCATGATTGGAGTGAGGGATCTGAGGGGAATTGAGTCGGGAAGGCTATGGAGCTGGTCAATTGTGGATTCTGGTTGAAAGGGGGTTGAACTTTGGGGGGACAATCGGAATCGGGATCGAAACCCTAGAAAGGTAGTTGCGAGTGAGTAGAGAGTGGGGGAGTGAGGAAGAGAGAGTCAGTATGAGCAAGGAACGTGGTCACTGCCTGTTGGTGTTTGCGGATGGGGGATATGAGGGAAATGAGGTGGGAGTGTGGGACACCGGTTGTCGGCACCGACGCCAATTCTTTTTTTGTTTTCGCTTCTCTAACCCTTTTTATGAACGTCGTTATGTATCATAATAAGAGTATACTTTGTTTAAGAGCTAATCAATGATACTAGTGTTATACTGATGAACTAGTTATTCACTGAACAAAAAGTGGTGGGAACTGGGAAGGACTTGGGCAAATCCGTTTATGCAATGCAAGAGGCGTGCATATACAATGGCAAGAAGATAAAATTGAAGTTTGAAGTGAAACCAATCTCAATTTCATTGATAAGTTTTCCTCCAACAATCCAAACATATAGCATAACACAAGTTGAATTAGGTTCCGTTCATCACGAGGGGATGGGCGGAGGAATTCACTAGAGGGGCAACGCCCAACGAAATTCGATAGGGGATTAGAAAGTGCACAATTGATACGTAACCTTCAAAACTAAGCACGAGTGTAAGGTTATAGGAGGGATTGAAGCATACTCATTTTCTTTTTGGTGTTTTGAAATAGAGATAAAGTTCAAGTCTAAAGTGAAAATAAACTAAAGTTTATTGATGATAACTAATTAAAAGGATTTAAACACCAAAAAAAAAATCTAGAACAAATTTTTATTTTTATGATGATCTCACACCAATTCTTTTAAAGGACTGATTCAACATAAATCTTCTATTGCATGTTTGAAGCTTTAGAGGAAAAATCATCAATGTAATGTAACTCATTCTATTCACTTCAAACTTGAGTTTTATCTTCTTGATATTGCTTAGGCACGTCTCTTTCATTAAACGCCATATTTATCTCCTTAATTTCAAGCTACAAAAGTTCTTCTTCGTCTTTCTATGTTTCATCAAAGATCAAATCTTATATTTCGGGTGCGATATATCCTATTGTACTTGGATTTATGTTCAAGCATTTGTGATGAGTCCTATCCATCGATTTTTTGTTCATCTAAGATCGATAAAATTCATTTTGCTTTCACTTCAAACTTGAGTTTTATCTTTATCCCAAAATACCAAAATGAAACAAGCAAATTTTTGTCCCTATGACAATCTTGTATCGATGTTCTTGAAGGCCTGTTTCAACTTATCTTGTGTTGCATGTTTGGATCCTTGAGAGGAAACTCATCATTGGTCAACAAGAGTGTGGTACTCATAGCTCGGATGTCGAGCTCGAAATCCGACATTGGAATCAATCGACGATCTTAGAAATGAGTTTAGGCAATTGACACACAAATCAAGTAATATTCACATCATCCTCTATTACTTCAAAAAATTATGGGCTCAGGATTGGGTAGCATCATTCTCCCCTAGATTAGAAACGTCCTCGTTTCGAGCATGGGTGGACCTAGGAGAGACGACGATCAATCGGGCTCGGTTGCGGACTTCGGAACCTCGATGATGGGCAATTCAAGGTCGGGCTCCGTAGTGGGCACAAGGACGAGCAAGACAAAGAGTTGAGGTTGAATGTTGAGTACGTCTTCATTTGCGGCCAAAGGGGTTTCGATGTTGTGGACAGCTCCGGGGCGGACATGGGAACCAAGCACAAAGGACTTAACATTGTGGCATGTGGCTTAGGAGTAACGGATGTAGAGTACTTGGGTTGTGGCACCATTGAGGTTGATAGAGGGGTCGACACCATTGAAACCATTGGCGGGGCTGACAACATGGGTTGCGGACTAGAACAACTCGCTTGACCCCTATCCTCGGCAAACAAGCGCACTCAAGCTCACAAATCTTAGCATCCTTATTATCTGGGTAAGTTAGTAGTGAAGAAGGCTCAACTCGGTGACGAGGTCGCACCTTAGAGCTTCGGTGGGATGGTGGCTCATCGTATCGGGGGTGACGCCTAGCAAGGGATGACTTGCCATAGTAGACCACTCGATTGTGAGGTTGTCAGGGTGGTGAGATCTATTCAAGATGGCCCTTCAGGACGTGCCAATATGTGCAGGTCAAAACCGTTGGAGGGAGCCAAGGATAGCTCATGACTCGGGATGAAAAATGGGTAATTACTTGTGGAAAGGATTTGCTTGGACAACTTGGCCAAGATCTTGATCGATTTTGTAGATTGGCAAGATATCGCCAAAATCATGGATATGGAAAGATGGAGGATTTGGTTGGATTGTGCTTCTTGTGTGGTCGATTTTTTTTTAGGTATAAAATCTGATTTTTATGGGCAAAAATCAAATTGGGCAGGTAAGGAAGGATTTGGAAGATTGAATGGGCGGATTTTGTGGGATTATGTTCCCTATGTGGACGATTTGGAATGTCTTGGCTTATTTTTGTGGAGATTTGGCGTGGCTTTTAGGGTGTTTGCTACCACGGTTTTTGGGAAGGTTGAAGGTGGATGTGGAGTCACTGAAGGTGGCAATCTTCGAGCAACCTAGTGAATACACAATGCAATCGTGTGTAGTAGTGGAGCGGCACTTGCCACTTGGATCGAGCGATGACAATGCTCGCAGCTGGACTACGGAACGACATCAAGGGAGAAGAGAAACCTTCGAGTTAATTGAGCTCTAATACCAATTGATTTGGTCTACATTCGGGTTGAATCACGATTTGCCCGATCTAGGCTAGAAGGGTCGGGATTCTTCTCTAAGAGAAGAATCCCGACCCTTCTAGCCTAGATCGGGCAGGCATGAGCCAACATGATGGCTCGTGTGGACGAGGAAAGAGCAAAGCTTAGGCTCGGATAATATAATATAAATGAAAAGTGTTAAATAGAGAAATATATAATAAATGAGCAATATCGGGACCCAAGGTAGACGTCATGGTCTCGGGCATCTTAGGCTATCTATGATTGATCCGGGCTAGGGACCGGGTTCCATCAATTCATGTTCGGTTCTTGATCCATGGAATTGGGGGAACCATTTTCAGCCCTATCCGGTTCAATTATGGACAAATGCTTACCACTAATTTTAGATATCTCAAGGACGGAACCTTTCAATATCTCCTTAATCGGTCTTCCATATATGTGCGTCTTGCTTCATTTTCTAACGCTATATACATCCATTCATGATGACGTAGGTTTCACCTTCTTTTTCAACGTATTCCATGTCAGTAACATTGTTAGTTAGGCAACTCACACATAAAATGTTGTTGCTTAATCTAGGATTATCCTCAATAGACTTTCTATAAGCAAAATATTAGGGTAAATGTGATGACGAATCGCATATCTTAGGATCGGCTCCAATCTCCTTGAATCTCAAATCTCACGAATTCCAACTTGACCGCAAGGAAAACTCATCGAGTTGAATCTCACACTTAAACTTGCAATTTTAATCAATCCTAAAACTAATCTCACGAACTAGAATCAATTAACGCCGTTTCTCATGATCCTTAGTTGAAAGCGTTTTTTTGCTTTCAGGAACACAATTGTGTATTCTTGTATAAAATTGCTCTCTCTCTCTCTCTCTCTCTCTCTCTCTCTCTCTCTCTCTCTAAGGTTTCGTCATTAACTTAACCAATAGAATATATTCATACGATTATAATATACTAAATTAAAGCAATGCTAAAATAAAATGATGCGTCCTTGCCCTTCGTGGTCAACAAGAACACGAATGTCCCGATCGAGATCGTAGGCGTAAGTGTGTTTCCCTTAATTGAATGATGGGTTAATGAAGTAACAAGTGATGCGGAAGTGATTGATGATGTTCGATTATGGACGAACGAAGGGTTTGATGCAACGGTATCTCGAGAAGGAGTAACTCAACTTTACTTTAGGTAATTCAATATTGTATTACATTGCATAAACTTAATGAAAAGAATTACAAGAGTATTTATAGAGGGAATTTCGGCCCCTAGGGTTTCTACTTAGGAAAGAAAGAATCTATCAAATCATATCTTTATCTTTAGAAAGATATAAATAGGATTTTGTTACAAAAGTTCCTAAAATAAAAATATGAAAATAAAAGAAACAAGCTATCTAATATTAAGTCAAGCACTATCCTAAAATAATAATCTTGACTTAAAATAAAAGAAAATCTAATTAAGAATAGGCGGTTCGAAAGGAATTTGAAACCGAAGTCGCAGATGTCCGCCAGAGGGGGGTCGCAGCCGACCTATGTAGGGTCGGGGCCGACCTGGTTCTATATGGAGGAGACTCTCAAGAGAAGGTCGCGGACGAACTTGGTAAGGTCGGGGCCGACCCTTCTTCGCAGGAATCCGGGCTAGTTGAGGTAGAGTCTGAGCTCAGCTGAGTGGAAATGCACATGTCGGGACCCAAGGTGGACGCCATGGTCTTGGGCTAGCCACGATCGATCCGGGCTCGGGCCTGGGTTGCATCATAAAAGGAAATAAAAATAAGTCTTAAAATAAAATAGGGATGTGTACTAGTAAGTAATAATAGGGAAATCAAACGCGCCCCGTACAGGCTTTTCGGGCGCCCCGGTTTTTGTTCCGGCGGGGCCCATCGAAACACATTGTTCCGGCTAATACCGTCAGAACAACGATTTTTTTTTTAAACAAGTCAAAGCCACAATTTTGACTGCCTGCAAAAAGCAAACAGTCTGTTCCGAAACCTGCATTCGGAACAGATCTGACCTTGACCAAATTTTATTGGTTGTCTCCACTGGCTACAATTACCCATTTTCGCAATAAAACGCATGCGGGCACCTCGTCTCCTCTAAATCCTCTTCATTTTTCGCTGCTCACCGTCATCATTTCCCCTCTAAATCCTCTTCATTTTTTCCCTCAACCATTCTTCCTCTAAATCCAACATCACCTCTCAAACCATGTCAAACTCAAGAAGCTGCTCCTCACGAAGTAGCGGTTCAAGGAGACTTAGGGATGTAATCGGAAATGTTACGGTAAGCTAAAATTTATAAATTATGTTCCAAATTTTAATTACGCAATTTTGTTATAGTATTGTATACTAATTTTGGAAAAAAAAATTATTATGTGATTCGATAAGTTTTTAGGGGATTTTTACATTAATTATTGTTTTTGGATATAAATTTGGACAAATGAATATTGTTAGGAGATTTGATGGTAGAATTATGAGATTTAGTATGAGTACGTTGAAATGATCATGTTAAATTTTTATACTAATATTAGGTATTAATTTCGAGATTTAACATTAGGAAGTTAAGATATTCAAAGCTATTATAGTATTTGATATTCTATTTGATAAATACTTTATTTATTATATTATTACGTAAAGTTGTGGAATTTTGTAGTATTTGATATTAAAATTAACATGACCCGGGTTGAATTGTATCAGGCAACGGCTCGGAGTTTGGTAGGAGGTAAATCTCCGCGTAGTTCACGTAGGCCACAATCTCCATCCTTGGCGTTGGACTTGACTGTGGGGCAACCGCGGGAGAATGTTGAGCAACCACGGGAGAATGTTGAAGGGTCACAAGTTCAAGAAGAATTCTAGATTACAAACCCAAGCAACGTGATGAGCTACAATCCGCATATTCCCGTCGCCCCTAATACGGGTATGTCATCTTTAATTTATTATTATGGAAAAAAAAGGAAAAATTATGGATCTGGAGGATTAATTATGAAACGACAAAAAGTATGAAATTAAGTTGATGTTAGAAAATAAGTTTATGTTTTAGTGATACAAACAACATTTTAATTGATTTTAGGCTAGAAGCATGCAAATTACGACAAGACTTATATGTTTAAAAATACAAAATTTTGTTAATTTATATATTTTATGTTAGAAAACTTGCATGTTAGATTGACACATTTGATAAGACGTGCATGTCGCAAAATGAGAAAAATTATTAATATATAATATTTATGTTAGAAAACTTGTATGGTAAATTGATTTTGGTGAATAAACATTAACGTAAGAAAATAAAAGAATTTCTGAATATATAACTTTTAATATTTGTTTGAAAATAAAATATGAAAAAACGCTGGTTCCAAATAAAATATATATAAATTTAACTAATTTCATGTATTTTATCATGTACACCTTAATTCTTCATTTGTTGATAATATACAAATAATTGTAGTTCCGGAAGACCTTGGATTAATATTGAGTTTTATGCATTCTACCGGCCATACATATCCCGATCTTTCATCTGATTTATTTTCGGACCGGGATATGTTTACACGTGGCCCGAACTATACACCTGACGGGCCTTCTAGAGGGTCTTTCCGATATCCCACAACCGGAAATTACCAATTCCCCTTTCAAGACCCGACCCAGATCTATACAGGCTTTGAGGGTTACCAAATCCAACAAACACAAACCCAAGGCCCATCCCATAACATGAGTCAAGAGAGTTACCAAATACCGGCCCAAGGCCCACCCATGTACTACCTAAGCCAAGAGAGTTATGAATTCCCAACCCAAAACCCACCTATCTACTCTGAAGGCCAACCCGCATATCAAATCCCATTCCAAGAACCAGCAACACACCAGGTTCCGCATGAGGACCCACAACATGCACCCCCCCCCCTCCATCCCGAGGGCGGATATGGTGGCGCACCGACCATCCCAGACATCTTGACCCATTTTTCTACACACAAGGCACACTATATTTGGACCCATCAAGACGAGAGAATGATGCCTTTGAAATGCCACGACCATGATGGCATAGTAGATGAGTTGGCAAACACTGCTAAGTTAACTCCAGAGGCACCGTGGATGGTCTTTGTGAACCAAAGCGGCTTGGGGGTGCTAAAAGATTGGACGTTCAAAGAGACTGATGAGGCGCTGATTACTGCATTTGTTGAACGTTGGCATCCGGAAACTAATAGTTTCCATTTTCCTTGGGGGGAGATGACCATCACTCTCTATGACGTCCATAAGATATTACAATTGCCGATTGATGGGGTTAAGATGACCACGGGAATGAACGCGTTAGATGATCATACCTTACGGGCGCGGATCTCGTGGATGTTCGGCATTGAACTTGCGGTGTTGAACCAGCAGATAAGAAAAGGCGGCATCAACATAGTGACCCTTAAAGAAAGACTGTATCATATGCTAGCCAACGGAGGTGACCCACATCATATCGCATCACTGTACTTGCTCTTATTGGTCGGGTGCACTTTCTTTCCGGGCAAGTCCGGAAACAAAGTGCCACACCGACTCATGCACTTTCTCATGGACCACGGAGTGACCTCCACGTATGCATGGGTTGTGGGTGCCTTGGCGTGCTTGTATAGACAGTTCGGTTGTGCATCACGTGCGAAGGTGGCACAGATTAGCGGGTGCATGTACATCGTGCACGTAAGTATTGCCGTCATTGAATATATTCTCAAAATTTGTTTGTATTTATTTTTTGTCTAATACTTGTTATTTTTTGCAGCAATGGATCTAGAGGTATTTCCCAAGATTCAAGGGTCGATTGAGCAGAAATGTTAATGAGAGTCCTAGCGAGTACCATACCGACCCGGGAAGAGGCAGGTCCGCTAACGACTTGTTTGGGATACGAAAGCACTTAGATGAGATGAGAGTTGACAGGGTAATCTAGCTTAAACTAAATAAATATTAATAATTAATAAAGAAATTTTGTTTTTAAATGTCACTTTGACTTGCAAGTAACATGGATGCCGTTGGGACAAGTCTTGGACTTCTCCACTAGTGATCGTGCGATGTCCCGATATAGGGGTCTACTGACGTACTTCGATATCCAAGAGCCGTACATGCCTGACAGATGTTCCCGACAACACGGCTATAAGAATAACTCGGCGGGATCCCATGCTCTTGTCTCAAGAGCTCATATCGTGTCATATGCTCGTGATATTCCATATCCATCCCGTGAATGCTAGTGTCATGATAAATGGTCCAAATATTCGCTGCAAATGGCATCGGAGCATCAACCTGTAGCGTCACCTAAAATCCCGATTCCGTCATAATAAAAAAAAAGTCATCAGTGGAGTACATAAAAAGCAGAATAAAACCCACCAAAGTCAATACACATACCGGGATGTAGTGATTTTCGAGATGTGTAATGAAAACTACGGAAGACCATATAGGACTGAGTGGCGGGATGTTTTGGATCATCGGGAGGCATGTATGTGGACCGCGATGTGATAGTACAACCAATGCACACTGAAATCTAGTAGCGAACGCCAAGCTCACCATCGGCGTCTCCATCCAATGCGCTTCGCCGCACCATGGGGCTGTCCAATTGACGTTAGCGATCAAATCATCAATAGGAGTAATAAATGGGTACACGGCTGCATATATTTGATAATGCATCTTCAATTCAATAACTAATTCTTGTCGCATTCTTGCCCATTCATCTTGTCCCCAACCAATAATTTGAGCCAGTGACCTATACCCACAATGACCATCGCCAATGACGTCAGAAGCATTGCTGATGTACGGAATCATGAACTTAGGAACGTGAACGCCAAACTGCACTCCAATATGACTAGTGGGTGGGGGAATCGTTAAATCCGCATCATCTTCCGTTTCCTCGTCTTTTGATATTGCGACTAAAGCTTGCCCCGATGTGCAGCGAGTTCTCCTAGCACACTTTGAACCCTTGGCTTGACTTTTTTGCAAATGCCCGAGTAGAGTCAACTTTCTTGGTTGGAGCTTTGAATTCTTCGTCGGCCTACCCTTTTTCTTTTTATGTTTCGGTGGGTTCGCACTGGATTGACTGGGATCACTCAAGGTAGTGTATCTACTAATCATCTGGTGGGAAACATCCTTGTCCATCTTGCCTTCATAGTAATCTGCAATAATCTTCTCCCAAACTGCATCATCCCCCCTATCGGGTAAATAATCTCCTGGTTCATCGGTCCCAATAAGGCCATCCCACGCAAGTTGCTTTCAAAAGTCATGGATCATCGAGAGCTCAATAGGTCTGTGTTCCTTGATGCATGCAAGGACCTGGTGAGGGCATGGAAGTCCATGAGCCGAGTTCCACCATGCATCGTTGCATACTCTACGAAATCCGGACGATGTAGGGTTCATTATGGAGTGGATGTGGGAAAACAACTCTCTAATACACATGTTGGAAACCTTTCTCGGGAGGTGAGATACAATGGTCTTCAACGGCTCAGTGGCGTGTAAGATGTCTAGTGGCAAAGATGTACGATCTCGTTCCATCTCTCCACGAATCGTGATCACTTGGATGTTGACATGGCCGTGTATCTTTCTTAACACAGTGGTGAAACCTCCGACAAAAGTCTATAAGAAAATTTTTAGCGCGGAGTGTTGTGATTCGGCTCTGCAAACATTTCATAAGTACGTTTTCAATATTACTTGATTAATGTGTATGATAAAAGATAAGACGAAATTAAATTATCTACTTGTTAGTGGTCCTTGTGAACAGATTAAGACGGTGATCGGTGTACACTCTCACAATACGACGGAGAAATTTGTCCAACCAGTTCTTTTGAAGATAACCAAACAATAACGGATTGAGTATATTTTTTAAATGCTTGTGTTGTACCTTATACTCTTCCAAAGTCGTAGAGTTGAACAAGTCAACGACTATGTTTGAAAACCACAACGCGGTGGTCTCACGAAAATTCTGCCCAAGAGCGAATTCCTTGCAATTACGTTGGATGTGCACCCAACATAACATATGAGTGGCGTTGGGAAAAACTACATCGACAGCATTCACTTCTGCAAGATCTCGATATGTGACAATGACTTCTGGCATTTTTCCACCTTTTTGAACAACTCTAAAAATTGTCTCAATATCCATTCATAGTGATTTTGGATCTCTTTTGCCATGAACGCAAAAGCAATGGTAAATGTGTGTTCCGTGCATGTCAATCCCACCATCTCAACCAAGGGCATGTTATACCTAAAATTAAGGAAATGCAATAAATGTAATCAATGTTTGTTCACGTTAATCTAATAAGTAGAAAAAGCGTATTAGACACTTACATATTCGTGTTGTACGTCGCGTCCATAATCACAACATATGGAAACAATTTCAACAACTTCAATGACTTCGGATGGGCAAAGAAAAAATCGACAATCTCGTCGCTTCCGTGCAGAGTACGATAATCGAGATAGTAGTCGTTTTTCTTCAAGTAACTAAATGCAAATTGGGTTACGGTCATTGCACCCATCTCTGCCTTATAAACCTCATGTCGAAAACTATACAGCTGTTTCATAGAAGTTCTAATATCCGACCACTTGTTGCGTAAGTATATCATGAGTTTCTTTGGCTCTATGTTGGCAAGAGTCAATCGCTTTGCATCCTCCTTCTGTTCATCGGTCATGCGGCCAACAAAAGCATACCCTTCCAAAGTATCTAGTGGACGATTATGACAACCATGCATTACCGTTAGCTTCCAAACATGAGTTTTCTGTTCTCGCCCCCCCATCAACTCAAATGGGCAATCAATCTTTCTTGTACGTGGTTTTGCCTTTAAACAATCACCGATTTGTACATTAATTGGGAACAATGATACCAGATTTGCCTTTCTTCTTGGGCTTGTATGTACCAGAGAGCGCACACCCCAAGTAAAACTTCGTTGGCCAAGCGTTTTTAATAGTAAGCATCATCTTCAAAGTCTTACCTAATTGTTTTGCCCAATTCTCCAAAACATCTCTATCCGGCCACTCATTATCAGTTTGAAAGTGACTAGAGAAATCGGGAAACTCGATGACCTAGATTAATAACATCAAATAAAGATTCGGTTCAATGACACAATTAAATTATACTGAACGACAATAATATTTTCACTATAAAATAATATAAATTACAACCATTACATTATTCGATTTAATAAATGTACGGGATATAACATTACAAGAGGAATAAATTAGAGTTGTTAAATTATATTGAGCGAGACAATTATATTTACTATGAAATAGTATAAATTACATACCTGTACATTTTCAGGATTTTGTGGGGAAATTGAATCATTTTGATAGACAACTTCATGATATGGTTCCCCACCAACATTCTCGTACACATATTCCTCGTTTAAATCAATGGCGATGGGATGAGATTTGAATTTGGTAACCCACTCCGTACAGACTGATTATAATATCGAATAAAGATTCAGTTCAGTGACACAATTAAGTTATACTGAACGACAATATTATTTTCACTATAAAATTATATAAATAAAGACCATTATATTATTCGATGGAATAAATCTACGGGATATGACAATCCAAGCGGAAAAAATTAAAACAATTACTCTTATATTATATCGAACACACAATTATATTTACTATGAAATAATATAAATGGATTAAATACCTGTACATTTTCAAGATTTTGTTCGGCAATTGGATAATTTTGATAGACACCGGTATGATACGGTTTCCCGCCAACATTCTCGTAGACATATTGCTCGTTTGAATCCATGACATTCGGGTTTGAATTTGGCAACCCACTCCATAAAGACTGATTATAATATCGAATAATGTCAAGATACGATAATATAATATGAAACATAATTAATACAAAATATTACAATATATAACGTACCATCGGATTTGAGTAGAAATCATCCATTCAAACGAGTTTTGAGAAGAGAAATGCACATACAAGCAGGTTGATAAGAGTGTAAATTTGCGTTTAGAGGAAGATAGATTTGAACAATAAAAGCGCTGGTGTATATAGCGAGGTTGTAACGGGTGAAAATTGATTTGGTGTACCTACCACTGTCCGGTTCCGTCTTCCGGTTCCGGAACACTCACCTACTACCATTCCGGTTCCGGCTTTGGGCAGCGGAACGATTCGGGAAAAAAAAATTCAAATTTGTTCCGGCTAGGATTTTCGGAACAGAAAAGTCGGGGCGCCCAAAAAGCCTGTACGGGGCGCCTCAAACATTCGGTAATAATATCAGCAACTAAATATTAATATTGTATTAGATACTATCAACATCAACAATCGATTAACATCAGTGAATTACCAAATAGACCCTAAATAACAAAATAAGCACCCTAAGTAACAAAATAAGCAGATAAATGAAGGTCGACAAACTAATCCTAAACAGGGATCGTTGGTGCTTATCTGCAAAATAAACGATAAGTTGAGGCAATGTAACCCTCGGTAATTTTCGACATCCGTAAAAACATTCCGGCATTCCAAACTTGACCAAAATTGTCACAAGTTACAAATTACGAGCCATTGTGAAAAGCAAACGGGAACGAGGGCTAAGCTTAACAACGACAACAGGCTTCACCAAATCGCAACCGAAACGCACACTCGGGCGTGGAAATCCCTGTCACTTCCCCATCTACAATTTCCTCGCCTACTCAAAAAATCCAATTACTTCTTCAGAAGAAGCCGAGGGAATTCTCCGAGGAATCGATCCGTCTCCCTCGACAAGGAATCCCAAGATGAGCGAGGTCTTCGATGGCTACGAGCGCCAGTATTGCGAGCTCTCCACTAATCTCTCCAGAAAATGTTCATCCGCCGCTGTTGCTTCCGCCGAAGGTATCCCCTCTTTCAAACCCTAGAGTTTGTTGATTTCAATTGGACGGTCCGAATCGTTGGGGTTTCGGTTCCTTTTGGTTCTTCGGCGTGAAATTCGCAAAGATCGCGTCCTGATCTAGGTTCTGTTTGCTGGTTTGTCTTTCATGGATCCAATTATAAGTTGCGGTTTCAGGAGCTAGATCCCGCCGGATCTAAAATTGCCTGTTTAATCTTTAGTGTGGCCGTGATTGGATTTGATTTGAAGTTTTTCAGCGATCTGTTTGGCCTAGACTAGAATTAAACTCTCCTACGAGCTGGTGGATGTTCTTCTCGTGTTAATTTATGCATACTTTTCCTGAATTTTATGAATCGAAGGGAATTTTTGGCTCGGTGATGATTGTTGCTTTCTTCATTTTTGTACCTGGTAATCCGTTCACGTGGAATAGAATTTAGGAAAACAAGAATGAAATATCAGTGAACCATTTGAGGATTTTTTAGAAACACATTGATGTAAGAAGCACAAAAACTGTTCTTAGAACAAGCTTACATGTCCAGGGGTCTACATAAAAATGGTTTAGGTAGTGCAATGTGAAATATGTATTTGTTCCTGTTATTAACTATCCCAAAATTGCAGAAGAGAAGCAACAGAAAATCTCTGAAGTTAAAACTGGACTGGAGGAGGCTGAAATATTGGTAATTGCTGCATTTTTTTTTGTCTTTGTAGTATATAAACCTTTTACTTTGAGGCTCGCTTTGTCAATATCTGACCTCTTTTTTTATCCTTGACAGATTCGCAAAATGGACTTGGAGGCGAGAAGTCTGCAACCAAACATGAAGGCTATGCTTCTTGCAAAGCTGAGAGAATATAAATCAGACCTCAACCAGTTGAAAAGAGAAGTAAGGAGGATTAGTTCACCTAATCATGATCAAGCTGCTCGTGACGAGCTGCTGGAGGCTGGGATGATGGACACACATAAGGTACATACGTATTCAGAATACAGTTCACCTTTAAGATAAATCCAATTTTGTATGTTGGTGATCCATTCATTTACAAAGAAATATCAGTTCTATGCTGGGACTTGGTAGCACAATAAATATCCTTTAGAATTTGTTCATCGAATAAGCACCAAGCGTAATCTTAGCTGTGCTTTTGTTATGGGGTGTGAACTTGTGATCAGTTATCTGAGCTGCCTGTCAAACTGAATATTTATCTTGTTAATTACTTGAGCTTGACATTTGACAACGTACAAGTAACTATCTGCTCCCATGAGTGCTGCCTGATCGATGTAACTTTGCAACTGATAAATGATTGTTGAAAACATAGGCATCTTCAGACCAGAGAGACAGATTGATGCTATCAACAGATAGAATGAACGATTCAAGTGACCGGATAAGAGAGAGTAGAAGAACTGCACTGGAGACAGAACAGTTGGGGGTTTCAATTCTTGAAGATTTGCACCAACAACGCGAAACTCTTTTGCATTCACATCAAAAGGTACTTGTTCTTGATAATCATATAATCCATTCTTGGTCCTTAGAAAGGCATAGGATAAGAAACCTCATTTAGAAATTGTTACCTTAATCTGTTCTTGTAACTTATCAAATAGAAAAACCGATCTGTTATGGGGCGAGGTTTAGTCGGTGATAGAAGTATGATTTCCCAGATTTTTCTGCTGCTAAATCCCTACCATTATTGCAGCTCCATGAGGTTGATAGTGCGATCGACAAAAGTAAGAAGATCTTAACATCCATGTCAAGGAGGATTAGCAAGAACAAATGGATAGCTGGCTCGGTAATTGGAGCTCTTGTTGTTGCCATCATCTTTATCATATATTTCAAGCTTAGTCATTGATTTGGACTCTGCTTTGCACACGTTTCTGGATATCTGATGTGAAAGCATTGTTCATCATCATCATCATGTTCAGTTCAGTTTAATGATTCTTAAACTGGTTGAAACAATGCAAATTGTAATTGGGTGATTTGGTGTAATTTCAACATCATTTGCTTTCTACACGGCGAACTGCTTTTCGCCTGTACATATAATCCTATGGGCGTTATGAAGCGACAGATATTGGCTAAGTTCATTAAAATTTTCAGAGTTCTTGTCATTTTCTTAGTTTACGAATTGAAGGAGCTGTTCCTTTGAAATACTATTACAAAACACATTTTCTTGTTGAATATTCTCCTCTTTCTTTTGGCGAAAGTTTCTCAGCGTGCAGCTGCATTATTTGGATAACTATAAATTGAGCGATTGAATATAATATTAAAAAGGTCAAACCTATTACGTAAAACAGAGCTACATATGAGGTCATTCTGTGTAACTCCTAAGAGCACTTATAACAGATGTTTTTTTAAAATGGAGAAGTAAAAGTTTTTTTTTTCCAAGTTTAAAATTTTTTAAATTTTTTCTACTTCAACTACAGCTTCTCTATTTTACAAAATATAACATTTATTTTGAAGAATTTAATGTTTATTAATTATTATTTTTATTTAACTGAAAGAAATGAAAATATAATACAATCTTATCAATAAAAAAATGTGTTTAAGTGGAACAATAAAAAAACATAAAATTAAAGATACAAGAAGAAAAGTGGCTTTATGGGTATATAAGGGTCTCTCAAAATCTCTATTTTTTTTTTGGTTGAATCTCAAAATCTCTATTACAAGAGACGTTTTTGACAAAAAAAAACATATCTTGTCTTCATTTTTAAGACATGAGAGAATCCATGTGAGGCTATGGAGGTGCTCTAAACCACCCACAACTTCTAAATAGCTTTATATTCTGTAATCTGGCATAACAGCATATCCGGTGGATCAAATTTTCACTTCTAAGTTATAATTATCTTCATTTCATGATGTGACCATTACAAAACTTTGACTATATCTTGCTAATATGGTAATTTTATCCCTATCTTATGGCAATTGAAATGAAAAAGAATGTGGAGCAATGAATGATGTTAACATGTGTCAAACGGGTGGCTTCGGGTTGGGTGCGAGTTCGGGTCAATCCGGTTACAGGTGAAGTTGGATCGGATCTTAACAGATTATTGTGCGGGTTTAGGTCGACCTAACAAGTCAAGAATTTAAATTTTTTATGATTATTAAAATAAATAATAAAATAATATTATTTTATTATAGATGAAGTTATTACCATATATCATAAATTATAAAAAATACATCTTAAAATATTAAAAATAGATATATTCAAATTAATAATATATTTTTAACACTTGTGAACAAAATGAAGTGCATTTACCATCAATACTCATCTCATAATACACCTAACTTTTTCTGTCACATGATCTATACTATACTCCCAAGCTCAAGGCTCCAGTTCACGCTTATTTATTAAATTCAATATAAATAAAAGTATTCCCCTCTATGTTTTTTATGCATATCTTGTAATTTTTGGATTATATAAATGTTGTTGTTGTTGTAATTTTTGGATTATTTTATTTCTGCCCCCATCGTGGAAATGGAATAGTCGTCCACCCAATGACCCAAGTTGCCAAGTCGCAACCAATCCAAACGGCTTTCCTCAATCTGTCCCTCCAAAGTGTAAACGCAGGAAAAACGAGGGCGACCAATCATCCTTCCGCAGGCGGAGCTCCGAGCACTATCGTTCGATCCCTATCCCCCTCCGATCCGACCTCCATCTCAGATCCATGAGCGACGGCGGCGAAAGCTCCTCCGACGGTTCCGCCGTCGATCCGGCGCAGCCCAAGGCCGACAAGCAGAAGGAGAAGGCCAGAGTCAGCAAGACCTCGGCGATACTCTGGCACGCCCATCAGAACGACGCCGGCGCCGTCAAGAGGCTCCTCGAGGAGGACCAATCGCTCGTCAACGCCAGGGATTACGACAATCGGACGCCTCTTCACGTGGCTGCGCTCCACGGCTGGATCGACGTCGCCAAGACTCTCATCGAATTCGGCGCCGATGTCAACGCTCAGGATCGTTGGAAGAACACTGTAACATTTCTTCCTCTTTGCCTCTCTTTCTATTTGACTTTCCATTTTTCAATTTCCAAGTTTTTCATATCCTCTGGGAAATGTTGGATTATTGGTCCAATTATGAGTGATCTTTGTGCTATTCACTTAAATAGGTGCTTTCTTGAGGCCTTTAAAATTGGTGGAGTTGCTTCTAGTTTCAGCTTTGTGTTCTGAGATTAATCATGATTATGCTCAGTGCTCAGATATTTATGTACCTTTATACTATGTCTTTGGTCAATTGGATTTAAATTTAATTGGATTCAGGTTTGACTTTATGACAGCCTTTAGCTGATGCTGAAGGAGCCAAGAAACATTCCATGATCGAGTTGCTAAGATCATTTGGTGGTTTATCTTATGTAAGTGCACTTTTGCTTGATTACATTATGTTTTACTACCATTTACCAATCTTTTAGTTGGAGATTTTTTTCTTTTTGTTGGTAATTACTATGATCAATCTCACTCTAGCGTTCTTTCCCTACAAGTTTTTTGGTGTTTTTCCGCAATGACATTCTTCCAAGCCTCTAGATAAATTATAAGTTCAAGGAGCTTGAAGATTTTGTCCCCAACAAAACAAGTGAACTGAAGATTTAGACAAAACTCTGTAATTTGAGAAGCTTGAGAACAACACAGCCGTTCAGTTCATGGAAAGAAGTCGTGAATTCCTGAGATACTAAAAAGAAATTAGTAACAGAACATTACCTTTATGTTTTTCGCCATGTCTCATTTGTATTCTGGGTGTTTTTGGGTGCCATTTTATATGTAGGATGCGAATGAGTTTTATGCATGCTAAGTCATTATTAATCATATCTTTTTTTGATACTTCTTCTGACGTTTTGGGATATCTGTTCATCTTTTTCCATTTATTTTACATGTGCAGGGACAAAATGGAAGCCATTTTGAACCAAAGCCTGTTGCCCCTCCTTTGCCAAATAAGTGTGATTGGGAGATTGAACCCTCTGAATTGGACTTCGCTCACTCAGCTATAATTGGAAAGGTGTGCTTACTTGTCTGTAATACTCATGTCAAGGGAATTTAGTCCAATTCTATTACTAATACTGTATTTGATCTCTTAATCCTTAATGAATGTATAAATGGGTTTGAGACCTCGAGTCCCTGGCTAGAGCCTAGAGATCATTTGTCATTAGCATGGAGTATTCTATCAATATTTAGCTCAAATATGCTATTTCCTTTAGTTTTTAAGTTGCTTCGTTCCTAGTCTTGAAAACTGAATTTTTATACTAGACAGAAAATAAGTTAGAAAGAGGGAATATCAAATGTCTAACTCTGAAGGATGGGTGACCAAGCATACAATTTACTTCTCCCAAACAGCATCTTTTTACCTGTTTTTATTTATAAAACTCTTTTATTTTCTCAATTTAATTCAATTGGCCTCCTTTTCTATAATGATTATTAATATCTCATGCTTATTGCTTTGGTAAATTTGCTTATGGTGTTATTATTCTCGCTATGTGCTAGTTACTTACCGGCCAATGGCTATTGGTGATGTATGCAGGGTTCATTTGGTGAAATCATAAAAGCTCACTGGCGAGGAACCCCGGTTGCAGTTAAGCGTATACTTCCTTCCCTCTCAGATGATAGACTGGTCATGTAAGCTCAATTATATACTTTTGATCCTTTGGTCACCTGACACTAGGAAATTTAATTTATTTGCTATAATGCTATATTGCTATATTGCTATGCGCTGCATTTTAGGTTTGGGCTTTACATATTATTCGATATGATTTAATCAGGATGTTCTTTACAGACGTCACCCGATCCCTTAAAGCTGTGAATCTTGTTTGCCAGTATGTGTAGCTAATAGAAATTAGAAGGAAATTCCATTCATCACGTTGTCTCCTAACTAATTATCCATTAATCTTCGTTGGATAACGAGGGTGGTATGCTATGGATATATATATCTGAAGATAGAACCACAAGATTTAGCCGTTTGTATCAGTTTAGGTTTGATTTGCTTTACGATTCGTTTGGGATTGACTTGCTTTGTAAAATAGCCTCTATGGAATCAAAGTCTAGCTTCAGTTTACATGTCAAGCTTGATGCATATTATTTGGCTTGGGAAGCTCATAAGCCCATAAAGGTCTACTAGTCATTAAAAGTTTGATCTTGGTAAACTACTACTTTTCAATTGTGCAAAGTTTCAATGAGTTGTATTAAAATTGGTCACATCCAGCAGCTCAGACTGAACCAATTTTTAACAAGCAAGGCAAGGCTGAGCTCGATTATGTAAATTGAGTCAAAATTAGCTCTGTATCATCAAATTGAGCTGAGTCGAAGCTCAATTAGGAGTTAGTTGGGCTTGGCTTCTGGTCATCCATGTCCATCATAGCATGATTCTCTGTATCTGCTATCACCCTCTATACAATTATGCTTCAGCAGTTAAAATCATATGTCCTTTCTTAACCTTCACTAACTTATTTTCATATCTGCAGTCAGGATTTTAGGCATGAAGTTGAATTGCTGGTGAAACTTCGCCATCCAAATATAGTCCAGTTTCTTGGAGCTGTTACCGAAAGGAAGCCTTTGATGTTAATTACAGAGTATCTGCGCGGGGTATAAATATATAGTCCCACTTGTATCCATCTTCTACTTCTAATTTTTTTTAAAGAGTCTGGAATCCCAATGGAAATTTTAAGTATGAAACTTTCCTCTTAATAGGGCGATCTTCATCAATATCTTAAGGAAAAAGGAGCTCTAAGTCCAGCAACAGCTGTAAATTTTGCAATGGATATTGCAAGGTATTGTAAACTGTGCATTTCTCTTTAACAGATATTCTTCTGTATATATGAGGGAGTGAGATATAGATTAAGGCCTTTTGCTATAGTCATGAAGAGAAAGAGAATGTACAAGGAACAAAAACCGTTTCAGAAAGCTTGTGTGGCCTATAGTTTATGCAATCGTTTTTCAGTATTAAATACATGAAAATGCTCAGCTGTGTCTCCGCATATTTTTATCCTGTAGAAAACGGTGTGTACTTTACTAGGAATCTTGACATTTATCATTTCAGTCTATCTTCAACTCAGTATTGAGGAAACTACTGTACTTTCCAATGAGTCTTGACATAATAAAATGCTAATATTGGTTTTGTGAACCTCATCACCCCAGGGGAATGGCTTGCCTTCATAACGAACCAAATGTCATTATTCACCGGGATCTAAAGCCCAGGTTAGTATACTTTCAAATTTTGGAGCCAAGAATTATAGTCAGAAATATTTGATATCAATAATTAAATGGGCATTACTTGTTGGATAATTTATATGAATCAGGAATGTCCTTTTAGTCAACTCAAGTGCAGACCATCTAAAAGTAGGAGATTTTGGTTTGAGCAAGCTGATTAAAGCTTCGCATGCTCATGATGTCTACAAACTGACTGGCGAGACAGGAAGCTGTGAGTACCTATTTCCTCATAAAATTCGTCCAGAAATATTAATGCCATCATACTAAACCTTATCAATTTTATTTTGTATTTTTTCTCAACAACTTACCAGATAGGTATATGGCTCCTGAGGTATTCAAGCATAGGAAATATGATAAGAAGGTTGACGTGTTCTCCTTTGCCATGATACTTTATGAGGTAACCTCTTCTATATTTCCCATCTTTTATTGTTTTGTCGGGTTTACTTGACAATATTTTCTTTTAAACTAAATCAGATGCTTGAGGGTGAAGCACCACTAGCAAGTTATGAGGCATACGAAGCTGCAAAATACGCTGCAGAAGGGCACAGACCTCTATTCAGAGCAAAAGGATACTCCCCCGAACTGAAAGAGTGAGTTGTTCAAATAAGATTCACGGTTTTGTTAAAAATTCAATCTTTAGAGGTTAGGATAATGCTGTTTTCATGTTATTGTATGGAGACCCTTCTCTTCTATCAACAAGATTACCCAATCACATTTTGTTTGAAGGGAGTACTCAAACACACTCCTATGAACCCCTCTTTGATAATGATTTGATCTATATTCATCCATTTGAGTTTTTCCATTGATGTATCTGTGTCTTTGATTCTAAGGTTGACTGAGCAATGCTGGGCACCTGATATGAAACAGAGGCCTTCTTTCTTGGACATACTCAAGAGGCTCGAGAAAGTAAAGGAGCATCTCCCAACTGAGCATCACTGGAACCCTTTCTCTTGATCAGGAAACAGTTGTGTGGATATGGTATGTGATGACTTATGGTTCTACTATCTATTGCGATTCAAACACCAGGGCTCTCATTCATTCTTACACGGGTTTTATTCTGTACAGGATTTTTCGTAAGGGAAATAATCGTTAGCACATTTCCAATTCTTTCACAAGTTGGCTTATGGCCAATTCAACCTCATCCAGAAATTTGTTTCGAGAATCACTCTATTGGTGTTCTTGTTCTCATTCTATCAAGTAATGTAACGTTCTTGAAATCCTGTCCAGTGTGTTTAGAACCATTTGAGTTTTGGTAGATTCAATGTGCTTTCATAATTCTGTGATCTATATTTATCCATTTGTAAATCCTGTATTTGTAGAGTGGGAAAACAAATTTGAAATATGTATAATGTGTGAGCTTTCATTCTAGTTTGGGTCAACCTTGAAGCCTATACATTTTTGAATCTATGGCTAGTTTAAATGTACATTAGTGGGTAGTGCAGACAATGGCGTTGGGAGACAAATAGTTTTTGAAGCAAAGATGGGAACGAGACCATGTTAAAGGAATGGGAGGGTAAAAAGTTTCATGACAACTGACTAAGGATTGCATATGAAAATATAAATATATAGTATAAAACCTCTCCTGCTATCAAGTCATTGCCCTTCTCTACAGTCCTGATCAGAAAATCATCCCTTTTAAATAGCCACACGAGTAACAAATATTGTAAGGCTGTAGATTGAATCAAATCAGAGCAGCTTCTTCCTCTCAAAAAAGTGCTTCAAGTGCCAAAACTGCAAGCCAGCAACAGACAAGCAGACGAAGAGGGAAGTGAAACCGAACCAGAACATTTTCGAGTTGGTTGACTTGTTAAGCTCCTGCATCTCTTGTTCCCTGGAAGCCATAGTAGTAAACCATCAATGGGTTAGTTCATCGCATCTGTAAATCAAAAGACGAGGATGATAGCTGCCCGAAACTCACCTGTCGCGAAGATAATACATTTCCTCATGGATGGAGCTCACAGTATCCATCAGCTTTTTCAGCTCTATCTCCATACCCTACAAACAAGTAAAAACTCAGAAGCATGTAATCAGACAAAACCACAATAAGGTCTACAATTCGGCATAATAGTGCAATTTAGAACGTATTTTGTGGTTATAACTATTGTTGTGCAAGTGTAAAGGGACATACATCAACAGAGCCTTTCTTAGCAAGAGTGTTCCAATTCTTAGCAGCAACACCAGTTCTCCACTCAAAGTCAACGGTGACCGTCGCCGGAGGATCGTGAGCGTCCGACCAGATACACGTCATGTAATCCCCCGACTCCATTGTCTCGAACGCGAACTGCCCCGTCCCCACCCGCTCCGCCACGTGGAAGGTGTGCCCGTGAGAAGACGTCACCTGAAAAGGTCTCCAATTACCACTCAAAACCTTGTTCGCCGAAAGAAACGAAACGATTCTGATTTTGCGATCCGGTGGAACTTACCCTGACGGTGATCTTGTGGGAGTCGGGCAACGGGGTGCCTTCGTGGGGGTTGACGACGTGGTATTTCCCGACGGTCATCGAATTCGATTTGATCTCCTCCGCAATGCACTTCGTTTGGCCTGACACCAGATCGAACCTCAGGGAATGGCAGGAATCGAACAGAAACCCTAGGATCACCATCGGAACCAGGATTGAAGTTCCAGATAGCCGGATCATGGTGGGGGATGAGTCCAATATGAGGAATTTGCGCAGAGGACAGAGATCGTGGGCAGAAAGAGAGTTCTGTATTCTGAATTCTGATGGTAGTACACTCGTACGTAACGGAGGAGTGCACAAGGGAAATTCACATACGGATGATCTTGGGCTTCCATGTTTGGGTCGTGACGATGATGGCCGACGTGGCAGATTTTCATTGGATAAAGTGACGATGCAGCTGGCGACTGTGTAGACTCGTCCGGTAATTCGTTGCTTCTTTTTATCGGCCCCACAGTTTGGCCCAACAGCCCAATAACAACTACTCTCAACAACTTTTTTTCCAGCCATTTACTAAACTTAGGAGGGTCAATCGGGTAGATCAGGTCGGGCTATTTCGGATCCGGATTAATTCAGATACTAGTTAAATTCGTATATTTTAATAATCGGTTCAGATCGGTTGGATTATTTCGGATCGGGTATTCAATTTGTCGGGTAAAGTTAGATTTCCAGGTCAAATTCTGTTGGGTTATTCGGTTCAACTAAATTTCGGGTTTAGTTGGTTTCGGGTTAGTCTGGTTTTGATTTTGCCGTATATTGAATGATGATTTTTGTCTTAGTACCATTACCTTTAATGTTATAACACTTAAATTCAAAAATATAATTATAATAAAATTCATTATTTCTAATTTTAAAAATAAAATATTGGGAAATTCTGGATGGTGCCTTTGAGTTTTGAACTTTTCCGCAGGGTGCCCTAAAAAAACTTATTCCGAGATATACCCCTCAACTTTCGTTATAGTTCGCCCCGTACCCTCTTTTCCCTTTTCTGTCAAATTCTAGTCAAAGAGGGAGCTGACAGGGACTCTTGGATTCGTTGTCGATCCTTGTCGAGCCCTGGCATGTCGAACCTCATCTCGAGCTCGTGTTCGCCGTCCTTGACGTCCCATGGCGCTCGAGCCTCCCCGACTCCGCCTGGCATCGTCATCGCGTCCTCGAAGAGCCTGTCCATGGCGTCGATCATCTGCCTCATCGATCTCATCACGGAGAACGAGTCTATCAGGCTTGTCGGGGGAAGCCAATTTTGGGGATTTTAAGGGTTTTGAATTTTGAAATTTGAATTCTATGCTTTCGAAATTAGATGATGGAATTGATTTTGCTTACCGAATGGGGAGACGTCGAGACCTAGCCTCCGGGGTCGGCGCTCAACGGCAGTGCTTCCGCCTCCGGTCTGTTGGTGGCTCGTCGTCATCAGAACGGGATGTCGTTGCCAGCATTTTGCTGTGCTCTGATTGGCGAAGCTCTTCCCGGCCGGAAGACAACCGAGCACGTCCCGTGACCAAAATTTGACGGAAAAAGGAAAAGACTCAAGAGGGTACGGGGCAAACTATAAGAAAAGTTGAGGGTTATATTACGGAATGAGTTTTTTTTAGGACACCATGCGGAAAAGCTCAAAACTCTGGGCACCATCTGAAATATCCCTAAAATATTTATTTCTATATTTTATTAATCTAGACCATTAAAAATCAGAAGGAAAACAAAAAGGGAAGAAGAAATTCTTGCTCGTCTCCGTTCTTCCTTCGCTCGCCGTCCCTCACTCCCTCCGTCCATCGCCAGATTCATTATCATCGCCGGCGCCGGCGCCGGCCAACTCACACTCGCCTGCCGTTACTAACATCTCTTGAACGGGCAAGCGTCCAAACCCTTTCCCCTTTTCCGGTAACCTCCCTTGATTTCTCTCTCATCTACCGCAATTCGGTTTTGTATTCTGCTATCAGTACGTGACTTGCTAGAGTGTAATTGTCAGTGAGAAACTTGAATTTTGCCCACTCTTGCTCTGTGCTTCCGTTTGTTGTTTCCAAGTTCAGGGTCAGTCTGAAACTCAGTGCTAACACCACACCACCCCCCATACTTGAATATAAAGTTCAAGCAACATTTTATATGTTCTGGGTTTGTGGATCTTCCTTGAGATTGACCAATAGGGGGTTGTGTTGTGTTGTGTTTGTTTCCTTTAGGAGCTGGTACCATTGTAACATACCCAAGTATGCTCAAGCGAAAAAGACCAGAGTCAGGTGGCGTTAACAAGGCGCTAACCCCGCACGAGCAAGCTGTTTACAGCATGATTAGAAGCAAAACAAACATGGGCATATCAAAGCTAGATTTGAAAAGAGCCTTGACCATGAGGGACAGGGTTTTCAACAGCTGTATCAAGAGCCTCCAAACAAAGTCCAAGATAAAAGAGGTAAAAAGCGTTAAAAACATAAAGGGTCATCTCATGGCCATGGAGTTTGAGCCATCAAATGAGCTCACCGGAGGCTTGTGGTATAGCGAGGGCCAACTCGATACTGACTTCATTGAAAAGCTCATGAAGATTTGTATGGCCATGATTAGCAAAAGGAAGGTTGCAACTGCAGAGCAAGTTGCAGAGATGGTGATGAAGTCGGGAGCTATCAATGTTGAAATATCAGTTGATCAGATCAAGGAGATACTGAAAACGTTGATTTTGGATGGTGAGGTTGTTGAAGTGAAGAGTACTGGTTCTGGAGAGTATGGTTTGCTTCCGGTTGGAGTGAACTGTTATAAAAGGGCTAGAAAAGCAAAGGATGGTCAAGGGGCTATGGTTTCGATCCCCTGTGGTGTGTGTCCACGGTTTAACCAGTGTACTTCCAACGGTGTCATATCGCCGATTACCTGTGAGTACTTCAAACAATGGCTGGATTTTTAACATCCAAGTTGTAATTTAGCTGTGTGTTCATTGCTTTGTGTAACGTAGCTTTAACATCATGTCTGTATTGAACATGAGTTGCAAGAGACCTTTAACATCATGTTTTTGTCGAAGATGCGCCTTTTTAAGACCAAACCTATCTGAAACCAGGATTATAAAGCAACTCAGCTCGTGCTTGATTCACAATGAACACAAACTCAGCTTTATGAGGTTAGCTCCAAAACAGGACCCCTAATTATGCCCTAGAGATTGCAAGTTGTAAGCTTTAGCCGAAGAGGACTGTTTGCATTACTACAGCATCCTAGAAGTGATTAAACCTGTAAAACACTTACTAACTGGTGTTGAACGTACCATATACTAGACAGGAGTTCCTCCTCCAATGAACATTATGCAACTAATTTGGAATCCAAATTCTCTCAAACCCTAAAAAGCCTAGTCTGTATTTTGATCAATGGGAAATTCATTGATCCCTCATCATCATCATATAAGCTCAAAACTCATTCTAATGAACAATGAAGGATGCCGAATTCATAAATGCAGCAATAACAAAGGCTTATGACAAAATAGAGTAAACTCTGTAGTTTCAATTCGACGCACATGGCATAAAAATTGTATCTTTTTCCATCTCAAAAGATCCCACTTATTTCTTCTGTCATCTATCAAATTCAGCCTCGGATCCTTGATCCACGGATCGTACTCATCAATCAAGTATAACTAAAACCCTAACCAAAATATAAACCGCACACAATTGGGGTAAAAATGCCGTCTTTGGCCAGGAACTTGTAACCCTAATTATGACGAAGAATTCACCTGTTTCTCAGGAACTTCTAGAGATTTGTCGGCTTCCCGTTGCATCTCCTTGGTGACCTCCTCTTCGGCGGCCTTCTCGGCCCTGAGAATGGGCTCGTAGTAATCGGAGTGAGCCTCCATACACTTCTTGAGATTGGAGGTGACCTCGAAGCACTTCTCGACGACGTCTTCGCCGGTCTTATCGGCTTCCTCCACGCACTTCTCCCAATCGGTGAAGGTGTCCTTGCACCCTCCGCCTTTCATGAACAGGCAGAATCCGCACTCTCCTTCTTCTTCTTCATCCTCCTCCGCTTCTTCAGCACCGCCGTCTTTCGCCTCGCCTGCGTTCTTCGATTGATCTGAGGCCTCTTCTCCTCCTCCAACGTTCTTCTCCTCTTCTCTGGGGGTCTGTTGGTCTAGATCTTTCGAATCTGAGCTAGATTCTGCCATTGCCAATTAATTGTTGGGGGGAGGAGGGAGATCTGAAGCAGAGCGAACAAGGCTAGTAGGGTTTTGAAAGGTCGAGAAAGTTGGTGGTTGTGTGTTTCAACTTTCAAGGGCGGTGCACGTCTAAAAGTAAAACCCTGGCTAAACCCCTTTTCTTCGGAAATAAAATTAGTTTAGATATGGTCACTCTGCTTCAAGATTTAATAATAATAAAATTATACTAATTAATTAAGAAACATTTTTCCATATAAATATGGTCACATTATCACCTACAGTATGTTAGAAAGAAAAATCATGTAGGGATTATTTAAAAGATATAAAAAAATCACTTGAAATTTCTTATTCAGAATATCACGTTAGAAAAAGTTATTTTATAAAAAATCTTAAGATATTAAAAATTGGGTGAGATGTCAAGTTCATAGAAGGGTTATTTTTAGAGGATATAGTTAAGAAAATTAATTTATTATTTTATCTTCTGGGAAATAAAATCATCTAAAATTAAATATATAGGAATTACACTTCATGAGGTGTGTGATAAGAGCTTAGTTAAAAATATTTACATAATTTTTTATATATAAAATCTCTTGCATGAGATTTGTAAAATTAAATATATACTTTAAGATATTTAGCTTGATAAATAAATCATATAATATTTTTATAGAGTGTCTTTTTAAACATATTTTAATTATTTCTATAATAGACTCAGATTTTAACTTGATAAAGTATACAAAAAATTGTATCATAAATGAAACAATTCTGTTTTACAATATAAGAGAAATGGGTATACTCAACTTTTACAAGAGTTATGAGGTACCATATAGATTAAAAAAATTCTTTGAACATCATCCAACAAAACCAAAAACTACGAGACTACCCAACAGGATTGCCCTCAATAACTTCCGGAAAATTTTGGGTGGTGATCTTGAGATTTTGCAAATTCTGTATGTTACACAAGGTTTTTTGGAATTCCGCATGGTAACCTTGAGATTTTGCACGTTCCATGTGGTAGCCTTGATACTAAGAATAATTAAAATTATTTAATTTGTAGCCACATGGTTTTGTTTAATTGAATAAATGATTCATTTTTTATATAAAAGTCCTATAAGTTATATAAAGTTTATATTTTTTATGAAACTACTATATTCTCAATTTATATGCTCACATAATACCCTTTTAAATTCTGAAAGTGACATGTAATTTCAAAATGTTTCCACCAATTTTATTTCTCTAAAAAAAACATAACCTTGTAAGTTTTATAAAAAAAAAAGTTTATACTTTAAGAGAGTTTTTTTATGCATTGATTAAAGAATTGGATTTTTGACTAAAAGTAACAAGGATTTACAAAAATAATAATATGTTTTTGTCATGAAATAGTTAAATTTTATAAAGTTTTCTTACATAAACATATAAGATAAGGTGCTTTTTTCCAAGTTACAAAAATCACCTAATAAAAAGTAGGTACATTGTAACTATTAATTGATACTTGTCATTAAATATTAATATTTTATAAAATATATTAGGTAGTTTACAAAGCTAAAAATATGAGACTTTTATTCAATTAAACCAAATAATGTGGTTATATTTTAAACATTTTATAGTACTACAAGCTACCACACGAAATGTACAAAAACATAAGATTACCATATATATAGAATTGCGGAAAAATCTTGTGCACCATGTGAAATTTGTGAAATCTTGGGATTATCATGCTAAATTTCCCTTTTTCTACATTACTCCTTAACCTATGAAGTGTACGGACATATGGATTAGTTTTACGTCTCTTTTGGTGCAGAATCACCATCCTTTATTTGATATCGTGCGAGATTTAGTTTTCTTGTTGCTCTTGAAATCACTTGTTTCACAACCCGTTAAACATGGAGAAATGACAATACACAGCTTGCCATATCAAAAGTTAAACAAGAAGATAAAGTTAAAAGAAAAAGAGAAAGGTGGAGATCGAAGGGAGATTAAATTCCCTTACTTAGCTTAGAGCCACATCTTTTTCTCTTGGTGCACACAAGTTGTTGGCCAAAGCTCACTTTCTCCAATATTCCAAGACCACTTAACACTTGGCTCCTTCCCATTGGTTCTTTATCTCCACATAAGATCTTCCTCTTCATCATATCTCCAAAGTTTCAAAACCCATCGATCTCCTGAAGATTTTCTTGCTAGCTAGCTTGCTCACTGAAGATCGATGAAATCTATCAACTTCCAAACATGTCCTCCCACTCTAAGACCAAATTTGACCCCTCCAATTTCTCCAACTAAGCCTAAAGTGGTCTTTTTCTTTCCATTCAACAAGAAGAGTTCTTCTTATTTTCTTACCCATTGCTCCACAAAGCGAGATACTGATTTGGGTAGTAATAGTAGTACTAGCAATGAGAGTTTGATTACTAGTGAACCAGCATTGGAATCAAGTCAATTTCAAGAAAAGGGCACGGCGAATTCGAGTTCGAACTCGAACCAATCAGTATTCTCTAACTCGGAATCTTCAAGGGGATTGGTGTTTGATTTAGGAATCAAAGATTCATGGGACTCGGCCGAGATCGGATCTCCTGTGGTGAAGAGATTCTTGAGTGATGATCAAGAAAGGTGGTACATGTGGTACCATGGAAGAAGCTCCAACTCAGACCATGATGATGGTCAAACTGATTCAATTGGAATAGCCATTTCCAACAACGGGGTACACTGGGAGAGAGGCGAGAAGCCCGCGGGCTCGAGCACGGGCTTGGGTCGGGTCATGGGCCGGGGCGAGGATTGGTGGGCGTTTGATACCAGGAGTGTTAGACCTTCGGAAGTCATCATCATGTCCAGCTCAAAACTCAAGTCTTCGAATGCCGTTTACTGGCTTTACTACACCGGATCCACGTCTGAGCATATCGAATTAGATGCATCGGATGAACGAGCTTTTGTTTCGTTGCCAGGTCTTGCAATCAGCCAAGATGGCAGGCATTGGGCCAAGATTGAAGGGGAGGATCATAGTGGTGCATTGTTCGGTTTAGGGTCGGTTGGAGAATGGGATTCTTTGTTCATTTCTTCTCCTCATGTTGTTTTCCATGATAGCAAAGATATAAGAATGTATTATCATTCGTTTGATCAGGGAACTAAGAGGTATTGCATTGGGATGGCGAGATCAAGAGACGGGATTAAGTGGGTGAAATTGGGGAAGATCAGTTTAGGTGAAAACACACGTGGGTTTGATGAGTTAGGTGTGATGAGTCCTTGTGTGGTGAGAGATAAGATAGATGGAAGTTATTTGATGGCTTATGAAGGGGTAGGATTGGGTGGTGTAAGGTGCATTGGGTTGGCCGTATCTTCGGATGGACTGAAGGGATGGAGTCGGTTGAGCGATGAGCCGGTTTTGGAGCCTTTGATTGAAGATGGGTGGGATTGTAAAGGAGTTGGGTCTCCTTGTTTGGTTCAAATGGATGGGAGTGAAGATGAGAAATGGAGATTGTATTATAGAGGGATTGGTGCTGACGGGAAAAACGGGATTGGTATGGCTATTTGTGATCATGTAGTTGAGAAATCTCTTAGATTCAAGAGATGGATTGGATTTCGCGTTTGATTTGAGCCCATGTTATTGTCTATGATCAATGTGAATATGGTTTGAAATTTGATAGGTGCTCCATGATTTTCTCAAATGATGCATATGGTTAGACCTTTTTTTTTTTTTGTCTTAACATCTAAAATAAGAATAAACATTGTCTACCATAAATATACATGACTCACTCCTCCTATTGTTAATTTGTTTTAAGATACAACTTTATAGACTTACGTGCTAGACCTATACGCTTATATGTGAATCAGTATCGACATATCCCCAATTTACCTATCTACCGGAACCATAAAGTTTCTTCACTCGAGCTCATCGGATTAACTGATCATGGCTGGCTTATTTGTTATTTTGTATTGACATTTTATGACTTTCTATCCTTTTTGAAAGATCAACAAAAGTATCTAGTTCATATTCTATTTCACCCTAAAACTCTTCAGCTTCTTGTTAGAATATGATGTTTTGATGCTTTTAAACTTGAACAAAGTGAACAACATGAGTGTACAATTTTTTTACCTTTTGAATACTTGAACTATATATACATAATGAGACCTATTGAGCACCTTGTTTGCTGAATGTACACTTTTTTTGCCACATCAGTGCAACAAATACACCTTCTCGAGATAGTCAAAATAAGTTGTTAAATGGAGTTCAAACTCCGCACTCGAGCTCGAATGCCTTTGTCTCTTGGTTTGGTTTCGTAAGAAGCTACTTCCTCTCCCCAAACCCTACCAATACGACCAAATACTCCACCCGATGATGATGATGGAGAAGTTGGAGGTAATTATGAGGAAGATGAAGGTGAACCTTCACCTCCGCTACAATCACACTCTTTGTACAAACCCTCAATGTTAGTTCTAACTTTAATCATCATTTCCGCAATATTAATATCACTATCATATTCATGCAAGGGTAACTCCAAAGATTCATAATAATCTCCTAATAAAGTTCCCAAACCACTAATCATCTAGGATAAAAACACAAGTAACAAGGTAGATTTCGGGAATAAACTTGTAATAACTCAACCATTCGACTTCATAGCATTAATAGCACAAGTCAATTTGGGGATTTGACACCCCACATAGAAAGCACACGCAACATTCACGGCTTGCATACAAAATAGATAAGAACAAGGTTGATAAACATGACTAAAAGTTAAAGTTGCATCTTGAAAAACTCTTAAGATTTTGTAACAAAAATCTCAAGGCTCTACAACACTAGGAGAGTTTGGAAGATATTGAACCACAAAAGAAAAACTTCCTTATAGGGTATGCATGCATGAATCAATTCATTTGTGGAGTTTTAACGATGGCAAACATCTTTTGGAAAAATCCTAGGATGAATACTATTGTCCGTACAAAATCTTCTCTATGAATTGGGTAGTTAGTTGCTAGCCCACATACTTTTAACAACACTTCTAAGAGGCTCAATATATATTCTTTTATAAGATTCATACCACTTTTCACACATAGTTTAAAATATGGCAAACACATTGTATATGGAAATATTTTGCTCCAAGATTTGGTTGATAAAGGGGAACCAACTCTCGGATAGAAGCGCTATTGTTAGATGCATTGTCAAATGAAATGAAAAAAACTCTACGAAGCAATCTATATTCTTCCAAAATAGTACAAATAATGTTACTAATTTCTAGACAATATGATCAATGTCGAATATTCTAAAAGCCAAAACTCATTTTTTCATAGTGTAATGATCATCAATAAAATGGCATGTAAGACCCATGTATGCATGCATTCCATAACAATCACTCCAAATATCACTATAAATATGCAATTAACATCATTTTCACTAAAAATTTAACCAAGGCAAATTTACGTTATTTATATGCTTTGAGCACATTACTTCTAATTGATTTTCAAGTAGTCTTTTTATAAGTAGGTTGCACAATAGTAGTGATATGCTCTCATTAGTATAGGTTATTTCTTGTATTTTAGGCTTCATTAAGTGTGTTTAGGTTAGACTTTGAGCTTAAATGTAATATGAAGACCGAAGATACAAGATTTGAAGATACGAGAGTTTCCAAGCCAAAGTACAAGTAAAAGTCGCCACTGCATGAGAACCGTGGGCGCATTCCACAAAGCGCATGTGCGATTGAAGCCTTGACCGACCATTCTATCCTCCCAAAGGCCACAGGCGCGCCACATGGGCCGCGTGTGCGGTAGAACCCGATTGAGAAGTGATGACCCGACCTTTGACCGCGAGCGCGGTTCCCAAAGCGCGGGCACGGTTTGATGCCAGATCCGAGCAACACAATTTCTATCTTCTTTTCCTTTTCTTATCTTTCCTCTCTCCTTATTTAGCTCGGGGAGCATGTTCCTTTGGTCTATATAAAGGGAGATTTGTCTTGGGTTTTAGGTATCCAATTCATATCTCAATATTCTTATAATCAATTGTATTAGCTCTCTTGTATTATGGAGAACTAAACTCCCTTGGAGTTTATTCAATCAAGGAAGCCTTATTATGAAATCATGATATTCTGGTAACTTCTTTATCCTTAGATCATTATTACTCTTGTGCTTCCTCCCATGATCTTTGTTTGATTTTATAAGCCTGATCACCTTGTTTAATTGACTTAGATCTATAGTTTGAATTAGGACTGATTGTTGTCTATGCCTCTTATCTATTCTTGAAACAACTCTTATCTAGGACCGTGGACTAGGTTTGAGAAGCGTATTCAATGGTTGTTTTATGCATGAGACTCGTTGTTTGATTGCATGATTCAATTTGCTATTATTTTTGTGTTCATTGTATGGTTTGAATTAAGCGTTCTTGTTCATATCATAGTTTCACTAGTGGACTAGTGAATAATTGAGAAAAGGATTGGAATTGACCTAGGAATCTAAAGAAGTGGATGAATTGATGATCGATTGATTATAGAGGTGGAATTGTTTGAATGAACTCTGCTCTCTTAATATTGTTAAAAAACCTCTTTGAAATCACCCTGATTGTGGTTTGCGATTGAACTAAACTGTTAGGAAAAGTAGATTCTCTTGGGTTCGACCCCTTACTTGCATGCTATACTAGCTTTGTTAGTCTAGGGATTATTTTTGATATTGGCACGATGACTTTATTGTTTAAACGCACTCGCGGTTCACCTCTAGGAGCAAATTTCAAGGCTTTGCTCGAGCGTGCTTTCAAAAGCCACGACCGCGGCTACAGAGTTGACGAAACGCCCCTACGGTTTAGCTCAGTGCAGGAGGATGGCTACGTGCGACCCAACTTTCCACCCTGGAGCTCATACAAGCCTTCACCTCCATTCCCTGAGGCATTATAAGACACGAGGAAGCCTGCCAATGACAAGGAGATCTTCGAAACATTCGTAAATTGCCAGGTCAATGTTCCTCTCCTTAATCTCATCAAAAGCATTCCTAGGTTTGTTAAATTTCTTAAAGAGCTATGCACCATAAAAAGAAAACAAAGTGAAAAGGGAAAAATCAAAAGAGTAGCTCTAGTGGAGAATAAGAGCCTAAATAGCAAAACAGAGTATGTTAATTCTTTGCTCCAACTCAATTGCCTAAAATATGTGGAGTTCTAGGTAGATTTACCGTTCCTGTCACAATAGGAGAAACTAAAACATGCCATGTTAGATTTAGGTGCTTCTATTAATGTCCTCCATTCATGCATATATGAGAAGTTAGGCCTAAGTCCTTTATAAGACACTAGCATCACTATTGAACTGCTGAGGATGCTCCCGAAAGGGCTAGTTGAGAATGCTCTAGTGTAGGTAGATGGTTTGATCTTTCCTGCAAATTTTTACATCATTGAGATAGGTGAGGGGCGTTACGACCCAGTCCTGCTGTTGGGTCGCCCATTTACGAAAACTGCCAAGACGGTAACTAATGTTACCAAGGGTATGCTTTCAATAGCACATGGTGACAAGGAGGTCCAATTTCTTCTTGACGAGGACCCATTTTGAGCTGAAGGATGTCGAGCCATCGATGTTAAACAAAGGCGCTACTTGGGAGGCAACTCAAGGATAGTTAGATTCTTCTCCCTTCTTGTTTTTCCATTCTTAGTCTAGAATATTTTTTCGTTTTTATGGACTAGCATGCAGGTACTAGGTTCGCAGGACAACCTAGTGCAAAACCGCGCCCGCGGTGGATCAATAGGGCCAATATCCATTCATTAAAACAGGTTTTCTAGGCAAATTGAAATGATAAATGATCAGCACATACGGCTTCGGCAAGACCATACATACTAGCATTATGATCATAAGTAAATAAACTGAGAGTATGAAAAGAAGAAGATGCAAACCCGGCAAGCTGCGTTTGTCCTCACATTATTCCCAATTTTTCGGGGTGGTGCTTCTCCAAATGAGTCCTCATTGTTCCATAGCCTCTTCCTTGTTTCCATTGATATTTCATATTTCTTGTTACAATAATTACAATAAACAACACAATTCTTAATAGCTTGATCCATCTTGCCTTTTCGAAAATGTTTTGTAAGAACTTTAGAAGCAAGCTCTCGAATGGTAGAGGATTGTTGTGGTGCTTGTGATGATTCCTCATCTCTCACATTTCCTTGTCTTGGAATGGGAGGGGGCACCATCGTCGGGGGCATCATCATATGTTGTATACTAGCCTTGTTAACAATTTGAGCATCACTCTCTTGTGAGCCAAAAATTTGATCATATAATCCATCCATTTTGTAGAAAAAAAATGTAATAAAAAGGACTAAATATAATGAATCAAGAATTACAAGATTTAAAGGCAAGTATGTAATATAAAACCGAAATCCAACACAAAGCTTGTAAATTGTAAACTTAGAGAGATTGATTTGAGAATATGAGAGTATGAGACTTAGAGAATTAGAGAGGGATGATGAGAGATGGTGTGGATTGAACTTGAAAATCAATGAAGTATTTATAAAGGGTAAAAAAATATTACCCGTTGGAAACTACTCAAACTAACCATTGGAAACTAACTGTTGGTGAAACCGCAGGTGCGGTTTGAAACGCCGCGAGCACGGTTATCCATTTGCGGGCGCGGTTTGATCACAGAATTGCATTTGCTCAATTGTGATTAAACCGCGAACGCGATGTCGGTTCCGCGCTCGTGGGACCGCCAACGGCTAGTAAACCGAACCGGCCCTATGGTCACTTAAAAATATAATTTTTAAAAAAAAAATCATAAACCGCCGGTTTAATCTGGTTACGGTTGTAGTTTGAACCGTCGGTTCACCAGTTTGGCCAAGCACCGAACCTTAACCTACACCTAGCCCGACCGGTTTGGCGGTTTAGGTTAAAGTTCCGGTTTTGACCGGTCCGATTTGCCGGTCTAAACTGAACCGGACCCAGTTCTAGTTGCATGCAATAATAAACTAATTCTAGAAAAAAACAAAATATTTCCTAAAATAAAATTGGGAAACTCTAGAATATATTTTACTAGCAAACAAATTTTGAAAATTTAAAATTTAGTCATATTGATGTGTACACATGGACACCAATTAGAAAACCCCTATTTCACTAACCTAACCTCAAAGTGTTGGTATAGTGGAGTATGATAGGGCATCGGTCTGACAGGTCGCATGTTTGATCCCCCCTAGTCTCCTTGAGATGAGACATATATAAATCTACTTGTAAGAGCTCTTTGAGCCCTTTAATCTTTCCTGGCCTTGGACTGTGACACCGTCCCTTCACCCTAATTTTTTTTGAACAAAAACAAAACCTTGAAGGGAACTTTTAATGAACGTTTAAAAACACGAGTGAGGATTCAAAATTTACATACCACGACATTAGAGCCTTTATTTAGGGGACGGTCCGGATGGACATTTTACATTTGTTCATAGTAACCGACACATAGAACATGGTTCATGATTTTGTTACATCTTGAAGGGTTTTTCTAGTTTTATTCAACAAAGTTACATTCACTTGTCGGCATTTTAAAAAGAAAGTGAAAGGGGCCAAGAAAAATGAGGCAAGAGGGTGGAGAAACCTCTTTTGAAATATTTGTATACTAACTAGCCCATCTATAAAAAAAAAAGGAAGTAATTGGTCACTATAAAAACCCTATTTTTTTAGATTTTCTTTTTACTTCCTTTCCCTTTCTCTCTCTTCCTCACCTCTCTCTCGACACTCTCCTCTCTCTTTCGCTCGTCAGATTTGCCCGAGTTCGCAAATCCATCTCCAGCTTCGTCTCGGCGGCCATGGCACAACAGCTATGCCGCCGTTCTGCATCCGCAAGCCGTCGCCATGGCTGCCTTCTCCGACTCCGCGCTTCTTGTGCTCGAATTTGAGGCAAATCGGAGTCGGGAGGTTTCAAATTAGGGCTTCGAGCGATAAGACGGAAAATCGGTGCCACTGAGCTCGTCGGATCGACGGACTCCGGAGACAAAGATTCCTCCATCGCCGGAACCGTATGGTCCAAGTCCACAACCAATTCGTCTCCAAAATTGATAGGTTCGAGCTTGTTCCTGTCAATCCAATTTTATTTCCCAATGTTTGTGGTTCGTAGCTCTCAGTTGAGAGAAGATTCAGATTTTTCAATGCTTTTGTGTCGTTGGTGCCTGGTTGATCTGTTGTCGCTGATGCTAAGAGTAGAGTAGAGGAGTTTCATTTCTTTACCATCGCATGGCTAGATCCTTGATGGAAACTGTGCGTTCTTGAACTTGCTTCAGGTTATGGAGAGCTTGTCTTCGGACGGCCATCGTTTTTGAAGGATACCATGGCAATATGTGGCTGCTAATGTCAAGTTGGATGCACTGGTAAGCTTTTTTTACGGCATTGCCGCCACTTTGATGTGAGAGTTTTCACCAGTGGTATTTGCTAACCACTTGACCAAGTCGCGTAACATGCTTGACTGATTTTACTCATAGTGTTTGCATGCTAGGACTGTTTCCATGTGTGGAGTCCTTTCCATCCATTATTTTTCGACATTGGGATTTAGGGGGCATTGTATATGTCAGATTTGGTTATGTGAGTGATGTGTTTTTATGAGGGAAGATCTTAATTAAAAGCAAGGCCAAAGGGATTGAATCATTGTGGTTTCATTTCCACAGTAGACACTAGGCAGGTTTATCCATAGAGTTGTTGAAAGAAGACCTAGACCATTTTAAATTCAAATGTAATGCTACTGTTGGCTAATTCTAGCTAATGATGGCCTTTGAATTTCCTGCTATGCAATCATGCTTAACTCTAGCAATATGCAAATAGGAGATATAAGCTAGTAATGGTCTTCCAGTCAGAAGCATATATTCCTAACGCTCTAACTATGCTGGAAGGGAGATATAGAGTGAACATTGGAATAAAAACATGGATTGTAATTGATATCACCTTGAGTGTAGCATTTCACCTTCAGTAGGTGTAATGCTTTAACTTGTGTATAGCTATTGCCTAATCCGTACAGTAATTAGAAATTTGATGATTTTAGCATATCAATTAGTTTGGGTTACAGATATATGTCTGTACATTTCATCTTGATGAAAATTTAGAGCAGTGGCCACATCTACATGAACTTGTTCAATGCTATACAACTGATGTCAAGTTTTGTATTTGATGATACATTTTTATCAAATGATGTCAAGTTTATACATAATGACAAGTTTTTATATGAGGTGAGACAAGGTTTTTGTATGTGGTAACAAATTTATATATGAGGTGACAAGTTTTTTTTGGTTTATTGGTTTTGTCGGTGACAATTTTTTTTGTTTATGTATTTTGTCGGTGACAAGGTATTTTGTTTATGGGTTTTATCGATGACATGTCTTTTTGTTTATTACTTGTAGTTAATTTGTTCATATATTAATTTTAATTATGGCCTATTACCTCAAATGATAGAGCAACGTGCTTAATGCACGGTAATGTGGGTTCAAATCCTGCATAGGCTCAATAATAATTTTTGATAATGAGTTGTTTTGTACACGGTGACATGTTTTTTGTACCGGGTGACAAATTTTTGTGCTTGCTTGTATATGGTTATAAATTAGGATACGTGATGACAAGTCTTATGACAAGTCTTATGACAAGATTTGACGACAATTTAACCGATGAAAAGGCTTATGGCAAATTCGGTGATATTAAAATGGGTAATAATACATGAAGAATGACAAGATTTAACCACAATTTAAGCGATGACAAGAGGACGAAAAATAAGCGATGATAGGGTTGATAATAGACAAAATTTTGGGATGAACGGTAATAAGATGAACGGTGACAGGATGACAGGATGAACGGTGACATAATGAATGGTGACATGATGAACGGTGACAGGTAACAAGATGAATGGTGACAGGATGACAGGTGACAGGTGACAGGATGGTCGTTGGGACGTAGTGGCACGCGCATAATTTTGGATTAGAGGTGGGACGCGGTGGCAGCCCGTAATTTTTTCTTTTTGCTAGGGGTAAATTTGGAAAACCGCCTAGTTTCCACATTTTTTTTGCCATGGGCCTTTCGCTCCATTAAAATTTCCAAAAAGGCTAGTTCAAGAAAAATTCGCAAAAGTGAAAGGGGCCATAAATTCACGTGAAAATGTTAATAATTGGAGTATAACTACGTAGCAAAAACTGTCCCATGGAAATTGGATTTTAATGGCTACTTAAGCTTGTGTCCCCCATCGCTTCATCCTCTCTTGATCTAGCCATTAAGGTTGTTTTCAAGGGAAAAAGGAAATCTTAATCTAATTTAATACTCCCTCTGTCCCTGTTTGTTTGTCCAGTATTCCATTTCGGGCGTCCCCTTTTGTTTGTCCACTTTCCATTTATATCCACTCTTTTACCCCCATTATTCCACTCTCTCACCTACTTTATCTCCTTTCACCCCAATCAATCACACCTTTTACCCATACTATTCAACTCTCTCACCTACTTTGTACCAACTTTTCCAATTACCCATACTATTTTATACCGTTCTTAAAACCCGCGCAAATTGTCCTTTTGGACAAACAAAAGGGGACGGAGGGAGTATCACTGAAAAGTACACGTATCTATCTTATTTATTTCATCTTCCCGCCACTTGATCGACACCTTTCTTACAAGTAATAAATCAAGTGAGTAGAAAAGCAATTTTGAAAGCGAAGTGGCATGTATAAGATAGATACGATTCGACATGCCATTTTAATTCTGTTAAGAGTGGTGGTTGAGATATGAATATGCATGTGAGTGCACATGAGTGAGGGTCCATGTAGGCAAAACAACCACTCTTAAGTCTCTAAGCTTAGAGAAAGTGAAAGTCCAACTTAGGCTTCATTCGATAAGCATAAAAAACGCTCATTGGAGATTTTTTTCACGTTTTTTATACTAAAAATCTATAACATTGGGGGAGGAAGTTGACAAAAACGCTACAAAAAATCTTCTATTAATGCGTTTTAACGTTTTTCAATAATCTCCTCCCTCAAGAGAATAACTTTTTAGCAAAAAATGTCACAAGAAAACTCTAGCTAACGTTTCTAGGGATTAACAAACGGCTTTCTTAATGCTTTGGATATGCTTTGCATTTTACTTAACAAACAACTTTTATTATTACTTTACCAACATAAATTGTAAAGATGATTTTGTAGGGCGCTCATGATACGTACCCTAATCCCTACTAATAAGAGTTCGTCTTACGCATCACTAGCTTGTCTAGTTACCTAGTTTGTCTCCTCTTTTGATCTACTAGAAATATAGATGAACTTTGACATGTGTATATAGAGTTGATAACGATAAGTTGTGATCTCGGGGATACATGATGGTTTGGTGTTGAATCCATCTCGTTTGACATAGGTCTCAATCCTTAAATCTTGATATTGCACATGTCTAGAAGTTTTCCTTCTGTTTCATTGATGTTGGACGTGGATCTTTAATATATGAGCTAACTCTAGTTCTAGTCAGTGTGGGTTTATTTCACGTAACAAAATATTGTAAATGAAGAGTTCACTAAAATAAATTTATCTAAACAAAATGACCTAATAAAATATTTGAAGTGGAGAGATTTGTTTGTAAAAATTGTAAAGGTGTATTAATCCTAAGTTAATTCCCAATGTATTTCTCTCCTTCTCTCCCCAACAACTACATATAACTAAATAAGGGCAAGCAACTATCAATCATGGGTTAAATAGAATATTACAAAGTCTTTGAGTTTTTGGGAGATAGAAGCTAATGGGAATTGCTCTTGGATATGGAATGAGCTTATTAGACTAAGAGACAAATTGGTTGATAAACTCAATCTTGATAGAGATGTTATCAGATATCCTGAAGATTTTGTTACCATTTTGAGAAGTGATGGAAGATTGAACTGTCATGCTACTTATGATCTTTTGAGGAGTCACTTGAATACTCAAAATTGGAATGATTTGCTCTAGAGTGGTTCCTATGCTAAGAAATGGCGTGTTATCTGTTGGCTGGCAACTCTAGAGAGACTTCCCACTGCAGATAAATTGTTTAACTAGGGGATTATTCAGGGGAATGTGTGTGCTTTGTATGGCAATGAGGGAGAATCAGAGAGTCATCTATGGTTCTCCTGTGGGTTTGTTCAGTCTGTTGCAGATTCAGTTTTCTCATGGCTGGGGATCGGCATTAGACATAGCAGCTTGAAAGAGTGGTGGAGTTGGTTCCTTGGATGCAATAGCAGGAAGAATAGCACTTTTCAATCCAAGCTTATGGGAGTTCTTGGTGTTGTGTATCACACTTGGATTTGGCGCAATGAAGTCATTTATAATGGCAGAACTAGTGATGCAAATGCTTGTGCAAAGGTAATCATTGATGATTGTAAACTGAGGCTCCTAGCTACGTTCAATTTGAAAAGCAGGAGAAGCCAAGCTTTGAGAAGCATACTTGGGTTATAAGTTTAGAGGTTTGGTTTGGTGGGAGGGCTAGTTTTGAGAGTACAGAGGATGGCTCACTCTCCCTTTTTGCTGAGTGTTGAAGCTTAGCTTTGACATGAGGACGCATAAAAAGGGGTTTGGCCCACGTTTTTGCATCGAGTCCTTGTTGTGGCTTCTCTTCTATGGAGCTGCCATAGGTTGGACTTTGCAGGGTGTCTCGGCCCCTCTGGTCTGCTTTGCAGAGGTAAGATGTGTGCTTGTTTTTTGGGTGGGTTAGGCTCTTGGGTAGAAGTCCGTATGCTCTCTTCCCCTGACCTGATCTTTTTGAGCTATGAGGAGGTTCACTGCAATGAGGTTAGTGAAGGCTTGATCCTTCGATTTGGCATCGAGCTATGGATGAACTTTCCTTGTTGTGAGGAAGTCCATCTTTAGCCTTGTTGGGATGCTGGAAGTGAGCACTAGGTGGCTGTGTATTTTCTGTCTTTTTTGGTTGATGTTGTTTTGTTTCCTAAGGCTTTGCCTTTGTTTCTAATAAAAATTTGACCATTTGCGAAAAAACTATCAATCATGGGCGGGGTAGTTGCATATCTAATTAAAGCCCTAATCACAAGTTCAAATAAAAGAAAGAAACAAATGTTTGGATATATGTATTTAAATATTCTTTATTTCATATTTATTGTACTTAACACCCTTTTATATTTGTTTATAATGAATCAATCTTTATTTATAAATTGTCCATTGAACCACTCTTTCATTTGTTATCCTTATTTATAATTTTTTACATATAACCCCCATTCAACGAAAAAAGTTATTCTATTTGTTAACTTACATGAATGATGTTTTTAAACACTATTAAAATACATTTTCCAAAAAATAGAACTAGATCATTAAGCTCAATATTTTTCAACCAAAATGATGCCACAATTTTGCACCTTGAGACTCCTCCAACGCCATGTAGCTGGTTCATCAAGATCTCTTATAGTTCGATCCGGCTTGGCGGTCCGACCCTTCCTAAGTTTTTAAGAAAACCTGACTTGAAATCAGTGGCTCAAAGATCAGCTCGATCCGATCAACCCGATTATTAATGGGTTGAAACTCAAGATCCAATAGTCTGATTTGAAACATTATTGTATATAAAAAAATAAATCATTCGTATTGGAATATACTATATTTTATTTTTTAGATATATAAATAAATTTTATATTATTTCTATTATATTATTAACTATTAAAAATTAAATTTCTTGATATGTTAGGTCTACGTGAACTCATGCTAAACTTGAAGCGAATCAACCGAAATACAACGAGAATAACGTTTTCTTGTCAAATGAGAGTTTACATGGAGCAATTGATATATGGGTGCAGTTTGGGTGAGAATAAAGAAATAATAATGAATCTCTTTCACTAGTAATACATTTGAGAGTCGGACGACATGCGTGTAAATTTGTTTTCTCTTGATCTTCGGAGTGTCAGTTTTGGGTCATGACTTTATAGTCTCATACAAAATAAATATGTATTTTCATACATAATGGTCGTGTATGACAACATTAAAGACTGTGTATGATTTTTCCATCAATTGTGCATCATATTACATGTGAAAAAAGTGACTACTATTTTTTAGACTATAGTATCTATCCTTTTGTAAACACAGCTAACAAATGAAAGTTCTTCCTTAAATTCAATTGGATTCTAAAATCTTACTCTGAACTGAAGCGGCTCTAAGAGTTGGATTATAACCATTCGATTCCATATATCTACTTTGGCCTTTTGATACAACTCAATCCCCCCTCAAAAATTGGTTCTTGAGGTTTCTAAAAAGCTCTTTTTTTTTGTTTGAACAAAAAGCTCATTTTTTGAAATTTAATGAGTAATCAAAAAGTTATGGATCCGTCATAACAAACCTACATACATGTCAATTGATGTTATAGAATTAAATGAGCTTAAAACATACGCAATCCCCCGAACTTATGCAAATTTATCACATAGACACCCCACCTTTGATTTGGACATATTGGGTACCTGAACTTATATTTTTTAACCTATTGAACACCCGTTTGTTGACTTGTGCAAAAACAATTGTCACAATAGCGCCACGTGTATACTATATGTATGTCAACTCATTAATTTTAACTAAAAAAAAGAAAACAATTTTATGCACTAATTAACAAAATCAACTTAAAATTAAAACGACAAAGCAAAAGTCAACGTAGCTGACGTCGGACACGGCCGCCACCTCGTCCTCCTTTGCCCACACCTGGGTCCTCCTCCGCAACGCTGAGCACCCACTGAACCGTGTAACCTAGCTCTTTGACCACGACGAACGCCATCTTCTTGGAAACAGCTCGTATCGCCGCCTTGATTAGGGCTCGGACGATGGAAATCGGATTTGGAATTAGGGTTATTGTGAGCGTTAGCCGACGAGATTTCAATCCGGGATCCGACGAAAGGACAGTGTGAATGTCCTTGGTGGCAACGCCGTCGACGAATACGGGGTTAGCAGCGACAAAGGACTCCTCCAGCCGAGTGGATACCTAGAGCACACGTGGCGCCAACACCACCGCCTACAACGGCAACCGCGTCCGACGCGTCCTCATCGGATCGAGTCCATCACCATGGGCAACCTAAAACGTGGGGTGTCTTTTGCCAGAAGTCGGTGGAGGTCGGTGGAGTCAGAGAATGCTCCCGTGTCCGACGTCTGCTGTGGCCTTTTTCTTTTTCGTTTTAATTTGGAGTTGATTTTGCTAATTACTCCGTAAAGCCCAAAATTGTTTTTTTTTTTAATTAAAATTAATGAGGTGGTATACATGTGGCGCCATGGGGGCAATTTTTGTTGCACAAGTCAGCAAACAGGTGTTTAACAGGTCAAAAAATATAAGTTCAAGTACCCAATAAGTCCAAATCAAAGGTGGGGTGTCTAAGTGACAAATTTCTGTAAGTTTGGGGGCTATATATGTTTTAAGCCCAATGTTTTCATATCCACTATTATCAATAAATATTTTATTGATTGTTTCCTCGGTTTAAAGTAGTAGTTAGTAGAGAAAAATACACATATAGAATGTTTTTCCTTAAATTGCCCCTATTAAATTGTAAGCACATGCTTCACGGATCATTTAAAACCAAAAAACTCCTATATTAAACTCAATAGAGTTAATGATTAAAGATAGAAATGAAAAGAGATGAAAAAATTGTTAATAAAAAAGTGCATGAAATTTCAACAAAAAAAAAGTGCATGAAATAAAAAACTGTCTACATAAAACTATATTAAAACGAACGGAGTATTATTTGGATAAAGTCATCCAAAAATAAAAAATGTCACGGAGTATTTTTTTTTTTATACTAGTCATCCCCACCATATACCAACCTACGGCCCCATCATAGAAAATTCCACCTCCGGCCTGCCCTATGGTTCGTATACCCTTATTTGGCTCTGCGGATCAACCCTATGTAACAAGACGTTAATTCATAATTTTATATTGTCTAGATGTACATATATATTTGCATGCACCATAGTGGTTTCTATTCTACCTACATGTAAAGTTAGATTATTTTGTCATTAATTGTTCTCACTTCAATTTATTCATCTTTGTTATTGTATATACATTATTATGCTATTATGTATCATTTATCATATCTATCTACAAATAAAATTTTATTTTTCTTGGCATTAAACGACTTAATTGAATTCCCTTCAATAAAATTGTATTATATCCTACCCAATATGACATTGTTATTATTATTTTATTCTATAATATTTATTATTGTTGTTGTTGTTACTTTGTATTATATATTATCTCAAGAAATTCATTTCAGCTTATGTTGTTATTGTTGAATATTATATGTTATTACCTTATAATATAATCTATATCTTATTAAATTCATTTCTGATTAAAGTGGTATCATTAATTAAATTGTCATTATTAAATGTATTATGATACTCTTATTGATAAGTACATAGTCTTAGGATCGCAAACGTTAGATCGGACAAGGAACAATTCCTTGGGCAATAAACTTCAAAGAAAGCATTGAACAATTAAGGACACGTTTATTTATAGAGGAACCTCTACCGGATCAACTAACCCGATCGAGTAAGCCTCTACCTCCCTTGGAGGATTTTTGAATGTCTTTCCCTTTATATTATTGATAGCGGTTTTACAGATCGTCAAGATACAACACATCACCAACAGTTCCTAGCGATTCTCTCTAATCCTAAAACTTTGATCTTGCCTCTCTTCCCTAGATCTATTAACAACTCTACTCAGCAACACAAGTAAAGGCAAACCTCTCCAAACGATCCCAGCTGGACTCATCTTCCTTCCTTCCTCTGTCAAGAACTCGCTTCTCAACAGTTCCGATCACCGGTCTTCGGTGGTCTCCGATCGCCGAACTTCCTTGGTCGCCGATCACCTTCTTCTTCCTTCTCTTCTTCTTAGTTTTGAGAGTTTTTGTGTGTTCGAAGGTGTGTAAAATGAGCAGTAGAATGCAGCTCACTATTTATAGATCTCAAGGGAGATCTATTTTCCTTTCTACCAAAGTAGCCCTCCTTTTAGGGGAAATGGTAGTCACTTTAATCAAACCATTGGATTGTTGCCACGTGTCCTTTTTCAAATTCAATTTGGGCGCTTTGGGAGAAATCCTTTCCGGATTGCTGACATGGCACAGGAAAGTGACGTCATGGATAGGAACATCAACTGGATTACGTCATCTTGCTTTTGCAACTGACACACGCTTTCCTCTTAGTTGTCACGCATTATCTCCGTACTTTTCCACGGCTGGGTATCCTTCCACTGTTGGGTATCCTTCCTAACATTGTTCCTGAAACACTTTTTAAACAATTTAACTCAAGAGAGTTTGTCAATCATCAAAACTGAAGATGATGTTGTTCCTTATGATGTTTCCATCATTTTCTCACAACATAATCTCTTAGGACAAAACGTTGTTTCAGTGATATTCCTATCACTGTTCCAACACATAGACATATATTAAATATTGTCTTATTGAATAATTTTTTTTTTGATTAGGTAAGAATTAGGAACCCCGCTTACGACGGCCGTCCTAGAGCATCCTTTCGGATGAGAACTAACAGTTCTGGGTGATTCACAATGTGGTTGGTAGGGAGGTCGTGGCCCAGTTTCGCGATTTTATCAGCCACATAACTAAAATCCCTACTCACATGCTTGATTTTGACTGACTCAAACACTTGTTTTGCTCGTAGTCTATCCTTGGTTGGTAGTCCATTCTTATCTATCTTCTAGAGGAAATTCTTCACTTTTGGTAGCGTGTCTAACTTCCAAATCCAGCTATTTTGGCTTCGGGTAAGTGTGTTTGTTTTCGCCACTAGGTTAACAGCTGAGGCCGTGGAAAACCAACCGTTTTTGCTCGATGCCCAGTATAGGCGGTCTTGCAGATGTGTTTCTGGGATTTGGATTGCAGTAATTTTGGCAACAATGTTATGTGGGAGTAGTTTTATGAGTTCTTCCCTAACCCATTCCTTTTTATCATTAATACAACTACTCACATTCCGTTCTTCATTTATGCTATCGGGGTCTTATGCATGATTCTTCAGTGGTTCATTGACAACCCAATTATCCGTCCAGAACTTAATCGTTTCTCCATTCCCCACCTGCCATATAAGCCCTTCCGCGAATTCAGTCCTTAGTTTCATCAGCTGTGACCATTGCCATGATGTGTTGGCTTGCTTTTTATACTTGAGTAACATGTCATTTTTAAGGTACTTTTCCTTCACCACTCGGACCCAAATGTTGTTTGGTTCTGCAATAATTTTCCATAACAACTTCATCTGAAGTGCTTTGTTCATTTGTTCTGATTTTCTTATTCCCAGGCCTCCATATTCCTTTTGTTTACAAATCTTATCCCACCCAATAAGAGGTTTATACGTTCGGTCCTTGTTCCATAGGAAGCATTGATTTATCTGGTCTAGTTCATTATGGATACTAGCAGGCAACATAAAACTTTGCACTATAACTCGGTTTTGCGGTAAGGTTTGATTTGATAAGAGTGGTGCGCCCCTCTTGAGAAAGAGCGTTCGCTCTCTATTTGGAAAGTTGCGTTTTTGTAGATCCTACAACGTCCCTAAATGTGTCCTTATTGACTTTACCATTGACCATAGGGCAGCCTAGATATTTATCGAGGTCTCACATTTGTGTTATGCCCAGTGCTTGTTGGACTCTTATTCTTCCTTGGTTGTCTACAAATTTGGAGGGATGAAAGGTCGATATATGGAAATTCACTTTCTGTCCTGAAATTGCACAGTATTCTTCGATTATGTGTTTAACCTGGTCACAAGCACTCTGGCTTGCCTTACTAAAAATTATGATATCATCTGCAAACGCAAGGAACGGAATCGGGGTTCCCCCACGCGCAAGGGTGAATCCAATCTACCGATGCCACGATAGAGGTTCAGTGTTCTCACTCCTTACTACTAATTTTTTTTTTTAGTTAAGGACAACATGAACTATGGTACAGAAAATTTACTCTTGCTTTGTCATACATGTGATTTCTATGGATATGGCAATAAGATTTATTGAATAAATATTTTATTAAATGATGCGGCCTACAAATTTAAAGATTTTATTTACTTATTATAAGTTTGGACTATATATGTTATTGAATCATATTAATTAATTCTTTATGCATTATAAAATTTATTTTATGGCAATTAATTCCATCATAATAATTTAGATCTCACTTTTTTTTATTAAAAGTTAAATGTTATATCATAAAAAACTATATAATTATTATCATAATATATTTTTTAAGTTAGTTTTTGAATGGCCAATGTAAGTATTATAACTAAAAACTTATAGATTAAGGATATAATTCTTTGATATTCAGTGATTTATAATCTTAATAATACAAAAAATATGATAATAATGTCATTTCAATTGTTTAACTAAGACAATATATTATTTCAATGTAAAAAAACAATTGAAATGATAGATATAAATCATAATTATACAAAGCTACCAAATAATACTGAATAACCGTTGTGAGCAACGACGGGAGTGGATGTTAAAGTGGTTTAAATTAACAACTACTACTATCTCTCAACATTCATTATACAATAACTATAAATGCTATAGCTTTAACTCGATTTGAGTAGTGAATGAATCCATTTGAGGTTGTAGATATTGAATGAATCCATTTGTGTGATTTGGTTAGCTTTTTTGGTCAAAACAATAAACACAGTAGTACGTAGGATCCACATTGTCAGAGGGGCAGCGGCAGATGTCACTGCCATCCTCCTCTTCACACTAACTTTCTCTATTTATTCTCCTTCCATTTCTTACGCTCTTCATCTCACTTCCTTTTTCATACAACCCTCACATTGCTTCAGCAAGGTACTTTTTCTCTTCCTTGCCGGTTTCACTGTGAAAGGCATGCACTTGTTGTAGTCCAAACAACCTAATTTGTTACTGGGTGCTAACCTTCTTCAATAATTAAGAGTTGGGTTGTTTTGTACAAAACCATAATTTATTTGCTGAAATGGGTTTGCTTCCTTTTCGATGAAAAGTGCAGGGGAAAGAAGATAATGGCCTTTCTTGAGCTCCTCTTCTTGGTTGCTTTGTTTTCAATGGCGAGTTCTGTTCAAGGTCTTGCTGGAAACGGATGGACCAACGCTCATGCCACCTTCTACGGAGGGAGCGACGCCTCTGGGACAATGGGTACATATATATATATATATAGTATGTATGTTATTTACGATGGATCGTACTCATCCTACGACTAACTGAGCTTCTGCTGAACCAATCGGCAGGAGGAGCGTGTGGGTATGGGAATTTGTACAGCCAAGGCTACGGCACAAACACGGCGGCGCTGAGCACGGCGTTGTTCAACGATGGGTTGGCGTGCGGGTCGTGCTACCAGATAATGTGCGTGGACGACCCGCAGTGGTGCCTGCGGGGGTCCATCGTGGTGACGGCCACCAACTTCTGCCCGCCCGGAGGATGTTGTAGCCCTCCGCTTCACCACTTCGATCTTTCTCAGCCTGTCTTCCAACAGATTGCTCAGTACAGAGCTGGGATTGTCCCTGTTGCTTACAGAAGGTATTTTTGTGCTCCAATTTCTTACACTAACTTTTTGTGACATTTTGGATAATCATGTATTGAATGATTCTAAAACACTTGGTGACTTTGATGAATGCAGAGTGGCCTGTAGAAAAAAGGGAGGGATAAGGTTCACAATCAACGGCCACTCCTACTTCAACCTCGTCCTCATCACCAACGTCGGTGGAGCAGGTGACGTGCACTCGGTGGCAGTGAAGGGGTCGAGGACGCTCTGGCAAGCCATGTCCCGCAACTGGGGGCAGAATTGGCAATCCAACTCCTTGCTCGACGGCCAGGCTCTGTCGTTCAAGGTCACCACCAGCGACGGACGTAGCGTCGTCTCCTATAACGCTGCCCCTGCGGGCTGGTCCTTTGGCCAGACCTACACTGGCGCCCAATTCTAACACCATTTTCCAAACAAATCATACAAAACCGCTCAACACTCTTCTCATGCTCAAAAACGGTTTATAAATACTTAATTACCCCTTTGGCCTCAAAACCAACCTTGTTAGGAAACAGCTTATTAGGGGTAATTTGGCACTAGTTTTGAATGGTGAAAAGAGTTTTGACGGTCCTTTTCAAAATAACCCCTAATGTTTGGGTCATTTGTGAAACTCTCCTATACTACTGTGGTTTACCTTGCATATTTATGGAAGGATTATACTATAGTAATTAATGGTATATGTATATAATATGATCGAGTAAGTGCCGACCAGCTAGATAGAGTTGAGAAAAGAGGGGATCAGTTGGTCTGATTTTTACAGAGGCTCCCATTTTCACTTCCTCTTTGTTTTCCTTTTTATAATTATGTATGTCTTCGAAAGAGATGCGATTGCAAAAGTGTGTGGATGTGATTTATGTAACTTGTGTGATTTGTGCATGTTATCTCTTGAGTTTGTAATTGATGACTGCACCAATGATATATGGAGATGTACTATTAAAATTGCTCGATCTACTAATTATTTTTTACCATGTATACGGCAAACAATGATAATGTCTTTGGCTTGAGAATGTTGAATACTTCTTTGGTTGTTTTTCTTTGAAGATGAAACGGAAGACATGAGAGTTTAGCCTGACTAAACATGGATCAATGTAGTATCGGAATGTGTCTTGAATTTGTCATTAATCGAAAGCCATTAGGGGTTCGAGGGTGGGGCCCCAATAATGCAAGGGTCCAAGGGATGTAGCCCCCTGACCGGGTTATGAGGGACAATGTCCCTCGATGGTGGTCTCGGTAACATCTCAACGAGTCATGGGTCCTAGGGGCGATACGATATCCCAGGCAGGGTGTTAAGGGGGGCAAAATTCCAGACCCTTGTATGGTATATCTTATGTTATTGGATCTATCGTAATTTGTCAAGGCATAAGGTCTATAATTTGTATTAGGGTTTCTTGAGTTTCTATATAACTCGCGAAATATTTAATTTCATAACTTGTAATTTGAAATCAGTTTCCATAATAATAAACTTTGTTTATGCATGATATATATGGGTCCTAGGGGTGACATGCTCCAAGCAGGGTGTTTAGGGGGGCAATGCCCTTGACCAAAACCGTATGTTACATCTTCTGTTATTGAGTATAGCGTAATCTATTTGGACTACGATCCATAATTTGTAATAGGGGTTTTTGAGTTTCTAAATAAACTCTCGAGATATTCCATAACATGTATTCTTTAAATCAATCTCCATAATAATAAACTTTGTTTCTGGTTTCATAACCTGCGGTCCAATTGTCAATAACCATGCAAAATGGAGTTTGCTAATTTGTTGTTGTCTTTTGTCCCCGTTTTATGATTTTATATCTTGAAATTGAACATGAATATAATGTCTTCATGTGTCTACTTTGATTAGAGTTAGCAAAACTTGACCTGTTAAAAAAATTGACTCAAAACAATCAATTTTTTTTATGTTTAAACGCGACTCGAAATCTATTTCAAGCTTAAAATACCCACAAGCGGGTCAAAGAAAGATGTAATAAAACCAACAAGAAAGGAAATGGCAAAGGGTGGCGAAGGAGTCGGCGATTCGATTCACTTTCCTAAAGACATAGTAGACTCGAAATTCCATTTACGGTTGCCTTGGACTCTAGAAAGCAGGTTGAAGAGGGGGTGGGACTCACGATGCTGCTTCCCGTTGATGTCGACCACCAGCTTCGAGTCAATCTCAAGAATGACATCCTTGAACCCCTGCTGCCAAGCAAGCTCATACCGGCTTGTTATTTGATTGGCCTACATTTGTATTCATGCCTAATCCTACAGGATGGAACTCGGATGAACTGACCCGATTGATCATGTCTAACTTGTATCTGCATGCATGTACATCACAATTAATGTTCATCCAAGATAAAAAAGAGCACATGCACGTTAATATATCATCATAAAGTAAGCATGTTAAAAAAAAATGTATGTACGTTCAACTTTCACTTTGGAACGATCGATTGGCTTGATATCTTGCTACGTATGCTCTGACGTCTTTACTAAATTTAGATGTGACATACTGTATATGCATACCTTATCCGAGCATATGATAGTTACAAATCGTGCCGGAGTTACAAATATCAAGTTCGAATTTGTGGAGAGAGTTTGATCAATGATACATGTACGTGTTGCAATTAGGCTTTAACTTTCACCATCAAAATAGCACCACAAGTCCACCCTCAAAATTTAAGGCAAGAAAATTAAAGTATGGGGAAACATTAAAGAATCCAGCTTTTTCATGTCTTCAATTCAGTTCTGTCTTTAGATCGCCCATGTTATCTCATTTAAACCTTCAGATTTAATGGGCTCCGTAAGTGTTTCATTCTGAGGTGGTGGTTTACTTTGTCCCTTCCAACTCACACATGGAGCCCCTTTCCACCTTCCATGAATCCTTATTAATATTGTCGGTGAAGCGCGCCTTGGTCAAAAAAAGAAGAAGAGGGAAAACCAATAGAAGGGGATTTGCTTAATTACCTTGCAATTTTGTGTGCTTGCAGAATAAGTACGTTTGTTATACTTACATTGGGCAAAACTTTAATTATGTACTAACTTTTTCGAGGATTAAGGGTTGTGTCCGAGATTTGATCCATTTGTGGTAACTTTTCCATTTCACAGCCCATGCCAGGATAATCGAGTAGACTGATTGTCTATGATGCTACAACGTTTAGCCCAAATCCCAAACACGTCAGTAATCCTTTTCGGTAGTTTGCGCCTTCCATAGTCAACCCTCATCGTCTTGAATTGTCAAAATTGTGTGGTATCCTTAATTTTTACCGAATACAAAAAATTAACAAATAGTACTATAAAATTGTAAGTGAGTGAAGCTTTGACAGCTGGATAATATGGTTGGACAACATAGTGTAGAAAATTGTTAGTTGTTGGTTGTTACACAATGTATAATATTGACTTGATTATGCATGTAGGTGATAGCTAGCTAGCGTCGGTGGCGAAAAAGGGAAGCAACGTAACAATCATGCATGCATGTACATGTGTTTGTACGTACGTAGCCTGCAGTCTGACGGTAGATGGTGAATGCTCGAGGTTTGCATCATTGCATGTACACACTGGGATGGACTGAAACACAGTCATTAACGTAGGATTGAAATTTAACTAGTATTAACTTCATGATTTGGAAATTTGGATTGAAATTTTTGTTTGTATTCAAAGCAGTGACATTTACATACTAGTCAAAGTAATCACCGAGAATAATGTAGTCTTACGTCAAGTTTAATTAGTATGCATGGCCAAAGCAATACAAATTTAATTTGAAAAGATGTAAACCCTAATTTAGTTTATTTTTGCAAGTTTAGTGTTATGCAATATGAAGTTGTCCAACTTCATGCTGGAAAAGATGTAAACCCTATTTTTGCAAGTTAATTAATATAATCATTAACATCTTTAGTATTAACTTCATGCTTGTTGTCTCCGAACTATCTATGATCTCAATAGAGCTTTGGCTGAGATTTGGACATGATGGATCCTCTTCTCTCCCCGATCATCATAGCATCTAGACAATCCCTGCTAAGGAAAGTGATAGTTGGGGTTGGCGTTCCTTTATGAAATTCAGAGATCAGCTTTTGATCGGTCACTCTCCAGCTCTTATCATTGAAAACGTACATCACAAACTCTAATGGCTCTTTCTCTTCCAAAAATGCCTACAACTTCACCCAAAAGTGAGAGAGCGCTTGGATTTGTGGAGGAGCAATCTGGAATGGTCTTTACTCTCCCAAGGCCTCTTTTATCTCTTGGATGGCCCTCCAGCAACGTCTTACGACTAAAGACATACTCAACTGATGGTTTTCCCCATTCCCAGCCTATGTTTTGTCCTTTGTAATCAAGCGGACGAAAGCTCTGATCACCTTTGGAATCATTGCATTTACACAAAGTCGGTTCTCATTGATGTTCTAGATTGGCTACACATACATCACTCATATAGCTACCTCTCTCCAGTGATGGTTCGAATGGATTCTTCATCACTACCATCAACGCAATGTGTAGTTGATGCCAGCCTCACCACCTACATCTACCTCATCTGAAAGAGCCACAATGATGCCATCTTCAACAGCATCACACCCAATCAACGTTCTTGCTCTCGGACCATTTTGCTCACCTTTATAGTTCCTTGGCCGCTTATAATCTAATTGACATGCTTTTCCCCTTTTGAGATATTTTGTAATCGTCTTTAAACTCTTTGCATTTTTCATTTTATTTTTTAATGAAATATTGCCAAATCAAAAAAAAAGTTGTTGCGATTTTTTATAGTTTCTTTTAGATAAAAGTTTATATCAAATATAAATAACAAAATGCCCAAATTTTTTATTAGTGAGCTATTTCAACGATATTATAACTTTATTAGTCATTCAATTTGTTCTAATTTATCACCAAAATTTTAATTTAGGAAAATATTATGATCGAGTAAACTTTTTTGTAAATCTCAAACTTAGATCAAATCGAGCCTTTATTTTATATTCAATGTCTATTTATATTTTCAACCCCATAGCACAGGATTATGTGCATTGAAAAAAAAACTCTAAAAAATGCTCCTAAAACTAGGTTTTTTGAAGTTTTTGATCAATTCACTCTGGTTATCGTCTCTTCTGATGGATTCAACAGAGATGGAGGTTGATGATCCTAGTGGTCATACTTGTTCCCTGTATCGAGCGAACTTCTCTAACCGGCTTTCCACCTGTGGTCAATCTTCTCAATTTCCCTCGTTCGTTGATGCCACTTCCAAGTCTCTAGCAAAGAACCTGATCTAGCTCATTTAAGGACACAATTGAAGGATTGATTTCGGTAAATAACGATACCGATTAAGAAAATGATGTAGGTTATTATACAAATGATAATCTAATGGTTGAGGAATCTATCCCGACCCCCTCTACTCTAAGGTTTTCTTGACAATTATTGAGAAGTCAGAATCAAACAAGCAATTGGTTGAGCCCATTGATTGTAAATATGTTCAATCATGGTTTGAGTTGTACAATGATGAGAAAGTGCTTAGAGCAAAAATGGGACTTAAAGGAAAGCTCACTCATGGATATTGGAATCACCTACTACGCGGCGAAGTACGTTTAGAAATGATATATCATATTCTCATATAAGATGCATGGATGACATAAACCAACTATCTAATGATAGAATACGAGAAAATAAATTTTGACTCATGTTTTAGCTAGAATTCGACAGAGGGGAATTAGCGAAACCTAGCCAAAATCGGGCTAGAACAAAACAAAACGAACAAAACAATTTGAGGGAAAAAGTGCGTATTTGTGTATATTGATCGATTATGTGGTTGTGTATGTAGTTGTGTGTTGTTATGTACAATCTAGTGACCCCCTCCTTGTATATGTAGGGGATCCCTAAAAGATAGATATTTACAAAGATACCGTATGTAACTAGATAGATATGATATACTAGATAGATATGCCACATAAGATAGAATATTTCCTACATATGATAGAATCGACCTCATAACTGATTCCCTCGTATGGGCCGCTTCTCTTCTCTCGAGTGGATCCAGATACAAATATGGGATCTAGCTTTGGGCCCAACAATACCCCGGATCGGGTTGCAAATCCAGATCTGCTATGGAGTTGAAAGCTGATTCATAATTTGCTATTGAAGTCTTCGTCGTCTTAATTATATAAGGCATTGTTGACTTGATCAAAACCATCTTCCGAAAGGAGTCTAGAGTTGAACACTCGGTTGGCGTGGTTGCTTATTATTAAATGACGTCTCGCCTTGAGATTCTCAAGATTTTACTGATGGGAAGAATGATTACTAGGACTTAACTGCACATCAGAATAACTCTGCTATGCATCTCCACCCCAGTACCCCAGTACTAGGAACTTCCATAAGACATTGTCCCTTGCAAACGTACCGTAGACGAAATAGCGAATATAGTGTCGTTTGAGGCTTCCCAAAAGGTGCTCAAAACCCCTGTCTTAGATCAGAGATGATCAGCCATATTTGACCAGGATGGGTGTGCTTCAAATCCGGAAAAATCCACGAGTAGTTGTATATCTCTGGATTCTTCAAGTACTCATGTGTTGTTATTGTTTCCTCTTCTTTGTTAGAACACTTGTCCTGAATTGACCCCGTGGTGTGTTGCATCCTTAAGCCGAGAACTTCTGTTGTAGCGGTGTCATGGCATCTCCATTTTGTAAGAGTTTTTGCATACCCCTGACTTGGTTCGTGTTTGATTGTCAAGTATCGTTTGTTTTTATTCCATTGTAACAGCTTCTAGTTGTATGGAGCGAATCGATGTCCTGTACACCTTGGTCACAGGTTTAATCTGAAAACGGATTCTCGATTTCCCACATAGGGTATCCTAGGATACTTATCCAGTAATTAGAAGGTTAATCAGCGTTATGATCACCTTTTGATGATATAGGTATGCCATGTCTAATGGTCCCTATTCTAAAGGAGGAAGGTGTAATTCTAGAGGTTGTATCTAGAAATGATTGCTTCGCTTTTGTCTTTTGTTAAACGGTGCACTTGTTGTTTAACTGTAAGGAGTGAGGTGATGTGCGTTCTAGCGATTACTTTGCATGTTATGGATTGTGATATCACATTTAAGTGGTAAGCAAATCTGTTTAGCTTACATGCTTGTATGGTGTACTTGTGCTAGTACCTAGTATCAACCGTCGTTGAGCCGTCTAGGTTATACAAGTGTATGTGGCTAATGGCGAAGATTCACTTTGCGTGGTTTTCTTGTGGATTAATCCAGATAAGTGTTGTGTGTTTCCTGACGCTTTTTGCCTTATTTGTTTTATGGATCCATTGATTCGTGCGTGCGCTGCAAAAATACGGGCGATACTTGCCTAAGTCACTTATGAGCCTAATGTTACTCGCGAGTTTTGAAAAAATACTGGCGATACTTGCCTAGGTCACTTATGAGCCTAATGTTTCGTGCTAGTTTTGCAATACTAGTGATACTTGCCTAGGTCACTTGGGCCTAATAGTGTGTGTGCTTACGCGCGTGTAATGGCGTTAATGTCTGTCTTTATCCTGATCAGGGCTATTATGTGCTAGTCCGAGTAGGGTCTTTTTGTGTCGTGCGAGTTTTGCAATAACATGGCCACTTATGGACCCGAGAGTTCATGCGATTTTTGCAAGGAGATGTTCTCTGGAATATGTCTTTGGATGATTTGTGGGCAATCAGTGTCTAGTGTTGGTATGAGCCTTTCTTGCATGGTTAATGAGTAAGGATCCCACCTATAGTGCTTGGACAACATACGAACATGTGCATGAATCCTTTTTGAGGCCCTATCAGAAAACAATATAGCCATCAGTATAGAAGTCAATTATCAAAGTTATAGGAATTAACAATTGAGAACTAGATGAGGAAAAGCTTAGCCATTGTCAGTTTCTAGATATCGGAACAATGGAAGTCCTTAACGAGATCTCAACTACTGCCACATGATAGTAGTAAATCTAGCATAATTCACCAACAACAATGGATGGAGAGGATAGATACTCCAAATCAGATCCGGAAAACAAAAAGGAAGAAGCATGAGAGCCAAGAAAGTATTGGTTAAGGATGCTTCCCTGAGCATTAAAAGATGCAGTACCCCTTCCAGGTCATCTGGGTATCACATGACCTGAGACCACAGACCTTTTGATGCCATAGAAGGCCGCAAACTTCCTTACATGAAGCTCGTGTCTCTTAGGCACAACAATAATGTAAAACACTAGTCTAGAAGAAAGAAATCTAGAATCCTCAAAAACACAAAGCTATCGAACGCTCTACTATCCAGATTAATATGATATCTCAACATGTCAAGCAATTGAAACTAGCGAACAGTAAATATGTATGAGCATAGAAGACCGATGCTTATGAGATGCGTAATCAAGAAAGAAATATTATCTTCTAGTAGAAGGAAAATACGAAATGAATTGCGAGATAAAAGAATTAGAAAACCAATATATGAAGGACAGGAAACATGATCCGGATTTTGGAAGGGTCGTCTGGGTCGATTTGACATGGTTGCGTTCTAGATGCGAGGTGTCGATACGTTCTGGCCTTCCGGGAAGATCAGCAGACTTGTCTTGTACAAGCCTTTACGCCCGGGTGCTAATTTTCCTGTGCTCGCCTCCACAGCTTCGTGGAACACTTTCCGCAATGTCCGGTACTTGACTCCGACAGCTCCGTCTTGACCATTCCTGTTATAGTCGTTTGGATTTGGTTGTTGGCACTCGACTGTTCTGGATTGGGATGCTTCTCTCAATTCCTGGACTATTTTCTCGTACTGGTTGTTCCATTGGAAGCCCTTGTACTTCTTCCTCATGCTTATGGGAGATCGTGAGATGTCAACTTCGCGGGGAAGCTCTTGGTCCGGGTTGGCTTCACGTTGTATTTCTCCAAGATATGGCATCAAATCCGCTACGCCTCTTGATGTCTTTTCGCAACCACCAAGGTCCGGCCTTGAGAATATCTTAATGGTTCCCAGATTGCTCCTTCCTGAGGTATCCTCGTAGTCATGGAATTCTGGAATGTGTTTAAGAATTTTGATCGCGTCTAGGAACTCCGGTCACGTCTAGAAACTCTGATTGCGTCTAGGAACTTTGATTGCGTCTAGGATCTCTGATCGCGTCTAGGATTTCTGATTGGATGTCTCCGATGGTCGAGCGTTCGATGTGTGTTTAATTTCTTCTAGAGAATCTCTACATGGCGTCGATAATTAGCCATCTCGTCCGCCCCGAGCTTTCGCATGATGTTCCTTGTGCTGGGCGTTTCCAGCATCATCAATTGATCCACATTGTTGTCTTCCGCACCTGACATGGCTTGTCAATGGGATTCAAAGTTGATTGCTTTCGTTCGAAATTGCATTATTCTCACGGTGAGCGCCAAATTGTTTTAGCTAGAATTCGACAGGGGGAGTTAGTGAAACCTAGCCAAAATCGGGCTAGAATAAAGCAAAACGAACAAAGTGTATATTGATTGTGTACGTGGTTGTGTATGTAGTTGTGTGTTGTTATGTACAATCTTGTGACCCCCTCCTTGTATATATAGGGGATCCCTAAAAGATAGATATTTACAAAGACACCGTATGTAATTAGATAGATATGATATACTAGATGGCAGACTACATCAGCAGACCCATGTACTTATAACTTTTTTCCCTTTGGACCCCCGTACAAAAAATTGTTCAAACAGACCCCTGTACTACCTCCGATTTTGCCAATCGAACATTTTTGCCTACGTGGACAAGTGCGTGATTTACAAGCGCAGTGTGAAGCGAGTTGTGCCAATTTATATGCTCATGTGGAAAAAATAAAAAAAAACAATAGGCAAAAGTGGCTCTTCTTCTTCAACCCTCCCACAACGTCGTTGCTTGCGTGAACATTTTTGCTTTTTCGGGTGAAGTGAGTTATGCCGGTCGTGTGCCCACTCTTCCGGTCGCCGAGTCGTCGCCACCGCTCCGTCCTCCACCTTCGATCCGCCCTCCTCCTTCGCTCCGCCTTGCTCCACCTGATTCATTCCAGGCTTTTCCTCACCGGCGGCCCACGTCTCCGGCCTGCCTCCGTTGTGCCCACCTTAGCACAACACAACCGACCTTGCCTATCCACCCGCGAGGAACCACCGTCCAATCCCGAACCCTGTACGGCCGTACGCCTGCTCCAGATCTGTCCTGCGCACACCGCCGGCCGTCTTCTGCCCGGCTCGGCCGCTCTCTCACCCAGATTCACAGCAACGACCGCCCAAATCGCCGGCCTGCACTCCTTTCCTTCCGTCGGCCAGCCCCGACAGCCACCACGCTCGCCCTCTCTCGACCTCACCCGGCCCGACTCTGCCTCGTCACCGCTCTCTCTGCCCCTACCTACGCCGGCGCAACCGAACCCGTCGGCACCAGCAAAACCACCCGCTAGTCCCGTCGACGACCCCGCTCGCCCTCGCGGTTGGACTCCCTCTGCTTCCGACGACGAGCCACCAACCCACCCTCTCGCCGCCCGACCCAGCCCGACTCCGATCGCCACCTCTCCTTCCCGATCCGACCAACTAACCCGTCCCTTTCTCCCTTTGCGTCAATAGATCCTACCCTGGAATTGCGGGTGGCGGGTGGCGGGTGGCGGAGGACGAGGTTTCCGGTGGAGGCTTCGTGGAGGGAGACGAGGCAGGATTTGGCCGGTTCAGGCGAGTGCGATGGAGACTTGGCCGACGAAGTCAACGTCGAAAGGTGGTCGGGCAAGGTGGACTGTGGCGGTGGCCGGTGGGGACAGTAGAAGGCGGCGGTTAGGGTTTATGAATGGGAACGATGAACTCAATATTGGGTATGTTGGTTTAAAGTAGGTATTTTTTTTTTATAGAAAAAGATAGGTATTTTTGATTAATCTTTCTAAATTAGATTTCGTTTGGGTTTTGGGTGGGTTTTAAACTTTTTAATATATTAATACTAACACCAATATCTTAATACTTTATAATAAATCAAGTGGGAGCAATTTTATAAGCTTTTAAATTTGTATTAAATTTTTTAAAATTAAATACAATTACTTACTATGTCAAATGGGCATTATGTGGATATTAGTTGGCATTACATGGCAATTACTTGGTAAGTACTATGACACGTGGCCGCTAGGGCTGGGCAAAAAAAACCGTAACCGAATAACCGGTAACCGATCACTTTTTTCGGTTAACCGTACTGAAAAAAACCGAAAAACCGGTTACGGTTAACCGACCGGATTATTTTCCGGTTAAACGGTTCGGTTACGGTTACTAGTTTTTCAATATGTGGTTAACCGAATAACCGAATATATATTATATAATATATATATTTTTAGAGAGAGCAAAACATAATTTAGTAACTTTAATGATATTAGACATATTTTGATAATATACATTACACAAGGCGGTATGTTTAATGATATTAGACATGTTTGGATAATATACATTATACAAGACGGTAGGTTTAGTGATATTAGACAATTGTTCTTTTCATGGATAATTTGGTGGTTTTCTCATTTCTAACATTGTTGATGATTTACGAAGGTTGTATATTTGATTCTTTCCATACTTCATTAACGTCTCGAATGGTGAAAGCTTTAGTTTCTGGTTAGGATTGGATGCGCACTTCATTTACATATTTTACCGCCAAAGAAAATATACTTGAATTAATTAGAAGCTATGGAAAAAGATTAATTTATTATATTCGTTACTTTTTTCTATTTGAGTACAACGTTTTATTGTGTCTCTAACATTTGATGGAAATTGATGAATCTATTTCAATTGACGATTGAAGATACATTTAGACATGTTTATTCTATGAAAAAAACAATGTTTTTTTTTGTGTTTTATATATTGTGAAATGATATTAAGACTATGTATTTGAATTTTCTATTTTGACATCTATTAAAGATGTGCAATATGTATTAGAGACCGGATTAACGCTCCACTAAATAGTTTAATTTATAAGCTTTTTTAAAGATATGGTTATTGGTTAACCGAAAAACCGTACCGAATTTTCTGGTTAACCGAAACCGGTTAACCGGAAACAACCGGTACGGTTACGGTTATCGAAATTCAATAACCGAATTTCCAATTAACCGGTTTCCGGTTAACCGGAAATCCGGTTAACCACCCGTGCCCACCCCTAGTGGCCGCGCGTCAGTCTCACGTACCGGGGAGAATTTCATGAAGGGTTCAATAGGTCAAAGCGCGGGCAGTACAAGGGTCTATTTGCACATTTTTTTGTACAGGGGACCAAGGGGAAAAAGGTTGTAAGTACAGGGATTTGTTGATGTACTCTGCCTATACTAAATAGATATGCCACATATGATAGAATATTTCCTAGATATGATAGAATCGATCCTCTTATGTACTTCCCTCGTATGGGAAGCTTCTCTTCTCTCGAGTGGATTGAGATACAAATATGGGCTTCTAGCTTTGAGCCCAACAACTCATTTAATGGTGCAAAGCGAATCTTGACGACTTGAGTATGCACCCCAAAGCTCAGCCTAGAGTATTTCAATAAATTCTTTCTTAAACGGGTTGGTAAGTTGATCGGAGAAGTAACACAAATAGAGACGTCAACCATGAAGGTGGAAATGGTACTTTGCTAAATTTGTAGTGGAAGTTGAGTCATCTAGAAAACTCATGTCCAGTTACAAAAAAAAAAGTACCCAATCTAGTACGAAGATCACATAATGGTGTAGTATACATGTGGCAAAGTAAGGAACATTTCGAAGATTGCAACCCGAACCCTCAAGAGAGAGCGTCATGATTCCAAAGCCAACACCACCAACTCAAACCCTAAATAATATTCTTGGGCCATGGATGGAAGCGGTGAAACCCAAGGCAATAGAAACCCCTAGGTCATGTAAAGAAGGCAAACCTCAACATTAGAATGAGGGGAATTCAGGAAATTATAATTATTATTTGTTAAGATAATTTCATATTATAGTTATTCAAATTATAAATCTATGTTTTAAGATGGGTAACACTTTCGAAAATACTTTCCACAGTAAGCCATTTTTAATTGCATAATCTTACAACGAACTCTCGAATCATCAATATCAATATCTATCTATTACTATATACTAAAGCGGAAGCAAATTCTGCCACCATATTGCGCCACATCACCCCTCTTATTAAAGTAATATATTTTATATAAGTTATTTTTTCATATATTGAATTGGAAATTTTATCTTTATACTACTTGGAAATTTTATCTTTTATCCTCCATATAGGATATAATTTCTACAAAATTTTCTCTTTCTTTTCTATCTTTTTTTGGTAGAATTTCTTATCTTATCTTTTTTTTTACGTGAATAAAGTTATGAACACCAAAATTATTTTCATTGCCTACCTATATTATTTAAATTATCATACCTCATCAAAACTTAATTACATATTATACGCTGATCATTGTCACCGATAACAAAATTTGAACAAACTTTACGGTACAAAATTAATTACATATCTTCCCTTTTTTTACGGTGTTTCTACCTATATTATTCTTATTGAACAACCACAAACTTGATGGATAAAATTAATTTTATTGTTTTTCTTATAGGGAAATAAAATTCATGCTTGGATAGTTCAATCCCTATTTTTTATTTACTTTTTATTTTATTCATTTTTCATAACATAATAACGCATATGCAAGATAATTTGGTTTATTTTTTATCTTTATTATTTATTCCCTATATTTGTTATTAAAATTTATAATAAATCTTATCTCATGTCATTCTTCCTTGAAATTATATATTTATTTATTTGTTAATAGTTCATATATAAATAAAGTATATAATTATTTTTATAAATAGTTGATTATCAACGAGAATTATGTTATTTTATAATCCAAAAGTTAACTGTTATCTTAAAACAAAGTATACATATGATAGTATTTACAAATATTAACTATAAATTCAATGTATAATTAACAAACAAATTAATTAAATAACACCCCGTACAAGGTGCGGGTCAATTACTAGTATATTATAAAAGCCGACCGTTTTCGAGCCTCCACGTTGATTCTGGCCCCACTTGATATACATATTTTTATTTTTGTCTTAATCAATTCAAATGAATAATAACAAGTTTATATCTTTTATTCTCTTAAATTATCTAATCTTAAAATATCTTTTTTTTTTACTTATCTAATATCTATCTTTTACACTTTCCTATTTATTACTTATAGCTAGAGCTACGGTCTATAAAAAAAATTATCAAAATTTAATGAGCTACGATCTATTAATTTATACTTTCCTATTAATGAACCCACGTTGATTTTTTTTTTTTGGTAGAAAAACCCACGTTGATTTTGGTACATTCACATACACCAAAATTTTATCAAGTGAAAGAGGATTTACTTACTTATCTTATATATATATATTAAAGTATTAAAGTTTACTATCAAGATAGAAAATTTTCTATATCTTTAACACTATATTAAAGTATTAAAGTTTTACACTTTCCTTATTAATTACTTATAGAGATATGATCTATATTTTTACTTTTTTTCTTATATTTATCTCTTTTAACACCTAATATCCATCCTTTTTAAACCTTTTTTTTTTCTATATCCTTTTTAACACCTAAATTTTCTATATCCTTTTTCTTAATCAAGTAATTTACCCAAATAAAATCGTATTCTTTTTTTCTTCTTCCATTTGATCAATATTTTTTTTCTATTATCCCAATATATATCATACCTAATATCATGATAAAGATTTATGATATCTTTTATCTTTTTACTCATAAATAATTTTAATCTAAGCACTATAAAAGCCGGCCATTTTCGAGTCACCACGTTGATTTTGGCCCCGCTTGATTTTATTTTATTTTTCAACTCAAATAGATAATAATAACCCTATATATTTTATTTTCCTTAATTATCTAATTTTCAACTTTATCTTTAAAGTCATACTATCTATCTTTTCTAACTTTATAATTCTTAAATAATTTTATCTTCAATTTTCTTCTATAAAAGATACTCAATAATTTTGATGATCCAATATGAAAAATACGTTATTGAAAGGTGGTTAATTTATTAATTGATTGACTAATATTAGGTATTCTACGTATCACTAACAATACATACAATACTTAAACAATAGTACTTAATTTCTATGACTTGATGGTCCAATATTAGATAAGAATTAGTTTTGGCAATATATATTTTATAGCACTACCAAATAAACAAGCTATTGTAACACCAATAAAGTATTACATTATGTTTAAAAAATGTTACAGTTGGGCTAAGGTAACACTTTTGGCGTGTTACCTTATGTCGTGTTGCATTTGATCTATTGTAACACTTTTAAAAGCTACTGTAACACTATTTCATTGACTTTATAAAGTGTTACATTTTGATAAAAAAATATTACATATCTGAAAACTGTTACATATATTAAAAGGGAGTTACTTTTGGTAAAATAGTTACCAAAAAGTAAGAAGTGTTACATTCAAAATCAATGTTACAAAAATTCATAATATTGTTACAATGGTCAATTGCCACTATATTATATATATATATATATATAAATTCATTTTGAAACTAATTTAAAGTAATTGAATCATTCAAGATAATCCAAACTCCAATTTAATTAATTAATATCAGCATCATTCATTCACCTTTTGTCTTTTGTCTAGGTAGTTCATAAAATCCAGATACAACACTAAAGTCCAAGCAAAATATCTAGGATCATTCTTAAAGTCGATCAAGTACATTCCAAATCAATATAGGTACTTATCAATGCCTTGCAACAAAAATCTTCAGTTGATCCCATGATCTCCACATTTGCCTTCTTTGATGTACTGTAGATGTAGTCTCTAACCATGCTCAAAAACCAAAAATATCCCCTTCCTGGAAAGCAAAACAATATTGCTTAATACACATACAATCTGTAATAGATGTGAAATGAAATCATGCATAAAGATAACAAAAGAGAGTTGATTTGTTAGTAATACCATATAGCTAGCTAGCTTATACGAACTTATGCTGCATATATCAATCATTCGCTACATTCGATGTGCTCTTCATCCCCCTAGTATTAATCCAAGAAAGTGGTAAATAAATCTCAGTAGCTAATTTAAAAATACAATTTCAAAGCTAATAATAGAAATATTGTTATAGCATAATTACCTGAAGTGCGGAGTCGTCATGAGGTTGTTCGTTTGGCTGAGAAGATGTTGCACTTGAGACATCTCTTGGGTTGATAGTAATTTCAGGAATGACTAACTCAACATCAGGATTTGCTTCTTGTATTTTTGATGCAAGTAAGGATATCAAATCTGGAGCTGATTGTTGGATTAAATCAGCTTTGATGCTTTGTAAGAACTCTGGGGGAAGTATGTAGGATGGTGATTTAGCTTTCTCCTTTTCTTTGAGTTTAGACTTTGTCACACTTCGACCAAAGAGATGTAGGCGTCCGTTAGGTACTACTTCACAATAAGGATCCTTTGAGTTGTTACCTTCTCCATTTTTATCATATTCTGATTGTAGTGCATTCATTTTTTCCTATATATACAAAGAGTAATATTGATAAATTGTAAGCTTATTGAAACTAATTTTCAACAAATATATAAATGCAACATGACTCACAATGTTCTCCATAGACTTGTCATTTTTCGTCTTATAAACACGTCCAGGAACTCTTTTTCTAGACTCCTGGTAAATTTTTGCTCTTGTAGGAGGTCGTTTGTTTGGATCTTTTTGTTGCTACAAATGAGTTGTAGAAAGATTAGGAATGTAAAGATTTAAAAAAAATAAAAGTACCATGTAGATGAATCATGAAAATCAAAATTACCAATTCATGACGTAGCAATGCAAAAGTAGATGGGCCCATGGTGTGATTGTCATCAAGCATGCTGCGACTTCTTTTGTTTCTTTTGCTAGTTTCCTGTACTTATAAACAATTAAATAATGATGGCAGATATTTGGTTGTAATTAGGAAAGCATACATATTCTATATAAGATGATGAAAGTCATGGTTTATACCTCAACCATTTTTGAACCCCAATACTCTAGAAGTTCTTCAAATTGGTTGATTGGAATGTTTGGAGGTCTCATTGCCAATCTTTCTTCATCTGTTTCATATGCATAGTAGTGATTTTTCTTGAGTCTCGATTTATGAACACGCCACAAAGAAGCAATAGTATCCATGACCCATTCTTCCCCTTCTGGAGGAATAATGTACCTCTCCTACATAAATAACGTTATCCATTAAACAATGTGAAACTTACATTAAAAATAGTCAATCAAAAAGAATGTGTTAATACACCTACCTTCCCATATTCCCATATCTTGTCTTTTCTTGGAACATATATCCAGTTGTGAACATTGAAAGGCACAAGGTTAGGATTATTTGCAACCGTTCCTAAAAAGCGACTAAACTCAGTCACCACTTGTCTAGTAGGACCAATTGCTTGCCCAAATTCATTTAGAATAATCATCTCGCGTTCTTCAGGAGTTCTTTGATGAACCTCTATCATTGTAGTTTGTCCTCGATGCTTCTTTGCCTTTGTAGCTGAATCCAGTAAAATGAGTACAGATAAAATATAAATCAGGCCAATACATGTTGTCAAAGAAAGATAGTCAAATATTTATTACCTGAAGGGATGCTACTCTCATTTTCCATTGGTAAACAGGGGTTATGCTCCTCATCATTTCCATTCTCCATTCTGTTTACATAACTGGAAACCAAATGGTTTCCATCTCTTGATAATTCTGTTTCAAAGTTGTTAGCTGAATCTGTCAAGATGTCTGCTTGTTCTTCGAAATCAGGTAGCTCATACTCAAGGTCATTTGCATGTCGTCCTCGTTCTTGTTGTCTTTCTCGCATTTTGCTGTATGAAGCCAATGAACCAGGAGAGCAATACCTTATTTGTGGGTTTTGTTTTTGCTTTTGCATCGCTTGCACCAACATAGGATTTTTTTGTTGACAGTGTTTTGAGGAATTAGTTTGATCTTGTCGCCTTAGCTCATGGTTTTTGGGTTGTGGGTCCTTTTTTCCAAGTTGTTTCGCCTTCTCAGACTTAAGCATAGCAAATTTAAGCATGGGTAATGTTTGACGCATTCCTTGATTCTTTTCCTGGTTCTTTTCAATCAATATATCATGACAAAGATTGGGAACAAAAATTAAAAGAATTAGAAGTTGTATATCTAATTAATATATATTACTCAAAACCATTCAATGTCAAGTGATCGATCATACCTCATTTTGCTGCTTTGGATCTTTATCATGAGATTTATTTGTACCTTCTTTTGATGACTCAACATCCACTAGGTGTTTTGGATGTGATTTGGAGCTTGCATGAAGTATTTTATTAGCTATACTATTTTCTCCATATGCATCCTTCATCCTTGTTGCATTATACTGTAATGTTTTTAGCTTTAACTTTTCATATTCAGGCATCGTGTCAGCTTGAGTGAAATGGATCATGCGTGATCTCCCCATTCCTAAGCCTATTGAAGAACATAAAAACATTAATATACAGATTATCCAAAAATTCAGCTACACAATATTAGAAAAAACTGACAGAAAAGTTCCACTAAACAATAGAAGAACCTAAGCATAAAGCAATAACATGCAACATGATAGTAACACATCCCATGGGCACAAAAGCAACAAATGAAGCCTAGATCAAGCCTAAGCATACAACAAAAGTATGAAACGTCAACAATAATATGACAGTCATGACAGTAAAACACATAAAAATAAAATGAATGATCAATAAAAAATCAGAGATAGACAACAAATGCACTGCAAACCTTCGTCATTTGGAAACCTTCTCATTCCTTTTCATGAAGATGTATCGCCATCATCATTCCCACTATTTTGTGCAGACTCTCTCCAAGCTATATCCAAATATCCATCATTTACTTCATCTTGGGCATTAGTGTGATTTCTAGGAAGATTTTGAACAACAAAACGCCATCCAGAACTAGTTGGGTCGTCAATATAAAATACTTGATGAGCTTGAGAAGCCAGAATGAACGGTTCCTCTTTACAAATTAATCTCTTACAATTAATTCGAGTAAGCCCATAATCATCTTTTTGAGCATGGAACCACAAACACTTGAATAAGACTATATTGCAATTGCCATGATAGTATAACTCAATGATTTCCTCTATGGAACCATAATACGTAACATTTGACATGATTGGATTTTGGTCTTTACTACTTGCAAAGTTCTGAGTCAAAGCTGTTACCATTACTCCACTGTTTTCAGTTACACAGTTTGCATCACGTTTGATGGTACGAAATCTATATCCATTAGCAAAATAGCCTGTGTATCTTCTAGCAATAAGAGAAGGTCCAGCTGATAGCCATTTGACATAATCTGGAACTTGTTGCTCATGATTAAGCTCATGCTCAACTCTTTCTCTAAACCAATCAACAAAATCTCTACCATGGCATTGAGCACTATTCCATTTTCTTTTCTTTTGACCACTAATAATAGTCTCATGCTCACTGTAATTAAAATAAATACACACAGTTTAGTAATAAGTTTATATATTTTTTTAATTAATAAGCACATAACCTAGATGCTTTAAAGTTATTGTTTCACCTTATATACTTTTCAACCACCTCATCATTTGAATTGAATAGCACATAGCGATGAGCTTGGGCCAAAGTGGTGAAGTCAATCTTATATCCACCATGGTCTTTCTCTCTCTTTCTCTTAGACCTTCGCTTTCCAGATATTGGATGGCCAATCTTCATAAATATGCACGGCTTCTCTTTAGGTTCAATACCCTCGTTAGAGCAAATTTCTGGTGCATTACAGCCAGCTTTCAGATCGCTTTGTAGATATCTACTACAAAATGTGGCACATTCTTCAGCTATATATGATTCAGCAATTGAGCCTTCGGGCTGGCTCTTGTTCCGAACATACGACTTCAATTTTCTCAAGTAACGTTCAATGGGATACATCCACCTTGTTGTAACAGGTCCACCTTGCTTGATTTCATCTACTAAGTGAATAGGTAAGTGAACCATTATATCAAAAAAACTAGGTGGAAAGATTCTTTCAAATTGGCAAAGGGTCTCAGCAATTTCACTTTGTAGATGATCAAGATCTTCCAAATCAACAACTTTAGCACAAATACCCTTGAAAAAAGCACTTAATCTCATCAAAGGAACTGCTACATCCTTGTTTAGTGTCGTCCTTACTGCAATTGGAAGCAAGTAATGCATTATAAAATGTGCATCATGACTCTTATAGCCAGCAATCCTTCTTTGACTAACATTGACACATTTTTCAATATTGGAACCGTAACCTTGTGGCAATTTTGCATGCTTAAAAACATCACAAAATCTGCTCTTTTTTTCTTTATTCATCCAAAATTGTGCTTTTGCAATTTCAGTTCGTTCTCCATTTTCAGCGGCCCTTGGATGAAGCTCGTGCATAATGTTCAATTCTTCTAGGTCCATACGTGCCCTCAAATGATCCTTTGTCTTTCCTGGTATATCCAATAATGTCCCCAATATATTATCACATATATTTTTCTCTATATGCATCACATCAAGAGAATGGGGACATTGAACAAATTTCCAATATGGGAGACAAAACAATATTGTTTTTTTTCTCCATGGGTTTTCTTCTTTCTCTTTTTTATCATCTTTGCTCTTTGATCTTTCTTTCCCAAAATCATTGTGATAATGAGATAACAAGTCAGCAACTTCAACCCCAGACAATGGAACTGGTGCTACTCCATTCTCAATCTCTCCGTCAAGCTGCCCTTTGAAAGTTCTATAAGGATGATCCATAGGCAAAAATCTGCTATGTCCCATATAAACTGTTTTCCTACTATGCCTCAAATATCGAGAACGCGTTTCATAATGGCACTTAGGACATGCAAACTTCCCTTTTGTACTCCACCCAGACAACATAGCATAAGCAGGAAAGTCACTGATAGTAGACAATAAGGCAGCATGCATATCAAACATCTGGTTACTTGTAGAGTCATAAGTCTGTACTCCAACTTCCCATAACTCTTTCAAATCTTTGATCAGTGGCTGCAAGTATACATCAATATCATTTCCAGGAGAAAGAGGGTCTGGTATTAGTAAAGTCAGCATAATAAACTCTGGCTTCATGCACAACCATGGTGGCAAATTATAATTAATAAGCATAACCGGCCATGTGCTATGAACAATACCCATTGTACTAAATGGATTAAACCCATCAGTTGATAAAGCCAACCTCACATTTCGAGGGTCCTTAGCAAATTGTGGAAATAATGTATCAAATTCCTTCCATGCTTGACCATCAGAGGGATGCCTTAGTAGCCCATCCTTAGGTTTGCCAGTTGAATGCCAAGACATGAACTCCGCAGTTTTTGAGCACATGAACAACCTTTGCAATCTCTTCTTGATGGGAAAGTACCTTAAGACCTTTGCTGGGATTTTGCGATGCTTTTTGTTCATCTCATCCTTATCATTTGATTTCCATCGAGAAACATTACACACATTACAGCTAGTTGCATCTTGATTCTCCTCCCAATACAACATACAATCATTAGGGCAAGCGTCTATCTTGGTGTAATCAAGGCCTAGTACTTTCAACATATTCCTAGCTTCACTAAATGATGATGGTAGCTTGGCATCAGGTTGCATGGCCTTTAGAAGCTCTAATAGTTCAGCAAATGCAGCATTACTCAGCCTATTGTCACACTTAAAAACGAAAAGTCTGACAATGAAGGAAAGTTTTGTGAAATTCTTGCATCCAAGGTACAATTCTTGTTGGCCCTCATTGACTAGTTTGTAAAACTTCTTTGCCTCTTCATCTGGACCTTCTTTTGAAGCATCGCGTAATAAGCCATCCATATCATCATTTATATATATACCAGCATCATGATCACTCACTTCAACATCTATCCTAGAATCTGAATCATTTTTAGAAAGTGGAATGAAGCCCCTCAAGATAACATGATCTTTCACAACACTTCCAGTAAACCAATAACGGTAACAACAATTACTACATGGGCAACGAATTTCATCTCCTTGACCTTCAGATGCAAATGCATTTTGCACATACTTATCCACCCCATTCTCATATTCATCCGTCCATCGAGGAAACATCCACCAATTTTTTTGTCCTCCACTCATGTCTAGAAAGTAGTGTATACTAGAATTAATAACTTGCATAAACTTTCTCTAATATAGTTATCATTACGTGTATAATTATTGAAAAAAAAAATTACGTTTATAATTAATTATATGTAGAAGCATTTTATCCAAAACACACCAAAGAGCAAGGAAGTTACTAAACGGAAGAAGAGAGAAACATTTCTAGCTAGTGAAATCTTTAGGATTGAAAATATTATGCTGTACGAGAACAAATTCTATTATTTTATTAGCCAACGAACCTAGATTGGATTGTAAAAATTACACATTAATCAAATCAAGGTCCTTCTCTGCTTTGATATCATGACCATTTTGCATTCAAGATTATCTAGTACATCCATTTTAAAGTACGAGATACTCTATGAAAGCTAGAAAATAATATATGCATATATTCATTAAACAATAGACATGATCAATAAGAAACTTTCAGTAGCATTTGCCCAAAAAAATAACTTTCAATACCAAGCCTTGTTAACAAATTATATAGTGTACTTTGTGAAATTGATGTACTGATGTTTGGGTAAGTGGAGGATAATATATAGTGTATTTAATTAGACATGAAGTTCAAGCAAGTGGAGTACACGTAGGAAGGGGAAAACATTCATTCATGGAAACAAGCATCCCACTATATACGGGAGTAGTCACTATATACGGGAGTAGTGTACTAACCGAAATTGAAGTACAAATGCTTGGGTAAGTGGAGGAACTCGATCGTAAGCAACCTTCAGGTCTTTCCAATTGCAGTAGCGACCCTCGATCGGTGGATCCTTTCTCAATTCGTGCAAATGCAACAACAACTCCTATTTTCCCAATTCCTGCAAATTATTTCGATCCTCCATCACAATGGTAGAGACTCAGAAAAATAGATCCAGCAAAAGAGGGATTAGATAGAAAAATATCAAGTGATATACGGGGGGATTAGAGATTGAGAGTTTGTGCTTACCAATTATCTAGGTTGTGTTTGGAGAAGAAAGAGGAAGATTCTAGGGCTTGGTTCAATAGAAATGAAATGGGTACGGAGGGATAGAAGAAAAAAAGAGGGAGATTCAATTTTTCCCTAAATTAAGCCCGCTTTGTACCCGACATTTTACCCGCCTATGTAAATTTCTTTTAATTTGTTAATATAGTAAAAAGTGTTACATATATTTTAAAATACGCTACCTCATATAAGTGTTACCTTTGACAAAATACTATTACAAGCAAAGTAACATATTTATACTAAATGTAACACTTGTAAGATTATAGATAAAAAGACACCTATTGTAACACTTTTATATAAGTGATACATTTATTGTGTTGCATTAGTCCATTTATTTGGTAGTGTAGTTTAATGTAAACAATACATTTTTATCTTTAAAGGCGGTTTTTAAGATTAAATGAAAATATTATCTATCTATCTTGATCGTCCAACGTGATTTTTAAGTTTTTTAATATAAAATATATTTTATATTGTCGTAAAAAATTAAGATATTTTTTGGTATATTCACGCATATAGAGGAAAAAAATTATTTATTAAATATTATGATTAAAGCAACTACATGATTAAATTGGTTATATTAAATTGGCGATTTGTATACTATAAATATAATTAAATATAATTTGCAAAACAATATTGTGTAAGTTATTGACTATAAAATATAAGTATGTGATTTTCATAACAATATACTCCTAATCCATTATAGAACAATTAATGACTTTTAATATTCGATAAAATTAAATTATGTCAAATTTTTTATTATACATTTTCATACTTTTATTATATTTATATAATATTTAAAAAACTATCTAATATATTGCTTGAACCAAAGCAATTATCCAACCAAGATTATATATTTATGCAAAAATAAAAGTGTCATATCAATGCCGGTACATGATGGCTTACATCTAGCTCATGCTTAGAGTGCATATTAGGTCATGTTTCATTTGGTTTCAGTTCTCTTTTTCTCTCTTTTAAGCTAGTATTTTAGTTGTTTTCGGTTTAGTGTCTTCGTTCGGTCTCTACGCCTTGTTTGTGCGTTTTTAGGTGAAAATGGAAGAGTTTTGGTGATGGGAGATCAAGAGGAGCTTAAGAAGACGACATTAGCTCAAAGACGGAGTCAATGAGAGGGCCGAAAAAGCGCCAAAAGAAGCAAGCCAAAAGCCGAGCCAAGAATGCAAATCGACGAAGCAAGAAAGCGGCTCCCGGGGCAAAAAGGCCCTGACCCCGGCTACGACCCTGCCAGGGTCGTGTGACCCGGCTGGGTCACGGGCAGGGTCACAGCCGGGGTCGCCCTATTTTGCCCGCGGCCGAGTTTCCAGACCCCGACCCGGCCGGGTCACGGCCAGGGTCGTGGCCGGGGTCGGGGCTTTTCTTTAGTTTGGCCCTCCAGAGTCGGACCCGGCCGGGTCACGGCCCGGGTCGGCCCCCGGGTCACGCGACGGCGCCCCTCTTTTCCTCTTTTATCCTCTTTTCCTTTTAGGGTTGTATAAATACCTCATCTTCCCATTGGAAGAGAATCTTCTTTCCCCCTTTTGGGGACTTTTTCCCATTATAGAACTTTAGTGTCTTGTGAAGAATTGGAGAAAGTGTTGGAGATTCTTCCCTCTTTTCAACCAACTGAATGAAGTTTGGTATGGATTTCCTTCTCTCTTCTTCATTTCCTTTGTTTATGTTTAGCTAGGTTCCTAAATCCTAGGGTTTGAGGAAAACCCTATGGATTCTAGGTAGAGCTTTGAATTGCTTGCTTGAGTTGAGATTTGAATTGTGGTTTGTGTCAATCCTATGTGCCTAATGCCAAATTGATTGTGATTTGAGACTTGTTGATGATTAGAACCGAGAGGTTAGGTTGTCAATAGGGAGATAGGTTAGGGACTTGTGTTGAGAGACCTCCTCTCTAACTTGAACTATAGGATTGATTGATTGATTTCCCTTAGAAATGAGAATTGATTTGGGAACTCTTGAGAGGTTGACCTACCGATAGAGAGTTGAGTTAGACGAGCTCACTCAAGCCACAACGGTGGATGAGGGCTTGAACCGATTGAGCCCCTATTGAGCCTAAAGGGCCTAGTCTTGGATCAAGCCACGAAAGTGGATGATTATCATATTCTAGGTACGATTTGTTTGATTCGATAGAATTAGACAATGATTCTAGGTAGATGCCTCCAAACCATGATTTGATCTAGATTCTTGCATGCTTTCAAAGTGTTGCTTAGATCCATAGTGTGAGTACTTAGACTCTAGGATTGCTTTTTCCCTTATTCATATTTGCATCATCTTGTTGCTTGTTCTCTTTGTTTGCTAGTTGATTAGTTTAAGTTTCTTCCATCTTTAGTTGCCTCTTATTTGCCTAGCTACAAGATTGTCGGTTCAACCAACTCTACTAAAGTCCTAGAGATCGACACCTTGGTACTACGCGACCCGTACACTTGCGGTATTGGTCTAGTAGCCTATCAGTACATAGTTGTAATTTATTTGATTTTTACACAATGATTTATTTTCTACCTATTTTCTTATGTAAATTTTATACATCATTTTTCCTATCTACTAAAAACTATAAAATCAATCTTAATTTTATACATAATAACTTCTAAAAAAATTATCTTTTTCTCGAAATCTTTTTAGTGATGAAGCCTTCCTGGCCTCTTATGAAAGAAATACACGAAAATTTAATCAAAGATATTATTATCTACTAATTTTCATTTTAATTATTTTTCTTAAAAGAATACGTTAACTTAGTTTTCTAAAAATCTTCTTATCTACTATTTTTTTAATTATTTTTTTTAAAATAAAATATTTTTATGTTTTCTAAAAATAAAAGTTTCTAGAAAATTTGAACGTTTTATGTCCAAAATTCCACATAATATTTACACGTTAGTTATTTTTCTAAAAACAAAATATTTTTTTAAGTAACATTATATAAATTTTAAATTAATTTTTTAGTTATATCAAAATCGTGTCTTCAAGGCACGGGACTGATACTAGTTACTATATACTAAAGCGGAAGCAAATTCTGCTACCACATTGCGCCACATCACCCCCCTTATTATAAAATCTATGTTATTAAGTCTTAGTTTTATCATAATGTTATTAAATCTTGATTTTATCATAATCTTATACATAATTAAGATATTAGTTCTATCATAGAATTTGATTTGTTTAATTAATAATTCTATCCAAATATATAAATCTTTATCTTATATATCATTGTACACATTTAATTAATACATAGATCTATCATAAACCTTTTGTTTAAAAAAATATTTGTTTTCGCTATAATTTATAAATCATAATCATAATATTTTACCCATTTAATTATATATCATATCAACTTTAAATTATTTTTCATAACTTTATTATGGTATTTTTTAAAACCATCAATTGTAGCAAATTCTACCACTATATTCAAGACAAATATTCAACAACAACAACAACAACATTTACCCAGGTAGTCCCGCAAAAGCAAGATCTGGGGGGTCAGGATGGGGGTATTCCAGACCTAGATGGAATACGCCCGAAAAGAACCCAAGACAAACACTTCCAAACATCCAAAGACTCCAACCGAAATAAACAACAACTGAAAAAGACTCAAAGAAAACTTAAGAAAATACAAACTCGTAACTAACGCCAATGCTTAAACAATTAGGCTAACAAGACCGCTTCGCCAACCCGGCTACTAGCTATCCATCACCTTGATTCTCTCCCTCCAGCTCTTCCTGCACTAAGCCAAATCTACTGAAATCCCTAGCAAGTTGATATCTTGCTTAATGTTGTCCATCCAGCGTTTTTTCGGACGACCTCTACCCCTCCGACAATCCCCAAACTCCAAGTGCTCGCACCTCCTCACTATAGCATCCGACGGCCGTCTCTGGACATGACCAAACCATCGAAGTCTTGCTTCGCGAAGTTTGTCTCCTATGCTAGCCACCCCCAACTTGCTTCTGATATCTTCATTTTTAATCTTGTCCAACCTCGAGTGGCCACACATCCATCTGAGCATTCTCATCTCTGCAACTGCAAGTTTCTGTTCCTGAGCCTTCGTCGTTGGCCAACACTCAGCACCATAGAGGATCGCTGGCCTTATCACGCATCTGTAAAACTTCCCCTTAAGCTTCAGCGGCACCTTCCTATCGCAAAGAACCCCTGATGTTGCCCTCCACTTCTGCCAACCTCTTTGAATACGGAATCTCACATCCTCCTCAATGCTCCCATCGCTTTGCAAAACTGAACCCAAATACTTGAAGTTATCCCTCTTCGCAACGATCTCATCCCCCAACTGCACCTCACTATGAGAATCAATTTCTTGCCCGAAACTGAACTCCACGTATTCCGTCTTAGTCTTACTCAACTTAAACCCCTTAGATTCCAATCTCTCCCTCCACAATTCCAGTTTGTTATTAACTTCTGCTCTCGAATCCTCCACTAGGACGATATCATCTGCGAATAACATACACCCCGGGACCTCGCCTTGGATGTCCTTTGTCAGCACGTCCATGACGAGCGTAAACAAAAAAGGGCTCAAAGCGGAACCCTGGTGGAGACCCATACTCACCTTGAAGAATTCTGTATCTCCTCCTTGCGTACAAACGCTCGTCCTTGACCTCTTATACATGTCTCGAATGATTCTTATGACCGAATCTGACACCTCTCTGGCTTCCAGACATTCCCAAATAAGCTCTCTAGGAACCCTGTCGTAAGCCTTTTCTAGATCTACAAACACCATATGCAGGCTCTTCCTTCGCTCCCTATGCGCCTCTGTATCCAATTAATTTAGATTCAGTTTAATTACCATTGACCGGTGATGATGAATTATTATAAGATTTTTTTTGCATTACAAATGCTGAATTAAACTAAGTAGTTTAATCGGGTATATATATAGAGCTTAAAGCAGTAACAGGGCACACGGATGAAGTTCACCTATCACAACCACACTAATCATCAACACCAAGAATTAATAACAACTCATTTAAAACTTCGAATCATTCATAATATACACAAGTGAAAAAGCATGCACTAAGGAGCTTTTTTTTTTGTCGAATGCACTAAGGAGCTTCAGATGTTGTAGTTATACTTTTAAACAAATCTTGATATTGTTGAAAGTTGAAACTCCCAAACAAACAAACTTTTGTACATATCTAACATTGCAAAAATGCTTCTCCTAGATGGGAATTCTTTCCAGTATTAGAGACAAGCTCATCACATGCATCCTTCATAACCACATCTTCTGCTCTGGGCATTCACATCTCCATCCGTGGTGTTTGATGTGTCTTGAAACATCTAGGACTGTCTCATGGTACACTACGCTCTTTCTTCGGCAAGTGTTTTCCCTTCCAATCCATGGCCAACTGCCAAAGCCTGAAAATTGCAAATAAACCCACCATATAACCCATACAGCATATCTTCCTTTCAGTTTCAGGTGAATTAGATCCCATACTTGTAATCAGCTTTGTTGTCCAGTATTACAATAACTTTACATAGATTTAACTAGAAAATCAAACTTTTCCCAATTAGAAGGAGAAAATTCAGTTTATCTTATAGCACAAATCATAACAGAAGATATAGTGTATATATCCAAAACCCCACATGAATTGCAGAACTATTGCTTGAACAACACATCAACATCGTGCATGTGAGCTGATCTTCAATGGATATCTCTTCCAATACAGGTATGTACACAACCATAGCTATAAATTATGCATTTTGACTATTAACTAAGCATCAAATAGAAGAATATTCAATTGTGAGTGCCCTTAACTTTACTCATATCACTAGGACAGATCTGTTGGCTTTCAACTATTTACTACCTTAGAGTTATGTTTAGCAAACAATACAGAGTTCATAATTTCAAACTACTCATCAAATATGTCAATTAAGAAACCTCGCCAAACAAAAGCAGTACCACATCAAATGAAGTATTAGCACAGCCAAGGATTACAAGACCATCAACAAATACAAGATAAGTGAAGCATAACATATTAGGCGTCAAGAAAACTGAACAGCTAGCAATAAGCACATAAAAAATGGTGATAATAGAAGTGATGCATTTTTTTGTTGAGAATGAATTGTGATCAATTACAACATTTGGATTTCAACTAGCTGCTGACTTAAGGATCTAAATTATCAAAAGGTTACAGAGGTTGTGATAAGCATAATACAACACTGTGATCTGACCAACAATATGACAATTAACGTATAAGAACTATTCCACTAGGATAGAAGTTGTTTGGACTGTTCAAGCCTGGTGGTGAATTTGGCAGCTCTTAACCGCATGGAAAGCAAAAGACAATTATAGAACCTACTGATAAGATTGCACAGACGGATTGATTACAAGATAAGTCAAATTCAAACTACAACAATATCAAAACAAACAAAGCTGAATAGATCGCCCGGTTATCAATTTCACTAAACCCTAATTCACCAACACACATACACATCATTACCTTCAAAAGCCAAAGAAGAACAAATTCGTACCGATTTCACACAAAATTGAGAAGCTCGTACCTTTGGAAGTAGGGTTGGAAGGAAGAAGCTCGAAATCGCCCCGGAAATCGCCAAAGTCTGGATCTGGTCGTATGTGAAATTGGCAAGGGTAATGGGGGAAGTTTTTGTTTGCAAATGGGGAGGGGTAACGAGACGTTAGGGATTGAAAAGGCGAGACGCTAGGGAAATTCCGCTACAATCTGGGGGGAGGCAGATACCAGCGTCCAGCGGAATTTCAAGTGCCATCTACCTCCGCCCGCTAGACCCGAACAGGCCACCAGAGAAGCGTTTCGCCAGCGAGATGCTCCCGAAACGGAGCCTAAATATTCTATTCATCTCAATTTAAACTAGATTCTAGATTCTCAGGCTCTTGCCTTCAAAAGCCAATCTTCATTATGGAATCGTTAAGCGAAATTTTACCCTACAGAAAACAATTAAAAGGCGCGAAGATAAGCCCACCTTGTGAAACCCAACGGCTTAACCCCCAAATCCCCCATCAATGCTTCCAGAATGACCACCCAAATCGCCTCCGCCTCCGCCTCCGCCACCAGCAAACCCTTCCCTTTCCTCCCTCAGCGCCGGAAACCCTCTTCTTCCGTTTTCCTCCCTCCTCCCCATAAACCCTCCCAAAACCCTAACCCCCTTCCCGCCTTATCCACCCTCCGCCGGCGACTTCCCCGCTGCCTCCCGCCCTCCGAAGATGCCTTCGCCGTCACCCCAACCTCCGACACCGGCCTCCAGTTCCGCGAGAAGCTCCTCTACCTCGAGAGCCTCAACATCGATCCCCTCAAGGCCGTCGGAAAGAACCCTACTTTCCGCTCCTCCTCACTCGCCGCCCTCAAATCCGTCGAGAATTGCCTCTCCTCCATGGGGATTCTCCGCTCCGAGTTCGGCCGCATCTTCGACATGTACCCTCAGCTTCTCACCTCCGATCCCCACCGCGACATCTACCCCATCTTCGAGTTTCTCCTCAACGAGGTCCAGGTCCCCTTTCCCGACATCCGCAAGTCCATCAATCGCTGCCCTAGACTGCTCATCTGTAGCGTCGACGATCAATTGAGGCCCACGCTGTTGTTCCTTAGGAAGCTAGGGTTCGTAGGGAGGCATGGGATTACGTCCCAGACCACTCTGTTGCTGGTTTCTAGCGTGGAGAACACATTGCTCCCCAAGATTGAGTTCTTGCAGGATCTAGGGTTCTCGCATTCGGACGTCGGTAACATGCTGCTGAGATCGCCTTGTCTGTTGACTCTCAGCATTGAGAACAATTTCAGGCCAAAGGTGGAGTACTTTCTCGAGGAGATGAAGGGTGATTTAGCCCAAATCAAGAGGTTTCCGCAGTATTTTTCATTCAGTTTGGAAGGGAAGATAAAGCCGAGGCATAGGCTTCTCGTTGAACACGGGCTTTCGATGCCTTTATGGGAGATGCTCAAGGTCAGCGATGGCGAGTTCAATGTGCGCTTGCTTGAGCTGAGATTGCAGTGTTTGGAGCAGAGTTCGTTTTTGTAAGTTAGTTGCTCAATCTTTGATTACATTCCGCCTGCTGTATATCTAGCTCATAGTCAATTCTAAAAGTTGTGGACTTTGTTGTGCTTCCAATGCCAATTGTTGTTGATATGCTGGGAAATGTATATCTATCTTGATTGGATGCAACACTTTTGAATATGAAAGAATATGTGTGCTATATATGCTTGTTGTAATCCATCATGTTTGCACTTTGCTTCTATATGATTGAAGGTGGATGAGCTTTGTATCAAACTCTATACAAAGCACCCAAACCAAAGGGAGTAAAAAAATTCCTTGATAATACTTCCACAATACTCCAGCTGGGCTAAGCCAGAGCCTAATTACAGAATAATTTTCATGTCCTAAAACAGCAGTCCCTCTCTTATTTATACTAGGTGCTATTTTGAGGTTACCCACGACTAACTATGATTCAATATCCCCAAACCCCTTTAACAAAATGGGATTTGAGTGGTCATTTTGGTACGGATTCCTTGGCTTCCTCTTATAATTTGTCTTTTCCATGATTGGAAAATGTTCAGTAGTATGCGTTGATACACTGATACACATTGTGTTTGAACCCTTTTCTAAAAAGTATCATGTGTAGTCATCTGATTTCTTAGTTCTACATTGTGTGTTTGTATGTTTCTTTTTTCCTAATTCTTGGAATGTGAGGATAAAGGATCTCTGTGTTATCAGGACACTGCACCGTTTGTTGCTCATTAAACATCCTTTATTACTCTGTAATCCTGTTGTACTGTTGTTAGGATAGTTTATAAAAATGTAATGAATCCGATCTAGTGATATAAATTTTGATTCTCTATTGCAGCAATGATAATTCTTTTTGGAAAAAGGTTATTATATTTCAGAAAAAAAAATCATGTAAACCATGTACAAAATCCTAGATGTTACTAGATAGTTACACTTGAATCAGAGAGAACCATTCACAAAAAGTTTCAAGAAAAAGAAATCAGAGCAACAAGGGTAGAACTGGAGATAACAGATAGTTTGCAATTAGATAATCTTATATATTTTTGGATCCCTGTTCTTGTATTAGATATTGAAGTTGAACCCATACATGCATGGGCTATAAAGCATTTTTGCAATTTGTGGCATATATTGGTGCATATGGTAGACTTCGTTAAGAAAATCTCTAGTATTCCCTTCTTATTTGAATGTGTACATTATATTCTATCACTATATGACTATAATTATGTATATACGAAAACTGCAGGCGATTCCCAGGTCAATTCATTATATACATGAATAGGTCCTCTAATCAATCTATGGCTAAGACGATTAAAAATTGCAGCACTGCATTCTTACATGAAATAGAGTTGTTACAAATGGATATCTCATTCTTAGGCTGCTACACATAGTAAATGTTTGCTGATTTGTCATTCAGGTGGTCTTGAAAATTTGAGCTTTCCTCATACAGTGATTGAACAACTGCATCCATACTTTGGCTTTTCCCTCTCTGTATGGATATATATATGAACTCATCAGTATCTGGATTTGTGTAGCAAATAAACAATCAAAATTCTCTCCAATACTGCCTAACACAATATTAATGTGTCCTGATCAGTTGAACTCATTCTTCTCTAATCTGAATCTAGACTTAGCAGATAGTTTATTCTTAAATACATATGGTGAAATGCAGTAGCCAGAATTGACCTCATCTCAGCTGCATTTGATGGTGTGGATATCTCATCCTTTGCTTATCAGGGCTATTTGGCAAACACAAGCATCCCTAACCTTAGCAGGAGTCTTCCAAGCTGATTGTTTCACATTAAAGTGTTCTTTTTCCACATCTTCTGAGTCACTAGGTGCTGGATCATTTTAGTGTGGTGCGTAGAGGTTATATGGGTTCTTTTACACATTCTGTCTGCTGTTACCCATTTAGACACCACCCTTTTTGCTCATTGTCAGTAGAATTGCCATGGATAATGACTATCTGGTGCCTGGGATTTCCTTCTTTTTTTTTTATATTATTAAACCACTATAAACAGAATTTTCTGCTTGGGGTAGGTAACTTGGGGAAGAATATTTGCTGCACATGTCATTTGTGGTAAGACGTAGAATATCATTTCAAATCTGTAAGCACTATGAAGAGTTTTCGAGAAGGATGATATTTTCTCAAAGGCCAACTTCTACACGTTCACAAGGGCAGGGGTTATTGGGCCTGCCTTGTTTGTTTCAAACTTCAATGGAGCAGCACATTGGTCATGGCCCATGGGTGGTTTAGTTGCACGTGGTCTTGGTACGATCTCTGTCTTTTTTTTTTGGCATATTTCAAAGACATTAAGATATACTAGGAGGGGTGGGGGGAAGGATAGTTGCAGGCTATCCTTGTATGCTAGCAAAGCTGCTTCCCTTCCCCTATCAATGAAGGAAGATCTACTAAATCAAACACTTGTTCTTTTTACCACATCTATAAGTCTATAATGCCATGCCTGTTGTTCCCAGTACATTTTAAGTAGTAACCTAACCTCTTGCACAGAGTCACAGATCTTTGGTAATGCCTGTAAATAGTGAATGGTTTGAATTTTTCCACCACTGGCCTTTGTTTTTTTGGCCTTTAGCTTTGTCATGAATCATTAACATTGCTTGCCAACTCTTCTGTGACATACGAATTGAGAAAGTACTGATAATATTGATGATTCAGTCTTCATCCAGCTGTACTGGACCTATCAGACTTCTCTGATTTTCAATATCTTCCAAATCATGTGGACATGTAGCAAAACACACAACAAGCTTGAAATTCCTGTTGTGGCATAAATGATGGAAAATAGGCTCCTGTTCATGTATGATTTTTTCCCTCTTTTCTTAATAATTCTGCAAGGATCTCCTGTTCTTTTTCCATCAGTTACTCAATACAGTTTACAGATTTTGTTAAAAAACAATTTTTCTACTGTGTTTTTCGTTTGGGTTCTGATTTCTGACCCATTGATTTATTTTGTAAACTAAATTGGGGTATTTAAATTTTCTATGTACCCCACCTTGTTTTGGGCAATTTGTTGTACTGTATGTAGTGTCCTTTATATGTGTGCACATCCATCCACCTATCTATCCAGCTAGCTGTCTGTGAAGAACAATGCCTATTAATATGGCCTGTTTGACGCCTTGTGATTTCAGACTGTTTTAAGTTATAGCTCTGCTGTACTATGTGTCCATGATACTTACACTTTACACCAGCTGAATCATATTCACTTCAAGTTGCTTTGCTCTATTTACTGTCTCATTTGGGGAGGTTTGTTCTACATCAGTCATTCAAAATCCCTTCATTTGTAGCACTATACACATATGCTCTGGCATGTCTTAAACTTGAAGCTTAACACCTTTTTTTTAACCCTAATGCATGAAATTTTGAATTATCACCCATCAAAGAGGATAACTTAAAAGCGGGAAATCAAACCCATCTCAGATTGTCCATAGTTTTCCTTGTTGGTTTTTACTGCTTCTTCTTTTATTTGACTTTCTTGTTTTGTGTTTTAACTTGTGGCTTTGCCTGACTAGGGATTCTCTTGACACGTCTGGTACATTAAATTTACTTTAATCATGAAAAAATAAAAATAAAAAAGTGAAAACTTTTTCCTCTAATCTAGTATGTGGTGTGTAGTGCACCTGTTTGGGAGTGGGAATAACTTTGCTTGAACGTGTGGATCAAAGAAGGGCATTTAGTGCATTGCTTCTTCAAAATGATACTCTATGGAAGAGGCTTTGCAGGCCTATCCCTATGAGTGAAGCTTTATCACTTGTGTGAGTGGATAGCCAGAAAGTAATAATCCACTTCATCTCATCTGTGTGATTTCCTCCTTTTTTGGCGGATATGGATCACATAAATTGGCAATCAATAGAGCTGCTCACTGTTCTGCATCCAGCAATCAAAAGATGCTGAACCGGTTGCTGAGCTGATGACACAGGCCCCCTTTGCCTCTTGCTTTTCTACCTTATAAATCCTTGTAAACTTTTGGATGTATGCTGTGATTATATGATTATATTCAAGTTACTAATTGATTATATAAATTATTTTTCTCCTCACTAAAAAAAATAAATTATTTTTCTGCTGCTGCTTCAAGCTTCTGGGTTATGAGGGCTGATGAAGACATTGAAAGAGATACAACAGTCCTAGTGAAAGTCTAACAGAGACAGGAGAGGGACAGAGAAAAAGAGAGGAGGTATGGAAAATCCAAAGTCTTTAGATGGAGCTGCTTTATTTTCTTCTAAAAATTATGGTCACAACTCAGATGGGTTAGTTAAGAACTTGATGGCCAGATAAATCTTATGTCCAAGACAAAGTTAACTGACACTTAATTTCTCTCTCTCATACACACACACACACACACTCTCCAACCTTACCCATTTGTTCAAGGCCAAGGAAACCAACTCACTTGTTGTCTTTAAAGTCACCACAATATATGTTCCCTTTTCATGGTCTCCAATCTGACCCTAGCCCTTCAAGAATTCAAATGGTCCATACCCTTGTGTGGATTTGAACACCAGATTGCCTGGCAGGTGTCTTTAGGGTACCCTAAAGAGAAAGCAGGGTGCCACTTGTTGTGCATATGGATCCAAAGTAAAGACACTCAATGTGATCTCTTGGACCTGGCCCACCATATATATTGTGGGCCCACCATATTATTCTCTGTGAATTGTGACCCCCTTTTTGGTGTTTGATTATTGCTATTGGTATTTTGCATGTATTTGAGACATGTTTGTTGCATTAGCCAAACATGTCCCTCTTTCCTTGTATAGTTTGCATGGGCCTCACCACCCATGAAACCTTGTTAATTTCTGCATTGTACACATGATCAGTTGGACCTATTCAAGATCTCATATCTTTAACAACATCACTTTGGTCCTTGGAGGACATGGGTTGTGGCCAGTTGTGGGTAAAAGATTCAGATATTTCTGGAAGATTTATCTTTTTTAGCCTAACAACAATCTCATGTCCCAAGGACCACATTGCAACAACTTTATAGCCCTTCAAGTTAGGGTTTCAAGTTGTAGAGATCTTGCTCATTTATGGACCACACTGCAACAACTTTATATCCTCCATTATGGTAGGAAAGCATAAGACTAGTCAGCCTTGGATAAGATATGTTTGGTGGCTGGTGGGATTGTGTTTACATCACGCTCTACTCACGTGCAAGTGATCCAACCACAGTTCAGAATCAGAGTTACAGTGGATAAGAAACAGCACACACAACACAAGAGCAATAAAACAGGGTAGAAAACAACAAGAAATCACAGCTTTGATGTGGGCAAACTAGCTTGGAAGATTGCAGATGTGATGAGAGCAATATATTCTCAAGACCATATCTTGTTCATGTGCAAAATTGTCTCTTTGGCTACCTAATTCTTCACAATCTCCATAAAGATCTCAGCTTTTCCCCTTTTCCTGCTCTTCACTTCGTTCCTACTTTTCCCATTTTGTCCCTCATCTTTTGGTTGCATGAGAGGGGGCACAAGATTGTCCTTGTCCTCACCCATAACTAATGAACCTTCATTTACATCATCTGTATCTGTATGCTCTCACTCTCAAAACCGTTGTTTTCAATTTAAAATTTACATATGTTTATTCCCAAGGTTGTAAATAGTTCTTATGAACAGTTATAAAATCATGAAAAATGTAAAGAAAAACAAAACAATATAAGTTGGGTGATACAATGATATGACAAAACTACGAAAGTCATTGTCAAACGAAGGTTTGGAAGTGTAACATTTATGGGTCTCTTTTTCCAAAATAGTCCTACTGTTTGAAAGCATGCATATTGAAGCTAATTAAGTAGTATATATTTTGCACATACTGAATTTATGTGTGTTCTTCTAAACAAAATAAGCCACAGTATTAGTAAATGCTCCATTAATATTGGGTGTCAAACAAGGAAAGTTGCTCAACAAATAGTGTTGACAACTAAAGCTGAATCTCATTGCTGGAGTAGTATACAAATGGAGAGGAGTGAATAGTATACAAATCTTATTGGTGAATATGATTCAAAATGGCGTATGGGAGGGATAGCATAAAAGATTGTTTGGTTTTGGCATCAATGAATGGAAGAACAAAACAGAAACAAATGGAAAGAAACATATAAGTAAAATAATACTAGTACTGTATTATAAAATATGGTTGAACCCAAATGGGGAAAGGTTTGAAACTTACTGAATGCAGCAACTTTGCCTGCATGGCTGTGAAGGGTGAAATTGAGGATAAAAGAAAGATATGGTAAAAAATGTAACTGAATACAAGCCTGTAAAAAATTGAATATCCAAATGTAAAAAAATAAAGAAATGAAAGAGAGGTAGCAGCAATAATAAATACAAGTCTGTTTGCAGGTTCCCAAGGTGAAACTCTGTGGTCAGACACAGAAAATGACATATTGACATGATGACCAGCCCCGTACATAATGCACATTGCATAGCTAGCTCAGCAGCACAACAATTGACACCGAACCAATACTATTACTATAGATGTCATACATGGGCTAGTAACATGATATAGTAGTAGTAGTAATACAAATACTAGAAGTATATATATAGTACTTTTTGGCAAAAACAAGTTACTATGTGTGTGATAGTGGTTTGGTGATGGGAGCAATGTGCAGTTGGAAGCTCAAACAGTGATGTGTTACATTACATGGGGAAATGTGTAAGAGGATACAAAACAAAACTGCCTTTCTTTTTGGTTTGTGGCCTATGTATGATGCTGTGACCTGAATGAACCCTCTGTAAGTTGGGATGAAGCTATAAGCAGTGGGTAAAATGCAGGCCTAAACAGTAAACTGTTAAAATTCTGGATGCATGGGTCTTTTATCTCGGTCCAACAATTAATTACGTACTGAAGGGGATTTTGGAGTTGTTTCTCATTAGTTAGTTTGTATGCCACCCAGTTTGTCTGTCATAGCTAACAAAGCAACTGAGTATTGATGCTGTAAATGATTTTTTGACGAAATGTCAGTTGGGCATTTAAAAATACATTGTAATCGTTTGATAAAAAAATGCGAATTAGTACTCAAATAATCATAACTTTTTTTTTTATTTTTTTGTAATGCTCAAATATATATTATATATTCAAGTTGTTCCTGAATCGTGATACAAATGTTTCACCAAGTGAAAGAGTTAAATGTATCTAGTTATCTTTCTTTCCTATTAAAGCTAGTATCGAGATAAGTTTTGACTGAAGAACAGTTCTTCTCTCCATGCAACAACACAACATGACACTAACCTTGCGTCTCATCCCCGTGTTCCCTAAATTCTAATTGGTCCGTCCAATTAGAATTCGAGAACGTGGAGATAAGATGTGTACCGGGACAGAAGATCTGTTTTGACAATTGAATAGAGAAAATTAACAAGGATGGGACATTCCTGTTGCAACTCACAAGACCCACCGCCTTCCACCTGTGACCCCTCCCTATTAAATGAAATGAAAACTTCATTGATGGAGTTGCAATTAAGTTCAATCTTTATTTATTTTTTAATACCTACAATTTTCTGTGAACTTTTATGATGAAAATAGAGTAATACTCCATATATATCTTTGTTATCTGTTTATTGTTATTGGGCGTAATGGGTGGTGCTAGGTTTGAGGGATGGAAAGAGATGGCCGAACAATGTTAAAAAAAATAAAAAGTGGAGTTGAGACATTCCTTAAGAAGGAAATATACCCATCCTTTTTACTGGTCTGGTCTGTATTAGATATGGGGATTATACTGTAATACACTGCACATTTTTCTGCCCACAGTCATATGAGTATATAGTGTGTGATTGGACTCGTCAAGTAAGACCAATGTTTCTTCCTACTCGACGGATTATTATAAATTTTGATCATCCATCTAGCTAGCTAGCTAGCTCGTCCCAAAGCAGCATCATCATCCATTCAATTTGCAAACTAGCTAGCTAGGCACTTAATTAATGTAGCATTTATGAGTAGATGTACGTAGTTGGGTACTATTTTGTATAGGTTTGGACCAAGAGATTTTTGTGATGGTATAATTAAGTTTGAATTCAAGCGGAAATGATATCTTATGCAACTATTTTCATGATGAAAATTACATGGTGATTAAGTTGATGATACAATAATCTGAATTTTTTACTCAAATTGTTATATGCATAATATAAAGTATCCACGTTCCCTTAGGGCTTAGGGGATAATAAGGTATGAATCATGGCTAAGAAATTATTTCTTTAAATTCGATAAATGAGCCTTATATTAACTGGACCGGTGAAAGTAAAGCGTAGAGAAAACGTACTAATATTCTTATTAGTATTTCTGTAAAATATTTTTAAAATTTAATGTTTATATAAAAAGATAAATATACGAATTTAAGAAATCCGATTATAAGTCTTAGTCTTAGGAACAAATTTAAGTGTTTGAAAAGTTTAATAAATTTGATTTACTAAAGTCATTTTTTTCAATTCGTATAATCATGCTTAAAAATTTTAGTTCATATTAATACTAATTTAGATGTCAATATTTAATACAATATCATAATATTTTTTATAAACCTTGTTTAGTAAACTGTTATATTACATGTTTTATGAGAATCAATTTCTTTTATTTGCATTTTTGAATTTAAAAGATAATGAAAATATATAAATTTTATTGCAAAAAATGTCCAAAATAACCTATCTTGCCATTTTGCCTAAATAAGGATGAAAAGGCGCTAGGAAAAAAATTAGACATTCTTAATAATGTCATGATATTATAAGTCAGTGAAATATATTAATATTTAATATTACATTTATATAGATGAATAATTTTTAAAACTTATATATACTAAATGCAATTCAAGATCTTTTGTTTAAATAGCATAGCACAACAAACTTAATATTATATATTGAAAAATGTTGAAACAATCAAGGATAAAATTAAGTAAGGAAGAGTTGAAAGGATTGGGATTTCAACTAAATGCAAATAAAAAACAAACATATGATGGGAAATTGAGAGCACATATATTTATTTGAACTTCTTTGGGACAATCTTTATCCAGAATATAGAATATAGATTGTCATTTGAGAGCACATATATTTATTTGAACTTCTTTGGGACAATAACGTATAAATCTAAATGATGCGTTGCATTTGTATCCTACAATTTTGTAAATAAATAAACAACATATCTAAAATTTGAGTCCAGGTGATTGTATTGTATGCAGACAATAAAAGAGACAAAAATGACAACAAGAGAGGGGCACATGAAAGGGTAAAAAGGACGAGGCAAAAAACCTAGCAAAAAATTGCATTAATGTTTTTTTTTGTTGAAAAAAAGTTGCATTAATTTTTACTGACCTCATCAAGGGTTTTTGGTGATACATGTGATGGAATATCACAATAATACATACGGAGTATCATACAACTCCAATTAGTTGCACTATACATACATAGATACATACGTTACATGAATAAATTAATGAATAAAATGTTGGTGATGGACCAACCTAATTAAAGAGAGAATTATTAAATTGAGGTAGTGTGAATAAGATCTTTGAAGGAAGAGTACGTACAAGTTGTTAATCAAGGGAGGCCATGCATTGTTTTAGATCTGATGATGATGAACCTCCATCGGTCCATCTCTACGTACCTAGATTACGACGGATCAACATCATGAATCCACATACTATATCATATCATCAGACGACAGATATATATCAACCACTCCATCATAAAATAAAATAAAATAGGCCATCATGAAGTAAAGCAATTTTTTTTGTACAAGTACTTACGTCTAATAGAAGGGTTGGATTCAAGATCTTGAAATGGAGTTAGTTGCTGGGTCTATTTCCCAGGTGGCCATCCCAGTTTTTTAAAATTAATTCTTTTCTCTATAGAAAACGGACTGATTGGGATATAATGATATATGGAGATGGGCAGATTATTAACTACAGTACTTAATAATGTTGGGATTGTTGGCAGGAGGAATTCTCTAAACTTCCGATGTGGTAGTCTCATTTTTGTCTCTAAAAAGAAATAAAGAAAAGATAAAAACGAGAAAGAAAAGGGGTTGTATGGTCAGGGCTCTGTCCTAAATACATTAGTATAAATCTCACACCACCATGTATTAGTCGTATCAATATAAACTCAGTTTAATCGATCCGAAATCAAACTTTAATCCAAACATAATTTTTACTTAAAAACCTACCATCCAAATAAATTCATATCTCATTTGATCATATATTTGTTTTATATTTTATATATAAATGAATAAATTCAATCAATTTGATCAAGATTATCATTTAAGATTAGTTTCTCAAACAATATTTCATAAAATAATTTCTTTGTATTAATTTATTAAGACTTATATAAATTGACGGGTTTGGAACAGGCAAATCACCGTATCAACAGTTTCCTATCTGACAAGCCTTTACCAAGCCAAACCATCAGGATCGAATTAGGTTCAAGTTTGGACCAATTAGTGCCGATTTGGTTCTAGTCTTATTTGTCAGTTATAGTACGGAGTAAAACCCAAGCCTAGCTTATGAACACTTCAGAAATTCGTGTCAACGTAGAGAAAAACAAGCCAACGAATAAGTTCTACCTCTATCTTATCTAACTATGCCCCCTCTCTTTCACACACACACAAGGTTCCGTTTGGTAACCTCATAGGAATACCAGTAAGAGCTTTTTGATAGTGTTTTATGTCAAAAAATTATCCCAAGACAAGATTGTTGGAGTCCCTAAAGAAGAAAAGCTCCCACCGTCTTTTTTTAGTGTTTTTAGCAATCTCCTTCTTCCTAGAGTGTAGTTTTTTGATAAAAAAAAAAAAAAACTAACAAAAATCTCCCACTAACGTATTTTTTGGGTTTCGAACGGAGCCTTAATTTATGTACATGTCATAACCTTGTCATCGTTGATTGTATTTTTCGGTTTTTTTATTCCAGAATTCCTTTTCTTTTTTTATTCTGTCGGAAGACCCTTATTAGAAAAGTTCAACTCATTATAGTTATTTTATCCTTCACAACTACACATCAGAAATGTCAACTATAATTTTTATGTTGTTAAAAGAAGAAAAACAACTTTATGTTGAATGAAAGATGAGTTTATAGATAATAATTGTAAGCGTCATGGCCATTATATATATATTTTTCTAACTTACTACCTAAAGACGTAGGTTAAGATTGTCGGTTTAAACATATGTTAAGATTATCCATCTTGTAATAGAAGACTTTAATGAAAGGGGTTGACATAATCAGATGTTTTGTTTTGTTTAAGGTTAGATTACAACTACTTTCGTGTTACGCAATTAACATTGTTATAGAGTGAGGCAGTGAGCTAACTGGGTTGTTGGCTTGCTGCTAAGTGCTAACCAACAACTTACAAAAGCTCAAATATTTATATCAAATAAGTAATGTTCAATTTGTTTGGAAGACTAGCTTCTTTTTTATCTCCTGTTTTTCTATAACAATTTTCCTTTCTTTCTTTTGAATTCATTATTACAATGAGAAGAGTGCATGAAAGATGACTGTGTAACAGGTTTCTTGCTGAGCAAATCATGTCAGACCCCCCAAATAACCAAGAGGTAAAATATAATTTAAAAAATGGCCAATGCTTACTCCTTTTTATTCACCTGCAAAACCCAAAGGCTTCTTCTGATGAGATGTTCAGCTGCTCCTTTTATTTGTACTACTCCCTCCCTTTTTATTCATTTTCTTCATCGTCATCATCATCATCTACTTGTTCTTGTTCTTTCTCCATCTTCAATGGCTATGGCTTCTTTCCCTGACTTAAACTCTCTCTCCATAAACTCAACTTACTTTGCACCAGGGAATTGCTCTCAAAGCAACAACACTGCATCTCACCATCTTCATCACCAAAACTCTAAAGGTGACACCTTTCATGGTTGGGGATTCAGCTATATGGATAAATGTAGTACTTTTAGCTCTCAAATGTTGGAAGCTGATGAGGATGAGCAGGAAGAAGAAGAACAACAACAAAAGCTCTCTAAATCATTTATGGATGATGGTGAGGATGATGGTGTGTATATGGGAAAACATTCCAGAAGAAGATCAGTGGATCTCAATGCCACTTATGAAGAAGAAGAAGATGAAGAAAGAGATGCAGAAGAAGAAGAAGAAGAAAGATTGAGTCTTGAAAGCAACAGATCAATGAGCACTAGTTGCTTTGGTAAAGAAAGTGGGTTTCAGCAACAAAACCAGGGGAAAGTGTGTGCAAGAGGCCATTGGAGGCCAGCAGAAGATGCCAAGCTCAAAGAGCTTGTGGCCATCTATGGGCCTCAGAATTGGAATCTCATTGCTGAGAAATTGGAAGGAAGATCAGGTAATTATTCTCATTCTCTCCATTTTCTCTAGCAAAAATACACCCTTTTTCATTCCATCTCTTCTTGGTTAAATTGCACTTGTTCTTTGTTATGAGGTGGGTTAAGTTGTACGTTAAGCACCATTAAGAGCCCATCTGACCATTTAACTAAATAAAATCAACAAAAAGATTCATTTTTTGTAACTGTCAAAGCTTATTAATAACACCCACAAATAACCAAACCATAGCAAGGTATTACCCATCTAGTTGTTAGACCATCAACAATGGATTAAAATAATAACTGATGAACCTCAATTAAGGTTAGAGTGCTTATCTAGTAAAAAAATTAGTTTAACAGTTTTTAGTTTTCTACTACAGTACAATTTAATGGTGGGTTTTAACTTTTAAGTATAGTCTACCCTTTGCTTATGTCCTCTTATGCATATAATATAATACATCTGTGGATTAGTTTGTGATCGATTTTATGGAAATTTGGTGGAAAAAAATAAGGTAAAAGCTGCAGATTGAGATGGTTTAACCAGCTGGATCCAAGGATCAACAGGAAGGCATTCACAGATGAAGAAGAGGAGAGGCTAATGCAGGCTCATAGGGTGTATGGGAACAAATGGGCAATGATAGCAAGGCTTTTCCCAGGAAGAACTGACAATGCAGTTAAGAACCATTGGCATGTGATAATGGCAAGGAAGTACAGGGAGCAATCTAGTGCTTATAGAAGGAGAAGGCTTGCTTCTCATCCAACTCCAACTCCAACTCTAACTCCAACTCCTCTTGTTTACAGCAGATTAGAACCGGAAACTCCACACTTCTATAACAACAGCCTTTCGTCCAATGGCAACACTTCAAGCCTTGAGTACATGAGTAATGCTCTTCATGGGCAAGCTTGTAATGGTGGTGGTTTTGGCCTGCATCAACCTTCTTACTTTCATGGTAATTCATTTCAATCTTGGGCTTCTCTCTTTTCATGGTATAACACTTCACGCTGTGATTATTTTTACCCTGGCCTTTTCAACTTTGTAATGATAATTTGGTATCTGGGTTTTGCAGGTGTCAATGGGAATAGCAACATGATGGGGATGTGGGGCCAAAACAGCAGCTGGGCTATGAGGCCAAAGGATGAAGAAACCAACATGAATCAACAATCTTCTCCATTGTTAGTGGCAATGGCAATGCAACAGTCACCACCTTACTACTACTACAACAACCCTTCTTCATCTTCTTTTTGTTCTCCAATGGCACCATTAGTAGCACCAAAACAAGACCACAAGGGAGGATTTGGAGCTCAACTGCATATGGAGACCATCACCTCATCAACATCATCATCTTCCTCTTCATCAGCATTCATTGACTTCCTTGGTGTTGGTGCCACATAATTAAATTAGTAGTTTTCAAGGGGAAAAAGCTGAAATATAGTAGTAATCCTTTCACATTGAAGTAGCTAGGGGCAGAGAGTAAGGCAGAGTAGAGTAGAGTGCAAAAGAGCTTAATGTAGGTGTTGTCTAATTTAACTGTGATACCATTAATGGTAAAGAAAGAAAGTAGTAGAAGCAATATAGCTAAGCTTTATGTATGTGTATCAGGAGTTTGAGTTGAGCTTCAGTTGACAGTCTAAATCACCAGCAGTCATCCATCATGAAGTGAAAGCCAAGTCTATTTGGATCTCATCCACCTCTTTAACAACTCACATTATGTACATATATTTATATAATAACTATCTTTTCATTTGATTGTGGTGTTTACCCTTTGTTTACCTTGATGCTTCTTGTACTGCCCTGAGCTAAATAGCCCATATGTAGAAACAAACAAGAACCAATGGGCCCAAACATGGATGTGTTAATGTGATTGTTCTGAATAAGAACCGGTCAAATAAATGCACCTAATTGTAAGAATGTAAATATTGGTTGGCCAAAATTTTTGGTCTTGGTAATATAATATGATTTTTTTTTATATATCTTTTTATCAAAAAAACATCATCTACCTACCTTCTCTTTTACATGACATGTGGCATCATCACAATGAAAGACCAAAATCCATTTTGGTCCTCATGAAGGCCAAACTTCACTCTCTTTGGCCAATTAGACGCGCACCGGCCGGTGCGCTTGGCAATTTTGCAGCTTTTTGTTTTTTACCTTTATATTTAGCTAAATTACGAGATCTGCCCAATACTCTATGAATTATTTCAGATCTATCCTTTTTAGACGGTTTGTTAAATTTAATGCCTTAAACTGGTACTTGCTATCATAGTCTACTAACTATATCACAAATAATCTATTTTCTATGATCACAAGCCCACCATGCTCCGTAATAAAAGATAATAAATTTAGAGAGGTTTGACCGTTACCTGGACGTAGTATCACTGGACCTCCGGCGTTCCTGTAGCTCCCGGATTTCTAGGGGTGGCTAATCCTCAACCAGGACTCCCTTAGTCCAAACACAGCACAAATTTGTTTCGTTTCCTACCTCAGATCGTAGTCTCTAACTTATAATCTTTGAATAGGTGGATGGAAGGTTTGTAATCAAGAAAACGGTTTATTCAAGACATAGCTTTCGATTAAGTAGCTTTCCCTTTCTTAAAAACAAACTTTTATTGAAATTGAAAGGATTACAAGCACACAAACACACTGAAAAACACACAAATCACTCAAACACTCAAACTAGAAAGATCCATAGAAGGATTTGAACTCTTTTAGTGAGGGAAACTCCGCTTCACTGGTAAGTTCAAAGCTTTCTCTTTCTCTTTCTCTAGATTCAGATTTTGCTCTCTATTTTTTGGTGCCCCTTCTAAGCTTACAAGAGGGTGTATTTATAGAGCTGGTGAGAGCATAGGGTGCTCTCTTAGTGCTCTTGAAATTATAACCCGACAAAGTCTCAGGGAATCCACTCACATGGCAACAGTGCCATCACTTTCTGAAAAAGAAAAACACTTCTGAAAATAAAATACATTAATGATAAAAGTAAAACGACAAAGATCTTCTGTGACCGTTTGAAGTGGAATGGTGACGTGGCATTGACAAGTTAATCCATGCAATTATTGAGGTTATGCATGCCTTCATCTCCAATGTTGTCTTCCCAATTCTCTGCATCATATTCATCAAGCTATATTTGCTTGATCAAGTTTTCTGAATACTCTGGATCCCAGTCCATTAGATGATCCCAAAGGAACTCCTGACCCTTTGGTGATAAGTATCTCCCATATTCAATTTGTGACAAGTACTCTTGGATAGAATCAGATGACTCTATGGCTTCTAAGAAATAGGGTTTTAGTTCTTTTGAAATTATGACAGTAGTAAACCCAACCTTGAACATAATTACATCTTTCTTCTGATATATCTTGATGATTTCGTAGATGTAGAAGAATCCCCTGGCTCTGGCTTCAACAACTGTTTTGAGCGGTGGTTGATGTACTGGTAGTGGATTGTCTGAAAAATAATCTGTTTTTTGGAGAAACATAAGTAGGTAATGTGGAGCTCTTGATTGTCCTCCTTCTGTTTCCATACTAGCAGGCTTCATGAAACTAATCAAATTGTCTTCCTCTTTTGATTTTATAATCCTGTTGAACACGTACTTCTGAAATTTAGTGAAATGTTTTTATAAAGGACTCCATGGCCTAGGAAATCTTCCATATATCCCGTGGCACATCCCATAATCCCATGCTTTCAGAATTCCTGCATCTTCATCAGGACTACCTGGTAGACAAACTCCTCCAATTCCAAAATGGCCATACATAATTTGAGATCCCCATTCTTCCCATATGTCGTAGTAAATACCTGAATTCCTGTTCATCACCTGAGCATACCAATCTGGAAAATCTTTATATTTCCAATAACCCTTCAGTTTTTCCTGGAGCTCCCAAGGAAGCTGAAGCATCTTGTTAGTTATTTCTAGCTCTAAAATTCTGGTACTGGATATGCAGTTTGCTATCTGATATCCATAGCGACATCTTCTCTTACCAACTTCTTCTAAAAAAGAAACTACTAAATTACTCGGAGGTGACACCCATCCCTTATGATGCTTGGTCTTTTCAGCGAACTTAGCCCTCTCCGCATCCGAAGGACGCACTGAGAGGAGAAACCCTACTGACTCTTTTATCTGTTCTGGAGAGGCATTCTCTAATCCATAATCCTGATACAACCTCATAATCGGTTGTTGCCCGCTTGTTATATATCTGTTTGGCATTCCCATTACTTGCGAGTTCTCTGGTTAAGTTGTCTGCCAAAGAGTTCTTTGATCCCTGCACATGTTCAATGTTAAAGGAAAACTGGTTAAGGGCTAATTGCCAACGTAGGAGCCTCCCTTGCGCTTTCATATTATCAAGATTATTTTGAATAAAACCCAGTATTCCTTTACAATCAGTTCTTACTGTAAAGGGTTTTGGAGCAAGAAAGATTATAAATTTATTAATTCCTTTTAAGATGGCAAGAATCTCTTTTTCCATAATTGTGTAGTTACATTCAGCCTTGTTGAAACTTCCACTGCTGTACCTGCACAACTTATTATCCTTCTTAATCTTTAAAACAGCACCCCAATGATAATTACTCGCATCAGTTTCAAGAACAAGTTCATCATCTTCATTGGGTAAAGTTAACACAGGCAAATTCATGTAACATTTTTTTAGCTCTCGGACTATCTTAGTGTCGTGACTACTCCAAGTCCACACTTCTTCTTTTTTCAGCTTTTTGTAATGGTTTCCTAAGTTTAGCCAAAATTTTTATGAAGTCAGAGGCATAAGTGAGACATCCTAAAAATCTTTCTAATTGCTTTCTATTCTCTATAACATCAGGGAATTTTTCTACCTTTTCAAGGATATGATCTTGTGGTGCACTAAATGCTGTTAAGGGTATAATATCTTCATCCATTTTATTCTGCCAATATCCACTTTTACAGTCCATTTTCGAAAACCAAGTGGTTCCTTGTATCCTATTGAACAAGATTGTTTTATTAGGGATATAGTAACCATCAAAGACAGTGTTATCATTTAATTTCTTATAATTGATAACCATTTTAGCCTTTCCTCTTTTTTCTTCAGCATGATTCCTAACCATAAATGCAGGACTAGAATGAGGACTCTTACTTTCTCTAATTAATCCTTTTTTCAACAATTCGTCTATTTGTTCTTTAAACTCCTGTTGATCTTTATAGGTATAAACCATTTGCTTAACCCTGATGACAGTCTTAGAATCTATAAGCTCTATCTTAGCAAATGACTTATCCTTATCCCAAAACTTTAAAGGATTTTCAGAATATAATTCTCTACATAAATCCTTTTGTTGGGTTATTATCTGTTCTTTTATGCCTACTTCATCTATAAAGAGCGCAAATTCTCTTTGCGTTGGAACTATCTGCTCCTCACCACGCTTACTGCGCGTGAATTCAATTTTTTGATGAGTATAGGCATCTTTCATTTTTCTAACACAAGCTAAATCCCCATTAATGGTAAATATCATATTTTCTAAGTTTTGAGTACACGGAGAATATAGCCTTTGGAAGTTATTTCCTATTATCATGTCATGAGATGTTTGCTCAGTAGCCCAAATTATAGGAATTATACAAGGGTAACCTCCAAGCATAATTAGCAGGTTTCCACATAAATTCAGGGAATAATGTTTTCTTTCCAAAACAAACAGAACATCCACTATCTACGAATGCACATAGCTCATAATTATTAAATCCTTCAATGCATATCGTTATAGGAATGTAAATACTGTTTGGATTAGTGACTCTTAGACAAGCTTCAACCTGCATATTTAACTCTTCATCTTCTTCATAAACAGGTTCACTAATCGTTTTAGTTTTAAACCCTATTAGCTTTCTATCCGATCTAAAGTTTGAGGACCCTCCTTGTAGCATTGGACGACCTTCTGGGTTTGGGTTAGAACTTGCCATTGATCCTAAATCTATGCTATGTCTAGATGGCTCATTAATAGTTCTACCAACGGTGTCCATCTCAAGTTTCTTATTTCAAAGCTGCTAATAGACTAGCAATATCCTCATTTATTTTAAAAGGACTTTCTTCTTTAGTTGTCCTATTTGAAGAAGCTAATTGGTTTCTCTGAGTAAGATTTAAACTAGGATTGAACCTAGAACTTCTACTTCTTGAAAGGCTCCTATCCATTGTTATGTTAGCGGGTGATTGAGATGTGGTATGAATTCTACCTTCTTCATCAACCGTTAAGAGTTTTTCATGCTTAGCGTTTGAAGGGTTCTCAAAGGCATTTATCCATATTGTTTTTAGACTGATTTGTTCGGGCTTAACCTTAACAGGAACTGCTATCTGACCTGGTCCACTAATTTCATATTTATCAGCTTCTACCATTTGCATCCTTAGTGGAGGATTGATGGTGTTTTCTAGTTTGTATACCACCTTCCACTTCAACTGTATAGGACAAGTTCCTTCATGCATATTAATTCCTTCAGTTAGCAACTTAAGGGCTAAGAATTTAGGAGCAAACTGATCTTCCAGGCTAACATAATATTTAGGCCTACAAATCCATGACACTGGCCCTTGACTTAGGTTGCATATGACTCCACTTATGGTTTGATCACTAAACTTCTTATGCCTAGTATCACAAACAAAGTTAATGCAATGCACATTTTTACCAAAGTCTTGTAGCGGAGTTATGAATATTTGGATACCACACACAAAGATATACTTATATCTCTTATCCTTGTTGTGTTTCTGGATATTTTTCCAGTTGATTAGATTGATTTCGGTAGCTTGATTTTCGTTGTTTTTAATTACTATATCTCCAAGCATTTCTTCGCACACAAACTTAGAGAATGCTGGGAAGAAGTGTCTCTTGAAGAATTGTTCTTTAGCAATAACAGGGAATTCTACTCCTGACTTACGCATATTTTCAATTTGTTCCTCATCTATGGAGGATTCAGCTTCTTGGAGCTGAGCTAGCGTAGTCATTTCCCCTCCAGATTCGAATGCTTCCGAGAAATCAGTGATGCTAGAGCTCTCTCCTTGCATCATTTCATTAATTTCTTCACAATCCGAATCTTCTACCTCTTCTTCTTCCACTACTTCAACAACTCCTTTGTTGTTGCCTAATGCTAATTCTATAGCTTCATCCTCAGATATTTCAATGTAATCCATACTTCCTAATGCTTCTGCTAATTTATTATTCTTTCTATTTTTGCATTCATTAGCATAATGTCCAGTCTCTCCGCAGGCCCAACACTTGCAACTCTTTTTCTTTTCTGGACAATAAGAGGCTTTCCTAAAAAACCTTCTTTTCTTAACAAAGGGTTTTTTATAATACTTTTTATGATATTTTTCACCTCTCTGCTTGTTGAAACTCTTTCTTCTATAATGTTTTCTTTGATAATCTCTCTTATCACAACCCCATTCGTTAGGGAATTCCCAACATGTTAGAAACTGTCGTTTCATTTGCTGTGTTCCCTTAACCTCTCGACATTTTTTCTCAACCCATCTTTTGAGGTATTTCATTCTATTTCCTAGGGTATCTCTAGACATATACCTTTCTTTCCACTCATGGTAACCATCACTAATTTCTTCATTAATTGGTTTGGGAAGTTTATCATAGAGCATTTGAAGATTAATAGGATTTTCACCAATCTTATAGTAGTAATGCTCAAATTCAGAAAGATAACTATCTAGATATTTCATGTTACAGATTTCAGGGGTGTTGAGTTTTCTTTGCCATTCGATAAATTTTTTATCATCTTCATCTCTTTCCCCAATAAACTCCTCATCTATAGCCTCATAAAGGTCTTTGAACATAGATGACACTGAGTTATTAGCTCTTAACCCTGCTTTGAAATCTTCTGGTACTCCTTCATACCAGTCAGCAACTATTCCCTCTAGACTATGCTCGATATAGTTCAGGAAGTTTGTTGCTCTCCAGTCTGTGTTGAGGTTTAACACGCTCATCATAATTTTCTTCCAGAAGTCCATTACTTCTTCACGTTTTCGGACTCCATCTAAGTTTAGCTTATAACCAGTTTCACTTATGGGTTCCAATTTGAGTTCTTTCTTGTTAGGTCGGTTATTGGGCATAATCCTTACCCCAAATCTGGCTGTTTTCTCTAAAAACTCTTTAGGCTTACAAAAAGGTTTTCTATAGCTACAAGATCCTTCTTCATATATTTTATAATAGGATCTATTAGCTTCATTAGTTTCTTCCAACTCAGTAGGTTTTATTTCCTCTTCCATTTCGTTGGTGTCTAACACCCTTTTACCCATAACTTTACTTATCTTGCGTTTTACTTCAGTTATAGGTATGGTTTCCATGTCTTTTAACCTTATCAAACCCATTTGTTGATACATTTCTTCCTCTTCTGTATCATATTCAGATTCTTCACTACTGATGATACCAGGTTCCTCCATGGTATCTTCCCTTGGTTCCAAACTAGTCTTCGTTATCTTTTTCATTTTCCTCAAGTTTGGCTTTTCCTTTTTCGTTAATATTTTTAACTGGTACCGAAAATATTTTTCCTGGGTTTTGATCTTGGAATGGATACTTGTAGGGAAATTTGGTTGATTTATTAACGTCTAGACCTTTTGCAATTGCACCTTGATGCCTAATTTCGTGAATAAGTTCAGTAGATATTTTCTTATTTTCTTCTGATAAAAGGTTACAATAAATTTTTATTTCTTCTCTAATATTTTTGATTTTTTCACTTAATCTAAAGATACTACTTTTTAGTTCAGCGATATCATCAACTATGGTATTTAATATTGCTTCATGATGTTTATCACCAATATTTAAATGCTTAATATGTGGAGCTTCTCCAGCTTGTTAATTGATTAACTAGGCTCTGATACCAAATTACAAGACTCGACTATAAAACAAGCTAGCTAAAAACCAATTACTAAATAGTCTAAGGACAAACAGAATACATATTAAAACTTATAGGAATACTTCGTAATTATATGATAACAACGGGAACTAAACGTAAATATTGCAAATTGCAGGCAAAAATGAAAAGTTGAAAAGCGGTGCGCTATGTAATACTGCAGGCGCGCGTTCGACTACCCCTCTCTTTCTTCCCCTTTTTCATATTTATTATTTTTTTATTACCTCTTTCTTCCTAAGGCCAAAGTTTGGCCAACCATTGCAAGTGCTCTAAGACATCCCTTTTTCGTTCCATATAGTAATAAAAACCCTAAAAGAAAACCGCTAACTTTCTTTGCCAAGACAAATTAGAGGTATAAGGCTAGTGGAAGGCGTGAAATCAACTTACTTTAAGGTGCGTTCGGTAAATAAGTTAAGATACTGATAAGTTAAATGATATTGATAGTGATACTGGTTTTAGGTACTGATATTGATACTGATTTAAGGTACTGATAAGTTAAATGATATTTAATGCTGAAAGTAAGTGTCTGGTAGAAAGATTTGTTGATTAATTGTAATTTTAGGAAATAAGCATGTGATTCGCTCTATTTTGTATAGATTAACTCTTGTATTTTAGGGCTATATTGAGTGTGTTTAGGTTAGAGTTGTGCGTAATTGTAATATCTAGGCCGAAGACGCAAGAATTCAAGATTCAAGAGTTTTAAGGCGTTTTGAGCTGTCTGCGCGACACCACTTGCTTGCGAAGGCTATATCTTGAGCTACAAAGGTCGGATTGAGCTGATTCCAGTGCCATTGGAAAGCTAACTTCAAGGGATTCAATTCATCTTTTTACACCAAAGTCAGTTTCCAAGCCGAAGATGGTCAAAACAGCCTCCGAAGTGACACTAGAGGCTCTGTCCGAATACCGCGACCGCGGCCTGGGCGACGCGACCGCGGTGGCCGCCGAGACGAATTGTTCCTTTCTGTTGCGATAGCGCGGGCGCGGTGGTAGCGACGCGACCGCGGTGATGCCGGATCTGAAGCGGGCCGAAATCTTTCCATCTTGTTTCCTTTTCTATCTTTTGCCTCTTTCCTTATCTATCTCGTGGAGCTTGTTCCTTGGGCTATATAAGGAGGAATCCTCCCTAGGTTTTATTCATTCACATTCTACATTCTACCTTCTACCTTCTTCTTCAAGTTAGGTTTTTAGCTTAGTTATGGAGAGCTAGTCTCCTTGGGTTTGTTCAAGGGAGAAGCTCTGATGTATGAACTCGTGAGATTTTGGTAATTGATTTCTATCCTTTGGTTAATATTGATTCTCTTGTGCTTCATCTTATGAATGTTGATTGTTTCTCTAGGAGTAGCTAACCTATTGAATTGATTTATGTTCTACCATTTGATTAGGTTTGGACCGTGGACAAAACAAATCTGTGAAAACAACTTAACCTAGACCTGTTGTCTATGCAGCTAGGATTAAGAAGAGAATTGATTGTTTTATCTTACAATTGACTCGTAGCTTGATTGTTTGATATTATATCCTGCATATCCTTGTTCTCTATGCTAATTCTAGGTTTAGCGTCCTTGCCTAGAGTTATAGAATTGATTGGACCGTGGACTTGCGATTGTTAATGATCAGGATAGGAATTAACCATAGGTGTGAATCAAATCAATGGATAAATCTATGATCGAGGGATTATATCATGAGTGGATCTTTTGAATGAACTTGTTTCCATATCACTTGTTTCCCATATTTGCATGTTTGTTTATTTGTTTGTTCTTTGTTTCTTAGATTAGTTTAGTATAGATTTCTCTCCTAAACCCCCTTTTCTCTAGTTAGTAAATATATTAATACTAGAAGCCTTAAGTTCTCTTGGGTTCGACCCCTTACTTGCATGCTATACTAGCTTTGTTAGTTTGTTTGTTTGGGTTATTTATCTTTGATCTTGGCACGACGACTTTAGCCGAGTCAAATTTTGGCGCCGTTGCCGGGGAGCTTAGGTTTCTTTCTAGTGTTAGTATTTTTATTGACTGTTGTGTGGACCTATATTACGGTCCACACCTCTGCTACTGATTATTTTCGAAGTGCTGTCATTGTTTTCATGAGACAGGATGGTTGTTGAGTACCCTGATCTGGCTGAAGGGGTGGACTTTGTGTTGAAACCCAGTCTGATTGGTCTTTTACCTCGATTCATTGGGCAGTTTGATGATGATGTAATTAGACACCTTACAGAGTTTGATCATGTATGTCTGTGCATAAAGCGTGCTAAGATCACTGAGGATCAAATCAAGATGCGAGCTTTTCCGTTCTCTCTGACCGGATCAGCTAAGGAGTGGTATTTCTCAATATTAAACAATCCTCACTCTCAGCGGATCACAACATGGAGTCAGTTGAAGGTTGCATTCATGGACAAGTACTTCCCTATTCCAATAAGGGCAGTTATTAAGAGGAACATCGCCACTCTTCAACAACATGACGGGGAGAGCTTGTATGATTATCTTGATCGCTACAAAAGGCTCGTTTCTAGTTATCCAGGTCATGGGTTCACAGATCACGATCTTATTGAGTACATCATGTTTGGCATGCACTATGAGCACAGCATATTCGTGAACGCTTCATGTGGAGGCTCCTATCTAGACAAGACCCCCTAGGAAGTCTTTAAGATAGTGGAGAACTTTGCTGAGGAGAATAGAAGCACAACACCCTCCTGCCCGGACAAGCCATCAGCTGAAGAACATGTTTCTAGGAAACTGGAGGAGATGAATGAGCTATTTGATAGGAAACTCCAAGAGATGAACTTGGCCATCGTGATGAGAATGAGGGAGATTTCCGAGAAGATCAATATTACTCCTCCAGCACTGGTGAATGTAAGTGTTATGTCATTACGGAGTGGACAAGAGTTGGGCGTAACGAATGACGCTCCTGTTGCTATTCCGCGACCGTGTCAGGCTGACCGCGCCCGCGGAATCCCTACAGAGGCTCACGTTGATTACTTAGCGGATGATCCGCGACCGCGTCCACCATGCCGCGCCCGCGTATTCTATGTAGAAGCGGTGAAAATCTAAGAATGGACTACCCGCGACCGCGGATCTCCTACCCGCGACCGCGGGTGTGTGGAAGCTGCGTTCGCAATTTCTGTCGATGATCCGCGACCACGAACGAGTTTCCGCGAGCACGGGTCTTTTGTGGTCGACGATAATTCACGAGAGAAGCCGAACCTTCTTCCTCTAGTTCCCGAGAAGCCAAGTCCACTACTTCCAGAAGCACTCAAATACTCTATATGGGATGATGAGATGGATGATCCTGATTATGTCACGACGGAGGAGCCTGACAATGCGTTGGAGGTTTCCCATCCACCTGAAGAGATGTCTATGTCTCCTATGGTGGAGCCCTCGGTGGTGATCAATCACGATCCCTGTATCCTTTCCTCTTCTCCCTTATCCTCCATTGATTATCCTTTGGGTGCTAACATAGGTCTTGAGCATGGTAGATTGTCTAATGAGATCTCACTTCTCAATCCTAAAATAGGTGATAGTGCTAAAATTGAATTTGTCTCTTTTGATGAATATTTTGAAAAACCACCTAATACTCCAAATTGGTTCCATCCTAATCAGCATGATCATAACTTCTCTAGCTACTTTGATAAGTTGAAAGGGTGCCTTAATGATATATTATTCACTTTCAATTCATCTTTGGGTTATGTATGTTTGCATAAGAGTTGTTCGTAGATATTTGATAGATTGCTCAGGTCATTGACGATGTCCGATCATGAGTTAGCTGAGTACGTCGAGCCAACGACGTTAAACAACAGCGCTAGGAGGCAACCCAAGGATTAGATAGAATTTCTTTCCCATTCCTAGCTTAGGATTTGCTTATGTTTCTAGCTAACATGCAGGTACTAGGTCCGAAAGGACACGCCTGGCGTGAAACCGCACCCGCGCCCTCCTTGGCCGCACTCGCGGTGGATCGTCAGCGCGCCCCGACGAACAGGTACTAGCCCGTGCTCGCGGCAACCATACTGCGTCTCGGTTTTAGCTCGTTTTTATTTTTGAAAAAAAAAGAAAAAAAAAGAGGAAAAAAAAAGAAAAGAAAAAAAGAAAAAAAGATAGAAAAGAAAAAAAAAAGAGGACTTTTTGGTCTCATTCTATCTCTATATCTTCCATCCATCTATATCCATTCTTTTCCATCTTCTATCTTTCCACCATTCTATTTCTTCTTTCCATTCATTTTTGTACATCCATTCTTTGGCTATGTGTAAAGCCTAAGTATGGGGGAGCTTTGTTGCTTACACATCACATCGTTCGAGACGAAGTCGAGACATTGTCCCTGCACGAAGACCGCGCCCGCGTTCTATCAGCCGCGCCCGCGGTGCTTCACTTGACGAGCACTTCACTCTCTGCAAAGATTCCGCGCCCATGGTGCCGCGCCCGCGGTTAGCCACCAGACTTGGATTACGAAGGTGTCTAGTCTACCACTTATGAAGAGTTCTTCCATTCCACCCCTCTTCATCGTTTGTAAGTCTTCTGATATACCTTTCTCCTTGCTTGTATCCTTTCTCTTTGCTTCATTGAGGACAATGAAGAATTTAAGTATGGGGGAAGGAGTACTCGCATTCGCTTATCGTAGTTAGTGTAGCTAGCTATTTGCTTCAGATTTGTGATTTTTTTCTTTTCATGGAGCACTTGCACCATACTTTTTGCATAATAAAGAAAGAAAGAAAAGAAAAAGATAGAAAAAGCCATAAAAAAATGAAAAAAGGCATATAAAATCCTGGGATGAGTCGAAAACCCGAAAGGGCGGCTCAGGTAATAAGCAGGTAACCCGGACCAGCATTAGGTTGGGGTAATAAGAGGTTTATGAGAGTTGTGAGTATTTGTGAGCACACCTTGAGAAAAATGAAAAGAGAGGTTAGGTGAAAACCTGAAAAGGCGCCTAAGCAGAATTGAGTGGAAAAATTCGAGTGTTTAGGATCATTCTTGCTTGGGGACTTTGGGGCTTACATGTTAGATTTGGGTAGATCCTAGGTAGCTCTTTCATGTTTTTAGAGCTTGTGTGTTACATCATTGTTGTGAGGTGTGTGTTTGAGCTTCATTGTTTTATGCTCATGGATTTCTCTATATTTTGGGTTCGGGTTGTGAGTTGAGTGTTTTTATCTTCCCTTGTATTTCTTGAGATCTTAGATGTGCTACCTTGTTATATTTGTTTGAGCTTACTCGAGGACGAGCAGGATCTAAGTATGGGGGAATTTGATTCGCTCTATTTTGTATAGGTTAACTCTTGTATTTTAGGGCTATATTGAGTGTGTTTAAATTAGAGTTGTGCGTAATTGTAATATCTAGGCCGAAGACGCAAGAATTCAAGATTCAAGAGTTTTAAGGCGTTTTGAGCTGTCTGCGCGACACCACTTGCTTGAGAAGGCTATATCTTGAGCTACAGAGGTCGGATTGAGCTGATTCCTGTTCCATTGGAAAGCTAACTTCAAGGGCTTCAATTCATATTTTTACACCAAAGTCAGATTCCAAGCCGAAGATGGTCAAAACAGCCTCCGAAGTGACACCAGAGGCTCTGTCCGAATACCGCGACCGCGGTGGCCGCCGAGACGAATTGTTCCTTTCTGTTGCGATAGCGCGGGCGCGGTGGTAGCGTCATGACCGCGGTGATGCCGGATCTGAAGCGGGCCGAAATCTTTCTATCTTGTTTCCTTTTCTATCTTTTGCCTCTTTCCTTATCTATCTCGTGGAGCTTGTTCCTTGGGCTATATAAGGAGGAGTCCTCCCTAGGTTTTATTCATTCACATTCTACATTCTACCTTCTACCTTCTACCTTCTTCTTCAAGTTAGGTTTTTAGCTTAGTTATGGAGAGCTAGTCTCCTTGGGTTTGTTCAAGGGAGAAGCTCTGATGTATGAACTCGTGAGATTTTGGTAATTGATTTCTATCCTTTGGTTAATATTGATTCTCTTGTGCTTCATCTTATGAATGTTGATTGTTTCTCTAGGAGTAGCTAACCTATTGAATTGATTTATGTTATACAGTTTGATTAGGTTTGGACCATGGACAAAACTAATCTGTGAAAACAACTTAACCTATACCTGTTGTCTATGCAACTAGGATTAAGAAGAGAATTGATTGTTTTATCTTACAATTGACTCGTAGCTTGATTGTTTGATATTATATCCTGCATATCCTTGTTCTCTATGCTAATTCTAGGTTAAGCGTCCTTGCCTAGAGTTATAGAATTGCTTGGACCGTGGACTTGCGATTGTTAATGATCAGGATAGGAATTAACCATAGGTGTGAATGAAATCAATGGATAAATCTATGATCGAGGGATTATATCATGAGTGGATCTTTTGAATGAACTTGTTTCCATATCACTTGTTTCCCATATTTGCATGTTTGTTTATTTGTTTGTTCTTTGTTTCTTAGATTAGTTTAGTATAGATTTCTCTCCTAAACCCCCTTTTCTGTAGTTAGTAAATATATTAATACTAGAAGCCTTAAGTTCTCTTGGGTTCGACCCCTTACTTGCATGCTATACTAGCTTTGTTAGTTTGTTTGTTTGGGTTATTTATCTTTGATCTTGGCACGACGACTTTAGCCGAGTCAGCATGCTTATTTTCAAATAAGATAGGGGGTAGTTTCTTATTTTTTAAATACTTATAAGTAACAGAATACTTATTTAGACACATAAGCACCTAACTTTTTAAATTGCCGAACAACTATCTCTGATATACTTATAAGTATCATTTAACTTATTTTAACAAATAATCTACTTATTTTATGTTTGCCAAACGCATCCTTATATTTTCCAAGTCTCGATTGATATATGCACACGGTTGCGATGTCGGTACAAAATCTAAGGAGTAAAATGAAAATAAATCTCGTTCGTAGCATTATGTTATATAAAGTTTTGAAATCTCGCGTGTGTGTGAAAACTTTTTTTTAACTTTCTCAAACACAAAATGTAATACATGTCTGTCTTGTTTCACTTAACTTGACTATGTGTTATATATGACATAACTTTGTGGTTTTGATTAATATGGATGTGTATGTTTCTAATCACATTGTGTGAGATTTTTCATGTGAGTATGATTATGTATTATCTCTTAACTTGATTGTTCCTTTTCAAATGAAATGAATATGCGTTTACGATTAATATGAATATGCATGATCGAAATATAAGTGTATAAATGATTAATGATTGTTCCTTTTTCACGTAAGAGGATTGTGTACTTTTACTTAACATGATTGTGCATGCTTTGTATCTCACTGTGTGAGATTGACAAATGATTGTGTCATTTTCAAATAAGATGATTGTATATATTCACTTAATGTGACTATGCTTTTTCAAATAACATGACTGCGCATGCTCTATATTTGATTGTATGTGCTTTTTTGTAATATAAGTGTGTAATTGACAAATGACTGTATCTTTTTTAAATAAGATGATTGTATATTTTCACTTAACATGACTATGCATTTTCAAACAACATGATTGTGCATGCTCTATATCGCATTTTCTGTTTCAAATGTGTAGCTGGAAAAGGATGGTGCTTTTTCATATAAGATGATTGTCTACTATGCATTTGTACCTAACACGATTGTGCATGCTTATACCTAATTGTGTATGAATTTTTTCACATGTAATGTGATGTACGATTAGTGAAAATGTATAGGCAGTCGTATTGTACGGGATTACACAATCATGTTGTATGGAACTACATAGTCATGTTTCGAAACTCCACTATGAAGGTAAAAAAAATCTCACACGTTTAACGTGTGGTTGAGACTTATTCTTATTTCTCTCTTAGAGTGGTGGTATGTTGTTTTGATTGCAAGTGGGATTGTTTTAATATTAGCATATTTATTAGCATATTTATAAATAAGATAGGGTGGTGGTCTATTCTTATTTATATTTATATTTATATTTTAATATAGATAAGAAAGATATTGTTTTAATATGAACATATGTATAGATAAGATAAACATACTTATATTTTTATAATAAAGTAAATAAGAGTATTGTATTGTCAAATAAAGAAATCTAATATGAAGTGAGACCAAAATTAACTTGAGAACTCGAGAAGGGATAAGTTGAATATATAATATAGATACTTCATACAGCCGGCAATTTGGAGAAAATAAATCCTCCCTTTAAGCCCATTATACTCTTGGCTTATTTTTGAATTGTGATGGTTAAAGCCAAGAAAACACAACAAACTTATTAAGGACCTTCTTGATAAATTTTTTATTGAGGACCTTAGAGTTTAACCATGATAAAGTTTGATAGGCCGATAAGTTGAGAAACTCGTGGATAATTGGACCTAACATATAAGCCCAACGAAGTTTTAACTCAAAACCATATGACAACAGTCAATGGGTTGAGTAGCTCATTGTATTTTGAAATTCACCCCTGCAATATGCTACATTTTCAGTAACCACCCCTTTAATGTGATATTACTGAGAACCACCCCTTCAAACATCTCTGTTAAAAATGCACCACCCCTCTTCACCTTTCCGTCTCAATCCATTAGAAATTACTGACGTGCATGTTTTTTTATGTGTTTTTTACTAGCTTCGATTATGTGGCATCCACATGTTAGACACCTCATCTAATTCATTTACCCACATTCATTCAAATTACCCATTTCACTCAATTTCACCAATTTAGGTCAAAATTGTAGCAAAATTTCCCACATCGCCGTTGCTAATTGATATACACATGAACCCAACAGCCAAAATTCAACCTCTTCTCAGACTTTTGCTTGGAGCCAATTGACCAGAACACAAGAAGGGGGTCCATCCCATAACAGACGGCGAGCAAAGCTTGATTGACAAGAGTTGGTGATGTTGTAAAAAAGTGGACAGAGTTGGTGATTTGACGAGAGTGGAAGAAGAGCTAGGGTTCATCAAGGACCTCTTATGGGGAGTTGACAAGAGAGAAGAGGTGTGATTGCTGATCTTCTTGGGATCGGGAGCTAAAGGTGCGGAGAGGGAGTTAGACTTGAAACTTTGGTCATTGGGAAGAGGCGTTGGATTGGGATTGGGATTGGGGATCTGCCTAGGGTTTGGGTCAAATTGGGAGGAGCTGGAAGCATGAGCGGAAATTAGGGTTGGCTAGATTTGGATATTCTGGTGCTTCTGGTGAATCGAAGAGGACGGGAAAGGCAGAGGTGGAATCGGATTGAATTCGGAAAAAATGTCACTACTTTGTTTTCCGATCTAGACTTCGGATTTCTTCTGATGCATTTACATATGGAAACAAATCCCCCCTAGAAAAAGCTATGAATGAAATTCCCCATATGGAAACAAATTAATGAAAATTTTAACCTAAATTGGTGAAATTGAGTGGAATGGATAATTTGAATGAATGTGGGTAAATGAATTAGATAAGGTGTACAACATGTGTATGCCGCATAAGCAAAGAGATTAAAAAGCATTTAAAAAAAGTGTCATGTCACTGTTATCTAACGGATTCAAAGGACAGGGTGAAGAGGGGTGGTGCATTTTTAACGGAGATGTTTAAAGGAGCGGTTCTCAGTAATATCGCATTAAAGGGGTGGTTAGTGAAAATGTAGCATATTATAGGGATGATTTACAACTATTTAACCTATTTTTTAATGTGGGATTCCCAACAAACCATGATTAGCACGAGTACATGATGAAATTGACCCGTGACAAATTTCAAATATAAACCCTATTAAGGCATTATTCCTTTTTAGGTGGAGAATATATTTTCAACCAAAAAATACTATTAACATTCTTAAAATCCATATCGCTTTCTCTACTTTTTATGTTTTTCAACACACACAAAATTCTTTCCACCCAAAAAATCATTTTCCCAGACAAGCGAAACAAGCCCAAAGAGTTGCCAATATATACTTGGATGCCTATTGACCTATTAACCATGATAAGCACAAGTAGACCACAATGCACTTGCAAATCTAGCGATGTCAACTCAACGATTCATAATAACTATTGATTTTATTAGAGGCTAAGTTTAGTACTTTGGGCTAAGGGATGTCTAAAGCGATTTTGTTCTCAATTAAGTGACTCCATTAGTCCATTATTCAGGTATTGCAACATCTATATTATATATTAATGTCGAGACCTTCCGAGACTCCACGTTAATTCTGGCTCCACTCCATTTTAAAAAATAAATTTAGATACATAATTTTAAACTCTTTCTGATTCTTATTAAGTGTCTATTGGTTATTTTTTTCTTTTTCTAACTTCTCCCTTTTATCACCTAATTTCTTTCCTTTTTAAATATTTGCTTAGACATTCTTTTTTCTAAATCAAAATTAAAATTAATTTCTTAAACTTACTTGTCACTCTAAGTTTTTGTTTTAATTGTATTTTTATAATCATATACATCTGTAATATTTTTTGTCAATCTTTTTTTCCATAAATTTATAATTTAAGATACCGATATCTAAAATTATATTTGAAAAATATCTTGAAACTATATAAACTAAGTTTGTGTTATAATATTCATTTATAAATTATATTGATCTATAAATCTACTCTTATTAAATTAATTTTAATTTTATAAGAACCATTAAAATATTCATATTTTAAAAAATATTATTATTGATACGACTCTATTTTTCTAAAATATTTATTTAAATAAGACATAATTAACTTAATTTTTGATTTCTATCATCATATAAAAATCTCATTAATATAAAAATATCTATGTTGATAAAATACTTCACTTGAGATTTCATATCGTATCACATATGATTTTTTTAATTAATCTACTATAATTTGAAGTAAAATGATGGTATGTTTTCTATAATTTTTTTAAAGTCAAATTATATAAAATTTAAATTTAAATTTATTCTTAATAATAAATTACGATTTTAGATTAGAAAATATTGTAAGGATTTCAGATAAAAAAGACAATATCAATATCTAATTCCTAATAATATTATTGTACATTCCTTTGTAATTGACTAATTCGTCAAAAAATTATTATCGATCCTATACGGACAATAGTCCAATACTCGTAAAACACAAGTGAAACGTACATGGATTATATTTACCTTCGGCAATTAACAGATGGAGTTGGGCCGTTCAGTGTTTGATGGTTTGATCTGATGGGCCATGAATTATCTCGTATGGGTATCTTGCAGTCTGAGGAGGGGGGCTGAGAGTTTTCAAGAGGCCGAAGAACACAAAGAAAATGCTCAATGGGTAAAAGCCATGGAAGATGAGTTGAGTTCTTTGAAAAAAAGAACAAGAAGTATGAACTTGTGAAACTTCCTAAGGATTTGATCTTGTGACTCCTAAGGCCGGGTTGTAAGGCCTTGAAAAAGAACAACATTCAAGTTTAACCATATTGATAGCTTATATTGTATTTGTATATATTTATTATGTAACCCTAGCTTGCTAGGCAAGTATCTTGTAACACTATATATTGTTGATCAATGAAATGGGCAACCCTAAGGGGAATTCTTATGTGTTTACCGTCCAACATGGTATCACGAGCCTAACCCTACCCAGTCCCCCATCCCCGGCGCCGTCATCTCTTCCGGACGCCCATCCCGCTTCTCCCTTCCCCTCCTACCGATTGTCCCTTGAGGTCAATCGCTGCCCGTCCTTCCTGTCGTCTCCCCTCGACTCATCTGCGCCTCTCTAAAATCTCCCTATCTCGTCGCCCTTCTCCATGGCAGGCGATGACCCCACGTTGCTCTCTGACGGCAAGACGCCGAACCCTCCTCGCAACAACAGAAAGGACCCCGTCCTCCCTGCTGACTCTTCGTCGGCCTCGTCCAAGGGATCCTTCCACTCCGCTCTCGCTATTTCCAACATCAAAAATCTCATCCCGATTGAACTGGATGCCTCCAATACCAAGTACAATTCATGGGTTGAGTTGTTCAAGGTGGCTGCCCGTGCTCATCGCGTCCTTGATCACATCGACGCCTCGGTTCCGCGCCCTTCTGATGTTGATGATGACCTTTGGGATCAGTTGGACGCCGTCCTCCTTCAGTGGATCCACGCCACCATCTCTCAAGATCTTCTTCTCACCATCCTAACGCCGGGCTCGTCGGCGTTGTCAGCGTGGACGCGTCTCAAGAGTCTGTTCCACGATAACAAAGCTTCCAGGTCTGTTTATCTTCAAAGCGAATTTGCTCGTTGTCGGCTTGATTCTTTTTCTTCTATTTCAGCCTACTGTCAACAGCTCAAAGACATCGCGGATCAACTCGCCAATGTCGACTCTCCTATGTCTCAACGTGAGCTTGTCATCCAATTGATCTCTGGTCTCTCCTCTGAATACGACACAGTTGCTAGTCTTATTCAACAGACCGATCCCCTGCCTGAATTTGATAAGGCTCGGTCGATGATTCTGCTCGAGGAAACTCGGCGTGAAAAACGCGAGTCCATTGCTGCTGAGTCCAAAGCCCTGACAGTCACCACCTCATCTCCACCACCGACCGCTCCCGATAGGCCTGCAGCCCCACCCCAAGACGGCCAGGGCCGCGGCACCCCTAACAACAGCCGCGGTCGCGGGCGTGGCCGTGGCCGAGGCCGCGGTCGTGGACGCTCCTCCGGGGCCGTCATTTTCTATCCTCGCCCACCTTATGGCTGGCCTCCTCAGCAGCCGGCATGGCCCTACTCGCCGTGGCACCAGGCCCCGGTCCCGTTCCCTGCTCACTCCTCCGCCGGTATCCTCGGTTCGGCGCCCCGTCCATCTCCACCTCAGGCACATGTCTCTTATTCGGACTCCTCTCATGGTTACACGCCCACTACGGACATCTCTCAGGTGTTCAATTCCATGTCTCTCTATCCCCCAGATTCGTCCTGGGTAATGGACACAGGCGCGTCATCCCACATGGCCAATAACTCAGGTATACTTTCTTCCCTTACCTCTACGAGTTCTTCCTCTTCGATAATTGTCGGAAATGGCAAGCATATTCAAACACAAGGTTATGGTGATGCCCATATACCCGCCCCTGACCATCCCTTGCTCCTCAAAAATGTCCTCATTGCCCCTAACCTTATCAAAAATCTTGTTTATGTTCGTAAATTCACTACCGATAATAATGTTTCTGTTGAATTTGACCCCTCTGGTTTCTCTGTGAAGGACCTTCAAACGGGCATTCCCCGAATGAGATGCACTAGTTCCGGCGACCTTTACCCAGTCACGTCTCCCACTTCGGTCTCTCTTTCTGCCGAGTCGTCCCCTCTTCTTCATACTCGTTGTGATCACCCTGGCACCCCGGTGTTTAATTTGCTTCGCAAGTCTGTTTTTTCTTTCAATAAAGTGTATGATCCCACCCATTGTTCTTCATGTCAACCTGGGAAACATACTCGTCTTCCCTTTTATTCTTCAAGAACATTTACTACAGCTCCTTTTCAATTAATTCACAGTGATGTTTGGACTTCTTCTATTGTTAGTTGTGCGGGCTATAAATATTATCTTGTCTTTATTGATGATTACTCCCACTTCATTTGGGTCTACCCTCTCAAATTTAAGTCTCAAGTCTATGAAAATTCACCTCCTTTCATCAATTTGTCAAAACTCAATTCAATTGTGTCATCAAATCTTTACAGTGTGACAATGGCAAGGAATTTGATAATCAAAATCTCCACTCTTTCTTTCAAAAACATGGGTTCGTCTTTCGCTTTTCATGCCCCTATTCGTCCTCTCAAAATGGTAAAGCCGAACGAACCCTTCACACCATTAATAACATGGCCCGCACCCTTCTCATCCATGCCTCGGTTCCTCACTCATTTTGGCCCTTCGCCGTCCTCACTTCCACTTACCTCCTCAATATCCTTCCTTCCCCTAATCTTCATAACTACTCTCCTACTCACCTCTTATACAATGCCTCCCCAAAATTTGACCACCTCTGAGTGTTCGGGTGCCTTTGTTATCCGAACCTTTCCGCTCAAACTCATCACAAACTTCAGCCACACTCCACTCCTTGCGTCTTCCTTGGGTACCCCGACCACCATAGGGGCTATCTTTGTCTCGACCTCTCTACAAACAAAGTTCTCGTCTCTCGTCATGTCACCTTTGTTGAGACTAGTTTTCCCTTTGCCTCGTCTCGCCCCTCCTCGTCGGCGTCCGCTCCAAATGACTCCATCTCTCCTCTTTTTTATCCCCCTTCCATTGTATCGTCGTCTAATGCATCTCGTTCGGGTCCCTCACCGCCTACACCAAGCCCTCTCTCTCTCTCTCTCCCTCATTACCGACCTCTAGCTCTCCCTCTCACCCATCTCCGAACCCTTCACCGAGCCCTTCACCGAGCCCCTCACCGAACCCATCGCCGAGCCCTACCCCGCCTCCTCCCTCGGCTAATACTCACCCCATGACCACCCGAGGTAAAGCCGGAATTGTTAAGCCTAGGCACCTCTTCGACCTACATACCACTACCGCCTCCACGCCCCATCTATCGCCCTTGCCAACCTCTCACAACAAAGCCCTCCATGACCCAAATTGGCATGCTGCTATGACCGATGAATATCGGGCTCTTATTGGTAATGGAACCTGGGAATTGGTCCCACGTCCTTCTAACGCTAATGTGGTCCGGTGCATGTGACTCTTTCGGCACAAGTTTCGGGCAGATGGGTCTCTCGAGCGCTACAAGGCTCGGCTTGTGGCTAATGTTCGTTCACATGAAGTAGGTGTTGATTGTGATGAGACGTTCAGCCCGGTTGTTAAGCCGGCTACTATTCGGACCGTGTTGCACTTGGCGGTGTCTCGTTCTTGGCCGATTCATCAGCTTGATGTCAAGAACGCCTTCTTACATGGCCACCTGAAGGAAACCGTTTATATGTTTCAGCCTCCGGGATTAGTGGACCCTCATCGTCCAAAGCATGTTTGTCGCCTTCGCAGGTCTCTGTATGGTCTGAAACAGGCTCCTAGGGCATGGTACCAGCGTTTTGCTACTTATCTCTATCGTCTTGGTTTCATCAGTAGCAGGTGTGACTCGTCTCTCTTCATCCTCCGACGAGGATCAGCCACGGCATATCTTTTGTTGTACGTTGATGATATTATTCTGACAGCTTCATCTGAGTCCTTACGTAAGGACATCATTGCTTCTCTCGGCCGCGAGTTTGCTCTGACTGATCTGGGTCATCTGTCCTACTTTCTGGGTATTTCTGCTACTCGCTCTTCCTCCGGCTTGTTTCTCTCTCAGGCCATGTATGCTCGAGAGATCGTTGATCGTGCAGGCATGTCATCATGTAACCCGACAGTCACCCCAGTCGATCCCGACACCAAGCTAAGCGCTAGCTCAGGACCACCGGTCTCGGATCCCACTCTCTATCGCAGTCTTGCCGGTGCATTACAGTATCTTACTTTCACTCGCCCATATATCTCGTATGCAGTTCAGCAGATTTGTTTATTCATGCATGATCCCCGAGAGAGCCCTTTCTCCGCGCTGAAGCGCATCATTCGGTATGTTCATGGCACCTCATCTCTTGGCATTACGATCTCTCCGAGCCGGGAGCCTGCTCTTGTTGCGTACACTGACGCCGATTGGGCTGGATGCCCGGATACCCGTCGTTCCACATCAGGTTATTGTGTCTTCCTCAACGACACTCTGGTCTCATGGTCTGCCAAGCGCCAATCGGTTGTGTCTCGGTCCAGCGCTGAAGCCGAGTATAGGGGCGTTGCCAATGTTGTCGCTGAGTGTGCATGGCTTCGCAATCTTCTCCTTGAGTTACATTGTCCTCTTTCGAGTGCTACGTTGGTCTATACGGACAACATCTCCGCGACGTATCTGGCCAACAACCCGGTACAACATCAGCGTACCAAGCACATCGAATTAGACATTCACTTTGTTCGTGAGAAGGTTTCGCTTGGTCATGTTCGTATTCTGCACGTCCCCTCATCCTTTCAGTATGCAGATATATTCACTAAGGGTCTGCCCAGACAGTTGTTCCTTGATTTCAGAGATAGTCTCACTTTGCGTTTGCCTCCCGTTTCGACTGCGGGGGTGTGATAGCTTATATTGTATTTGTATATATTTATTATGTAACCCTAGCTTGCTAGGCAAGTCTCTTGTAACACTATATATTGTTGATCAATGGAATGGGCAACCCCAAGGGGAATTCTTATGTGTTTACAGTCCAACACATATAAAGCTAATTTCCGATGTATAACTAAAATAAATAAAAGGAAAAATGACTAGAAATAATACCAAGTATACAACTTAACAAAAATAATACGAACTTTGGAATTTATTAAAATATATACAAACTATTGAAATATTAACCATAACTAATACAACGACAAACTTTCCGGTGAAACTGTTGACATGGAAAACAGAATAGTGACATGACATTTCAATATTTAACCATGTGGCATTAAACGTATACAAGGCATTAAAAAATCCGAATTGTAATTATAAAAAATCTGGAAACAATCTCATAATTATATTTCTGAAATTACTTTCCAATTTCATCTTGATTTTTTGTTTCAATGAAGAGACTATTTTATTAAATAATCATATTTATTAGAAGATCACAACTTATTGTATAAAGGAGGGTCTAATGAATTATTTTACCACATACATATCACGTGTAGTGGCGGAGGGATGGGTGAGGGTGGAGAAGAAGCTTGGGGAGGCGGCACAAGGGTGGTCCAGCCTTCCAGGAAGTCCTTTGGGTGGGATAAATGCCGACGTCGTTTGATATCGGAAGAAGAAGATGTGAAGCCCTCGAAATGTTAGCTTTTTGCTTATCGGAATTTTTTGTTTATTTTATTTTTGGGCCTAATTTAGGCTATCATATAATTGGACTTTTTGTATAGAAAAAATCGTTTATCATAATTGCTACAATACCCACACTTAACTAACACCACATAATCTAAAGCATAGTTCCCACTTTCCATTCTTGTAATGTTATATTTTCTTTCCATTTTGATTTAGAAAAATAAAAAAAAATAGTAATATAAAATTATGATTAGTTGACAGCTTTTTGTAGTTATACACTTATAAAATTGGTCTTTTGATTTAAAAATAAATCAGATTTCAATATATAATGGGGTCGAAAAAATACAATATTAGATGAATGGTTAAATAATATTTTGATAAGACATTTATCTAGAGCGAAATGTTAACAGTTTGATTGACAACGAGATTTTAAAATTATTTTTCAAGCTCAGATACTCTTAGATTATAATTATCTTATAGTAAGGTGTACATGGACATCGAAGAAGAGGGGTAGACAACATAAAAGGCGGTATCACGTGAATTTGGTCCCCTCGTTTCGTACACCATCACTCGACTACAAGACATTCGTGGCCGCTCAATTTACATCTCATAAAATCATACTACTATTATAGATGTAAACTAGCATAATCCCCGTGCCCTGCACGGGATTGGTATAATTTATTCCGACGTAACATTATTTGATTTGAGTTTTTTCTATATGAGAATATCTTATTAACCTATCATAAAAAATCGTACGATTTTAATTTTTGAAAAAACATACAAACTAAATTAAATTTATATTACGACTTTTCTATTATGTGTCATAAGGACACATTATAAGAGTACTAAATATAAAAGCTAAACTTTAAAGAGAAAAATAGTGAATTCGTCACACAAAAAAAAAAGCAAAATATTCCAAATTTAAGATAGTGTGTCCATAATATAAAAATCATTTATACTATATCAAAATGGTTGTTACAATTGAATCTAGATGTTTTTAGCAAAACGTGATGCAAATTGTATAAATTTGATTTAGTAAAAAAAAAAGCTAACAAATAACAACGATATGTCAATAATGGATATATGCGTAGAGAGATATGAGAAATATAAACTTTTTTTTTTAGAATATATGATAGTCCAATCTCTACATGAGCTAAACTTACTTCTATTCAAATCTTTGGCACATGATCTAAATAATTTGTTTTAATGAAAGTAAGAATTCAAATACAAAAGTAAATATATTTTATTATGAATTACCAATCTTCTGAATAAAAATAATCATATAAAAAATATGATAACTTTTAAAATTAAGTTGTATGGAGTATTATATTTCTATAAATATTAAGATCTTATTTCATAAATCACATTATGTTTTTTAATCAAAATTAGAGTTAAATATCAATATCTCAAATATGGGAAGTAATTTTAGATTTTGTACATTTATATGATTCTTATTCAGAATATAAGTTTTAATTTCCATAAATTAATTCATATAAAGAGATAGAAACAAATAAAGAGTAAATCCTACAAATTTAATAGGTTAACTATAATTCAAAGGTAAATCGAAATATAAAAATTCCATATTTTTTAAAATTGTGTTTATTTTGATTTTAAGTATAAATCATATTTCATAAATCACATTATGTTTTTTAATCAAAATTAGAGTTAAATATCAATATCTCAAATATGGGAAGTAATTTTAGATTTTGTACATTTATATGATTCTTATTCAGAATATAAGTTTTAATTTCCATAAATTAATTCATATAAAGAGATAGAAACAAAATAAAGAGTAAATCTTACAAATTTAATAGGTTAACTATAATTCAAAGGTAAATCGAAATATAAAAATTATTTGAATGGTTTTGATTAGGTTTTTTTTAGTTGAGAAAAATTCCATATTTTTTAAAATTGTGTTTATTTTGATTTTAAGTATAAATCATATTGTAAAAGTTTTGATATATAAAACGCATATTACTTTGGATATTTCTAAAGTGTCTAGACTAACAACATATGTGATAATTATCAAAAAAGGTTAAATAAATATTCATTAGTTTAAAAGGAAAAGAATTTTGATATTGATTAATTATTTGATTTGGTATTAGTTCACCAAATCATATATATATGGATAGTATCAAATTTATATGATATGGACAAATATATATGACACATGTGTATATGATGTGGACAAATATATATGATTTGGATCAATATTATATGATGTGGCTTAATTGGAAAATTTTCTCAATATTATTTGACATGATTAATGAATTTGTACGTGATAAAAAATGTCACATAAATTGGAAAGGAAAAATTGGAAAGGAAAATCTTGTATGCAAATTTGTATCAAATTTGTACGTGATTATATATGATCTTGTATGTAAATTTGGAAAGGAAATTTTTTTTTTTTGAATTCAAGGATATGACATAAATTTTTTGTAAATGAGATGGAAACTTTATATGACATGGCTTAATTAGTAAATAAAAATATTATGATGTGGCTTAACAATATGATGACACGTGGCAAAATCCTCGGTGGCGTAATGTGGGATCGACATGTGGAAAAAGCTGACGTGGCGCAACGTGGTGGCTCCAATCCTTACGGCTTTTATATATATAAATAGATTATGTAATTGTTGTAAGAGTTTCGAGTCACTTAAGTTTTCATATATATCCGAGAAACGGAAAGATTTGAAGCATTAAAAAGTAGGTAAAAGATGGTAGCTTTAGTGGACAGGTGAACTGAAGTGGAAACGTGATCAAAGAGGTACTAGATCACAACCTGTAAAGGAAATTAAGGCAAAAAGAAGCCAAAAAGAAGATCCACTTTTCAAGCTGTTTGTAAGATTGTGTCTTTCGTTATTTGATAGAGAAAGATGCTTTTTTGGCCTTTCTTATATCAACAATTGAAGCTTATCTACACATTACTCTCAAGGGCCACCAATTAACTTGTACACATCCTATACCCTTCATGAGAAGTGGTTCATAAGACCAAGTCCTACAAATGATTTTAAGCGTATCTTTTCAACTTTCTTATACTCACAAAATTGACATGTTTATATATAATTAGTGCATTCACACACCTAACTTGAGACTTATCTTATGCATAACCGAAACCATATATACAACACTCCATTAAAGAAATCTTCAAGCTGTTACAAACCAAAAAAAGATCTGCATTTCCTTGGAACTATGGTGGCATTTCAACTTCCGCTGATCTTGCATTTCCTTCTCAGCTCAATGCCCACCCCAGCTCCTTATTTATGGCCGGCCACTAAAAGCTATAATGTTGCTAGCTATAAGAGAGATTCAATTCACTCACTCTGCACCTTCATGGTACGTCAAGGACCGAGACATCGCTGCAGGGTTCGCTTGCAGAACAGAGGACGTCTCAGAAGCCGAGCTTATCTGACCACCCTTGGCTTGTAGGCCTCTGAAGAACACTCCCGAATCGAGCCGGCTCGTGTTGCCGTTCTTGATTCCTAATGTCGTCCATATCGAACTCTTCGCTGCTTCGCTTGGATCATCGAACCTCAATGTCTTGGGAACCAACACTTTTGTTTCATTCCTCTTCTCTTCTCCGTTTCGCTCTTTGTTCGAACACTTTAGCGTAGCGCCCTCCCTTGGGTGCTTCCCCAGTGGAGAACTAGGACCCGAGCTCGAGGAAGTGTACTCGGTAGTACTAGAAGGAGCTTGGATCCAAGAAGCCGGTACTCCACTACTCCAATAAGTTGGTGTGGCATAGACTGGCACAGGGTATGGAAGAGCGTTCCATGGAGTCGGCCAAGGAGGTAGCGGATAACAGGGAAGTCTAGGACTAATACCCTGAAAACCGCTTGTGCTAGACTCTTGTACATTCGGGTTTGGAACATTATGCGACGACTTTTCCTCTATGGTTAGTGAAGAGGTCATGGATTCACAAAGTGGCGATTCATTGGCCCTAAAAGAAGGGTAAATGACACCGTTGCTAGTATCAGGGATGACAATGAAGCGGGGATTTGAAGACGAGCTCTTGTTTTTACGGCGCCCAGCACCAACCGGCACGTTTCTCATGGTTCCGCCAGCCGTCCAGTATCGCTGGCACTTCTTGCAGAAGTGGCGGGGTTGGTTCACATTGTAGTTGTTGAAGTAGCAAAACTTGGTGTCCATGCTGTTGCAACGAGGGCAAGGAAGTATTTTGTCAGGCTTTTTCAAGGGCTTTTCCTCCTGTGCGCACTCTTCGGTTTGTTCCTCATTCTTAGAAGCTGATTCCTTGCCTTCGTGCGGTTGTTGTTCTTCCAAAACCGCGGTTAAGGAGACGCCCTCCTGTTTTGAATCCATTGATCCCTCTCCGGATGCAGAGTTCTAGAGTTACAAGAAAAGGAGTTAGTTTGCTGAAGAAAATGTAGTCGAGGAGAGTATTAAACTCAACGATATAAGTGCTGTTTTAGTTGTCTATCATTCCCTAGAGGCCTTGAAGTGAGCACCCTATTAGAATTACCATCACCACCACATGATTTAAATGTTCATCAAATTTAAGAATTTGTAGATAAACAATGAAATCCAAGCCCATGAGCTAGACCCACAAATAAACGCAAGAAAACAAAGAAGATAATGTCAGTCTGGATTTGCACATACAACCATGTAGATTTCCTAGTTTTTAGGCTAGAGAGCAGCTTTCTGAGAATCAATCATCAAATAAAGTATAAATACTTTAACCACAATTTAGAAGCAAGTACAAACAAGGACCAGGGGAATCTACGGACATCCAAAAAAGGAATATATATACACATGATATATTGATATAGGAAGCAAAATGAAACGAAGCTCTGAATAGCACGTAACCCTAACCCTAGGAGTAGAAATTCATCAATCGACTGAGACTTGACAGGCAAAAGTATTCGCAGTTGTGCAAGTCCACCGAGTGTATATATAAACAATTCCCAGTTGATGAAACTCCAATTCAGATCTTGACTTCCAAACTCCCAAGTTATGATAAACAGAACTACACCCAAAGATTAAGAAATTAGACCAGAAATACACCTAGATCGAATTCCCACAGATCCTTCCGCTTCTTCCAAAACTGAGATCGACCCAGTTCCAAAATCACAGATGACTCAAATGGGTAGCGCTCTAAATTGCAACCCAGCTGACACAAATGAAGAGATCGATTGGACTAGCAAGAAACACACCTTATCAAACAGGCTTCTAGGCGAAACAGAGTCATTGGAACAAGAAAGGCAGTTGTTGTTGTTGTTGCTGCTGCTGCTAGGAGGAGGATCACATGAGCTTTGCTCATCAACTGTTTGGGAAACCTCGTCGTTTGATGCCAGCTGAATCGTCTTCCCAAACAGCTTAATAGCAGGGTCCTTAGGATCAGACATTCTCTCCACTAAATTACAAATCACAGAACGTACTTTTCTGTTCGCCAGCCAAGAAAAGAAAAGCAAACTGGTTGCAAATCCTTGAGATTAGATATACCTAATCTGAAAGTTGAGTGAGAATTGTGTTGGGATGGTGGAGTCGATTGATGATGAAGAGAAACAAAAAGGGGGTTGGTTGGTGCAAGACTGCAAGTTGAGAAGGCAATAAACAGAGGGAGATAGAGGTGGGTGCTTGCCAAGTCATCAATGGAATGGAGAGTTTTCAGCCACAAGTTCATGTGGCCTTAGGCGGATACACTCAAAAGACGATCTCTTTCTTGCTCTTGATTTCGATTCCTTTCCACCTTTGCCCTTTTTTCCCTTCTTTCTCCCTATTTTATGGTGGGGAGCACAAAAAGTCTTTATCATTTTTGAAATAATTTCGGTCATTTTTTTATTATATATATTTCCACATACTCCGTAATACTGTACTTATTACAGTGGGAAAAAACCATTCCGGTTTAGCTTGAATTCGGTTAGTTAATAATCCCTCCGTCCCGAAAAGATTGTCCAGTATTCTATTTCGGGCGTCCTCTTTTGTTTGTCCATCTTTAACAACTTTTCATTTATATCACTAATTTTTTCCCCTTTTATCCTCATTCAATCTCTTATATTACTTAATTATCCAACTTTCTCACCACTTTTATCACTTTTTCTCTACAAAATTACAAAACTATCCCTGTCTAATCTCATATACTACCCCCATATTCAATATTCCCATCAACTTTTTCACTTTTTCCCACCAACTTTTCACATACTTTACACATTTTCTTAAAAACCGCAAAAACCGTCATTTTGGACGATCTTTTAGGGACGGAGTGAGTAGGATATTTGTTAATTGAGTTTTTTTATTTGGTTTGATCGGTTTACACATTTTTTTTATAGTAATTTAATTATAAGAAGCTTACACAACAATAAAATTATTTTCTTATATAAAAACATTATTATCTGGTTAGAAATTCAAAATAAAATATCAGTTTTACATAAAGATTATGCTTTAAATTTTCAGTACAATATGTATAATTAAGTAATGGTGATAATAAAAAGCAATGTTATGGTTTCATAGCGTAAAAAAAGGGATCAGCCTGGTTCACTAGTGTGTATGTATGAAAGTAAGGAACGTAAATTTTCCGGTTCTGTTTCGGTTTTACCATCGCAAGGAGAACTTGTTGAGCAAATGGGAGCTAGTATGTCTTCTTGCACGCAGATTTGTGAAACCTAATGCAGCAACCGGTATATGAAAATGATTCTTTTCCACCCTTCATCAACACGACTTGAATTTTCTCCCAATTAGCTACGAGTTAAGAGACCACGTGCCGACGCGACTCAGGCCGCCACGTGGAAGGGCCCGCTCGGAAAGCATGCACCAGGACCACGTCAGGTGAAAGGCTCAAGTCGAGAGAGCGATTTGGGACCCACTTGCAAAAAGCCAAGTGCTCAGTTTATAAAGGGTGGTGGACCCACAACGTCGGCTCTACTACAGCTGGAGAGGGGCAAACTAGGAAATATGTGGCACGTGTGTTTACAGCATCCGGGCCTGGACCGACGGACTGAAGCCCAACTACATTATTTTAGTGAAATTCATCAGTCCAATTTCCAACGGGATATTCATGGAATTGGTTACTTATATGCAGGCTTGTAATGTGCTATATGAATGTACATACATACATTTAATGATTTTATTCTTAGTTATGAAGGTATTCGTAACTATTGTTAAAATTTATGAATACAATCAGTATAGTATGTATTCAACATATTATAATCTTGCATATATGCATGCTTATAATGTGCTATTTCGCTTGTCTATAATTACGGGATTATGTAGGTCTAGTTCTCTTTCATATAATTTCAAGATTAAACTCATTTATTTTGTCAGGTTAAATATTCTGTATTTATTTATCGTATATCACTATAACAAATGTTTTTATTATAACATACCTATATATAAATAAAATAAGTTACTCATTGCAAGCGCTAGCTTGACCGAGGCCCGAGCGCTCAAGGCATGGAACGAAACCTAGGACTTAGTTATAGCCAATTTTTCCATGGATTGGAGTCGTCCTAAAGGACCATCAAGTATGTTGTGGGCAGTGACGGATCCAGGATCTCCTGGACGGGGTTGGGGGGGGGGATTTTTTTAAAAGATCAGACCCGAGAGAAGTTGAGGAGATTAATGACACATTAACTTAATAAATATTTAGTAAATAATTAATTAATATACTAATAACTATAGCTACTAAACAAAAAATCACATATTAAAATTAAATTTAAAAATGTAATTATTTGAATTTTTATTTAATTTTACACTTAATTGATAAATAATTAAAAAATTTCGTATAGTTTCTACTAGAAAATTAGACAAATAATAAAATACTAAGTCATTAAAAAACATAAACAATGAATACTTTCTTCAAACAAAACATATGAATAATTAAGATAAACTCAATATAACATTTCAATAAATTTATTGTTTAGTTAGCATAAGATAATTCTTTTTATGCTTTTATTTCAAAAAATCTATTTAAATTGAACAAAGTAGGTTAATAACATTTATATACCACGTACTCTTGGTTTGACCAAAACAAAAATATACCACTCTTGGTAAGAAAGGTGAAAAGGTAATTGAGTTAATAGTAGAATATACGTATACTAGGACGAGGACAATTAAGAAGGGAGAATGTATACCTAACCCAAAAAAAAAGGGAGAATGTATCATTAAATTAATCATGTGAAGAGGCTTCAAAGTAATAAAACATGAGAAGGGGCGCAATTGATTACTACTAGTACTACTCAGAGGCACACAACACTAATAATGAATTAATTAATAAGAAAAATTGCTTCAGGCAAGGTTCGAACGCTGGAGAAACTGACCGCAGGGGCGGGTACCAACCATTGGGCTAACATTGCCTTGTGGTCCATATAGGTAGTACTATATTTTATTATCTAGGGGGGCGGCCGCCCACCCACGCCCCCCCTAGATCCGCTAGTGGTTGTGAGCTTTGAAATGGTGCAGGTCCATCAAACGCAACAAACAAGTATGTTGTGAGCTTTGAAATTGTGCAAGATTGAGTAAAGAGAAGTATGCGGTGACTTTAATAAGATAGAATGTCTATACAATTATATTGCAGAGGCTTATTTTAGATCACAAGTTTAGTTTAACACATTTTCTGGAAGGATTCATACTTCATTACTACTTGTCAATCATTAGACCTCATTATATTGCTCTCTTTAGGTAGTCTAGTCATTGTGGTTGTCCCCGGTGTTAGCAAGGATATATTGTTATAAGATATTGTTCATATATAGTTGATTTACTATGATACTGTCCTTATTGATTGTATCCTTGTAATCCTTGTAACCATATATAATAGAATGAATGATAAGGCAAACCCCAAGGGGGATTTTACCCAATCCAACATGGTACCAGAGCTATAGAACAAACTCAATTTTTTTTCTACGTTCCTGCTGCCCTAAACCCTCTTCCGCTCCCCCTCGGCACCGCCCTCCTTCACCATGACTTCCGGTGAGAAAACCGGTCAAAGCACCGAGGATCAATCGAAGTCGAAGTCCTCCTTTCACTCCGCTCTTGCCATCTCGAACATCAAAAATCTCATCCCCATTGTTCTTGATGCGGAGAAAGGTCCGTACACTTCATGGGCGGAGTTGTTCAAAGTCGCAGCCCGGGCACATAAGGTGCTCGATCATATCGACTCCAAAGTCGATCGCCCCAGCAACATCGACGACGAACTGTGGAACCAACTTGATGCCATCCTTCTTCAGTGGATCTACGCTACGATCTCCCAAGACCTCTTGCTTACCATCCTTGAGCCCGACTCTACGGATCAAAAGGCTTGGGATCGAATCAAGGCTATCTTCAACGACAACAAAAACTCTCGGGCTGTCTACTTGGCTCATGAGTTCACTACGTGTCGCCTGGAGAACTTCTCTTCGGTTTCCGCCTACTGTCAACAACTAAAGAATCTGGCTGATCAATTGTCTAATGTCGGAGCTCCGGTTGATAACGACCGTCTTGTGCTTCAACTTGTCTCAGGTCTGACCGCTGAATACAACACTGTGGCCAGTCTTCTTCAACAATCTGATCCACTCCCTCTCTTCTCAATTGCCCGTTCTCGTTTATTGCTTGAAGAGACTCGGCGATCGAAACTTTCATCGGCTTCGACGACTACTCCGGCCCTTCATGTCCAACAAACGCCTGCTTCTGACTCTCTCACGGATGATGCAAACGGAAATCAGGGCTCCAGTCGTGGCTCCTACAAAGGACGAGGTCGTGGCCGCGACGGAAAGCCCGGTCAAGGTCGTGGCCGCGGCGGAAAGCCCGGTCGAGGTCGTGGCCGCGGCAACTCGTCGTCACAACCGTCTCAACAGCAATGGCCTTCATCAAGGCCTCCTTTCGGCTGGGCTCCGATTCCGGGTTTCAATGCTCAATGGCCGAATGCTCCTCAATGGCCCATGACGAGTTGGTCCCCACAGCCGTGCCCGTATCCCACCTCCGCTGCTACCGGTATTTTGGGCCCGTCACCTCGTCCAAATCAGTCTCATGCTTTGACTACATCTCACGAGCAGAATTACTATCCAACCGATTTGAACCAAGCCTTTGCTTCTATGGGCTTGTCATCCCCTGACTCAACATGGTTCATGGACTCCGGAGCATCTTCTCACATAGGGGTGAGCATCGGTTCAAAACCGAACAGAACCGACAAAAACCGAACCGAACCGAAAACCGAAATTGGAAATATGTTGAACCGACAACCGAACCGAAATGTATCGGTTCGGTTTCGGTTTTTGTCGGTTCGGTTTAGGTTAAAACCGAAAAACCGGCGAGAGATTGACTCGGCGGGAGGTTGCCGGTCGCCGGACGCCAGCAGCGAAACTGTGATAGACTTCAGCGGGCCGGAGAGGAGGAGATTCGGGAGGGGAGGCGGGGTGAGGAGGAGACTCGGCAACGGCGACAACGGGAGGAGACTTGGGAGTCGGGAGGACCGAGAGATCGAGCCGGGCATGAAGGCGGCCGGCGGGGTGGCTGTTAAAAGGGGCCGGTGAGGTTGAGCGAGGTCGGGCGGGTAGAGGGAGAGAGGGAGGTGAGTGCGGTTGTCGCAGGGGGTTGCCCACCGTCGAGATTTGGCAGGGGAATGGGGGATGCTCAGATATGTGTACGTAGGGAAGGAGACGGCCGCATATGGTCTCTGCAACTTTGGGGATGGGTAAACGAAATGAGTTATACCTTATTGGGCCTATTCTCATTTACCCTAAAGCCCACACCAATACACCACTCATGAGAACAAGTTTTTTTTTTTAATAAAATTCGCTTTTAACTGAACCGAACCTAAACCGAACCGAACCGAACCGAAACCGAAAATTTTGAATTCCTTGAACCGAAAACCGAACCGACTAGCATCGGTTTCGGTTCGGTCGGTTCGGTGTCGGTTTTCGGTTTTTTCGGTTCCATGCTCAGCCCTATTCTCACATGGCGAATAATCCAGGTATTCTCTCTTCCATTTCGCAATCTGGGTCTCTTCCTTCGGTTATGGTCGGTAATGGCTCGTGCATACCATCGTCGGGTCTTGGATCAACCTCCATTAAATCTTACCCACATCCGCTAGCCTTAAACCGTGTCCTTGTCACTCCACAAATAATCAAAAATCTTGTTTCCGTTCGTAAGTTTACTAAGGATAACAATGTTTCCGTTGAATTTGACCCGTTTGGTTTTTCTGTGAAGGATCTTCTCACGGGAACAACTCGTCTGAGATGCAATAGTATCGGCGACCTCTATCCAGTGTCTTCCTCGTCCCATGTCCACACCTATCTCACGGTTGTCCCGGCGTCTACTTGGCACGCTCGGATTGGTCATCCCGGGTCTCCTAGTTTTCATGTTTTTCGTACTTTATCTCTTCCTGAGTGTAATAAAGATGTGTCATCCAATGATTGTACCTCGTGTCAAATTGGGAAACACACTCGCCTACCTTATTATTCGTCTAAGTCGAGAGCTTATGCTCCTTTCGATGTTATTCATAGCGACCTTTGGACATCACCTATATTAAGTATTGATGGATGTCGTTATTATCTTGTGTTTTTAGATGCTTTTACTCATTTCATTTGGGTATTTCCTATTAAATACAAATCACAAGTCTTTCCTCTGTTTGTTCAATTTCACAAATTTGTTCAAACACAATTCCAACGACCCATCAAATCTTTTCAATGTGATCTTGGTGGTGAGTTCAATAATGCTGATTTTCACTCCTTCTTTGTCGCTCACGGGATCGCCTTCCGTTTTGCATGTCCCCAATCCTCATCTCAAAATGGGAAAGCCGAACGCATAATTCGCAGAATTAACAATATGATGTGAACCCTTCTTTTACATGCCTCGGTTCCGCTCAAATATTGGCCCCACGCCCTTGACACAGCTTGCTTCCTCCTCAACATCACTCCTTCATCTCTCCTTCGAAACATAACCCCCACCCAAGCCCTATATCTCTCGGCTCCCTCCTACAATCACTTACGAGTCTTTGGGTGTTTATGCTTTTCGAACCAATCCGCTACCACCCCTCACAAGCTAGCCCCTAGGTCCACTCCATGCGTTTTCTTGGGTTATCCGAGTCATCATCGTGGGTACAAGTGTCTTGATATTAAAAGCAAGAAAATCATAATATCTCGACATGTCACATTTGTTGAGCATGTTTTCCCTTTTGCCCAAAACTCTCCTTTCATATCTCCTCCGGTAGGATCTTCTCCTATTTTAGAGTCTGATATTTCTCCCCTAATATTTGAGAAATTTTTCCCATCTTCGGTTACTATTGCATCTCAGGCGGGTCCACAAAATCTCTCCCCAAATCAATACGTAACTTCCCTAAATAATACCCCAAATTTTCCTCTGCCTTCACCCGTGCCCAGCAGCCCGCCCTCCTCTCCTTCTCAACCTATCCCGGCGGTCTCTACTCCTGTGCCGCCTCCTCGCCCACCACCTCCGCCACCTATGCAAACCTGTAGCCGTAGCGGAATTTTCAAACCTAAGATCCCTTTCAACCTCCACACTCAAACAACCCCGACCACATCTATCTCACCCGTTCCCACGTCTCACAAAAAGGCCATTCAAGACCCGAAGTGGTATGCCGCCATGCTCGATGAATACCGAGCCCTCATGCGCAATGACACCTGGGTTCTAGTGCCTCGGCCTGCGAAGACGAATATTGTGAATTGTATGTGGTTGTTTCGGCACAAGTTCCGCTCCGATGGTGGTCTCGAACGGTATAAAGCCCGTCTAGTTGCAAATGGTCGATCTCAAGAGATCGGAGTTGATTGTGATGAGACTTTCAGTCCCGTTGTCAAGCCCGCCACAATCCGGACGGTTCTTCAACTTGCTGTTTCACGTCAATGGCCTATTCATCAGCTTGACGTTAAAAACGCATTCCTCCATGGCCACTTGAATGAAACGGTTTACATGTATCAACCTCCGGGGTTCGCCGACCCGTCCAAGCCTCATCATGTTTGTCTCTTAAAGAAGTCGTTGTACGGACTTAAACAAGCGCCCCGTGCCTGGTATCAGCGCTTTGCTACTTACTTGCTTCGGATTGGGTTCATGAGTAGCAAGAGCGATACATCTTTGTTCATCTACAAACGAGGTAACGATATGGCGTACTTGTTGCTTTACGTAGACGACATTATTCTCACAACATCTTCCGACCTTCTCCGTCAATCTCTAGTTCGGGCCTTGAGTTGTGAATTTGCTATGACCGACCTCGGCACGCTCAACTTCTTCTTGGGCATAACGGCTCGTCAAAATTCTTCGGGGCTGTTTTTGTCGCAAGAAAATTATGCTCTTGACATTGTGGAAAGGGCTGGAATGTCATCATGTAAACCCGCTGCCACACCCGTTGATACGTCGTCCAAGCTCAGTGCATCGGCTGGTGAGTTGATGTCGAATCCGACTCGGAGTCTTGCAGGTGCTCTTCAATATTTAACTTTCACTCGTCCGGATATTAGCTATGCCGTTCAACAGATATGTTTGTTCATGCATGCTCCCCGGGAACCGCATTTTGCCACTCTCAAGAGGGTGGTTCGCTATATTAAGGGCACGACTGATCTCGGCATTACAATCTCTCCGTCGCGAGCTCCACCAAAGCTTGTCGCCTACACCGATGCTGATTGGGGTGGCTGTCCGAACACTCGGCGATCGACTTCAGGTTATTGCGTGTTCCTCAACGACACGCTGATTTCATGGACGTCCAAACGGCAAGCTACGGTGTCTCGGTCGAGTGCTGAGGCCGAGTACCGAGGAGTTGCAAACGTAGTGGCTGAGTGTGCGTTCCTACGAAACCTCTTGTTAGAGTTGCATTGTCCTCTTTCACGGGCTTCGGTCGTCTATACGGATAACGTTTCAGCTGCCTATCTGTCCGGAAATCCGGTTCTTCATCAACGCACCAAGCATGTGGAGCTCGACATTCATTTTGTGCATGAGAAGGTGGCTCTTGGGTTAATTCGTGTCCTCCATGTTCCGTCATCGTATCAATATGCGGACATCTTCACAAAGGGGTTGCCTCGTCAATTGTTTCTTGACTTTCGATCCAGTCTTATGATTCGTTCTCGACCCGTTGCAACTGCGGGGGGATGTTAGCAAGGATATATTGTTATAGGATATTGTTCATATATAGTTGATTTACTATGATACTGTCCTTATTGATTGCATCCTTGTAATCCTTGTAACCATATATAATAGAATGAATGATAAGGCAAACCCCAAGGGGGATTTTACCCAATCCAACACCCGGGTCCTTTACTTATCAATTACCATAGTCAAGTCACCATGTGTTTGTTTTATGTAACGAAAGACCAAAGAATTCAACATAACAAATTTATCTTAGTAGATAGGTCTAATAGAATATTTTTAAATAGAGGTATGTGTTTGAAAAAAACATGGAAGTATAAGGGTATGTTTATATATTACGGTTGACAATTGCTAACCGATTAGTATGATGAATACCAACAAAATAGAGTTAGATTAAAAAAAGAATGTTCACAAATCATTTTATTAGAAAACTCCAATTTACCAATTTAAGCACCTTAATACACATAAACAAAATCATTTATAAAGATTACACACAACAGAACACGCAGTGGAAAAAGAGCAGATGCCCTAACAATTTATTAACAAATCAACTCACAATTTTTCAACAACAAACCATAAAAAGGCAAATGAAGCTCTTAGCTTGCACACCCACATCTCAATACACCCTCATCATCAACTTGAAATATCAGAAATTGATCCCATTGGTGCTTCTCAAGATACATCAGCTGCGGGAATACAATCTTTAGCTCAGGCCATTGAGCATCCAAGTTGCGCAAGTATTTCAAGCGTAAAGCCTCAACATTCCATCTATCCTCATCAGTGCTTGATCCATGCAATTTCCTCATATTACCTCCCACAATGTACAACTTCTTAAGGTTCTTCAGCTCTGTTGGATTCAGCCAATAGGGAGCGTTTTCATAGGGGAAACACCATAGCTCCAACTTCTCTAGGCTGTCCAAACACTTGCTTTCTTCTCTGTCGTCGCCTTCGCCATTTTGGCTTTGTTGACTCTTCCAGCATTTCAGCTTGCTCTGCCATCTAGAGGGCCCCACTGATGACTCCTGCCCAGTAGCACTCCCAATCTCCTCTTCACTGCATATGCTTATTTGCCATTCAATCTTCAGTTTTTGAAGCTTCTTCATTTCCTTGAGTACCTTAAGGTCTTCCAATCCCGGAAACTTGCTTATGTTCACAATGATGCTTAAATCTCTCAGCCTCTCCAGCTTCAACAGATCCTTAAACGTGCAAAACTCATTGCCTTTACAACGGAACAAGCCATGGATTGTATAGCGAATAGTCTTCTCCCGCTGAAGATCATATTGCAGCACATCGGTGATCACAAACCCCCTAAGAACTTCAAGTTTTAATAGCAAACTGATTCCTTTCGGCAGTTTAAAAAGGAGGGGACAATTGCTTATGTCTAGATGAGTAAGGCTTTTCAAGGATCCAATATCAATTATATCAGTAGGAAGCTCCCCTAGATAAGTACACTCTTTAAGGTCTAGAATTACGAGGTTGCTGAGGTAACAAACTGAATCTGGAAGTTTCATGATTGTTGGCAACCCTTGCAAACTAAGAAGCCTCAACTGCCTCATTTTCTTTAAGTTTTCCAAGAACTTCTGATCATTGACCTCCACGAGATGTGTGTACTCAGAGCGCCAAATCCCAAGATGAAGCACACACAAATTCCTCATCTTAGAGAACCACTCCTGTTTGATATCAATCATGGGCTCATTGACATTGAACAATGTCTTCACTCTTTTGAAACTTTCTAGATTTTTAGGTGAGCTGATACTATGCGCCCAAAGATTGCAAGAGGAAGGGAAGCTATCTTGATGTGTTAGCAAACAAGCCCTGTGTGAGCGACTGAAACGGGGTGTGAGCTTCCCACTCTTTTGGTCAAAATCAAAAAACTTCTCTTCTTTTGCACGCTCAATCACAAAACAATGCACAAAAGGGTGAATGCAACAACAGCTTCCTGATACCTGGCCTTTTTTCATCACAGGCTCAACAAATCCCTTGTCAACAAGGACCTTGAGAATTTGCTTTCCAATTTCCTCAACTGTTTTCAGCTTCTTTTCCGCCTTAACTGCATAAACTTGTTCTGTGCTCATTATGTTTGGATTGGCATTTGGGCTTTGGTTTGGAGTTAGCTCAGGATCAACATTTTCCTCATGACAAGGATCAATGAATCCTTCTCCAACCCACCAGTAGATTAACATCTTCTTCTTGATAACTAAGCCTTTTAAGAGACTTGTGTTCTTGTCTTTATCTTCATTATAGGGAAAAATCGAAAAGCACAACAAGCAATTCTTTTGGGTGTTGGATAGGGAGTTGTAGGAACTATGAAGATCAGGTTTCAACCCCTGCATACCTTTGACAATGTCAGTAATATCAGCGTCCTCTATGTCCTTGCTCCTTCTGAAAGATGAATTCTTCTTCTTGGAAATATTCAAAGACTCCGAGCCATATGTCTGTTTACGAGGGACTAGAAGCTTCAACTTGACAATCTTAAGGCATAGTTGCTTGAAGTTGGACGACTCAGCTGCAAAGTCGGCTGTTGACAGATCGGTTGTAGCATGTGTAAGCTCATGTAAGAGTTCCTTGCATTTCCACCAATTGCTAGAGCTCTTGAGCACGTTGAAGTTTTGTTGTATATACTTCAAGTCATTGTCTAGCATTGCAACTTGCTCCTGAGCCAGGGAAGAGTTTAAAATATATTGAATTTTTGAAATGAGAGCATCCCAATCTGTGAATACCTCTTCAAAGCGGTCAAAACAATCTGTGGGTTGATTGGGCTGTCGTCTATTACTAGATTTGTTGTCAACAGAAACAATATGGATTGCAACAGGCTCAGGGATTCTTTCTTCTGGTTGTTGTGCTTCAACTTTGCTATCCCAACCTCTGACACCAGCTCCACATGGATCTAGAAACTCTGAATTGCCAATTGTTGCCAACGGAAATAACTTCTCTATGCCAGGCCGATTAGTCAATACCAGCTTCTGGAGATTTTTAGGAACTAATCTTTGACATTGGATTTCAGTGTCTGGTGGATGAATTTTGCTAGAAGACTCGTTTGGTAAAGAAAGGTCAAGAGTCTGCAAGTTTGTGAGAGCTTGTAGATCAGGCACAGTTGCCAAGTGTTGACAATCTGCTAGTAAAAGCTCTTTGAGTCTTACAAGTTTAGACAGGTCTGGTAGTTTTGTCACAGAGGTCTGTGAAATATTGAGAACCTGAATGTTCTCAAGAGACTGCAGGAAATCTAAGTTCAAATCCTAGAAGGAGGAGGAATTAACTATCTTGATACCCGAGAGGTCAAGTTCGAGCAACACGGTAGGAAGAGATGCCAAGTTTTCAAGGGAATCCAGGTCTAGACCTCTTAGGGAGAGTTCACGGAGACTAGTAAGATTGGACAACGATGGAATATGCTTCACTTTGGTCCAGGAGAGGTCAAGCTTTACAAGGCATGTCATTTGATCTAAAATGTGTTGGTTCAAGTTTGTAAAACTACTACAGTCAGACAAGTCAAGAACTTGAATGTAGTTTGATTTTTGAAAAGAAGACAAATCCTCTATCTTGGACTTACCTCTTAGATATAGATGAGTGAGATTCTGATCAAAGGGTGAAAATTCCAAGTGATCAAGGGGAGTGTAAGAAATGTCAAGCATCCTAAGGTTTTTTAAGCCATAAGAGTGTGTCATGTAAGGGCTTCGAAGTACCTTTGACAAGGCGGTGCAACGAGAGAGGACAAACACCTCAAGGTTTGGCAAATTGGGTGTGTAGATGTACCGCAATGAGCACCCTCTCAAAATGAGCCAAGAAAGACTGCCCATTGTCCAAAAGAAGTTGCTTGGTAATTCCTTAATGGGAAGATCAGACAGATTGAGGAATTTCAGATTCTGTAAACGGGAAAAAGCGTGTTCAGGAATGAAGATGATGCTAGATGAACCGGATATTTCAAGAACGGTTAAGGTCTCAAGCTTTTGGAAATCTAGGAAATCACTCCATGACAACTGAAAGCCTCTGATCAGTAACACTGTGGGGATCTCAACATTCACTGACAATGCTTTTAGAGAGCCAATTGCCGGATTGAAGAAGGGTGAATACTTTCTAAGGCCGTCTAAATCCCTTTGATTGTCATGTAACAACTCATGTTTGGGCACCTCAATCTTTCCAACTTTCTCCAAACCCAACAGATCACCAAACCCAGAACCACCCGTGTCACAGGATCCCCGGTGTGTGCAACTTGCATTCGTCGACGATCCAGCAAACTCGATCACGTTCACATCATTATCCGAGAGTTGAAGTACCTTGTCGTTGTATACCAACTTGGCCAGGCAACTGAGCCCTTTCTTGTAAGCCTCCTCGGCGGAGCGAACGTGATCCCCAAGATACCCAGCCATCATCCAGTAGGATATCAATCCTACGAAATGGATGGATTTGAATTCAGAGAAGAAGAGCTCACAGTGCTTACAACAATTGGTCATGTTGACTCCATTGCTGATTAAAGACGTGCCTCTAGAAGCCCTTGCTCTTCCGCTATCATCATCAGCTGGTGTCGTTGCTTCTGCAAAATGCCACCATCCCTGGCTGCTCATCATCGTCTCTGCAGCGGCTCGTTCGATCTTGATTGGTGAGAGAATGAGATGGTTGGATCGGGTTTGTGTTACAAGGAAGCAAAAGATGGATTGAGGGGGTAATGGAGATCAAGAGATGTAGAAAAGAAATTCTGGCTGTTGCTGCAATTTGCTTTAGCTCCAAGTAAAGTAGCGCCAAAAGAGATGCCAAGTACTAACGGGGTCAAGTATAAGTATGTTGGAAGCGGTCCGAGTCTTGAACGATATATGTACGTAGTAATCAAGCCGATTGAATGGCATAACCTTTCTATGTTATATGAAGATATTACTAATTTGTTTAATCAGCTAGGATTCCTTAGGGTTTTTAATGGTTTACAAAAGATGCCTAAAAGATGTGTGTTACATGTTCAAGCGTGTGCGAGTAAGCACTTTAGTAAAATGACGATTCTTATGAATTTATCTATGTTAAGGTGTTACATGTACCCAAGCTTTTTCCTCCAAGTTAAGGTGATGATGCAAAATTCGTGATCGATTTACATAGTTAGGGATCTCATGCTACGGGTCCCTAGAAACAACACATTTGAGCAGGGGTGTTCAACGGGTCGGGTCGGGTCGGATCGACTCGTGGCCCGCAGTGCGGGTTGTGGTCCGACCCGCGACCCGCAAAAAATTTAAGAAGTGACCCGCGACCTGACCCGCGGGTTTGCGGGTCGGGTCGCGGGTCCATCTGTTGGCCCATTTGACTTGGTCAAGCCGGTATTTTGTTTTCAATACAAAAATAAATTGTAGATCGACCCCAGATTGAATATGAATTTGTATCTTTTGTATTTTATTTCGATCTCATTTTTCCCTAACACCAGATTTCATTCTGCTTGATTGTAGTTTTATTCAATCAGCAAAAAAAGATCAAAGACAAAAAAATAGGATTCTTTTTCTAAACAAAACATCTTTTTTTAGTATGCTTATGCGGACATCCCAACCCGTTACGAAATCATATTGATAGCCTCTACCTGTGTCCTAGCTCGTCTAAGAGCTAGATTTGCCTCAATTGTTTGTCTCTTTCCTTCCGCTTTCCTCAAATTAGCTTCGGCTATTTCAAGAGTTTGCTGAGCTTCTTGTGGATCAATGTCACTCCCCTTCTCAGCATCATTTACTAAAACGGTGATCTCATTATTGCCTATTCGAGCAAAACCGCCCATCAGAGCCAGCGTTAACCATTGGTCGGTAAGTCGTATTCTCAATATACCTATATCCACAGCAGTGGCAATCGGAGCGTGGTTGATACGGTGAATTTTTCAAAAAATATATATATTTTAATACTAATAAAATTATTAAAATACATATTATTTCTAAAAAAATATATTTTAATACTAATAAAACAATAAAAACATACATATTTCGCTCGACTCGTGAACCCGCGGGTTTAACCTGACCCGACCCGCGACCCACAAACTTAAAAAAAATCGGCCCACGACCCGACCTGTTATGTACGGTTCGGGCGCCCGACCCGTTGAACACCCCTACATTTGAGGGGGCATGCTAGAAAAAAAACATGGACTTTGAATAATGCTCAGGAGAATCTTTTTACACCCACTCGTGGTGGATCTAGGATCTCTCCGATGAGGGGTTTCGAGAGGGGGTGAAAAATCTTTGAAAGTATAACTTGTTTGTCAAAATTGAGTGGCTACGACAAGCTAAAAACATTCACTTAACATAAAGGGGGACAAAGTTTTATTAGAAGTATATGTGTCATAAACATAAGAATACACAAATAAAAGAACAAAAAGCCCATGTAGTAGTTAATAAATAGTAAACAAATATAATTGGTATATAATAAGTTACGAAAAAACATGTAAAATAATTCAAATATAATATGGTATTTTTTTTTGACACCAAAAGGATTTGTCAAGATCGACGATAGAAGTACCAAAAAGAATTTTCCTAATGTTTTTAAGACGGAAGTCATTTGAATTTTCCTTAGGTTTCTTATCTAATATATATATGCAATACAATATAAGTATTTTTTTATTCTCATCAGCAAAAATAAGAAACAAAAGCACTAAATTGAACTATATGTTATGAAAAGATTAAGACTAAGGCACTCTAATCTTCTTGAAAGAAAACACTTAAACAAACTTTGGAAACACTCTTATTATTAGAAGGGAGAGAGGGAGAGTAAGAACTTTAGAGATGTATTTCTTACTCTACTTTGGTGCAAATTTTACAATGGTAGATGACCTCCTTTTATAGAAGAAAGTGAGGTAAAAAACCTAGGTTAATTTCCATGATTTAACCATGGTAATAAGGAGGTGAAGAAGGTGAATAATTCACCTTGTACAATTTACCTCCAATCATACATAATACAAACAATACATGTTCAATCATCTACTCATACAAATAATGGAGATGTAAGAAGGTTAACTTGTAGAGGTGTCTAAAAATGGGTGATTAGTAGATGATGTAGATTATGGCTATAATCATGCATTCATAACACTCCCCCTTGAATATTCACCTTCTTTCATGTTGTGGGAGATGGGTGTGCGTTGCCTCGTTAAAAAACCTTGTCAGGAAAAACCCAGTGGGATAAAAACCTGAACGAAGGGAAAAAGAGTACAACTTGAAACCCATTGTACGCTTTAAAGCTGCCTCATTAAAAACCTTGTCAAGTAAAACCCAGTGGGAAAAAAACTTGATCGAAGGGAAAAAGAGTGCAGCGCGTATGATGCTCCCCCTGACCTTAAAATAGATCTCGAAGTCTGCACATTCCAATTCTGGATACTAGCTCTCCGAATTTCTTAGGGATCAAAGACTTTGTGAATAGGTCAGCCAAATTGTCATTTGATCGAATTTGTTGGACGTCCACTTCACCAGCTTCTTCCAAATCTCGAGTAGAAAAGAACTTTGGAGATATGTGCTTTGTGCGGTCTCCTTTGATGTAGCCTTTCTTCATTTGAGCAACACATGCAGAGTTGTCCTCAAATATAGTTGTTGGATCGTCAGTGATCGGCCGCATCCCACTTTCTTTCTGGATGAATTGGATCATTGCTCGTAGAGATACACATTCTCTTCCTGCCTCATACAAAGCAATCAACTCGGCTTGGTTCGATGATGTGGCAGTCACGGTTTGCTTCGTTGATCTCCATGAGATAGCAGTGCCTCCATACGTGAACACATAGCCATTTTGTGATTTGGCTTTGTGTGGATCAGACAAGTATCCTGCATCTGCATATCCAACCAGGGTTGCATTTCTTTGACTGCAATAGTACAACCCAAGATCATGTGTACCCCGGAGATAGCGAAATATGTGTTTGATTCCATTCCAATGCCTCCTTGTAGGAGCAACGCTATACCTGGACAACAAGTTCACAGCAAAAGCAATATCTGGTCTTGTATTGTTAGTTAAATACATTAAAGCACCAATTGCACTTAAGTATGGTACTTCTGGACCAAGAATCTCTTCATCCTCTTCTCGGGGACGGAATTGATCCCTCTCAACATTCAGGGATCGAACTTCCATTGGAGAGGTCAAAGGGTGCGCTTTGTCCATGTAGAACCTCTTAAGGATTTTCTCAGTATAGTTAGATTGGTGGACAAAGATTCCATCCTTTAAGTGCTCAATCTGTAGGCCTAGACAAAGCTTTGTTTGTCCAAGGTCTTTCATTTCAAATTCTTTCATCAAATATTTCGCAGTATCTTCAAGTTCATTTGAAGTTCCGACGATGTTTAGATCGTCAACATAAACTGTGATAATAGCGAATCCCTTTTCGGATCGTTTGATGAAGACGCATGGACAAACAGTATCGTTCTTATATCCTTCTCTCATGAGGTATTCACTGAGACGATTGTACCACATTCGCCCAGATTGTTTTAACCCATATAATGACCTTCTTAGTTTTATGGAAAACATTTCTTTAGGTCCACGGATATTGGCCTCAGGCAATTTTAGTCCTTCCGGGACTCTCATGTAGATGTCGGTATCAAGTGTGCCATACCAATACACAGTAACGACATCCATCAAGCGCATTTGCAATTTCTCAAAGACAGTCATGCCAATTAGGAATCTCAATGTAGTTGCATCAACTACTGGAGAGTATGTCTCCTCGTAATCGATTCCGGGTATTTGAGAAAAACCTTGCGCAACAAGCCTTGCTTTATATCTTACAATTTCATTTTTCTCATTTCGCTTGCGCACAAATACCCATTTATAGCCGACTGGTTTTACACCATTTGGTGTACGAGCTATGGGTCCAAACACCTCTCGCTTTTCGAGCGATTTTAGCTCTGCCTGAATAGCCTCTTTCCATTTTGACCAATCTTTTCTTCGTCGACACTCATCGACTGATTTTGGCTCAAAATCATCATTTTCATTTACAATGTCACTAGCCACTGAGTAGGCAAATGCATCATCGACAATGACTTCCTTTCGATTCCATTGTTTACATGTGGACACATAGTTTATGGAAATCTCATAATTATCGACATTCTCATTCTTGTCGAGGATATCATTTTCTTCTGAGATATTCTCATTCTCAATATCATTGCCTTCATCATCATTATCATGATTGATCGTGGCTTCTTCTACCATGCCCTTTTGTACCCTTGTTTTTCTTGGTTTCAAATCTTTTGAACCGAATGGTCTACCACGCTTACGGCGTATTGTAGACTCACTTGCAATAGATCCATTAGGCAATCCAGTGGGTACTTCAACCCTTGCAGGGGCATTTGCGACAGGTATATATGACTTAGTTACCCTCGTTGTGTCGGTAAAAGCATCGGGTAACTGATTTGCAATATTTTGCAAATGAATGATCCGTTGTACTTCTTGTTCACACAATTTCGTTCTTGGATCAAGATTAGACAATGCAGTTGCATTCCACGTGATTTCTTTCACATGTGGATTTGCATTTTTGTTTTCTCCCCCTAAGGTTGGGAATGTATTTTCATCAAAATGGCAATCAGCAAATCTTGCTGTAAACAGATCACCAGTTGTTGGTTCGAGATATTTAATGATTGAGGGAGACTCAAAACCAACATAAATTCCCAATCTTCTTTGGGGACCCATCTTTGTGCGTTGGGGTGGAGCAATAGGAACATAAACCGCGCATCCAAATATCTTCAGATGCGAAATACTTGGCTCCTTACCAGATACTAGTTGTATCGGGGATTGTTCATGATTAGCACTTGGCCTTAATCGAATCAAGGCTGCTGCATGCAATATTGCATGTCCCCACGCAGATGGTGGCAATTTTGATTTCATCAATAATGGTCTAGCAATTAGCTGCAATCGCTTTATTAGAGATTCATCAAGACCATTTTGTGTGTGAACATGAGCCACTGGATGCTCAACATCAAGGCCAATTGACATACAATAGTCATTGAACGTTTGAGATGTAAATTCTCCTGCATTATCAAGTCGGATTTTCTTTATTGTATAATCCGGGAATTGGGCTCTCAATCGGATTACTTGAGCAAGGAGTTTAGCGAATGCAACATTTCTTGTTGACAATAGGCTTACATGTGACCAACGTGTTGATGCATCAATTAGCACCATGAAATATTGAAATGGTCCACATGGTGGGGTAATTGGCCCACATATATCTCCTTGGATTCTTTCTAAGAATGCAGGAGTCTCACTTGCAATTTTGCTTTTAGAAGGCCTGATAATTAGCTTTCCAAGTGAGCAAGCAGTGCAATTAAAATCATTGGTTGAAAGAACCTTAATGTTCTTTAGTGAGTGCCCAAGTGAGCTATTTATGATTTTGTGCATCATCACAAATCCTGGATGACCCAAACGGTCATGCCACAATGTGAATACAGCTTGGTCATTCGACCTTTTACTAGCTGTTGCATTGACCTCAAACGGATAAATATATGTATGGTATAATCCGGAGGTTTGCGTTGGCATCCTTTCAAGGATTTGTTTATGGCCAAATTCATGTTTTATGATGCACAAATATTCTCTCCCATTTTCATTCATGGTTTCCATATGAAACCCATTTTGACGCACATCTTTAAAGCTCAGCAAATTCCTTCGAGATTTGCTCGAGTATAGTGCATCATTTATCACTAACTTCGTTCCATTGGGGAGTAGAACGAGGGCTCTTCCAGAGCCTTCAATGAGTTTCAACACACCGGATATTGTAGTAACATTGCCTTCAAAGGCCTTTAACTTTGTGAAGTATTCTCTACTTCTTAATATGGTGTGTGTCGTCGCACTGTCTAGAAGACATTGCTCTTTCCCATTGTGCTTCACCTTAAGTGAGCTCATGTTCTATGCATACAAAGAAGCATGATTAAGGCATTAATAATACAAGCTTCATATATTTCACAAGGATAATTATATTATACAAAGCCTATTATACATAGTCTATTATACAAAGCTTATTATACAAAGCCATGCGAGATTTAAAGTGAAGAACAAGCATAGAAGATACTATAATTATTATACAATAACATGGAAGATAGTAGATTTATTTAGATGCTAGTCATCTAAGCATCAAAGCAAAAGTCATCGCCATTGTCATGGTTAAGGAAGTCGTTAACATCCAAGCTAGTCACTGGTGACCTATTCCCACCATTATTTTCAATGTAATTGGTCTCGGTAGCCTTTTCTTTATCTTTCTCGGCTTTGTATAGCTTCACTAGATGTGGAGCTGTACGGCATACCTTTGACAGTGACCAGTCATGCCACATCTATAACATGTGGATCTAGCTTTTGGAGAGGATCCTGATGGACCCGTCAGGACCTTTTGCTTCGCATCCCCCTTGTAGCCATGGTTATCATGGTGGTTATCATGGCCTTTGTTGTAGTTTCGACCACGCTTATTACCACCACTACCACCACGGCTACCTCGGCTCCAATAGTTACCACGACCTCGACCACGCCTATTATTACGGCGTGATCGTTGCCCCCTTTCATTAGCGTTCCCATCATGGAACGCCCTTTTCATAGCATTTGCTTCTGGGGCGGGCGTTGAGCCCGTAGGCCTAAGGTTGTGGTTTCTCATTAGGAGCTCATTATTTTGTTCAGCAACCAACAACACTTTCAACAACTCAGAGTATTTTGTAAACTTTCTCTCTCGGTACTGTTGTTGCAATAAAATATTGGAGAGATGCATAGTGGAGTAAGTTTTCTCCAACATTTCGCCTTGTGTGATCTCTCGACCACATAGCTTCAACTGAGATGTGATCCTGTGGATCACACTATTATACTCAGTGATGGACTTATAGTCCTGGAACCTTAGAGTGTTCCATTCGTATAGTGTTTGTGGAAGCAAGACCTCCTTTTGATGGCCATATCGCTCTTTCAAAGCATCCCACAAATCCTTTGGATCCTCCACAAACAAGTACTCGGTTTTGAGACTTTCATGAATGTGGTGGCGGAGGAACACAATGGCTTTCGCCTTTTCTTGTGGGGTAGTTGTATTCTTATCATCGATTGTTTTCTCAAGGCCATTTGCCTTGAGGTGAGCCATGACATCAACCTTCCATTCGAGGTACTTTTGGCCCGACAAGTCAAGGATGTCGAACTCCCTTTTGGCGATGTTTGCCATTAGCTACTATGCATAAGAGATGTACATTAAACAATATTGTAATTTATGAATCGTGCATGGGAAGATTGAAGCAATTAATATAGCATGCATGTAGATGATATGCATATTAGATAGATAGTGTATGCAACACAAAAGTAAATCAATGTAGGCATAGACAATATCATAAGACAAAAGTAAAAATGTAGACATAGGTAATACTGTAAGACAAAAGTAAAGAATCGTACGAAGTATAATTTAACAATTTTAAAGCCTTTAGAGTTTCAAAGTCCTTAGGTCCTTAAAGTCCAAAATGTCCGAAAAAGGTCCTTAAAGTCTTTAGAGTCCGAAACAATTCGGTTCACCCTTTACTCATCCTTTAAATCGTTCACTTTTTCACTTTCTTATCTCCTTCTTCCTTCTCCATTTTCGATCTCCACCACCACAAAAAAAACTCTCTCGATTTTTCCATGGCCGACGACGAGATTATGCGTCGTCTTAGGGCCGGAAATCAAAGGTTTATAATCGAGCTTTTCATTTGCCTTGTTCTAATCGTGGTTACAAACATCATTCTCATAATCGTTTTGCTTAAGAGTTGTTTTCAAGCCGGTCGGTGAAAAATTAGGATTTTCAAGGAGAAATCAAGTTAGTCAACAAGTGAGGTAAGCAAATCTAATTCCTTGTTTTTATCTTATGTAGATCCAAAACATGTGATTATTTTTGGTAAAGAAACGTTTGAGATCTAGGAAGGGAAAACGAGTTTCTGATATAGAAGATCCCAAAATGGGCGACTATAGAGCATACTCCTCAAAACAAATTTTGTAAATAAATTTCTTGTATGTTTAAGATTAAGAAGAGTTAGAGTTGGTACCTTAGTACTTAGGAAGCTCGGTTGGTAATTAGAGACTCGTGCTGATAACGTGTTATGAAAAGATTAAGACTAAGGCACTCTAATCTTCTTGAAAGAAAACACTTAAACAAACTTTGGAAACACTCTTTATTATTGGAAGGGAGAGAGGGAGAGTAAGAACTTTAGAGATGTATTTCTTACTCTAGTTTGGTGCAAATTTTACAATGGTAGATGACCTCCTTTTATAGAAGAAAGTGAGGTAAAAAACCTAGGTTAATTTCCATGATTTAACCATGGTAATAAGGAGGTGAAGAAGGTGAATAATTCACCTTGTACAATTTACCTCCAATCATACATAATACAAACAATACATGTTCAATCATCTACTCATACAAATAATGGAGATTTAAGAAGGTTAACTTGTAGAGGTGTTTAAAAAGGGGTGATTAGTAGATGATGTAGATTATGGCTATAATCATGCATTCATAACACTATACAATTAATGGGAAGGGTCAGCTAGTGCTCGCTTAAAAAATACAAGCAAAATTCTTTCGGTACTCCTCAAATTTTGACGTTTCCTTTTGGTATCTAAGAAAAAAAAGTATTCACTTTGGCACCCATATACTTTGTATAAAGTTTTTCGCATAAACCTAATTACAAAAACGTTTGAAATTCCGTTAAATTTGACGGCTTTCTCCATTTTCGTTTAAAAACAAAACAAAATAAAAAAGCAATTTCGAAATGAAATTAAAAGCAAACACAAATAAGAGTAAAAAAAGGAAGAGTTTGGTTCGGGTATAAACAAGCCTTAGAGTGTAAAATGAGAAACAATCTCATCAAATAAGAAAATAAGGAAAAGGGTAGATAAGGTGGTATTTTTGTAAATAAATGGATTTTGTCCGAGAAGGACGAAAATTCCCCTAGTGAACAAAACCCTAATCTCCACTCAAATCTCTCATTCTCACGTACCAGATCTAGATCTGCGATTTTTCATTCCACCGGCGATTCCGATCCGGCGAGCTCGTCACCACCTCTCCTAGCCATTTCTTCCTCCGCCGTCGCGCGTCCTCCATCGCCAGATCTCTGAGCGATTTTGCGGCGTCCGGCGTTCGCACCGTCGCTCCTCACCGTCGCTCGCACCTCCGTCGCGAGCTCTTGCCGTATGTCGCTCGCTCCGCCGACGCTCGCACCTCCGTCGTGAGCTCCCTCCGACGCGACCTCCTCCATCTCTACCAAATCCGTCACGAGCTTCCTCCGACGCGAGCTCCTCCCTTCGTCCCGAGCCAGATCTCCCTCCGCCGTCGCGAGCCAGATCTCCCTCCGCTAGACATGGCGAAATTAGGTTTGTGATTTGAACTAAGACATGCTTTCGAGTTGGATTGAGACATGCGATTTTGAAATTAGGTTTTTGGTTTGTGATTTCGAAATTAGGTTTATTATGCTGTTGTTGGATTGAGTTATTGTTGTTCTTGTTTTGCTGTTGTTGTTGTTACGCACTCGAATTGTGCTGATTATGCATTCGGTTTCTAATTCTTCGAATTGTTGTTGATTTGTTGTTGTTGTTCTTCGAATTGTGTTGATTTGTTGTTATGCATTCGGTTGAGACATGCATTTGAGTTGTTGTTGTTGAGACATGTGCATTCGGTTTCTGATTCGTCGAATTGTGCTGTTATGTTGTGGGATTGTGCATTCGGTTCATTCAGAATCACTTGTAGGTTCATAAAGGAAAAATGTCCGCTAGCCACTTTTCCCAATTCCTTGTGTTGGATTTTGACATTTGCTTGATGGTTCATGATAGTTTCATTGTTGTTCATGGTTGTTCTGGCTATTGATGTGCAAAAATTAATGGATTGGTAATTCTTGAACTTTGTGGTGTGGCTGTTTGGTTCATGCTAGTTTGAGTTTTCCTTCCCTCTCCATAAGTGTTTGGTTTGGCTGTTTGGATAGGTACACTACAAGAATCCAATACAGAAGAAGATTGTTGAACGAGAGAAGTTCGAAGCAAAATGGCACAAGATGACCGGCAAAAGAAAATTCAGTCTCCTACAAAAAGAGGTTAATGAAATCATATGTTTACTTTGGGTTCATGCTCGTTTTTCATTAGGTTCATAGGATTTGTTGATATGGTTCATGAAAAATTTGATTTCATGGTTCATGAAAAGTTTGGTGCATCATCTTATCCCAGTTCATAATTTTATACTTCGGGGTTCATGGTAATGCATTTTTAGGTTCATGAAAAAAACTTACTAAACCTTAATTACTAGTTTCCAATTCTTTTGCGTATAATGCACTTGATGAGTTTATTATGTGACAGTTCATGCTCGTTTCCATTACGTTCATAGGCTTTGATGATAACTTTGTTCATGAAAACTTTGTTGCATCATCTTATTACAGTTCATAACCGTATATTTGGGGGTTCATGAGTATGCACTCTTAGGTTCATGAAAATCTCATTAAACCTTGCTTTTGCGTATGACAGGCTTGAAAACAAGGAAGAATGTTGGACAGACACGCCAAAGTCCTCGCCTAAAGAAAATGCTTAAGCTTTCAACTCCATTGACCGGTAGCTTGGAGTTGGAAGTAACTGAAAGCGAAGAAGAAGAAGAAGATCACCAAGAGGCAAATAATCAAGTGGATGTAGGTTCAATTGTATGTAGGTTCATGAAGTTTAAATCATCTAAAAGAAAACGTGTAAATCATGTAAAAGAAAAGAGTAGGGTTCAATTTTATGTAGGTTCATGAAGTTTAATTTTTCGGTTCACAAATTTGAATCACTTGGTTCATGAATTTGAATCACTTGGTTCATGAATGACAAAATGCTCATGTATGACAAAATGCAAAACATTTGTAATCAAAAATGTGTTTGGTTCATTGTGTTTAACTTGTCGGTTCATGAAACTTAATGAATTGGTGCATAAAACGAAAGGTGCGTTCAACTTTCATGAAGTATCAATCGGTTCATAAACGACAGGTGTTTGGTTCATAGGGTTCAACTTGTCGGTTCATGAACTTTAGTCATTCGGTTCATTTAATGTGAAACTGCATATAAGACGGCTTAATCCTCAAAAACACATAACAGCTACTAAAAAGAGAAGTATAGGGTTCATTATCTTCTACGCGATGGTTCATGAATGTGAATCACTTGGTTCATGTATGACAAAACGCGATAATTTAAACAGAACCTGCGCATCACATCCAACTCCGTTCGACGCTCTTTTATGTTTGCCCGTGTTGTTTTTCCCGTCCTTGAACCCTTGACGATTACACAACATATACTTGTGAAGGGTAGTCTTATCAGCCGAATCCGTACGAGAACCACCATGACGGACATCAAAACCACAAATAGAAGCATACCGTGTGTAAAAGGATATGCCCTCATCCAAAGTGATAAGTGGAGAATGTAGGCATCACTATCGTTGCCATCATCACCCAATGGGGCTCCACTTATAGTACTTACATCATTGTCATTCAATGAAAGTCCATCGGTACTAGCATCACCATCCGAATGAGAAATGTTAGGATGGCCGGAACTTGATGACAACCTACAAAAGAAACGTAAAAGCTATGAGTGAAACAACATGACAACACACTACAAATGGGCAAATACGGGTATTCTTTTGGTTCACAAAGAGTATCGGTATGGTTCATAAACTTTGGAGTAAAGATTCATTGGAATCCATTGAACGGTTCATGTAAATTTAAGCACGTTGGTTGAGGCATTTTGTCGAACACATGGTAGGCAATCGGGCAAACGTACTTAATCCGCTTCTATGGTCAATCGAAAACTTCAAAATCACTTTCTAATGCAATCAAATCATGTAAACACCAATCATACACCCAATCTTATGTCAAATTCACAAGTTCTCAGTTATCTTGCTCAAGGAAAACCTAAAACTAGCAAAGCATAAATTCTCACTTTCAAAAATCACAAATCGTTACCTATATCCATAGAAGCAATTGAACAAGAGCCAAAGGACGAAAATACAGTTGAAAAACAATCGAATTTTGTTGGAGAAGAGAGCCGAAGAGATCAATGAACAATTCGCCAAAACAAACGCTCTGTGCGAGCGTAGAGAAACAAGGGGGAGATCGATGAACAGTACAGCAGGGCAAAAAGACGAAAATGCCCTTCCCAGTTAAAAGCAAGGGGGGGCTGCGTGTTAAAATCAGTCCATTGATTTGCCCAGATCTAACGGCCATATGGTGTTCGCATTTTACACCGTATGAGCTGTTCTCACTTGATCGCGAATCAAAAAAGGAATTCTCTAATTATTGACCAAAAAGAGAATTCTCCAACTTCACTTATAGGAGGAGAGCTTGAACTACGAGCGACAACTAGTGTGGCGCGGCTATGAGGATGACTGGAGACGACTGACCGACGAAGAGGAAGAATCCCAACAAAGATGGAATTGGAAGAAATGAAGGATCAGAAACACTAGTCCAATGAAGTTTGAATTCGAAAACGATATGATTCCTCTTGAGGTCCGAATTTGATTTCCAATTTGGGTGATTAATTGAGGTTTAATTAGGGTTTCAAGATAACTTTGAAATTAGATATCAGTTTTGATTAGAATCAAACTATGGATATTTGAAGCTTGAGTGAAGCTTGGGATTGAATATTGATTTATGCATGATAATAAAGGTACACAATTTACAACTGAAGTCCTATTTTTTTCAAATTCCCTCTCATTCTCTTGATTTTACACGAGCGCTAAAGACACTAATATACCTATTTCAATCTTTAATTCCAACAATATACCCCTCTATATTAATTTGGCCAAAAATAATTCACATACAATTGGACAAAAACACCCCATCACCTCCACTTCAATTTTCGTCAATTGTTCTTCAACCACCATATCTACGAATAATCCATCACCGCTATCGGACTACCATTAGCCCTTGCACCATCGTCGCCAGCGAACTACCATCGCGCTGCCTTAGCCCTTGCACCATCGCACAGCCATCTCACCATCACTACATCGGCTTCTCTCACCCTCGCGCCACAAAGCCTCCCTCGCGTCGGAGACCTTGCGCCGCCATCGCACCGCCCTCCCACCAGCGCCTCGCGCTGGCCACACGCCACCCTCCACCGCCTTGGTTGCGAATTGCCTTTGCGTAGATCTGCGAACTGCTTTTGGTTATCTTACATTAATTTTTTTTGGGTTTGTTACATTAAAAATTATGTAGAGTATTTTATGTAAGATAAGTCATTTATTATATTAATGTATTACATATTTTTTGTTTGTTACATCAAATTTTATATAGAATAATTTATGTATGTTAAAGTGTTACATCAAATTTTATGTAGATTTGATTTATGTAGATTTAGTCTTGTTTTCATAAGGTATTACATTACTTTATGTATAGTACTTTTATGTTACATTAATTTTATGTAGATTAGATTTTATGTAGATTACGTCATGTATCTTAATTTTTTACATTAATTTATAAAAAAAAGTGTTACATTAATGTTAAGTATTACATTAATTTTATGCAGATAAGATTTTATGTATCTTAAGTCATGTATATTCATGTTTTACATTAATATATGTAGATTGATTTAGTGTAATTTAATTTAATGTACGTAGAGTAATTTATGTAGATTAATTTAGTGTACATTAATTGTTACATTAATTTTATGTGGATTAGATTTAATGTATATTAAGTCATATATATTCATGTTTTAAACTACACAAATTTAATGTAACAATGTTGCACTACATAAAATTAATGTAGTAAATTTGCATTACACAAAATAAATGTAACAAGATTATCCTACATAAAATGACCCTACACAAATTATTTTTCAAAAATTTATCTAACGAGATTTATATGACAACATTATCGACCTTGAATTACTCGATCTACACAAAATGTACATAACAAATTGTCATTTAAAATAATAAACATAATCACTTTATTCAAATTTTTATGTAATTACATTTCTTTTTTAAGTAACAATATTGACACTCATCAAATTAACAGAACATATTTTATGTAATTATGTTACTCTTTAAGTAACAAATTAATGTAATGGGCTCAAAGGAAAAACAAACTTATGTAACAATATTGCCAAACCAAGTTATGGCGGTGGCTGTAGTCATCTATTAATTTCAACTAAACTAAACTAAATTTTAGGGGAGATCTTCCTTATTTTTATAATTGTTTTTTTATTTCTTAGTTTCAAATGATTATTTTTTCAAGAAATTCAAACTACAATCATTCATTTGCTAGCACGATTATGGCGGTAGTTGTAGTCATCTATTAGGGATAATTAACTTTTTACTAGAATTTAGGGGTAATTTGGTATTTTTAAATGCAATGATAGTTTTGGAAAGAAAATTAAGTAGGGGTATATTTTTGAAATTCATTAGTGAAAATAGGACTATTAGGGTATTCTTCTCTTTACACAATCAATCCATCTAGGATTAACACTAGCGGTACCCGTCGTGCCATGCACGACTATGACTCAAGCATCACATTTTAAAATTATTTTTATTATAAGTAAGATATTAATAAGTGAAAACATATAATAAAAATTTTAGGATATGAAAATATTTTTGTTTCTAGATAATAAAAGATTATTTTTCAGATTTGTACTACTACACATACCTGATTATGAAGCATATTCTAATTATACAACAGTTTAGTAAATAAAATTCACTTACTTTTTTATCCTCTAAAATTTGTCTCTAATGGTTATACATAGACCTGTCAATCGGGTCGGGTCGGGCGGGTTCGGGTCGGGTCGTTCCGGGTTCGGGTCGAGTTCGGGTTCGGGTCAATCGGGTTACGGGTCAAACTGGGTCGGGTCGCTTCGGGTTTCGGGTCGGGTCGGGTCAACCCAACGGGTCAAGAGTATCAATTTTTTGACCAAAATTTAAATAAAATATTATTTAAATAATAAAATGTAATAACAAAATATTATGTTTAAATATTTTAATAATAAAATATATCATAATTTTACAAAATAAACTTTATATATTGTAATATAATTAAAACCTTTTGGTGCACAATTACCCGTCAATCTGTCATTTCATTATATTAGAGTGTATTCTAAAATAAGTTTTCCGCCTTATAGATTTCTTGACCCAGCGGGTTGACCCTGACCCTAACCCAGAAACTTTCGGGTTTACCGGGTTCGGGTCCAAACTGGGTTTCGGGTTCAAATTTTCGGGTTGAAACCCAGAAATTTCGGGTCGGGTCGGGTCGGGTTTTCGGGTCGGGTCAGCTTTTGACAGGTATAGTTATACATATCACTATCCTTATTACCACAATTTTGAGATATTATAGGTCAATACAATATAAAATGAACTATTTTAACAGTTATTTAGAGATATAACTCAATATAATACTCCTTATTATTAAGTTAACTTAACATTTATGTATATATATTTTAAAAATAGGAAAAATATATCAATGAGTTTGCTATTTACATCTTATTGTAATAGTTAATTAATTATCCCTCCATTTAAATAAATTAGACATCCAACAAATTTAACTCACAATTTAAAGAGTTTACAAAAATATTTAATAAACCCTTAAATAGGTTGTTTTAATTTTTAAAATGTATAGTATATCTTGGTCGTATTAATTTTTTTAGATATCTTGATTATAATTGATTATTCCTTAAATTAGTTTTGGAGAAAACTATAGATATTGGTTATAAACTTTAAAGATATGAATAACAAAACCATAAACATATGGGGTAGAAATTAAAGAATATGGATCATGAAAAAAGGAAATAAGAAAAAGATATGGAAAGTTATTGTAACATCTTTTATTGGTTGATTTTTGTAAAAATAATTGTACAAAACGAAGAAGATCTAATATAATTAAACAAAAAAACAAAAATTATACTAAATCTTTCTATGATTATTTCAAATTTCCCAATATGTTCGTTAATTGAAACAAATATGTAAGGGATTTTGATTTGTATCTAAACTGCCAAAAAATCATAACTACTTTTCCTTTTATATCCAAATCTAATTCAAAAGTTGTAAATGATGTGGACAAATTTAAATGACATGGCTTAATTAAAATTTAACTATAATATGATGTGGCTTAATAATACAATGACACGTGTACAGATCCTATGTGGCATAATATAGAAGCGACATGTGGCAAATGTTGATGTGTCTTAATGTGGTGGTTTTAATCCTTAGTGCTTTTAAATATATATAATAGATTTAATGCACAATCTAACTGGCACGTGTTTGTATGTTTTCTGCTCCAACAAGAGATTTCTTTGATAAGAAATTGCAGGTAGTTCCACTTGATTGATTTGGAATGAATTTATGATTTTTTTATAATTAGGGTACGAGTTAAACTTTGCACAAAACATAGGTGTACCAAAAGTAATATGAATGTTTTTGGAACACAAAAAGAAAATGTCAAAAGATCAGGGATACCAAAAGGAATTTCCCAATAAATTAATCCACATCTCTAACTTATTAGAGTTATTGCTAGTTGTGATACACACTTTTAATGTTGTAACCCGATTCATTTAGAAGATAATGTGTCAAGGGCAACCGCCCTCGAGGAATTCCGTCTAAGCTGACTACTTCTCAGTTCTCAGTTTCTCACACATCATGGGGGCAGCTGCGCCCCTAAATCCGCCGCTGTTTATAGCACATAGGCATGTCCATCAAAAAACGAAGGACATTTTTTAATTGTTCAAAGAAAATTAGTAAATTTATTCAGATTGTCCGATAAAAAATAATGAACAATTTTGAGTTTTCAATTAGTTTACTAACACACCTGGCATTGTCCATTCATTTTTAGTGGACAAATTTAAGATTGTTTGCATCAAATTAATGGACAAACTTTTATTGTCCACTGGATTATGATGAACAACTATGGTTTGTCTATTAATGGACGGCTGTTGTATTAAAAAAATATGTTATCAAAAATTTCAAACCGTCATAATCAATATACTTTCTTGTTAAAACAATTGATTTTCATTTTTAAAAGGCTATAAATTAAACTTCTTATATAATTTTGTTAATAAATTTGAATTATTTATAAAAATTGATTTGATTTAAATTCTTATATTACGAAAAACATAAAAGAATTGAGAGAGAAGGAGTGGGGAGAGAGGAGGGGCAAAGAGGGAGAAGAAGGAAGTAAAAATAAGAATGACAATTTTATAATTTTAGAAAACAAGATATTTGTACCATGCGCTATACAAAAATTAGAGGGTGCATTGAGAAAAATTGGCTCAATCAAAAGCACGGATTATTTCACTAAATTTGGGGAAAATCAATAGGTAAAATTGGTGAATTATTAGGATGTTTCTTTTTGCTTTACTCGATGTGCATAGCTTTTTCCCTACATTTTATCCATTCATGCTTAAATATGACAAATTTGTACTAAGGTTCAAACACTAAATAGTGGATGCACGTCCAAGGTGATAAACAAATAGCTAGTTTTAATGCACAAATAACTGCATTAGATGCACATTGAAGGCTAAATCGGCGCACAAGTGCACCTCCCTGTAATAAATGGGTAAATAATATAATTAGGGAATCAAAGGGGTATTTTGTGTAAGATCATGTAAACTATATAAGCCTAGTTGTATTGTGTGAGAGGATATCGATGAACATTGACATTTCTTAATCTCTATCCTTCGTTGAATCTACTTCTTTCCCTCTTCTTTCCTTCTCCAATCCTTCATTCTTTCCCTAATCTCTCTTCCTTCTTTCTTTTTTTTGGTCGAAGGAGAGGCTCTCTTCCTTCTTTCTAATCTTCCCTATTTCCTCTCTAATTCGTCGGGTCGTGACACTCCCTCAAACGCTTTTAAAAAAAAAGTGTGAATAAGTCGGAAAATATACACCCATGTCATTTTTTTAAGAAAGTCTAGGTTATAGATTATTACACTAATAATTATATATGCATGGTTTTAAATGACTCATTTAATAGTTTTAATGATCCGCTTTATTTCAAACTAGACATCTAATCCTGGCGTTGCTCGGGATGATTATATAGTATTATTTGGTAGCTTTGTATGATTTTTGTTTATATCTATGATTTCAATTGCTTTATTAGCATCAAATAAGTATAGAAGAAAGACATTATATTTAAACTTATTTGTTCAGGGAACCGCCTGCAACACTATTTCTTTTAGACCGATCGATATCGATCACATGGCGGAGGTTAGTTGAGTAGTTGTTAGAATTCGCTTCCAGTGTTGTTCTGGAGGTTTGGTTCATAACATTTTGGGTTTTAAAACTTTAAATATTGTTTCTCTCATTAAACGAGTTGGATGATTTCTTGTTTTATCGTCGTGCCCGCGTTGCATCCAAATGTACTTTAAATATTATTTCTTTCATTAAACTAGTTGAAAAAACTAGCTTGGTGTGCCTCGTGAGGTATACTACTGAGTAACACCTTGTCAAAAGGATGAGATATTACAACAAATTAGGGTCTAAGGTCTTGATTTTTTGATGTTAGATTTAGAGTCTAGAGTTTGGGGTTTATGCTCTAGGTTTGGGTTTATGGTATAAAGTTTAAGGCCTAGAGATATGGGTCTAGGGTTTATGTTACGGTTAGGTTTAGGGTCCAAAGTTTATAAGGTAGGAGTTTTGTGTTTAGCTAGGGTTTTGGATTAAGGGTTTAGGGTTTAAGATTAGGGACTAGGGTATAGGGTCTATGATTTAGAGTCTAGGGTTAGGATTTAAGGTTTAGGGTTTAGAGTATAGGGTCATGATTTAGGGTTTGAGGTTTAGGTTTATGGTCTAGCGGTAGGATTTTAGGGTCTAGGGTTTATGGGTTTAGGGTGTAGGGTCTAAGAATTAAGGTTTAGGGTTTAAAGTTTAGGGTCTAAGAATAAAGGTTTAGGGTTTAGGGTATAGGGCAAATGTTAAACCCTAGACCCTAGACCCTAAACCCTAATGGTTCTTGCATACTACTAAATATTTATATGAAATTAACTATAACTATTAAAAATATTATTAAATTGGTAATTTGTTTTAAGTCAATACTTATCTATTGGATTATTAAATAAAATAATTCTTCCATACAACTAAATATTTATATGAATTTTATACTGTCAACTTTTTATATATTACTATTTTTATTAGTATTTCAATAGGAGGATAGTAAACAAAAATGTATTCAACATACTATTTTAGTAAAATAATGATGTGGTATATATATAGTGGTAGAATTTGCTACATTTGATGGTTATTAAACTTTCTTATAATTAAAACAATTACGAAAAATATAATGTAATTTTTAGAATAGATCTATTTATCAATTAGGAGGGTATAATAATGAGATTTATATTTATAATTATGGTATAAAGTATAGTATAAAATAATAATAAACATTATAGTATAAAGTAATAATAACAATATAATAACAATACTATATTAGATTGAACATGATACAATTTAAGTAAAGAGAATTTAATTTGAGACATTTAATGCGAAAAAATAAAACTTTACATGTAGATAGATAGATAGATAGATAGATAGATATGATAGATAAAATGAATAATAACATACTAGCATGTACTCCGTATAATATATAAGATGAAGGAATAAATTGAAGTGAGAAATTAATGCCAAAAAGTTCCAAGTTTACATGTAGACAAGATAAGATGAGCCACTTTTAATTCATTAGCTAGATTTGCTTATCCGATGAACAAACCAATTGACTAAGTATTTTTCACCTCGTCTAGAATTAGTTTCCCGATCTGCCACCGGATACAGTCAGGAAGATCTCCTAACAAGTGGAGCCGCAAAGGAAAAGAAAATGGAAAAGAGGCCGACTTGAATCTCTTAATCACTCTCTTTTAGTCTATACAACTCATGATCAAACGGGCACCAAAACAAATCCAAAAGGGTGGAAACGATAACCTTAGATGCATTAATGCGTTATTTCTTATAACTTGGTTGGATCCAATTCGATCTTTTCTTTGGTGGGTTCAATTTGCCATGAGTGATATCTTTGACATGTGTTCGTTTCCCATATGACGTCTTGAAACTAAAGTATAAAAAGCTAAAGGCAATCGAGTGTGAAAACGTCTCTTATCTAAAAGCGAGTGTGAAAACAACATTTCTGATCGGATGTGTAGTCCATAGAGAGGTCCTTATGTAGAAACAAAAGTGCAATAGAGGCATGGAAGTTAAAGAGGAGGACCATTGAATTAGGCATTCCTCCAAAAGGGCGAATGCGTTATCTAAGCCCTTTTGACTTTTAAGGGTTATCATTATATTGTTGTGAGGGCCACATTTGCTTTTGGAGATCCAATATCACACTATAAAAAGCCTTTCAAATGGGCAAGTTTTTTTCATAGTAGAGAAACAAAAACAAAGGGCCACATTAATTAGCTTGAGCCTATTCATCGATATACGAAACATGGCAAAGAGAATTTGTCTCCATTTGCTCACGATCATGCTTATTGCTTGCACTCTTCTTGGCACATCCCTTGCAATTCCGTTGCCAAGTACAAATCCTCTAAGAACCTTATAAAATTAGAATTCATTATTTACTTTTATGTACTATGCTATATACTATTCTAATTTGTTTCTTATGATCAGTATATTAATCTTGATTTTCATCTAGGGACAAGACAAGTGATACTTACAAGGGAAGCGGCTTTTGCTTCCAACAACAATATCAACCAGGTAATATTTTTTTTAAACATAACTTCTCTATATATTACTGTAGTTTTTTGTAAGCTCATGACGTACTAATTGTAATTGGTTCCTTGTTTTAGATAAAACATAAGACGATGGAGAAGATGATGACAGAGATCGAAAATGAAGTCGTCGTCAAGGGAAGGATGGATGTTGAGTTAACTGATTACTCGCCAACGGGGCCCAATCCGTACCACACTCCTAAGCCTCCGCGCGGCTAACTAGTTCAATCAAGATCGATGCTAATCAAGCTAAGATTGATTAATACGTACTAGTCACCAGGGGCACGTACAAGGATTCGGGCCCTATTATATACTTGAATGTAACGCGACTATATATAGATACTTTTTTAGTTATAGTATATATAGTGTAATGTGCTGTGATAGCTAAGAAGTTTCTTATAACATGTATGTAGTTGATAAATATGGTTCAGTCATCGGTTCTGCATGCATACTTACGTGCTCATGCATCCCTGATCAAACCTAACATGTCAAAGGCATTGAAATTAAACTATATTATGCACCAATATAATTAAGGTTTTCTTCTATGGGTTTCGATTCTACGTCTGAGTGTTTTGATATTTTAAAGCAACAACTCGTAGCATGTGTTGAAACCGGTGGCGGAACCACGGGTTAGAGGGGGCTAATTAATTAAATAGCTTAATCTATAATCGTTGAAAAAAGTTTGAAATTTGATCAATCTGTTAATCATTAAAACTTGAAATAAACTCGAAGTGGATTTGAGTTTATTTCAAGTGAAAACTATAAGGTATGGGAAAATAAAAATTCTCCATATGTAAATCAAATTAAGTTGAAAACTATAAGGTAAACCTCTTCCAACGATGATATGGTTTCGGCAAACCGCTGGTTCCAAACCAGCCCTCTATAAACAATTATAGAAATTATACCAAAGCATACAAAAGAAATACAAATCAAGCTAAATGTTTATATATAATATCCAAAATAAAAGTTATATGTCAAAAGAGGTAAAATATATTTGAATTTAACAAAATTATTTTGTTAAAAAATAAATAAAAGACAATTTTTGAATTTTTAAATTTTGACCGGTTCTAGAACTGGAACCTGAACCGGGTGAAACCGACATCAGAACCGGTCCGGAACAGGAAAACCAACCTCGTAACCGGCCCAGATTCGGAAAACCAGTCAAGAATCAGTTCTGAAACCGAACTCATTTCTAGTATAAGGTGACCGAACAAGCACTTAGGAGTTAACAGGAATATGGTAGCAAGCATGCAAATACATTGATCAGATAAAGAAAATGGAACTTTATCCAAAACGTATCTTTGAAAGCTAGGATGCATCATGATCAAATGCTTGTCAATTTGTCATGCTCAATCTCAGCATACATATTACGGACAGCTGACTTGGAAAAGCTAATGAAGGCAGGCCCGCCCTATATACAACTATATGCATGTTAGTGGAGATCGAAAGTGGGAATCAAGTGTGAGCCACTATTGATCTTATCGTCCCGTCCTAATTATCTTATTTCATCACGCACTTTTGCTTTGAATTTGTTAATGCACATCGATCCTAAATTTTTTACAAAAAGCCTTTCACTAAGATATATGTACAATATATGCAAGGGATTTAATCATATGACAAAGAAAATTTAGGAGAGAAGTGAGCATAGATCCAACTATTTGATCGCATTACAATAAAGTCTAAAGTTGCATGAGCTTGTAGGAAAATGATTTTAACTTCTAATGATGTAAAATGTGACGAATGACTCTGTCTTTACTTTTAACTTAATTACGACTTTTCAAATTACATTAATGTGTATTTTTAATTAATATGAACGTGCATATTTTATACATCTTCAATTAAATTATTTGTGATTTTTCAAAAATAACATAATTGTGACTTTTAAATTAATAACATGATTGTGCTTTTTAAATTAATATCAAATTCTATTATAGGGTCTTTTTTTTTGTGTTTATACCAAATAAAAAATGACAATTTTAAAGGGAACCCGACTCAACCTACACGTTCTACTCAAATAGAATTTGAGAGATCAAGATAAGGATGTCATAAATTTCTACTTATACAAGTTCTATATAAGTCTATTAATGATCGAGCTGACTTCTTTCAATTTTGTGATTCAATTGACCCCTAGATTGAGTAAATTTTACAATGGGGTCAACTGAATCACAAATTCACAAAACTAGTTGAAGACCCGTACAATGTACTGGTAATGATCATTTTTATCTCATATTCATATAAATTATACTCGTATGAGGATATTTTAATAATTTAAGATATAATTTATACACAATCCCTTCAATCCTAATTATGTGTGTAAAATATGTAGAGAGATGCTAGTTAATATAGTTTTCCATTTTGATATGTGATCTAATTATAGTACACAATCCTTTCAATTTTGGACTAATAATTTTATTTTGTTAATAATTGTTAAAATAAAAACATTATTTTATTCAACGTTGATGAGGTGGCACAATTTTTAACAAAGATATAGGTTCCGCTTTATACTGTATTATACTCCATCCGTTTCACAATAAGTGTCGTTTTAACTTTTAACACAGTTTTTAAGAAAAGCAATCATTCACTTTAAACTTTACAACTTTTTCTTAATCTTACCACTCATTACATTTTTTTGGCCAATGTATGAACAACTTTAGTCAACAAATACACATTCCAATAAAAATTATCATCATTCACCCCTATTAAATCACTTTGAAAACCTAAAACGACACATATTATGAAACAAATTTTAAGTGCTAAAACGACACTTATTATGAAACGGAGGGAGTACTAGATTGAAAGAAGTCAACTCGATCGTTAATAGACTTATAGATCGAATTTATTCATGCTTTCATGCACACATATTATTCATTAGTTTGTAGTTGGAAACATGCATTAACAAAAAACAATTTGCACCCTTATATGATGAAGAACATGCATCACGGCAAATGACACTAACGGCTAAAGACTTTACATACAACACAATCTTACGTGCACGATTTCTATCATAGGCGACCCATAACCCTTAATGGGTGCTCATTTGGAGCGTTATACATTACAACTAGCATACATCCCGGCCTAGTAAAGGATTTATAAATTTGCCAACTTCTCTATTGTCATTATTTACACAAACTACTTGATCAAAAAAAATTATTTACACAAACTAGCTTAATTCCGTCTTTTCATGTACGACTATTTTCTCAAATATTAAAATTATTGTTAAGTATAGTACAAATAACATATTCATTTGAAAAAAATATAATATAAATTTTGGATAATAAGATTAATCACCCGTAAGTATTGTTGTGACATTTTTAATCATAATCGCTTATATAAACTCAAGTGCGCGCATATTTCATTATTTGCTATTATTTTCCAATATCACAACTAAATATGTACTATATATTTAGTTTTTTCAATACATAAGTTATTTTTATACTTAAAACTACTACTTGAATATACCATAAACAAGTATTAGACACTTAAGATTAAACAATTTCATCAAACCAAGTTTTAATTTGTGTATTATCTCTCATCTTTAATTTTATATTTAAAAAGATCAAAATCATACCACAAAAACAAGATTTGCCCAGGAAAATCCCGTCTTAGAGGGATCTGGGGGGTTAAGATGGGGGCAATCCAGACCTAGATGAAATGCGTTCAATACAACTCAAGAGCCAAGAACCAAAAGCACTCAAAAAAACTACTAAAAAGGCTACAAGAACAGAAAAGAAAAGGACAAGACAAGATACGAACAAGAGACTCGAACTAAAACAAAAAAACCGACTAATTGAGAAAACATCGACCAACACAAGAGTAAAAGGCTCCACCATCTGGCTTGTTGTCTAACACTGTTATCTTCTCTCGCCATCTCTCTCTACACAGTGCCATGTCCGCAAAGATCCCTAACAAGCTGATATCCTGCTTAATGTTATCCATCCAGCGCTTTTTTGGGCGACATCTATCCCTCCGGCTTGCTCCTAAATCCAACCGTCGCACCTCCTAACTGTCGCATCTGAGCTCCGCCTCTGAACACGGCCAAACCAACGCATTCTCGCTTCCCGCAGTTTGTCTCCATTGCTAGCCACCCCGAGCTTGCCTTTGATCTCTTCATTTCTAATCTTTTCCATCCTAGTCTGGCCACACATCCATCTAATTAAGCATTCTCATCTCTGCGACTGCAAGCTTTTGCTCTTGAGCCTTCGTCGTCGGCCAACATTTTGCCCCATAGAGAATCGTAGACCTTATAACAGATCTGTAGAACTTTCCCTTGAATTTTAATGGAACCTTCTTGTCACACAAAACCCCTGAAGCCGCCCTCCACTTCTGCCAACCTCTCTGAATACAGGACATAACATCCTCATCGATACACCCGTCCCTCTGCAAAACTGAACCCAAGTACTTGAAAATTTCCTTCTTCGCAACCATCTCCCCTCCCAGTAACACTTCACTCCGGCTCAATCTCCCGACCAAAAGAGAACTCCACGTATTCTGTCTTTTTTCTAAGAATACCAAAATCATCCTCATCAAAATCTTACCACATAAAAAGGAACACAATAAGAGGGGACTTGAATTGATAAAATATAGTTTCATAAATTGCTTGATCGTATTTGTTAGTAGGTATTTCTTTTTTCTAAAAATGATGTCAAATACAAAGTGATAAAGAAGAAAAAATACATACCGTTAATATTATTTGACCCAAAATTGAGACAATATTAATATTGGAAAGATAAAAAGATAGACTTAAAGCGACAAAAAGTCGGGAGATGCTATGCATCACACTCTTTTACTATACATCACACCCTAAAATTACCTTAATACCTTTCTTCTTCAAATAACAAAAAATGGGAAAAATAGTATATGAAGATATCTCATAAGATTTTTGCCAGTAATAAACATATTTGCTAGACTTTGCCATATCAACCATTTTTTGAAAATAAAGAAAATGAATTTTTTTCTAAAATAATAATTCCCAGTAATTTAGCTAAAATTTTCTAACCATGTACTTTTAACTTGCAATAAAAAAACAAAAATAAAAAAGGACCCAGTGATAAACAAAATATTTAAAAAATGAAGGAATTGCCCCTTTAAAAAAACCACCTAAAAATAACAATCCTCTAACTTTGATGCTAACATAGTAACATTCAACAATTTATTAAAAAAAATTATAACATATTTTGCAAACTATTCAAATCTTCTTCAACGTAATGTTTTAGTAGCAAAATTTAAAGCTAAATTATTAGGATTATTGAAAAAAGGTAAACCCTCATTGAATAAAAGAAATGTTTACATAAATCATACTCCATATAATAACCATATGTAGGTAATTTATTTACGGCAAGTTATATCTAGGAGATTTTATAGGTAAAGATTGAGTAGATTTCCATATGTTTTATAGCCATATGATATGATAGATTGTTTTTTCTAAAATTAGATCAAGGACTCTATCGGAAAAAAAATGATAAAATGTGAAGACAAATTAAAATATAATGTGAAGTTTAGCGGCTATGAAAGTATATTATGGAAACGTACTAAAATGGCAGAATATAGATAATTAATAAGAAAAAAATATTAGAAAAAAATATTTTTAAATTGATCTCTTAAATGTGTGGTGGGTCACAATCGACATGATGAGTTAGAATCAGTCGAATTTTATAAAATATATATATTTATGGATATCTCATTACTGACGTACATAAGAACGAGTTCAATTCAAATTCAAAAAGGTTGCAAGGAAAAGATAACTTAATTATACTGATCATGTATATAACCCATCCACTTCCATAGGGTGGGTTCTACTTGCCATCCATTAATTAGTGATCTTAACTTGACATATGTTCATTCTCCATTAAGTCTTCAATTGAAGTAGTGAACTAATTAAAAGCTTGATATATAACAAAAAAAATAATCAAAGGCTCTTGATATTGATGAGAAGATACAAGCTAGTATAGTGCCTTTCCTATTCAGTATTCACTCTTATCACTCATGATGAGTGGAAAAAACAAAAACTTGATATATTACCACTAAATTTGAAGCTGAGTTGTCAATGTAGCAGGCCTTTTTCTTACTTAAACTATAAGGCAGGGCAACGATAAATGGTGATCTACAAGTCCATTTTTGCACTTGAGGATGCATTGTCTGTCGTCACATTAATATATATAAGCACATATGATGAGCTTACTTAGAGGTGACAAATGAAAAATGGCTCAAAGTTATCTCCATTTGCTTACCATCATGCTAGTTTGCACTCATATTGTCACATCCTCTTCAATTCCGTTGTCAAGTAATAATTGATCATTTCACAACTACTTATTTGATCTTGATTATATTCTCTATACACGTACATATTTATCTCTCACCACATGCAGGGTTAACGCACAAGAGTTTAGCTAATTCTAACAGCTTGAACCAGGTAATTAAGTGTCTCTATATGTATTCTTCAGAAGATTAATCTTTCTTCATGGTTACGGAATCGTATCGAATTCCATGGTACATATATTATCAGTTTTGTTTTCTTAATTTGGTTTAATCAAATGAAGCAGAAAACACCGGATCTGGTCGAGAAGATTGAACATGTAATGATCATCAAAGGGAGGATGGATGTTCAATTAGAGGATTATCCAGAAACAGGGCCTAATCACCACACTCCACCGAGTCACTAATTTCAATTAAAATGTTACTTAATCACCTAGATTAATAGTAATAATAGCCGTTAGGCTAGCCATTACTATGATTAAACCTACCTTATCTATCATGCACACTAGGTGGCTGAAGCAATGTAACATGTGTTCATTCTACATCTACCTAGTTTCCAGTGTTGTAATGTGTTGTGTAATAAGAAGCTTGTTTAATTAGCATGTGAACTTGCATGTAGTTATACTGGTGCAAGGCCTCATCAGAGAGGAAATTGGATTTGCTTAAATCCATCTCCAGATCATGTTTAAGATTACTAATATATATGTGCAAGCAATGTTATTGGTATAGTCCTTATTGAATACTTATGCATGACTAAGCAACAAAATATACGTAAGAAAATATCTAATTGTGCATGGAAAGGTCTTGAAAGTTTTGACTGAAGTAACTTAAATATACAAATGCAACCAAACAAAAGAAGAAAATTAGGGTACGTGATAGTGGTTAAACAGTGAGCATGCTTGTAAAAGTGATAATTGAATGAGAGGAATTTGTATTTCTTTACATTCAATTCAATGAAGGGCAATATATAGTACAAGAGTGCTCTCTCCTAAAAGGAGAAGATCATATTTGCTACGATTACAATCAAATCAGATCAAAACTGTTATGGAAATAATATACAAAATATGCTTAATACAAATATTCTAATAATGCTAAAATAGCTTATAAAGGAAAATGCAGCTTTACCCAATGCACATAGCTTTGGAAATGTGAAAGGATGTCCGAAGTAATGAAGATGCAAGAACATAAGATAATTCACGGCTATGACTTTAAAAAAAGAAAGAAAAAAGGTTAAGGCAAGCACGTACTATACAAGTACTATATAGTAGTGAAAAAAGTGGGAATCAATTAAGTGTAAACCACTATTATCTTATTTATTAGCTTAGCCCGTCTTACCACGTACGACTATGTCTTAAATATTAAAATAATATTGAATACATTATATTATTGAATTTCTACACATTTGATTCCATATTATAGGAGAGATTGTATAAATAGATATTATTTGGATAATTTATAAATACAGGGTATTATTTTGATAGATTATGGATATAGATATTATTTTGATATACTAATCTATAGTAATTAGATAAAGACATCTTTTTAGGATAAATTTAGATTGAATAGATAGATATTATTTGGATAGCTTGTAAATATAGGATATTTGTTTAGTAGATTATGGATAGAAATATTATTTTGATGTATTAACATATCGCAATTTAGTAAAGACATATGAAATTATTTTAATTCTAAAATTAATAAGGATATAAAATTGTTAAAATATAATTAAATTATAATTAATTTAAAATATGGTGGGACCAGAACTAACGTGGAGGCTCGAAAGGCCGGTCTTGACTTTAATATATAGTATTGATATATATTGATTTTGTATTTGTATTTGTATTTGTAATTAACATTTTTGAAAAGGATTAACACTTTCACATTTAGGATTTTGAGATTTTTTCCTATGAAAAAAAAATTTATATTGTATGGAGTAATATATATAATTTTATTATGAATGGCTAAAAAATTGAGATAGTAATTTATTGGGGTCCAAAAATATTGTACTCCCATTTCTAGGTAAATAAGTTATCCCTTTTCTCTTATATGTATTTTTTTTTGTTGAATTCTATTATATACATATTATTGTAATATTTTCAAGATAATAACTCAATGAATTTGATGTAAGATGCTAGGACTATAAAAACACAACAAAATTGATAGAATTGTCGGTTAAGAAAATAAAATAGCTAAATTCAAAATAATCGTTCAATTACCCGTTCAAATGACACATGTATATATCATATTTAAATACATTCCATTAGGCCATAAGTAATGTAATATTTACGTAAGTAGTTTAGATAATGAGTAAAAAATTATGATGAAAGATATTTTTGTTCAAAATTCCGTTTGTATCATGCGAGAACAGGTGCTCTTGAAATTTTTCATGTTATATATTTATTTAAAGATATTGTGCATTGATTCCACTTTCATGATTCCAAATTAAATCATTACTTTATTAAAGGAAAAATGACTTTAAATAATACCAAGTATCAGCATTGAACCAATAATAATACCAACTTTAAAAATTGTTAAAAGCTATACGAACTATTTAAGTATTAACCAAAAACGATACGAGGCTATTTTCCGTTACAATTTCCGGTTGATCTGCTGACATGGCAATCGGAAAAATGACATGGCACAATTATAATTTCCACCTTTTTTATATCTTTTTTTTCAACCCAAATCCAATTCCAACTAATTACTATCCAAAAAAAACAATCTAATTCAAAACACATCTATTACTATATACTAAAGCGGAAGCAAATTCCGCTCCCATATTGCGCCACATCACCCCCTTTATTAAAAAAATTATCTTATCAATTATAGTTTTAAGTAATATTCTATCCTAATATATAAATCTCAACCTTATCATTATATGGTTACCTATTTAGCTAATATATTAATTTATCCTATATATTTTATTTAAAAAATTATGTTTACCCATTTACTTAAATATTATATTATTAATAAGTATTAATTTCGTAATTTTGTTCTAAAATTTTCTAAAAATCATCTTTCGTTGCAAATTTTACCACTATATTTACGCCACATTTTTTATTAACATAATGTGTAAAATACTTTTTTCTATCTTATCATATTGAAAACCAATAATAATATTAATAAAAAAGATTAGATGATATACCTACCCTAAATATATCCATAACATTACATATCTATTCTTTTTTATATAAAAGATAGATTTCTTATTAAGATAATGCTTCGTTAATATTTTTATTTGATATCGATATACTTATTATTTAATTAATTTTTGCAACATTATAACATATATACAAGATAGTTTGGTTTCATTTTTTTATCCTATTAAATGTTTTCTATATTTAAAAATATAATACTATATTAATCCGAAATTTTAGTTTAATTTATGGATATATTTAAATAAATTAGTTTATGTAATTTAATTTAAATTTCAAAAGATTTTTACCAATTTTTTTTAGAATTTAATAATACATCTCATTTTATTGCATTCTTCCTTGATATTTACATATGTTTATGTATGTATAATTTTTTTTATATATGTATACAACACCCCGTACAAGGTGCGGGTCATTTGCTAGTATTCCCCTATATGCGATGAAGATGAATCTGTATACGGTGGCGACGTAGCCGACGGCGCCTGTGTAGATGACGAGGAGAGAGAGGAAGGTGAGTCTGGAAAGACAGGGTTGCTTGCGAAAGGCGGTGTCGGTGTCGGCGACGGAGACGAGGATGGTGTGGCGAGGAGGTTGTTGTTGGAGAAGGTGTCAATGTTGGCGTGGCGGAAGAGGTTGCTGTTGGTGAAGATGGCAAGGTAGAAGACGACGGCGGCGGGGAGGAAGCTCCTGACAACGTCGAGAGTGAAGGGATCGGATTGTGGTTCAGGAGACCGGCTAAAGCTCGAAAAGGATCTGAATTTGTATTAAAAACCCTAGAAATTGGGGATACTAGTCAATTTCAGATCTGTTATTTTTTAATTAATTTGATTTCGGTTAAATTTCAGATCTGTTCAATTTGATTTAGGTTAGTAGATTTCAGATCTGTTCAATTTGTTTTGTAGGTTTTTTTTTGTTTTGTATAATAATGAGGTGGAATTAGATTTGTGTTGAAAAAAAGATATAAAAAAGGTGGAAATTATAACTCTGCCATGTCATTTTTCCGGTTGTCATGTCAGCAGGTCAGTCGGAAATTGTAACGGAAAATAGTCTCGTATCGTTTTTGGTTAATACTTGAATAGTTTGTATAACTTTTAACAATTTTTAAAGTTGGTATTATTATTGGTTCAATGTCGATACTTGGTATTATTTAAAGTCATTTTTCCTTTATTAAATGATGAAATTAGTATTCTTATAAATATGATATGGGGTCAAAATCAAGGTTAAAAAGATAAGTGATAGATTACAAAAGATAGAATATCTTACCAAATTTCAAAATTTTGGCTATATCTTTTACATAAATAGATAATAGTGAATTTAATCAGATTAATTGAAATAACACAAATAAATTATTTTTTTTATCGAATATGCGGTGGGGCCAGAATCAACGTGGTGACTCGAAAACGGTCGACTTTTATAATATATACTGATTGATTACTGTACTATAGCTAATTTGTCTTATTCCATTTCTCAACTCATCGTCTTAACTTGTAACAAAAATTATGGCTCAAAATGTTACAATAATTTCGGGTTTTCACCTCCCAAGAAGTTAATATTGTTATGAATAAAACTTAGTTCTATATTTTTTTTTTTTTTACAAATGGTAAACTTTTTATTAGAGAGACAAAGATCACAACAATCACAATACACAATACACAAGTAAGAAACCAAAAATACAAAAAGACCTAGAGTACTCGAACTTCCGGCAAGTAGACTAAAAGGAGATCCACATGGAGACCACACCGTCCTAATAGCCTCTCGATGCCTAAACGAGGAACAAACCCCCTTAATGTATCATTGAGTAAGAGCATCAGCATCTTACCCTCCACACAGGGAAAGAGAGGAGTGCTCAAACACAACAACTACCCAAAAAACCCATCCCATCAATCTAAACCAAAAAAACGAGAAAACAAATCACCTTGCAAGGACCAAGCCAACATTCATCTTAATGCCAAAGCACTAGAATAAAAGCTAAGTCACAATGCAAATTAAAACGAGGGTCAAACCTGCCCATGCGTCCTCAAAGGGCAAAGGCCAGAGCTCTCAGCAGTAGGCCGAGGGGGGGGGGTTAAATCCAAAAAAAACACTCACCCACCCACACTATCCAAACCAAACAACCTGAGGAACTAGAGCTACAACCTTCTCTTCATTGCATTACCTCATCTACCCTCAATCTTGAGCTTAGTGATAATCCTAAGCTTGCAATCCTCGATGATCCTTTGAGCACAACTGACAGCATTAGGCTGAATGCCTCTGAGTATACAATCATTCCTTGCCCACCAAGTATAGTATAAGTTCCCTAGGACATCAATGAGCTTATTGTAGAATATGTTCCCTTTTTTGCTCTTGTGCTGAAGAAACCAATTCCACCATTCCAGAACAGATTGGAACCTTATACTAATTCCAACCCATCCTAGCACAATATAAGAGACATGCTTCACAAAATCACAACATAACCAAAGGTGTTTTTCATCTTCATAATCCAAATGGCACAATTTGCATAAGTTGTCATTGATATTTCAATACTTGAGAAGTTTAGCAGCAGTAGGGAGTTTTCTTAAAGTGACAAGCAATGCATGAAAGCTCCATTTCCTAGATTGAATTCCTTTTCAAATCAAACAGTTCCAGTCTTTCTTAGAAGCATGATGACGAAACAGATCATACACCAGATTACTACACATCTTGCTTCTTTTGTCTATCAAACAAGGAGGCCTGCAGAGAATCTCTTTCTCAACGTGAGCCTGGATGTTCAAATTGATATTAACATGATCTCTGATTTGCAGTGGACTTTTCCAAATCCAAGAATCATGAATGAAGCTTTAACCATCCAGAAGTTACTTCTCTTAAGGAGGTTGTGCCTAGCCCAATCAGTCCAAAGGTTAATTCTTCCCATAGTTATATCAAATCCTAGCTTGAACATAAGAGTTTTGTTCCAGGATAGAAGCTCTTTAAAATTTTAATCCCCCTTCTTTAATAGGTCTACATACATTCACCCAAACAACCAAGCATCTCTTGCCATCAATAACACGAGACCAAAGATAGGATCTGCACATAGAAATAATTTTGCAGACTACCTTCTTTTGGCAAAAGCACATATTGCATCCAAAAGGAGAGCACTAGCTCCTTCAATCATCAACTTAATGACTTTAATTCTCCCAGCATAAGAAAGCTTAGATATGATTTGTCTTTGGAGAATAGAAGTGATCTTATTGAGCTTAGGAAAGAACTCACCAACTTTAAGCCTTCTATAATGAAGGGGGATGCCAAGATATTTGATTGGGAATTGGCCAGGAGCAATCCTCATGAGATTCTCATCAGATCATTATTAATGCCACCAAAGAAAATCTTACTTGTAGAAGCATTTGCCAAGAAGCCAGATTCTTTCCCCAAATCTAGTAAGGCATCCTTGATCAACTTAAGAGTACTAACATTAGGCTTGCAAAAGATAAAAAGATCATCTGTAAAAGAAATACTAACAAGTTGCATTTTTTTACACTTTGGATGGAAATTAAACCCCTTCTTTTTGCCTAAAAGGTTAATGATACGCACATCAACGAACCGAGAACGAGACCGGCTCGTGAAAGAGGCCAATCACTTCTTTGTCAAGAGCTCCAAGTGCACTTTTGGCACCACCAAGGTGGAGTATCTGGGCCACATAGTCTCGGCAAGAAGCTTGATAGCTGACCCTGACAAACTGTCGGCCATGGCCGATTGGCCTACACCCCACACCGTGCGTCAACTGTGCGGTTTTCTAGGCCTTACGGGCTACTACCGCAAATTTATCCGCAATTATGCCCCATTGGCGGCGCCACTCACATCATTGCTTCAAAAAGATAAGTTTGCTTGGACTCCTATAGTTGATGATGTTTTTCAGTTACTTAAGAAAACCATGCTCTCTCCCTCTATCTTACAATTGCCGGATTTTACCAGGGATTTCGTGATCGAGACTGACGCCTCAGACCATGGGATGCGAGCGGTCTTGCTTCAAAACGAGTACCTTATCTCGTTTTTCAACAAAACCCTGGGTGTACGCAGGCGGGGCTTCTCGGCTTATCATAGGGAACTGTTTGATATCGTCTCTACAGTTCAAAAATGGCGTCAGTATTTGTTAGGCCGAGAATTTGTCATTCGCACAGATCAGAAAAGCTTAAGAGCTTTTACATAAGGTTATACAAACGCCGGATTAGCATTTTTTCATACAAAAATCATGGGCTACAAATTCCGTATTGAGTACAAGACAAGCGCAAGTAACCGAGTAGCAGACGCTCTCTCTATACGCATGATTGATGAGGAGCCACAAGTCCATCAATTTCTCTCTTTTTCGTGCCCTATGCCAGACTTGCTGAAATAGATTCGGGCGGAAAATGAGACCTTGGCCGATTTGCGTGACCTGCACACGGCGACTCTAAATGGCTCGTTACAGCGGCCGTTTCATATATGTCCATGACGGCTCACTTTATGATGAACACAGGCTCGTAATTGGTAGAGAGTGACCCTTGAAAGCAGAGATACTCAATGAGTTTCATTCTTCTCCTAGTGCAGGCCATCCGGGCATAGACCGTACTTTTCGTAGAGTTGCAGAGGTATTCTATTGGCCAGGCATGCGTCAAGATGTAAAGAACTTTGTGGATTCATGCCTCATTTGTCAATTCACCATGTACAGTACCAAGAAGCTAGCAGGGCTATTGCAACCTCTTCCCATTCCGGTGTAGGTTTGGGACGAAGTATCCATGGATTTCTTTACTAGGCTGCCCGCTTCGCATGGGTTTACGACTATTTTCGTCGTGGTTGACAGGCTATCTAAATATGCTCATTTCGGTGGCCTTGGTACTTCGTACAACGCACCCAAGGTTGCCGCGATATTCGTGGAGATCGTCGTCCGCCACCATGGTGTTCCGTCCAAGATCCTATCCGACAGGGATGTCATCTTCACCAACGCCTTCTGGCACAAGCTTCACCACTTGAGCGGAACCACATTGCGGCATAGCACCGCCTATCATTCGTAAACGGACGGCCAGACCGAGGTACTCAACAGGGGGCTCGAACAGTACTTACGAGCTTTTACAAATGGTCGGCCGCGCAAGTGGGCTACGTACTTTCCCTGGGCTGAATTAGCGCTGAATTGCACCTTTCATGAAGGGTTGCGCATGACTCCTTTACAGGCTCTCTATGGGCGTCTTCCGCCACCCTTAATCCGTTGCACAGTGCCGAGTTCGAGCCAGTCAGCCGCGGCAAATGAGGTGCGTGACCGCGCCGAAGTCATTGAGATGTTGCGAAGCAATCTTTAGAAAATGCAACAACGCATGATGGCTCAAGCTAATGCCCACCGAAGAGATGTTGAGTTTGAGGTAGGTGACTTGGTCTTACTTAAACTACAACCGTACAGGCAACACTCGGTTGCAAGACCATTGTCGTACAAGATGAGTCGGAGATTTTATGGTCCGTTAACCATCAGTGAAAGGATTGGCCCGGTTGTGTATCGTTTGGCTCTTCCGGAAAATGCTAAGATCCACAACGTCTTCCACATTTCCATGTTGAAACCAATCGTGCCTTCAACCAATACCACAGTGCAATCTACTTTTCCCGCTGACTTCATTCACGAGAGGCCGCTTGTCCATCCTACGAGAGCCATTGGCGAACGCACAGTGCTTCACCACGGTCAGCCCATGCTCGAATGGCAGGTTGTTTGGGACGACGGGAGCGAGTCCGATGCCACATGGGAACCAGCTGCGGAGATTCAAGATGCTTACCCCGATTTACGGCTTGAGGACAAGCCGAATCTCACGGGGGATAATTGATACGCACATCAACGAACCAAGAACGAGACCGGCTCGTGAAAGATGAGCACCAATCAGATTTAGAGATCAATATTAGTTTATTTAAGTATTGTTTTAATTTATTTTGGATTGTTTTTATTTGATGTAATTTTAAACTAGAGTTTTACTCTCTTCTCGGGTTTTCTTGCGGGTTCTTTTCCCCGAGTCGTAAATTTCTTGATCCCGTAGGGCATTGCTTATATACCCCTTTGTAAGCTAATGATGAGGTGAATGAAAAATTATCTCTTCTGCCCTAAACTCTTTCTATTCTCCCTAACCCTAATCCTTCGAGCGCTTGCTTGCTTATCCATGTGCTTGATCGAATCCTTGCATCGCAAGGCTTGTGCGTTATCACCTTGATAACGTAACAGTTAAGCTTCCTATTAAGCATTTCCATGACTAGGACGAAGAGGAAAGGGAAGAGAGGATGCCCCTGTCTAAGATCTTTTTTACCTTTAAAGAATCCTTATGGTTCACCATTGATTATGACAGAATACCAAGGAGAACACACACATTGCATAATCCAAGTGATGAGGTTGTTAGAAAAACCAAAATAAATCATAGCTTCCTCTAGAAATTTCCATCTCACACTAAAATAAGCTTTTTGCAAGTCTACTTGGATCATACACATAGAAGAAACCCCTTTTCTTTCATACCCTTTCACAAGCTCATGAGCTACTACAACATTATGAGCAATACTTATGCCTGGAACAAAAGCGCCTTGATTAACAGCAACAATTTCATCCAAAGAGGTCTGATTCTTGCCACAAGGATTTTAGAGATGATCTTCAACACAGTGTTACAACAGGAAATATCTCTGAATTCTGTAACAAGGAAAGGTTTCTCCACCTTAGGGACCAAGCTAATAAAAGTAGCATCAAAAGCCTACCCTTATCAAAGAACTCTCTAATAGAAGCAACAACATCATCTTTAATTAGTTCCCAACTAAATTTGAAGCCAAACTCAAAACCATCTTGTTCATCGACTACTCATTAACTCAAAGTGCATACCTTCGTCTCGATCCCACAATATCTCGAGTCTACACATCTTGACATTTCACGTTTGACGAGCACATTTACCCATTCTTATAGCCTGCATCCTGAACACTTCCTTTGAGCCAGCCTTGTGATCCTCTAGACTCGGCTTGGACCTCATTTCAAATCCATGTCCTTCCCGCCACACTGGCAATGTCACCTCATGAGTCAGACCCACCTATTCCTTCTCTACTGACTACACTTAAACCTCATTCTCCTACATTCCTTTCTCCCCAACCACCCCGCCCAACCCTAATACTTCCCCAGGACCCTTCAACCCTAATTATGCCTTGATAATTCCAACCACATTGATAGCTCTTCCCCATCGATTGAGTCCACTAACTCTACAGTTGATCCCACACCACCAACACCACCTCCTCGTCGAGTCATACACGTGATGAGCAACATTCATAAGCCAGTCCAACGCTTAAACCTTCATGTCACTCTATCCCCGCAAAAAGAGCCATAAAATATATCCCAAGCCCTTAAAGGACCCCGATTGTCGTCAAATGATGTATTTGGAGTTCTCAACGCTAACTGCTAATGGCACGTGGGACTTGGTGCCTCTTAAACAAGCCACTAACCTAGCCGGTTGCAAATGGGTGTTTTAGGTTAAGGGTTTTCATCAATGACCCGGTTGTGACTAATCTAAAACCTTTAGCCCAGTTATTAAACCCGTTATTGTCCGATCGGTGCTCTCCTTTATAGTTAGCTCGAGGTGATCCATTTGCCAACTTTATGTCAATAACGCTTTTCTACATTTTTCCCTTAATGAGGTTGTCTTCATGGAACAACCACTCGGGTTTTTCGACAAAGAGGTTCCTCATCATGTTTGTAAACTAAAAAAGGAAAAATATGGTTTAAAACAAGCGCACTAGGCTTGGTACATTAAGCTTTGATCATTTCTTCTTCATCTAAGGGTTGTCAGCTCAGTTGCCAACTCCTCTCTATTCATTTATCGAGTTTAGAATGTCACACTATACCTTCTCATTTACGTGGACGACCTCATAATCACAAGTAACCAAACTTCTGCTCTTACGTGGGTCATTAACACTCTCTGTTTGGTTTTTGTTTAGGGATCTTAGGAACGTATCCTATTTTCTTGGCATTGAGTTGCATTTCCATCCGATGGGTCTCTTTCTCAATCAACGAAAATATGTTACTGATCTACTTCAACGTGTTGATATGGTTGAGTCCAATTTAATCTCTACTCCAATGTGTCCATCCACATCTTTCAGACGATGCCTAACCCTACGGAGTATCAAACTATCATTAAGAGCTTGCAATATCTTTCACTCACCCGTCTAGACATGAGCTTTGTTGTAAACAAGCTCTCGTAATTTCTAAAACAACCCACTAAGGATCATTGGATTGTAGTATCCATCTTCTTCGCTACTTGAATGGCACGTCCAATCATGGTCTTCTTCTACATGACAATAATCCTCCTCATTTGCATGTCTTCTTTTATGCTGATTGGGTATGCGATAAGGATGATTATATTTTGATGTCGGGCTATTGTGTCTTTCTTGAACACATTCCCACCTCTTGGAGTCTTAGAAAGCAAAAGGTGGTGGTTCGTTCTTCTACTAAAGATGAATACCGGGTGTTAGCTGACTCGAGTTTTGAGCTTCTTAAAGTTTTATCTTTTTTCTTTGAGATCGGTATTTCGGTGTTCACTTAGCCTGTCACTTATTGTGACAATGTTGGTGCTCAACAACTAAGTGCAGTTTTCTTTTGTAAGGAAATTAAAGAATTAGGCTAGACCTACAAAACAAGGTACTATCGTAGAGCATCCTTTCGGATGAGGTCCCTAAGGACCATATCAGACTCTAAAGTGAATGAGGGGATGCCCCGATACGACACAACAATGTGGTCATAGAGTTGGCTTCTCTAAAAACATGAGTGGTACGTCAACTTTGACACCTCCCGAACAGAGATTGGATCTCAGTAAAAGCCCCATCTCTCATGGACAACTCCAATCATCAAACACTGCATTCACCAATTGTAGGTTGTCACCGTCAATAATCAAATGGGGAATGCCATGTCGAATGGCCTCCAAAATCTCTTGCCGAAGAGCAAGCACTTTAGACTGCAAAATGAATTAATGTCATGGAAAGCCACCATCCAGATATACGAGAACCCATCTAGATCAGTTCTTGATAACAAAACCAAATGACGCAAAAGCATCAGAGTTAACACCGCCATCAAAATTCAATTTACAGAAGTTGATAGGAGGTTTTGACCATTTTGCCTTTTTCCTTCTCGTGGCATTATTGGCTTTTTTGACAATTCCTTCCTCAGATGCCGGTTTGATTGTCTGTTTCCAATTTGCTATTTGTTTCTTAGCAAGCTCTCTTATGGATTGGGAATTATGCTGATTTTGGGCTCCCCCATCGAAGATGTTTTTGTTGCAGAGGTACCAGGAACACCACCAAAGACAAATTAGAGTTTCTATCTCTTCCTTTGAAAGCAAACAACGGGTCACTTCAATGAAGGTCCTAGGATGGTGACTTTGTACATTTATACGTGTTTATTTTTTGGTGTATCACAGGATTGACTCTGACTAAAGCCTGGTTTATATGGTTACATTCTAAATAAAAGGTGGTATGCATCTTCCACCAATTGTTGCAAAACCCACATCCTTCTGGAACCATGATATGCTTAGCTGCTTACCGTTCTTTGGTTGGGAGGCCATCCTTGCATATTTTCCAAACAAAGTTCTTTTGTTTGGGTGGGACGTGTAGTTTCCAAATCCATTCAAGGTCTACAGCGGGGCTTTGATTCCCACTCTAAATCTATTTCATTGTTGAATTGGTCGATAACCCACCATTCCTACTTGGTTTCACTACATCTGGTCAGGAATAATGTTTAGTGGTAGAATGATTCTCACGATAGTGTTTACATGCATCTTCAAGGTTTAAAACATGTTACAGCTTTTAAAGGTTCCACGTTCTATCTGGGAAGAGATGATTGTTGACAGATTCCTCCCAATCAATCATGCGAAGGGAGTCAAGTTTAGGATTAAGCTTCTCATCACCCAAACAGTGTTCTTTCCAGAACCGAATATTTTTGTCGTCTCCCACTTGCCAAATGAGACCAGACAAGAAGTGTTCGCGAAGGCTCATAGGTTTCGACCATTGCCAAGAAGTATTACTCTGTTTTTGTAATTCCATAGTTCATGGTTTCTGAGACAATTTTAACCCGCGAGTTCTCAAGTTCCGAGATGATTTTCCATAATACTTTCATTTGGAGCACTTGATTCATGTCATCAGCTTTGGCTATACCTAGGCCGTTGTCTTTGGTAGGTCTACAAAAATCGAGTTCCAACTGATTAGGGGTTTGTGCCTGCTTTGTTTATTCCAAAAAAAATTCTTGTTGGTCTTGTCTAACTTTGTATGTATTGCTTTTTGCAGATAGAAAGATTGCATTAGGAAATTAGGCTTTGTTGATAATTAGCTTTAATAAGCGTTTTTCTTCCTTCTTCTGAAAGCGTATTTGTTTTTCATATTGTTAGTTAGTCTTTAGTCTTGACATTGATGGAATTAAATGTATTTTTATTCACTCTCTTGATTATTATAGGGAATCCAAGATATTTATCAAGTGCATGTGTTAGTGATGTGTAAGATTTGTTTTATTCGGTTTTTTGCCTGGTTTGAGATGTTCTTACTGACTTGAAAAGTAGACTTGTTAAAGTTCACCTTTTGGCCAGTTATTTGACAATAATTATAAACTATATTCTTAACATTTTGGCAAACGTTATTATTTGCTTTAGCAAAAGTAATGATATCGTCTCCAGAGGCTAAGAAGGGAATTTTTGATCCACCTCTGGCTATCTGGATACTAATCCCACTTTTTTGGGTCCGTACAAGCATTTCATGTTTCTCATTTGCGTATGAATTACATGTTGCATTGGCATTCCATTTTGTTCATGAGAATGTTCAACTTGGTTCTTGTCATGTGACCTATCCCTCTACTTGTGATCATGCTGTAGACATTTTGATAAAGTCACTAGCTCCTCCCTTAGTTCCAACTTCTCGTGTCCAAGCTCACCTTGGACTCTACTCACTGGTGTTCAGCTTGCGGGGAGCAAGTTATGGAAAAAACTTAGTTCTATATCTTTTGTACTATTTATAGATGGTTTTGTCTTCTCTTTATCTTATATCTGGATACGTATATGATGTATGCCTACTTCATATAAGTTCATTGGCTTCCAAGGCTTATTGTACTCTTTATTTAAGGAGATCATCTTCCTAATATAAGGGAAAGTCTATCTGATACCCCTCAATTTTGGGTTTTTTCGGATGGTACCCTATGAAAAAGGGTATTCTGAGTTTTACCTCCGAACTTTTGTCCTGGTTTGGTTCGTGCCTTGTATCTCTTTTTCCACATGTTTTTCGTCTAAGCTTACATAAAGGAACAAAGAAATTGATTTTTGAAATTAAACAAAAATGGAAAAACAATTTTAGAGAATACAAAGTTGAATTTGGAACAAGAGTACGAGAATAAAAAAAATACAAATTCATTCCCCAAGCTAGAGGGAGCCAAGAGGCAAAAGAATCCAACTAGTGGCTTCCATAGCGGGCGGTGACTTCCATCACGGATGAGGGCCTGAAGGCAGCAGTATCGTGGAAGGCGGTCGAAGCCGGCGGACGAGGGTGGCAGACGGACAACGTACATGTCTGAGGGACAAACGACAGTTGTTTGATTTAGATATTTTTTTGGCAATTGGCGGGATTATGGTTGAAATTAGGGTGTCATTTATCCGATTTTAATTCGTATTTATCGCTTTTATATGTTCAATTTAAGGTAATTTATGATTTGAATTTGAAATTAGGGTTTAAACTTGCAGTTAGGGTCTCTTTGATTTTGGGTTTACCGTGTTCATACCTCTCATATTTGGAAGTAATGTGCTCCTCTCAATCGATTCATGTCTCCACCCATGCCCCTTTTAATTGATTAAATGTCTCCCCTCACGCTCCTAACCACTGCCAACTCACTCTTGCATCCAAGCTATAGTGAACAGAAGCTTCAATTAAGTTGAAATCCCATAGTGTAGATTTTGCCTAACTTTGCTTGTGGTGTAAGTGCACAAAAAATCACTTTTAATGCACTTGTGGGGGCTCTTTCGTCTTCATTCTTCTCCAACCTCCTTGAATGACCTAGGTCCTACATAATGATGGACAAAGGGGGAGGAGACTCCCTAATCCACTTCTGAAACCTAAGTCAAAAGAGTACGTATTCATCGAACAGCGCGATGGTAAGAGAGAAGTTTGCAAAAAACTAGGGTTTCAATTAAAGCGTAGAGAATTAATGGTTAGTGATGTCTCCATACATGGTGAGTCCATGTATTTATAATGGAAGAGAGAGGGTCAAGCGACATCTTAGAGCCCAATCTACGAGAATCCTTTTTCACGCATAAGATAGAATCTTCCAATTATAACACTTAACCGCTATATCAATTTGGGATATTCAAGATAGAAAAGCATAATAATAAGATAATTAAAATTAGCTTCATCTTGGAAAATAAATAAGGATGGCGATTACTTTACCCACTCATATGTTGCATATGCTAGGATTTTACTTGATTTGCTTCTTTTTTTTCTTTTTTTTTTTCCAAATTTAAAAATCAATTTTAATGTTCTTTTAAATATGCATTGATGACAAGTGTAAGGAAAATGAGATGAAGGGCACTGACCGAACTAGTACAAAAATTCGGGGTAGAACTCAAAATAAGTTTTTTTGTAGGGCACCATCTGAAAAAACGTATAACACAGAGGTATCAAACGGAGATTCCCTAATAAGAATTAGGAGTTCATCATCATTCGATAAATATGACGCCAAACAAAAAGGTTATGCTCAAATTCTTAAGGCCGGTTAGAGTTGAGTAAGTCAACATGAAAAGAGGAAAATTATTTGTTCCATAATCAATGACTTCTTAACTTCTAACTTGAGGTGCTTTGAGAATTGACAGGGGTATCCTACTAGAGTGGAAATAACGTTGCCAAAGCAAAGAAGGATTTTGTAAGTGAATCTAAACAAGTGGAAAGCCAAGAAAATGAGAGGAAAAGGACGGCCACATTAGGTTAGGTCATTTTAAAGCTAACACGAACATCCCACTGAAGCCAACAGTTCCTTACTGAGAGACGTGATCCGTGATCGATCTTATTATGTAAGAGGATTAAGATCATGTATTTAATTTAGCCTTGCTACATTTTGCATGTTATATATACTTGATTAGTGATATATACAGTATCTTCAATAATTCTTCAGAAGTCCTTTTTCTTGGTATCTCAACAAAGTAAAGCTAGCTAGCTGTCTAATTACCATGATTAATTAGCAACTACTAACAATGATGATGGTGGAAAATGTCATTAGTTTTGAGACGTTGGATTAAGATTCCAGTTCAGGATAAGAGTTTCTTAATTTGAGCTATGGAATAAAGTCATGAAGACTTACGTACTATTATATTTCATAAGATAAAGATGAAAAAGTAGGCATAACACGAGGATTTAAAAAATAACCAAACATTCTTAATTTCAAATTTCTATTCCAATATCTTTGTAACCTCTTCCATTTCATAAAATAAAAACATCACTACGAGAAATCTTGTGTAGAAGTGAGATAAAACTGATCGAGGACATCAAAAAGCTATATGTGATTTTCCTTATACATTAAAAAATAGTTAGAACTGCTAACAATACATGGAGAAGTGGTAGTGTTAAATGCAATTTTATTGATAACTGGTAATTTTGTGTTTGAATTAATAAAATATTAAACTAAAATAATTTATTTTTGTAAAAATCGAATTATATAAAAAATGAACTCAATAGATATAAAAGTTGATCTCATAGAACAAAAACTTGAAGTAATAGTTAAAAAAAAATTAAACTTATATAATATTGAATATTGAACTCGAAGTATTTATAAATTGAACTGTTATTATATTAATTTGAACTCTTTAATGTAAAAATTTGAACTGTCGTACTTAAATGTTCTAACGGTATTTTTCAGAATAGAACATGATATCATTTTCGTAAGAAAATAAAATAAAGTAAAACTTTTTCCTGAAAATTCTTAATTCTTTTTATTAAAAAAGTCTGGACCGTTCGTTACAAAGTAAGGGGGTAAATCTAATGGATGAGATTACTCTTTATCACAAGGAGTATTCCTTACCATAAGAGTAGTTCTTACTTGAATCAAAACCTTATATATGTATATCAATATATGTACATTATTATACGAATATGCTTACTCCTCGTTGCAGAGAATTAATGTTGCATGATTCTTAACGTAACAGATTTGTTTGGTTATGAAAAGGACTAGCACTAGTGCTCATCTCATTCGGATGATTCACACATGCAAAAATCATAGGTCGACCTTGGTTGTGTGTTCATTTGAGCACATTGTTTGGCACCATTATCACCATATTGTAACCAAATTATGATAAGCACTAATGCACTGTTATTCTATAATATGTCTATTGATACCCTAGTTTATAGTGATATACAATGGATAATTAAGAACCATTAGATCTAAACATAATAAATGAACTAGAATATGCATGATTATAATATGTTTACATGTTTTTTTGTTGATTATATTCATAAATTCCAAAAGTAATTATAAGTGTCTTCGAAATTTATGTATACAATCTAGTAAAACAACACGCATATATCGTGTTAATTACGTTATGCATATAACACATTAAAATCATGCATATAATGTGTTATATCATGCATATAGATAATGTAATTTCAATTTCCTATAATGACGTGATTCCACTGATTTTTCCTCTCTCCTATAACTTCCAGATTAAATCTCGTCTATTTATTATTTTTATATCCAACACATTATATGTCTCCGTTATGTATTCCTATAATAGTTGGTTTACTATAACTTTTTTTTCATGGATACCTTTGTTCAAATTTAGCATATATCACCAGCCCTACAGAATTACTTCTGTTCACAACGATCTTCATTCTTCTGTCACGTAGGTTCATCCTCAAAACAACAAAGACTCTGCTTGCCATATACAGCCGAGTAATATGTGACTGCATTGCTGACATCTCGCTCACGTCATCATTGTCAAAGCCTGCTATTGCTGCTTTCTTACACACGCATGAACAACCATGACTATTCATATCATCATATTTGACCAATGGAATTACAATACTATTGTTCTGTTTTGGGGTCCTTTATTTTCTTTAGATATATTATATATATGATGGTGTCAATTTATATTAATCCGTATGTTTCTGTTGTGAATTGCATATTGACAAAGTTGTGGTATGTAGTTACTCCTTCAATTATCGTATGGTTTTGAATAGGAATCTCATTGAGTTTGTATCGTAGGCTTACTTACACGCATAACCTCTAGAATCTAAACCCATCAAACTTTAGGCTGGAGATACGAGGGACTACTTGAATATAAAAATACTACTGTAGCATATATATATAAGAAAGTGTGAATCCCTAAATTATTTTTTGGGGATAGAATGTGAAACCCCGCTTATATATAAAGTGTTTAAATTTACCTGACACGTCACTAAGTTCTCTTGGTGGACGGTTTCCTTCTTTTAACTCGTTTTTGAATTTGCTTTCATCTTCTTCCTTTTCTTGGTCTATTATTTGTTCTCCGTTCGGGTCCCTACAGAATATTAATTGATTGATGGAGTCACCTTTGCTTATTGACTTTTGATTCAATGGCCCCTGGCTCTTTCGGCAACATCCCAGAATCAATCTCCTCCTCTAAGTTTATACCAATAGTTGTTACTACTACTTACTCTTCAGTAACTCTAGCTTGTACCCTGATCCTTCATTGCTATTTACCTCATCACAAGGTAGAACAATTTAGCTCCAACAAGTACAAGTTTCTTGATTCCAACCCAAAGTTTTGATGCTTGAATTCATATGATCAATTTGACATCTATGATCATGTTTGTTTGCCACTAATGCATGTGCGTGGCCTTCTCTTTTTCTAGTCTTCTGCTTTACATTTGAGCCTTAGCTCAAGATATGGCTTATTGGACTGAAAAAGGCTATTTTTTGTGTTGCAAGTTTTTTTTATCAGTAGACTTTTATGCATGGAAAATCTTAGTGCTGATTTTGAATTGCATTAAAGACAAGAGCTTTTTTGCTGTCATTTACTACTTTAGATCTCCTTTCCAAATTCATTTGTTTGTTTATTAGTACTACTGGACAAAATTCGGGATTTGAAATCTAAGCTTAGATTGCTTACTACATATCGATCCTCTAGGTATTTGTCAAATTGTAGTAGAACACATATGGGACAGCCAACATTGAGAATATTTGATATTGGTAGTATTTTTTCCAAACTCTAATAAATGTTAAACTACTTCAAAAATAATTCAAATAATTTGATCTAAACCAGGATATGAAACTACCAAACCTTAATTCATTAGTCAGTGACTTGAGTTAAGCATTTTGGGACAGACAGATGAATGCATTATGAAGAAATGGTGTACAACAGTTTCCTGTTGCACTTAAAGGGTGTGTATTTGTACTGAAGATGTATCAAAACTCAAAAGGATTCCTTGATTCCTCCAGCCCCACAAAAAATCAGACAATCAATACCTCCTTTGAGAAATATACAAGGGCAAAATATTTAAAGATTGACCAATATCCATGAGACCATTACCCACCTGCATGCAAAATAATGTTTATTTTTCCCTTCAAAGCCTCTTGCAGATTATAGCATAGTTGAACTTGCACCTCATTATTTCATCTTGGTGGGTCTGCCTAAAATTATAAATAAGTGTGGAAACAAGAAGATAAAACAATCAATACACTTCTATTTTGATACTTTAAAATTATTATCTCTCCTTTGAGACTAAAATTCAACCTTGCTTACTTTCTCTGTTCTTTACTACACAACAGATTCTCCCCACTTATTTCAAGTCAAACAAGATGATGACAAAATATAAAGGAGGGGACAAATCCTGGAGCATATTTTCATTATTCTAAAGTAGCCATGCTGGTTTAGGAAGGTCAGCAAGATGACAGATAAACTAGTCCAAATGAATATATAGGAATTTCTCATATCAATGTTCTCGTCGTTCTCATCCAAAAGAGTGCCCTACGACGGTCCATAAACCGTACCATTATCCTACCCCCTTGCCCTATATTTTTAAAAATACAAATAGGAAAATGATTGTAAAATTAAAGAGGAAGATCCCAGCAAAAGTAACAGGCATATATTCCTTTCTATGTATCTAACCCCACTAAAAATGTCTCCTGATACCGAGTGAGAACACAAGCGCAAAAGCCAGCTAGCTTCAACTTATAAAAGCAAACATGAGCTGATGCTCCGTTGATGTCCAAACTTTCATTCATCCATACAACAACTCTAAATTGAAATGGGTCTGCAGAATGTGCAAAACCAGGGCATGAATATACTTCTTTCTACTGATGCAAAGCCAAGGCTCAAATGGACTCCTGAGCTTCACAACCGATTCGTGGAGGCTGTCGTTCAACTTGGAGGCGCAGAAAGTTAGATTTTATTTCTAGCGCTTCTTACTTTGGTGGATTTTCTTGCATTGTTCTGGTTTAAGCAAAGTAAGGTTTAATTTTGTCTGCCTTCTTCCCAATGCTTGTTCGAATGTTTGAGACAGAGGCGACGCCTAAGAGTGTGATGAAAGTGATGGCAATCCCGGGTCTTACTTTATACCATCTCAAGAGCCATTTGCAGGTACTTCCTTTCTTTTCCAATCAAATCCTAGATACCATACTAAGAAAACCAGTGGAGAGCTACTGATCTTTCTTTTACTGCAGAAATATAGACTTCTGAAAAATCAACCAACAGAATTCTGCAGGGACTCTAATCAGGAAGGTGAGATTGTGTCAATCATTTTGTTGCAACTTTCTTTCTTGGGAATAAAGTCTTGATCTTTTTTTTTCTTCTCCCTCTTTGCAGACTATAAAGATAGCAAAGGCAACCATGATTTTTTAGGAGAGCAAACCTTAGTAAACAAGTAATACTTATAAATGGGTTTCCCTTTCTGTTTCAATCTTTTGTTAGTTGAGAAGAGACAATGCATTGATATTGAATCTTCTTTGTTGATTGTCTTTTCCAGAAACTGGACGCAGGCAGTTCATGAGCAAATTGAGGTAAAGCAACATATGATTAATCATCAATAAGCCTCAAAAGAATGATTATTACTCTACCCAATTAGGTAATACTAGCTGCTTATTGTTTTTTCAGGTGCAAAAGCATTTGCAGCTTAGGATTGAAGCTCAAGGGAAGTATCTACAAAAAGTGCTAAAGAAGGCACAAGATACACTTGCTAAAGCTGATCTCTCTCATCTACTCTCGATGGTCAATTCTGAATGCTCAACACCTTCATTGTCTGAGTTGACAGAAGCAAGGCCGTTGAGCATAGAGAGTCTTGACAATCAAAACCATAACAAAGGCTGTGGCTGTTCAATCGAAAGCTCCTTGACTTCATCCGAAACCTCAGGTGCGAATGACGATAAGAAAGCGAGGAATCTAGAAGATCAAGATCAGAATAAAAAGAGAAAGGGAAGAAGCTCAGGTTCTGAAGAAAACAGTGGTGATAGCGAAATTAGAAAGAAACTATCTACATACAAAGAGAATTTGGGAAGTGGGTCAGATGAGATGAGACTCTTCGGAACAATTGATCTGAATAGACCATATCAAGAAGATCAAGATTTGGAGCAAACCACAATGGATTTGAATTCTGTAGGGATAGAGCAATTCAATGATGCATCTTTGGTTCCTTGAGGTCAAAATGGAGATGGACATGGGCAACAAAATATATATATATAGAGAGAGAGAGAGTAATAAATTATCTGAATGACTGAACGTGCTGATTCTTGAAGATAATGTTTATTTACAAATCATGTATATTCTTTACATGTATGGGCCCCAGAGAACTTCTTTGAAGATAATATTATGAATTTGAATAAATTTGTGTATAAAGATGTGCTTATAAAATGGTTTGGAATTGCTTATTGTTCAAAATTCAGATTGTGGGGCAAATAATTAAGGGTAAAACTTGGATGTAATTATAGTTCTAACTCCCTCCATTATTACAAGCCCAACAAACCAAAGGTATGATTACCACCAGCATGCGTGTTTATTTGCATACTCAAATGGGAATTCCAAGGAGCTCTTTTTCATCATTCTGCCACCGGTATTTCCGGAAGAAAAATGAAATCATCTTTAGAAGCTAATCAAAGCTTTATATAAGTAGCAAAACATGGTTTACTTGCAGCATTACTTTGTGCTTGTAGAAATGGAGCTTCTAATATCTGAATTTTGGCTTCTTGCAATCTGTGTCATCTTCATGAGTATCAAGTTTTCTACCTCGGCTCCCACTTGGTCTCAAGGTAAGCAATGTAAACTACAAACTCACATAACTTTTGTTTTTAGATTACCATGTAAATGCTTTATCTTGATTTAATGTTAAATTTACTGCAAGGAAATACATCATAATGCTTACACACCTATCATGCTGTGTTCTGATTCTTATGAAGCCTAAAAAATGGCGATTGTCTTGTAGGAGATCAACTGCCTTATATAACCTCAGACATTAAACAAGTCCTAGGAAAGTCCTATGATTACATAATCGTCGGAGGAGGCACCACAGGCTGCCCGTTGGCCGCCACACTTTCAGAGCAGTTCTCGGTTTTGGTCTTGGAACGCGGTGGGTCACCCTATGGGAATCCATTTGTGTTGCAAAGGAAAAGCTTTGGAATTCCAATGCTCCATTCAGATGAGTTTTCCTCTGTTGCACAAAAGTTTGTCTCCCTAGATGGGGTTGAAAACACTAGAGGAAGAGTCCTAGGAGGATCCACCGCCATCAATAGCGGTTTCTATAGTAGAGCGAGTGACGATTTTATCAAGAGAGCTGGGTGGGATGAGAAGACGGTGGAGGCGGCTTATGAATGGGTTGAATCAAAGATTGTTTTTGGTCCATTTTTGAGTCCATGGCAAGCTACTGTCTTGTATGGTTTTCTTCAATCCGAGATCTTACCATTTAATGGCTATACTTTCAAGCATGTTGAAGGGGCTAAAGTGGGTGGCACCATATTTGATGTGTTTGGGACAAGGCACACTGCTGCTGATCTTCTATGGGGAGGAAACCCAAAGAACATCACAGTTTTGCTCAATGTCACTGTGAAAAATGTCATCTTCCAAAATGATGGTAAGCATACTTCAACTCATAAGCTAAGCATACTTCAACAAGTTTCTGTACGCAAATTGGTAGAGAAGAATGAAAATGCTACCGGTTAATGAGATTCTAACCTATCATAATGACCTCATTGTTCATAGTAAGAGTAAAGTTAGTTCCTATAATATGACAAATGCATGATCAGGTACTGATGCCTTCTCCAATGATAATGCAGGGGGAAAACCAAGAGCACATGGTGTAAAATTCATCAAAAGCATTGGAAAGACAAGGAGAAGTTACAGCGTATACCTCAAGAGGCGAGCGAATAGTTCAAGCTCTGGGGGCGAAGTAATACTCTCATCCGGTGCACTTGGGAGCCCCCAAATCCTCATGTTAAGCGGGATAGGGCCGAGAAAGCAACTTCAGAAGTTGAAGATCCCAGTAGTTGTAGACTTGAGAGGAGTTGGAAAGGAAATGCAGGACAATCCTGCAATTGCTCTTTTTATGGATCAGAAACCGACACAAAAGACGCCTGATCCGCCTCAAGTAGCAGCTATCACAGACAATTATCAGATCATAATTGAAGCAGCAACAATACCAATAAGCATGAACTTATCAAGAACAAACATTGCAGCCAAGGTTGCATTCCCTTTGTCAAGGGGGAAGCTAGAGCTAAACAGCACTGATCCTCGGCTAAACCCGCTTGTCAGATTCAATTACTTGATGAACAAGAAAGACATGGAAACTTGTTGCAAAATGGGTCAGATTGCTATGCATATCGCAAGCTCTCAATCAGTGACCATGTTTCTGGGGAGTCAGCACAATAGTTATCTGCTGTCGGGCGAAAACGGTACAAGGGAGTATTGTAAGAAGAATGTAAGAACATTCTACCATTACCATGGTGGATGTAACATTGGGTCAGTTGTTGATAAGGACTACATGGTGTATGGAGTAAAGGGTTTGAGGGTGTTGGATGGATCAACCTTGAGGGAATCTCCAGGGACTAATCCAATGGCGACGTTGATGATGATGGGAAGGTATCAAGGGATCAAGATCTTAGAAGCTAGAAAGAACTCTTCTTCTTGATGTTTGGATCTTGAAATAGCAGCTTTGTATGTGAGTGTGTAGAGAACAAATTGATCCCCAGCTCCATGAAACTTTGTGTATTGAATTCAAAAAAGGGTCAAACTTTCTGGTATATTGCATGGTTGCAAAAAAGCATTGCAATGCACCAGAGAGCTGAAGAAGATATTGCTGACTTGTTTTCTTGGCTTCTCATTCCACTTTGTGTATTTTTTTATTGTAAGTTTGTAATGACGTTTTCCAATTTTAAATATTTGTTGAAGCTTTTGCATATTGAACAAAACCAAGATTCTAGCTTCTACACAGAAGAATCAAAACTGAAGAAATGCAGATTTTCATTAATGCAGCTAAACTGTGTTTGGATCAAAGATTTATGCTCCTTATGTACAATCTTTCAGCCAGACCAGAGATGCACCAAATAACAACAACAAAAAATCATCTTACACTCAGTCACCACCACTCTCAGAACCAACCCTTGCAGAATCATCATCATCATCCTGAGCCCTCCGATCAACATCACCGGAAGATGAACGGCCAGGATTCCTCCGACCAAAAGTGAGGCCAACCCAAACAGCTCCCTCCCCTCCATCCTTCTTCTTCTGCTCCTCCTCCTGATCAAAAGGCATCTCGAATCTACAGACCGGGCACGACCCATGGATCCGAAGCCACTTCTCCACACAACCCCTATGGAACCTGTGCTTACAAGGCATCTCTTTGACAGCCCTAGCCCCAACTCCCCACTCCTCCAAGCAAATCGGGCAGTCGCCCACCTCGCCTTCTCCGATCTCCGCCTCCGGGAGGGCCTCGATCGACGCCTTGGACGCCGGAGGCCGCCCGATTTTATCCGGGTCGGGTCGGAGCAGAGAGTTCAAGCTCGCGCCTTGAATGACCACCATGCCCTGAGTAAACGGGTTTATGAGCACGAAGCTCTCGTTCGAGGCTGGTGGGTCGGACCCGTCCGCCGAGCTGTGATCCGGGTCGGGCGTGGTTTCATCCGGGTCGGAGGCTTGGAGCCCGAAGAGGAAGGGCAGGAACAGAGAGAGGTCCCTGTTTCTGGAAGTTGCGAGCCTCTCGAAGATCGATCGGGGTTGGGGTTGAGCTGTCTCGGGTTCTGATGCCATCTTCTTCTCCTGAATTCGATTGCTTTACGTAGTAATGGTAATGGATTTGAGAATTGGGACATTTGGATAGGTGGGTTTTAACTTTTAAGCAGGGGGTGGGAAGCGCACTTGAAGGTAGTGGAAGATTCTGGAATTGGAAAGGGAAGGAGTGAGTGCGATGTTTGAATTGTAAATCCAGTCCACTTGTCGAATTGTGGAATTTCTTGTCCATCGGCTCGTTGATTCATCATCGCACTGGTGATGTGGGCTCCGAGGCTTCCCAAGAGGTGGAATAGTCGGTTGGGTTTTTAGAGGCGCCCCGGGGTTCCTGAGGCTGTGAGGCACAACTTGTATTTGAATACGGGAACGCTCGTTTCATGCTTTTGCCTTTCTATTTCCCTTCCCATTTCATCCTTCAAATCTCCATTTTGCTCTATAATCATGCACAAGCACAATGCTATTTAGTGGCAAAAATTACCTATCGGAACAATCGAAGAAGTTGGCCGTGATGAGATGTATTGCACTAAAATACAAGAATTATTCCTTACAACTGCCTATTGGGCCCATGATGACATGTACTACACTAAAATTTACTTTGAACATTTACTTTGGGTGTCTACGTTAAAAAATGAAATGAATATTGTTAGTAACAATTTTGCCAAAATTTAGCATAGAAATAAGAACTATAGATATTGCGCTATCATATGTATCCTTTCCAGCTGGACTTTAAGGGCTGATTCAATTCTTTTTTCTTTTTTTTTTGATTCGTCTAGAGCATCCGCAAGGGATGAGAATTGACTACTAGCCAACTCTAAAGATAATAGGACAAACCGCCGTCCTGGAATCTCGAACCCGAGACCTCATGGTACTATTTGAGTGCTCAACCAATGAGCTGATACAACAAGCGCAAGGCTGATTCAATTCTGAAGCGAAATAAGATTACCTCTAGGTTGCGAAATTATCCCCGCTTATTTAGAAATATTAGGCAAAGTAAATATTGTGACTATGGTAAGAAATGGAAATGGTGAAACTATCCTTGATTAGTTAGAAAAATTGTCCAAATTTATAATCACGAATATGGAAAGAACCGAAAATTGATTACATCTACGAACTCCTTTGAAAAAAAGCTACAACAAATATCAAATAAATTTGAAAAATGACCAATTTCAAATGCGGTTAACCATGGCAATAGTCATTAGTAGTTAACGATCCAAACTTGAAGACTTAAAGGCATCCAAACTTTGATCGAGCTAAAATTCCCGATCAAACAATCCTAATTCATCTCACTAATGCCAACAAAACAACCCCTAAATAACGTTTTTGGATCAATCATTCGAGCCTTGACTCATAAAGGTTATTAAGGTCCCGTTTGGTTTGATTTCCTGAGAATGAGAAATGGGAATCAAGAATGAATCATTCCAGTATGTTGTTTGGCAGAGAAATTCTGAAATCGATTTCATTCCCAAGAATGGCTCATTCTAAGGCTGCATGATAATTTGATTCCAGCCGAAAATGACGGGTATCATCCATTTCAAGAATTATAATTGCTCATTTTGAATCCAAAAACTCCATAACCTTATATTATAATTTCTAAAAGTCATAAATCCTTAAAATTATAGTTATGAACCCTATATCTTGAGAATTTTAAACCATAATTATTATGAATGGTGCATTTGTAAGATATTAATAAGATCTCATTATGTGGTCCATATCACATTAGGTTTATTTATGAAACATGTTGATTTGATAAGATAAGGATGAAAATAGAAGATATGATTTTCTATAAAAGTAAAGATATATTTATTATTGAGCAACTTTGATGATAGGTTGAAATATATCTTTAGAGGATTTTGGCCCCTCTCTCTGCCTATATAAGTGACCCGAGATTCATCATTAAGTCATATTACGTATTTCATAACTCACGAAAATATTAGGGTTAAGAGGCTAAGAGAGAGAAGGCGATTTCCATTGCTCGGTGTATTGTGATTCTCGGATCGGATTCCATCATTCTCGTTCTCTCAATCACGATGTCTACTGGTATGTATTCGTAATTAAAGGCATGATCGAATATCCTAATATTAATTATGATAAGGTTTAAGTTTACATCATTCCGACAGCATACCAAACAACATGCCTCTGGAATGGTTCATTCCGATTTCTGATTCCAATCCGATTCCGACAGTGTTATCAAACGGGGCCTATAGAACTCCAATGTCAATGCCTCCATCACTTGTTGTCATCAATCCACTTCCCATTGGAATCATAAGCCCCTTTCTTTGAATGATAGCAGAGGCATGAAAGAGTGAAGTATTACAATCCCCAAGCGAGTCATTGCCCCCTTGATTTCTATAACCACAAAAGTTACTCTTGTCCCATACAAGCCCAAGTTCTTCTCGAGATTCATCTTTTAATCCAACAAAAATATCAAAGTAGACTTGGCTTCATTGGGTACCATTGAGGTACTTCATGATAAGTCTTTGCCCTTCTATGCTGACACAAGATTTCTTGTTCAAAATAATTGACGCCTCTTTGAGAATAGAGAGATTCGTAGGAGCACTATCCATGAAAGACCAACTTTCCTTCCTTTTGCTAGGGAGCTATAAATGATATTAAAAAAAGTGATAATACAAATATTATCATTTGGTATTAGATTACATAAAAGTTTGAGTGTAATTGGAAAAAGTGATAATTATTTATGAATATAAAAACTATATAAAAAATTTGTACATAGCAACAGGGTATATAGGGTATAAACAACGTAATGATAAAATTGTTTGTAACGATTACAAATTTAGAAAAATATATTGAATTTGCCTGAAGCCGTATTCAAACTTAGATGACTAAAATATTAATAAGTATAGATTTGTTGTTAGATAGATGAAATATTAATCAATAGCTATATAAGTATTGTTACAAATCATATTTTAATAAGAAGATTTAATATTTGATCAGATAAAAGGATTTGTATTAATTAGATAAGTTGATAAATTCATGGATGGAAAATTTATATGAAATATCCATAAAGAAAAATAAGGTGGTTGAGATACACAAATATTAATGTCAAAAATGCTCTTAATTGATTCAGGTTTAGAAGTGTATATTTATTGATTGATTATAGTTAGTTATTTATATTAATTTGTGATTCATGATTTATAGCTAACGGGGTTCAACTCAATGTGTATAATCTCATTCGTACGCAAAATGGACCCATTTGGCCATATTAAAGAGGTCATGATCTTTTGTCCTACTTACATGTCCCTTTCAATTTGATTGATCAATAATCATTATTTTACTAAAATAAAAATAATTTTGATTAATTTAATTAAGTATGAACCAATGAGATTTGATAGGACAGAAGGTGTCATTACTAAATGAGCAAAGTTCCATATATGTTTATCTAATTAATTCGTATAGGCCTCAAAATAATCTAATTACGTTTATAATTATTTTTAAGAAAAAAGAGATTGACAATCCATTTGTTTAATTTGGTGATTTGGTCTGACAATACTCATTACCCAAATCCTTAATTTTAATGCATTGTTTAATTAAAATCGTTTGGTCAACGAGGACAATGCTTTCCTCAACTTTCTCTTCCCCCTTTCTTCTACTCTCGTTCTTCTTGTTTTTTCAGAGCCATGGCTGATTTTGGATTTGTGCCGCTAAACAATTCCTCACCCAAGAAATCCTAAACCATTCCAAATGGAATGTCCGAAATAGTCGCTCTTGGCCTTTCAATCCCTACATTCTTTGCTTTTAACTCGTTTCTGTCCAAATTTGGGGGAGACGCAATTTCCCCCTGAATTTAGTGGCATCTTGTCTGTCTTGCCTGATCTCTCCTATATTCGCAACTTATCCATTTCCCCCTTTTCTCCCGTCTCTCTGAATTCCAGTCACCAAACCCTAATCAGGGTTCTGCTTTCCTTCAATTTCACGGTTTTTCAAATCGCTGAAATCCGAGCATCTCGCTCAACGGCGTGATCTTGGATTTCGTGTGGGGGTTGTTGGTCAATTTCGATTCTTTCCCCATGCCCTATTTGAATTGAAACCAGTGACATTGATTTATCGGCTTGTCGTTTGTTGGATAGCCATTGTGGGAAACAATTGCTCTGACATCGGCTGCGATTCCTGCCCATTTATAGCGAGATTTCATTCACCGAATCAGCGATTCCGTGAATCGTTTTTTGAAGGCATAATCATATTATAGCTTCTGCTCTCACCAGAGAGGGAGATTTGAGGGGCGTTATGGGAGACCATTTGGTGCTGTATGTTGACCGATTGGCTCATCCACCAAATGCACAGGCCACCGACACCCTGATTCCGACGGTGGGTGACATGGTCGCCAAAGATGCGTCCTTGGCAGGCCCATCGAATTCGGCCGCCCTGGATCGGTTGAATGAGCAGGAGAATGAAATGGTGGGGGAGGATGAGCCGCTGATTCGGACTGTGGAGTGTCGAATTTGCCAAGAGGAGGATCTTGCTCAGAATTTCGAGGTCCCTTGTGCCTGTAGTGGAAGTCTCAAGGTATTGTTGTTGTTGGTGGTGGAATTCAATATTAAGAAAGCTTATGAAACAATGTGATTGAATTTCCCTGAAATGTGAGTTGTGTTTCCATGGAAAATTTCGATGGATATGTCATTTCATTTCTCTGGATAAGTAGATGATCAGAAACATGGCTTGAATGAATAACAAGGCTTGAATGAATGATATGCATGAAAGTATGCATTGTAATGCAATTAACACCAAGGCTTGCATGGTTTATATCAAAATTCATGAAGTTGAACTTGTCTTGATTTAGATTGATTTTTGTAAGTTTATCTCTGGGAAAAAGTTTTGTCATTGACATATGCTTGTAGCATTCGTCCATTTCCTCTTGGGTTATAAATCATCTGTCTGTTTTGATGTCTTTGCTTGAGGCATGAAAGTGTTGTTATGGATTTAGATTGAAAGCTTTTTGTACAGTATGCTCATAGGAAGTGTGTTCAACGCTGGTGCAATGAGAAAGGGGACATAACATGCGAGATCTGTCATCAGGTATGTTCGTTCCTCTTCACCGTTTTTTCTAAATTATTCTTATTAAGCATATATTAACTCCTTCAGAGTGTAGCTCGTGTGTGATACTTGATATGGGTAGCATGAGCCTTCACCCTCACCTTATGGGCATGCTTTTGGAATGACTTGTTGATAAGAAGACATGGTAGTTGTGAATCCTATCATGCCAAGCATGCCTTAAAATAGTCATTGAATATTTGGGGAACCTGAGGCCATTTTCCATGCATTTATGTCAACTTTATCCATGAAAGGGAAACTACAGAATTAGTTTGTTTTAGTGGATCAGTGGATGGACCTTGGTGATAAACTTTTTGTTACTTCTGTGTCAAGTCTACGTTTGTGCTGCTATATCTATGTTTGTATGACCTGTCTGCTGATATATAATAATGACAACGACTAAAGTTGAGACATGTGGCTGCATCTTGATAAGTTTTGATTCTACATATCAGATTTAGCAGTTTTATCCATCTAGTTAGTTAATGTTTCAGCACTCAGAAGTGAGCTGAATAATCTTGATTTGTATCAGGTTTACCAACCTGGATATACTGCTCCACCCCGACCACCTCATCATGATGATGCTGCTATTGATATAGGGTAAGTTCAGTTTCAACAATATACATGTATTTCTCCTGAAGAAAATTTTGTTAGAATTGTAGATCCATTTTGAGTTCAGTTTCCTGTTTTTAATGGAATAGAGGCTGGACTATCACTGGTTCTCCTTTGGACTTGCATGATCCTCGTCTTTTGGCAATCGCTGACGCAGAAACCCAATTCCTGGAAGCTGAGTATGATGACTATGCTGCTACTAGTGCTAGTGGTACTGCATTTTGCCGCTCGGCTGCTCTCATTGTAAGCACATCAAATACAGTACCTTAAATAAAACCAGTCTTTTCTAACTATTCCCCCCGAATCTCATATCAAGGATCCTAATTGTAAAACTGTTGTCCTACATTGGAAAAGAAAAAAAACCTATAAATTTAGTTATAAAAAATCCCGAATTATTAAATTCAGAGAATCGTTATCAGAATGGGGATTCTTATACTATGCCCTAGGGGCATTTCCATAAGTTTTTATATCCATTTGTTTTGACAGCTGATGGCGCTTCTACTTATAAGGCACGCGTTGGCTGTTACAGATGCTGAGGGAGACGATGATACTTCAGCCTTCTTCTCAGTAAGTGAAATTTCAACTCCAAACCCGATCATTTCATTTATCAACTTGCAAGAGTTTGTCGGATTTGACAGTGTTGTTTGCTGTGCACAGCTTTTCCTGCTGAGGGCTGCTGGGTTTCTCTTGCCCTGCTATATTATGGCATGGGCCATCAGTATCTTGCATCAAAGAAGGCAAAGACAGGTGAGTGTTTTCTCCTTTCCGCGTCATTGGTTTTACCAGTTTAAACTCTGTGATTCATCGGTTTCCTGGGATGGTGGTGTAGGAAGCAGCGGCGGCAGCTCTTGCAGCGACACAAGTGGCGTTTGTGTTGCAATCGGGAGAACACAGAGGCTTGCACTTCACAATTGCTCCACACCCTCCTCCTCCTGCACCCACACCACAAGAAGTTGCGTGATAACTGCACTGAAGAAGACTGTTATTAGGTTCAAAAAAAGTTGTAGTTATTTTAATTGAAAGCGGCAACTCTTTTATTTTTAATACATTTTGTACTCCATTAAAACACAAATGCATTAATCAGCTGGGTTCTTTTAAGCCACAATGAGTATCTTCTGGCATTGTCGTTGCTGTCTGTACTGATTTTGTATGATCTTGGGTCACTTCAATGAGATTTGAGGCTTCGGAGTACAATTTTAGTAATCACAATTGATCAAACCTGCCCTTCTGGCAACTTCTATCAATGGCGAAAATGGTATAAAGAAGTATTGTAATAGTCACGAAGGAATGAACAAGAAAAAGGGCTGGGAAAAACCGGAAAATGACAAATACTCAGCCAACTAGGCATGACATGTCATGATACGGCAAGAGCAGAGCAAGACGCCTCAGGACCGACCCAGGAGGGGTCGAGCACGAGCCCAGCTAGAAAAGAGCTCTCAGGACCGACCCAAACAGGGTCGAGATCGACCCCCCTGAGGGTCGAGCCTGAGAGGTCGAGTCGGCCGAAACGCGAGAAACGGATTCCGATCCGATTCCGCGATTAATTATGTTATTTTTGAATATTGTTTATTAGGGTTTTTCATGTTACCGTTTAACGGAATAGCTGTTATCGGTCTTCTCGGGTTTCTTTTAGGGTGATTCTTTCCCCGAGTCGCTTTTTATTGAATCATCCTTGGGCTGTATAAATACCCTGCCTTGCTATCAGGGGAATTCATTCAGAAATATCAATTTACTTTCAGCCCTAATTTAGTGTCTCTTAGTTTAGCGTTGAGAGCCTGTAGCAGGTTCTTAACAACTGGTGCTTTCATCCTTGAACCTCCATGTCTACCGACGGCATCACGCTAGCCTCGTCGGGCGCCGTCACGGCCGCCATCGAGCCGCAGCCTGCTGACATCGCCAAACTCACTGACATGATGCTTCAAATCACAACCGACCTTCAGCGCACCCAGGCGGACGTCGCCGCTCTACGCTCGGAACGGCCCAATCACTCGCTGCCGGCGTCCGGGTCGGGGGCTCCTTCTGCCTCCAACGCCTTCTCGGCAAACCCTAGTTTGGGTACCGCGTCTGGCGGCCTGTCGTTCGGCGCATTCATCACCCAGCCTTCTCTTGGCGTCGGACCCTCTCTTGGCGCGACGGGCCCACCTCCGTCGTTCGCCGGACAACCACCGGGCCTCCATCAGTCGAGCGGTCCTCTGCCGCCGCCGTCGGGGCTCTCGCCGAACGCTTGTGCGTTCCCGTCCGAATTCGCCGTGTTCAGCCCGTTTCCGAACCCTACCGGCGACCACGGGTTTCCGGGACTCCACCCGCAGGGTTTCTCCCCCGGTCAATTCTCCGCCCCCGCCCCCGCGTTTCCGGGGTGTTCGTTTCCGCCATCCTACACCGGCGCCCCGTTCACGCCATAGCAGCAGCCCGGATTTGCGCCAGAGAATCGCGTGACCATTCGCGCACCACCCGGCCATGACACGATACCCAAGATCCGAGTCGATGCCCCACGGTTCAATGGCTCGGATCCCCAAGGTTGGATCTATCGAATTCAGTCTTTTTTCGATTTTTATCATACTTCCGACTTTGATAGACTTCGTCTTGTTGGCATGTTCATTGATGCACCGGCGTCGGATTGGTACCACTATCAATGTCGGAACAACTTGGGCGAGACTTGGCCGTCATTCCTGCAAGCGGTCCAGCGAAGGTTCGACCCAAGCTTCTATGCGAATTACATCGGCCGTCTTTCGAAGCTTCAGCAGCGTACATCCGTTTACGAGTACCAAGCTGACTTCGAGAAGTTGCTTAACAAGGTCCATGGCGTTCCGGAACCGACCCTCATCGCGCTGTTCACATCCGGACTCAAACAACCGGTCCAACATGACGTGTGGTTACGCAACCCAACGACGTTGGCTGAGGCCTTTGGCCTTGCGCAGGAGCTGGCGGCATCGGTCAGTGACTACACCAGCTTCAATTCGGGTGGCAAACGCCAGTGGTACCCCGGCTACAGCAAGCCATCATCTCAGCCGAGTGGCGCCGCCTCTACATCAACGGCACCATCGACTTCGCCTTCAAAGGGAGCGCAAACCCCCGCCTTACCTCCCGGTAGTTACTCGAATCTTCCGATTAGACGTCTTTCTAAAGCTGAACATGATGAGCGTGCTAAGAAAGTTATGTGTTATAATTGTGACGAGAGGTACACCCGTGGCCACCGATGCACCCCTCGTTTTCTGGCGCTGCTGAGTTGTGACAGTGATGATGATGAGGACTCGGACGACGCAAGCGAAGAGGTCGCTGTTACAGGAGATGTGTCTAGTATCCATTCTATGGAGGGCCTCCCGAATCCGAGATCACTCGGTTTACAGGGGACTATTCAGAGCAGCTCAGTACAGGTTCTCATAGACGGTGGCAGTTCCCATAATTTTATTCATCCCTCCACCGCTGAGAAACTTCAGTTACCTCTTTCTGCTATTACGCCGTTTCGCGTCTTTGTGGGCAACGGTGCCTATTTGCTCTGTGCACATCAATGTGCCGCTACAGAGATTGAGCTTCAGGGTAATCGTTTCTCCATTGATCTCTTTGTCTTAGCAGTTCATGGGCCGCAGGTTGTACTTGGTGTTCAGTGGTTACAGACTCTGGGGGTTATTGCGCAGGATTATGCTCAGTTGACGATGAAGTTCTCTTGGCAGGGCCGTGAGGTACTCTTACATGGCGACAAATCGCCTCCCAAACCGATCTCTATGCACGAGTTGCATTTGTTGTGCGCCGCAGATTCTGTTTCTGAATGCTTTGAGATTGTGCCGGTTCCTGCTACTACTACTCCGTCGGCTCCACCCCCTCTTGATGACTTTCCAGCGGACGTACCACCTGCCATTCGCACGGTTCTAGTTCGGCATCAGGCTGTGTTCGCCGTTCCGGACAAACTCCCTCCCTCACGAGCTTGGGACCACTGGATTCACTTACATCCGGGCTCTAAGCCGGTGAATGTTCGGCCCTACAGGTACCCATATTTTCAGAAGTCTGAGATTGAGCGGCAGGTTCAGTCTATGCTTGACCAGGGGATCATTCGTCAGAGTACTAGCCCGTTTTCGTCTCCCGCCTTACTAGTCAAGAAAAAGGACGGCAGCTTCCGCTTCTGCATTGATTACAGGGTTCTTAATGGGATCAATGTGGCAGACAAATTTCCTATTCCCACGGCAGAGGAGCTTTTTGATGAGCTTGGCCGAGCGGTGATCTTTACAAAGCTCGACCTACGCTCTGGGTATCATCAGATTCGTATGCACGATTCTGACATCTACAAGACCGCGTTCCGGACTCACGACGGGCACTTTGAGTTCTTGGTCATGCCTTTCGGCTTGACAAATGCCCCGTCCACATTCCAGGCAGCCATGAACAGCATTTTTTCCCCTTACCGGCGTGAGTTTGTGATAGTGTTCTTTGACGATATTCTCGTCTACAGCCCTTCTTTAGAGACGCACCTACAACACCTTGACACGGTTTTACAGGTTTTGCATGCTAATCACTTCTATGTCAAGGCTTCTAAATGCTCTTTTGGGACGTCTAAAGTTGACTACTTGGGTCACATTGTTACCAAGGGCAACCTCATGGCCGACCCGGCCAAATTGGCCGCCATGGCGGAATGGCCAACGCCCCGGTCCGTCAAGCAGTTGCGGGGTTTCTTGGGCTTAACAGGGTACTACAGGAAGTTCATTCGGCATTATGCTCTATTAGCTGCTCCTCTCACAGACCTGCTGCAGAAAGACAAGTTCGCTTGGACCGACGACGCCCAGGGCGCCATTGTAGTCTGAAAGCCGCTATGATGAGTCCGCCGATTCTGCAACTTCCGGACTTTGATAAGCAGTTCGTTGTGGAGACTGATGCGTCAGATGAGGGCGTCGGCGCTGTGCTCCTACAAGACGACAAACCTCTCTCGTTCTTCAGCAAAAAGCTCGGGATTCGTAGACGCGGCTCTTTCGCGTATCATAGAGAGCTTTTCGCCATCGTCTCTGCAGTTCAGAAATGGCGTCAGTACCTTCTTAGCAGGGAACTCTTGATTCGGAGCGATCAAAAGAGTCTCAAGGAGCTGCTCAATCAGGTGATTCAGACTCCGGATCAACAGTTTTTCATGCGAAAGTTGATGGGTTACAAGTTTCGCATTGAGTATAAATCTGGCGCGAGTAATAGGGTCGCGGATGCTCTGTCCCGTTGTATGATAGATGATGATGCCAGTCTGAAGCAATTCACCAGCTGACCGCCCCTCTTCCCGACCTTCTTTGTAAATTGCGTCAGGAAAACTCCGTCTTACCCGATTTGATCCAGTGGCACAAAGCAGCAGCGGCAGGCTCCTTGGCTGCGCCCTTCCAGGTCCATGACGGCGTTCTGTACTATGGCCATAGTTTGGTAGTTGGGGCGGCTTCTACATTGAAAGCCGAAATCTTACAGGAGTTCCATTCTTCCCCCAGCGCAGGTCACCCGGGTGTGGATAGGACTTTTCGTCGGGTGGCCGATGTCTTTTTCTGGACCGGAATGCGCAAAGACGTCAAACACTTTGTTGACAGCTGTCTATTTGTCAATCCACTAAGTACAGCACCCAGCGCCCAGCCGGACTGCTTCAACCATTGCCCGTGCCACAACAGTTATGGGATGAGGTCTCCATGGATTTTATCACAAGCTTGCCCCAATCGAGGGGGTATACCGCTATCTTAGTCGTAGTTGACCGGCTGTCCAAGTACGCACATTTTGGGGCCCTGAGCTCGTCCTCCGACGCACAGAAAGTCGCTTCAGTCTTCACTGATATTGTGGTCCGTCACCATGGGATACCGGCGTCCATTCTCTCGGATCACGACCCCATCTTTCGTTCGGCTTTCTGGACTGAGTTGCACCGCTTAAGTGGAACCAAACTCAAGTATAGTTCGGCCTACCAACCCAGACGGATGGCCAGACAGAGGTCAAAAATCGGGGCCTAGAGCAGTATTTGCGAGCCATTACGCAGGGACGTCCGAACCGTTGGGTTGATTTTCTACCATGGGCGGAATTGGCTTTGAACTCCGCTTTCCATGAGGGCTTGGGTATGTCGCCTTTCAAGGCCCTATATGGCAGAGAGGCTCCACCCATTATGCGGGTGACTGCGCCTTCCGGACCTCCCACGCCGGCTGCCGATGCGGTACGCGATCGGGAGCAAGTTCTTGAGCTTATCCGCACGAATCTTGTTAAGATGCAACAGCGCATGTCCTCTGCAGCCAATAAGAGACGTAGAGATGTTGAGTTTCAAGTGGGGGATCAGGTGCTCTTGAAACTTCAGCCATATCGCCAGCACTCGGTGAGCCGACAGTTGTCTGCTAAGCTTGCTCGCCGGTTTTACGGCCCTTTTAAGATAATTGAGCGCGTCGGTCCGGTTGCCTAGCGTTTAGAGCTCCCGGCATCAGCAAAGATTCATAATGTCTTCCACGTCTCCTTACTTCGGCCATTTGTGTCAAGTGGATTACAGATCACTCCGGCGACGCTGCCTCCGGTGTTTTTACATGGCCGACTAGTCTCTTGGCCCATTCGGGCTGTGGCTTCACGCATAGTTATGGTGGATGGCGTTCCTAGCGCTGAGTGGCTCGTTGAGTGGTCGGATGGAGAACCCGCCGCTCAATCATGGGAGCCGGTGGATCAGATTCAGCGGTCTTTTCCCGATTTACGGCTTGAGGACAAGCCTTTTCTCATCGGGGAGGAGAATGATACGGCAAGAGTAGAGCAAGACGCCTCAAGACCGACCCAGGAGGGGTCGAGCACGAGCCCAGCTAGAAAAGAGCTCTCAGGACCGACCCAAACAGGGTCGAGATCGACCCCCCTGAGGGTCGAGCCTGAGAGGTCGAGTCGGCCGAAACGCGAGAAACGGATTCCGATCCGATTCCGCGATTAATTATGTTATTTTTGAATATTGTTTATTAGGGTTTTTCATGTTACCGTTTAACGGAATAGCTGTTATCGGTCTTCTCGGGTTTCTTTTAGGGTGATTCTTTCCCCGAGTCGCTTTTTATTGAATCATCCTTGGGCTGTATAAATACCCTGCCTTGCTATCAGGGGAATTCATTCAGAAATATCAATTTACTTTCAGCCCTAATTTAGTGTCTCTTAGTTTAGCGTTGAGAGCCTGTAGCAGGTTCTTAACATGTCGCACATGAAGTATGACGTGGCATGGATGGAGATGTATGAGTAATTAGGAGAACATATACTTGGCTTTTGTAGGATGTCGTTCAAAGCATTTCCCTTTGACACATCTTACTCAGATTCTTTCATAGCAGCCTTAACTATTGCACAAACAACAATTCCTTTGAACTCTAGTGCATCTCTAGCTTCTCTTCTCTATGACTTCAAGGTGGGTCCTTTATTTTGTTCTTATGCTTTGAAAACCCATATAAAATGTGATTGTCTCTACAGGAACCGGATCAAACCCCTTATATTATTCTCTTACTCGTACACATCTCTCAGATCAGAGAACCAGTAGTAGCCTTTTTCTCCTAGCTATTTCAAACTAACTATGTCTATGGGTCTGAGGATTCATGCAAACTTACTGCTGATCCTTGTGCTTGTCTCCACACTATTACCCTTTAACCCGAACACGGCTTGCAGCCTGGAAAGGATGGAAATCGTGATTGAAGAGAGCAAGGAAAACCGGAAGACATCCATGAGGAGTCGGGGTCTCATGGCTACCACACATGAAGAGAACAAAGCCACCGAGTACAGACTAGATCCTGCAAAGAAGGAAGCTCGGGTTTACAAAGCCAGCCAACGGAGTGTCCGAAGAGGTGCTGATCCCATCCACAACAAGCCATAGGGAGGCTTTCGTATCGCCTTCTCCTAATAAAAACTATGGAGCAAGTTTTGGATGCAATGAAATGAAGAGATTAAAGTGCCTTCCTTACAAAGGAAGCACTTTCATCTCCTCAGAGCTCGCGTTTGCAATCGTTCAGGTGAAGACGGATTTGATCCAAACAAGACTCCTCCAACGGTGCTAGAGATGGAGTCATATAATCAAAGTAGTATGTACGTGTAGTAAATAATGAGAAGAGAGTGAGTTTCTCATGTTTGTTGAATGGATCAGTTTCAATCCTAGAATACATTTCTCATATTCTCCTTGGGACCTTGGCTATCGCACGTTGTTTACACTAACTACACTGCAAATTGTTACTTTAGTAACAAGGCCTCTTTTGGTGAGTGGCGGTAACTATTAGCTAGCTAGGTGGGCTGCTTTAGAGTGGTGAATCAATTCCATGCACATAAAATTTACCATGCACTGCACTTTTATGGAAAGTGATGTTAACAGGGCATAATCCAAGAAGAAGCTCTTGAGCAAGCTTAGCATCTCTTCAACTAGAGAATCTGTACACTTTGATTAGCTCTCCTTTTTCAAGTTGATCTTAACATATATAATCTCTCAACAAAGCATCTTTTTTACAGCCTAAAAAAATCATTGTAGTGTATGAGACAGAGCATCAGAGAAGCCACAATATTGCGTATCTAAATATCTAGGAACTCGAGAAACGTACAAACGTGACATACAAAAAGATGTTGCAACTATATATGCACAAGAAGCTCATTTTTAAGGGTCTATTGCCAAATTTACATTCATGCAAAACAGATATGATCGTTACTCCGTATGCAAGAAAAATACAAGGTCATATGTTGCTATATCTAAATAGGATTATGCCAATATCGGATCTACCATTACGCATACTTTTGTTAAGACATCCAAATCTCTTAGACCGCGTTTGGTATGAGGGTACGAGACTGTGAGGTATGGGGTTGAGTATTTTTGTTTATGCGTTTTTAAGGTTTTATACCCATACATCGTACACGATAGCAGTTCTTACACTTGATAACTAACTCTACACGTTACATGTATCAGATGGTTTCATAAATGCAAGCTCATCTTTAGCCAATTTTCCCAAATGAAATTATATAATATGATGGTTTTACATATATAAATTTGCATCAGATTAGTTTTCCTTAACACACCTCCTTAACAACATGGTTTTTGACAATTATAAATTATTTGATTCGAAAAGATGGAAGCTAGGAATGTTGTAACCAGTGTGGGCTGGGCTGTCAAAATGAAGCTTCAACGATAAGTTTGGGCTTCGGATACAATAAAACTCCATGATCAAATGCAAAATCTGGGACCATTTCATATTCTTTTTTTTATTATTTTTTAATGCTTTTTATTATCTTAGAGGGTCGGACCATGCGCTTGGTGCATCAACTAACTAGTTGAATACTCATGGGTTTACAATAAGGTAGTAATTTATTCTCATCTCTTGTGGATTCTCTAGACGAACCCAAGTAGTACTTACGGGAACTCTAATATCTTTTCTTATCAAAAAGAAATGTAGGCCCGGTTGTACCATTAATTAAATTGTATTCAGGCGGGGGTAGCTCGAAGGTACCAATTGGTTATTGTGGTAGTTTGCTATAAATAGATCATGTCAGGATGCTTTCTCTATGTAGTGTAGCAATGGGTCCGTTCCACAACTCAGTTTTTATTACTTCCTTCGTCCCCGAAATTTTATCCATAAACGACGGTTATCTCCCAAATTAAAAAAAAAAATGAAAAAGTTGGATAATTGGTGCAATATATGATATTAGATAAGACTACTTTATAAATTTTAAAAAGGTTAAAAAGCGATCAAATTGATGATAATGTTGGATAATGAGGGGTAATATATAAAATTAAAAGTGGGTAGTTTTGTAATTTGATAGATAAAAGTGATAAATTTGATGAGAAAGTTGAAAAGTTGGGGTAATATGAAAGATGGAATAAGGCTAATATTGTAAGAAAAATAAGATATAAATAGAAAATTAGAAAGATGAATAATCTTATTGGAATAACCGAAAAAGAAAGCTACATTAACTTTCTGGGATGGAAGGACTACATTTTTTGATCAAGTTGTTATTGATCATCAGTCATCATGCATTTCAAATTCATCAAGGACTACATTTTCTTCTATAAAAGATACCCAATATGAGCTCACATATACCATTGATTGATTTTCGTCTACGTTATAAGGTACTCATAGTATCACGTACAAATGTACAATAGGCCTCAAAAAAACAAGTATCACGTACAATGCAATACATAAACAATAATATTTAATTTCTATGACTTCATGGTCCAACATTAGATAAGAATTAATTGTGGTAAAATATATATTTTATATTTTAATGTAAACAATATATTTTTTTATCTTGAAAGGCGGTTTTTAAGATTAGATAAAAAATATTATCTATTTATCTTGATCGTCCAACGTGGTTTTTAAGTTTTTTAATATAAAATATATTTTATATTGTAATAAGAATTAACTTTTCAAATTTTAATTTAGATATTTCTATAATTGATCGAATATCTTGATTGTTGAAAATATATTATATATTAATAAGATACTTTTTTGGTTTATGCACGCATATAGAGGCAAAAAATTACTCCCTCCGTTTCAAAATACATGACCATTTAGACATTGCACATATATTAAGGAAAAAATAGTATTCCTATATTACCCCTATCAAATGTAGACTTAATTATTTGTTTAAAGAAATATGAAAAGGTGTAATGATTATGATAAAGATAATTATTAGGGGTATAAATGGAAAGAGATGGGGAAAAATATGAAATGGTCATGTATTTTGAAACAACCTAAATTGTATAAAAGGCCATGTTTTTTGAAACGGAGGGAGTATTCATTAAATATTATGAATAAAACAACTACATGTTTAATTTGATTATATCAAGTTGGTGATTAACATACTAAAATATAAGTAAATATAATTTACAAAATAACGTATATTATTGACTATAAAATATAAGTGCATGATTTGCATAGCAATATATTCTTAATCGATTATATAAAAATTAAAGACTTTTAATATTCGATGAAATCAAATTATGTCAAATTTTTTATTATACGTTATCACACGACGATTCTATTTATGATATATTCAAAAAATTACAAAAATGCGAGTCGTGCATGGCACGACGGGTACAACTAGTTTGAAGAAAGGGTAAGCACAATTTTGGTAGTTCAAATGACCCGCTAATCATCAATAAAAGCACTCGGATAAGCATTAACAACTAATCAAGGTATATTAATTAAAATAACGTACTTTTTTTAACGTGTGTCCATGCCCACATGTTAAGATAACAAACTTATATGGATAAAAAAACATAACAAACTTATAAAAAAATTCAAATTATTCTCTAAATTGGATTAATAAAGCCTTTAAAAATACTAGAAATCAACAAATACATGCAAAACTTGGTATCGTTAACATGTGTTATATAACTTGTAAGAGCACATTTTATAAAAATCCTTAAAACAATTGCAAACTCAACTGAAAAAGTATAATGATGAATTAGAGTATCTCCATAGGTTCTTTAAAGTGAAAGACTTTATAGTTTTAATACATTTAGAGTGTTTTTAATCCTATATATTTCCCATCTTATTCTCTATTAGAAGGAGAAGAACAAAATAGAATCTTTCCTATATATAGGAAAAATTCAAAAAAAAATTAGGAACTCTCCAAAATGGTAAAATAGTTTTTCTATTATTAGGAAGAAGCTAATATTAGAAGGATTTGGTAAATCTTATTTTTGAGATTTTTTTAATGACGAGTTCACTATTTCTTATTTAGGGTTTAATTTTCATATTCAATATGCTTATAATGTACCCTTAGGGAACACAATATAAGAAATCGATGGCAAAATTATTGGATTAAAAGTTTAAATAAAGTGAGAGATGAGCTTTTTTATTCTCCATTTTGTAAAAAAAAGGTTCGAGCTAGCAACTTGGAAATACTCTTATAGCTAGTAATGTCATGTAATGCTACGTACAATTTTGTATTTTTTTTTTTTTTTTGTTATGGCAAGTGTTGTTTTTTAGCAGTAATGGCAAGTTGTCAAGGACAAGTAAGTATGCATTACACGTCTCAATTAAGATAACTTACCGACAAGCAAATCTCCCCAAATTCACACACACGTTCTTTTTTTCATCACACTCATCATCATCACTAAGTGCTTTGATTTTGGACAATCTTAGTTTCGGCCTTCATTGTATCATGACTTGTTCTTTCTTATAATACCTTTGATTTCTTAACAAAATAGTTGGAAAATGGCGATTGCGTTCTATTATTTGGGCGACATGAATTGAAAAAAAAAAGTTCGATTAGGGTCACCGTAAATACTATTTGGACTCGTCTAAAGCATCCGCAATGAGAAACTACTTGCTAATCAACTTTAAGAGAATAAGGCGAACCGTTAGAGTGTCGAATCCGATACCTCATTGTACACTCATGAATGCTCAACGAGTTGCATATGATTACACAATATATGTAGTTGTTAACATAGAGTTTTTTCATTCATTATCTTCACATGATATGACTTAATAATTGCACTGGTCTGGAATGAATATATTATCTCTAATAAATTAGATTTATCTTAATTCTAATTAGTTGTAAATATAATAGTACTAGAAATTACCCATGTAGCAATTGTATATTCCTGAGTTTGGCCTATCAGTTTTGAGTGTTTGACGAACCTCATATTCAAGATAATGGTGAGCCTCATACATATTTGTATTTGTTTTCAAAATAAATAATTGATATATATGACTTTGACAACATGGGGTGATATTCCCACTTTACCCCCAGATTTGGAACATAATTACTGCTTGGCACCCAAAACTCAACTAACTCCCAATCCCTCATTACTCCTCCTGACAAGTAATAAGCACCACATTGTGGCATTCTCCCACAAAACAAACATCAATAATAACATATGCAATAAAGGCCAGACTTTACCAAAAATATCTCTTATTTAGGTTATTTTGCACGATCACCCTTATCTTATATATTATATTTGATCACCCATACCATATCCTATTTACAATTCTCAACACTGTCACAATATATGTCACACCCATTGAATTAATCTATATATTTGTTCTTTCAAGTTGCAACCTATAAGTAGTTTTGTTTAGCAACATAAATCCCGAAACTATCACAAAATGGTAATCAATGTGTGGAATTGGAGATTAACTTGAGATCGTTGTACAAGTGGGCATATAGTCGTCCCTCATTATCACTGATTTCGTCATTAATAACATTCGATCTCTACCTCACTATCGCCTTGTAAGGACCTATTTGATGGTCTAGTTTGAATTACCCATAACCTGCGTAGAAACTATCCCGTGGATGCGTTAAGGTATAAGCTCTCTTTGATACAAAAACACTAACATAAACAAAACATGAAATAGAAGGTGGTAAAATGTAGTCCCAAAAATGAAAGGGGTTGAATCATGTAAAAATGACATAAACAAGGGTAGTCTTGCGAAGTAGACCAAAAAGAAGACAAGAAACATGAATAGGGACATTTAGGTACACAGTGGTGTAGTGGTGTGTGGGTTTCCCATGCCATTACTTCTCCAACAGAGGAAATAAGGAGGTTTCTTCAGACACAAAAAATACTAAAAAAAGGGCTGAATCTGTTAGAGCCCTGAGTGGCTTTCTGGTGGAAAGTTTGATCACAAATACAGCCCCCTCCTTTTGCCTCTGGGTTGCTCTGTCTGATTTGTTTTTGTTGTTAAGCCATCTCGATCATCACACCACCAAATCCTCACCCCAATTCAGACAAATCCCCCCATTTTGGTCCTGTGTTGTTGCTTCTCCTTGAAGAAGCACTCCAAAAAAGAACAAATTCAGCCACCGTACCCCTCTCAACAAATCTCATCCCAGACATTGAATGTAGGATACCACCACCGCCATGGAACAAACCGCCGATTCCGTCGTGGCCGGCCAAGACTCCGGCGCCGAGACAACTCCAAGACCCACATCCAACAAGAAGCCCCTGCTGCAGGGGTTCATGTCCTACGGCAACGGCGCCCCGAAGCGGCACTACCCGGCGCCGGCGGTGTCGTACAAGGAGTGCATGAGGAACCACGCGGCGTCAATGGGCGGCCACGCTCTCGACGGCTGCTGCGAGTTCATGGCGTCGCCGGCCACCTACAAGTTCCGGTGCGCCGCCTGTGGGTGCCACCGGAACTTCCACCGGCGAGACCCCGACGACCCAGCACCCCTGCACCGGCAGCGTCCGACCCAGATGCCGATGACCCCGGGGGGCGGGAGGAAGAGGTTCCGGACGAAGTTCAGCGAGGAGCAGAAGGACAAGATGAGGGGGTTCGCGGAGCGCTTCGGGTGGAAGATGCAGAAGATCGACAAGGGCGTGGTGGAGGAGTTCTGTAAGGAGGTTGGGGTCGCCAGGGAAGTCTTGAAAGTCTGGATGCATAACCATAAGGCCGCCGACCAAGCTGCTGCTGCTGGTGGGCCCCACAACAACAACAACAACAACCATCACCACAATGGGGGTGTTGCTGGTGGCGCTCAGTTTGACCATGATGTGGTGGTTTCCTCTGGGGATGGCTCTTCGTCCTCCTCCTCCTCTGGTTTTAGTATATGATGATTTTATTTCATGTCTGTGGTTTTCAGAATTGCAGAGGGATCAGAGAGAGAGAGAGGGGCTAGGAATTACTACTGTATTAAGAATCGTTTTAATTAGGGGAATTAACGCAGCTCATCCTTTGTGTACTATTTGAGGCTATTTTCATGTTCCTTTCCTTTTTTCAAACAAACTATTATTGGTTAATTGATTGCTTCATACTAAGTGTGTGTTCGGCAAAAGCTTATGGGAGCTTACTAGAGCTTATGATAGCTTATTGAAATAAATAAGCTTGCATGGAGGTGTTCGGCAGGAGTAGATTATGATAGCTTATTCTAGCTTATAGTAGCTTATTTTTTGTTATAAATTTAAGTTCCTCATGTGTAGATTATCCAGCTTATGGTAGCTTATTCCATTTTCTCCAAATTTATATAGGTGAGTCCATACCCCTCATCTTACTGTCTTCTCCCTCCTCAATACCCTTTTCGTCATTTTACCCTCTACTTTTATCAACAATCATCTTGTTTTACCGAACACTCGTTAGCTTACTAAAAAATGTCAGCCTTTAAAATCAGTTACGAATTTCAGCTAGAAATATAAGCTTCAGTTACAAAAAGCTTCAGTTATCATTTCAGCTTGATTTCAGTTAGTTTTACCGATGAGAGAAATCATGCCCACTCGTCGTCGTCCCCGTAATAGCTCCTTCATTTGATTTGATTTGATGCTACCATTCTAAGAGTAATTTGGAGCATAATTCAATGAGATTTGCACCTAAATTGATTCAAACATCTACTCATGTGAGTACTATATGCATATGATCTTGACAGAGCTGTGTTTTCCAGCTCCCCAAGTTGCTCATTAATCAGACAAGCTTTGTTTGTTGCTGTAGTTGTTTTGAGTTTCAATTTGGGCCGGCCCATTACAACCCTTCTTTATCTATATCACTTGCTGTAGTTGCTCTTCTAATAGTTGATCCATAAATCTTATGGTGCATAATTTTCACCATATCCACATCTTTGGGGACCAGGGACCCAACAATCCATTCCCTATAAAAATGATCTACAACGAGTATACAACAATGTCCTATACACCTTCATTCAACCTTTGGCTTATCTCTCTCTAGTACCAATTCCTATTGTAACCTTCAAACTAATCATTTTAATGTGAAACCAACTCCAGAACACATCTTCCTCTTGCATTATTCTTGCTTTTTGGTAGTTTGTGCCTGCTTTTTCCTACGATAGTTTTCACCTTTGCTTAGATCACTTTATTGGGTACTTGTTGGTTTTACTATAGTATACATGGCTTCCTTGACGCCATACAACTCCAACCACTACCATGAATATGATGCTTCCTTGTCTTCCAACCTCTCCCTGGTTTCTTATACAAACAAAGCAAACAAGATAGTGGATGGAGAGATTGACATCTTCAGTGCAGATAAGTACTTCAATGCAAGGATGGATGAAGCCGACGCGAAAAAAGCCAACTTAGTTGCAAGGGGAAGACACCGAGACATGAAAGCTGACCTGGTTCAAACAGAAGCCCACATGAAGCCAAGCCTCCAGGCACAATCTCCAAGTGTGTATTCGGAATCCAGCTACAACAGTCAAGGCGCTTTGCTCAGAAGGCAAAACAAGGCCAACAAGGCACCACCAAAGAAGAAGAACTTCTTTGCAAATCTTGGCTGCAAATTGTGCATGCTCTGATAAAAACTCGGTTGATGTCGAAGACTACTCTATTGAGCACAATCAGAAGGTTAAAGCCGCCAATATAAAGACCAGTCCACGCGCTCACAAAGTGCAAGCACTCCAAGAGCAAGAAGAGGAAAGGAGGTCATCAGAAGTCTTCGGCTGTTCGTCTAGGGAAAATGGAAGCAGGAGCTTCAGTCTCGAGAGGCGGATGAACATGTTAGGGTGGGACATTATCCCTAAAGGAGAACAGATTGACATCCAAGGGCCAATCATGAAGGGAGAAAGTATAAAGGACACAGAAAGTGAAGCCAGCTCTGATTTGTTTGAGATAGAGAGCATAGCTTGCTCAGCAAACCCTATTGTTAGTCCACGAAATTGCTATGCACCGAGTGAAGCTAGTGTTGAGTGGAGTGTTGTCACAGCTAGCGCTGCTGAGTTTTCGGTTTTGTCCGACCATGAAGAGCAAGTCTTTACAATGACAGACTTAACCTCCAGGAAGATGAAGAAGCCAGCAAGTAATGTGAGTGAGCTGCCAAAGACTCGCTACGGTGGGATTCTTTCTGGGTGTAAGAACCAGAAATCAGTTAGGGTGGCAGGCGATGTTTATACTACAACGCCGAGGATTACAAGGTCAGATTCTCTCACAAAGGAGATGAAGTTCAAAAAAGATAATATTACTGTTGGGTTAGGCTCCAAATATAAGAAAGATGTGTTGTCTATCCAGTGATGAGATGTCTGCATTTAAGATTGTAAGGTTAATCAGAGAATGTGAGCCTTTGTAGATTTATCTTACTGTTATGAGTCTGATTAAACTAAGTGTATGTAAGTTTGAGGTGTAATTCAGCATAAGCCTTATTATGTCGCTATTTGAGCAATTCAAACGCCATAAGTATGCATCAATAATGGAGTTGTCAAATCACCCACATCCCTTATTAGGACCACATTTTTAAGAACTATATGTAATTTTAAAGATCACTACTGGAATGAAATGTAATGTGAAGAAAAAATGTGTTGTAATGATTTTTAAGGAAGAGATGTGGCAGGAAAATGAAGCTTTCAATCGAATTATGTCGAAATTTATGAGTATAGGAATGTCGAGTTGGTCTAATATAATTTTGTAACCAACCTGGTGTAAAACTATCTGGTCCATGGTTCAGGTGTCCTTATTGACTACTTCTAATTGTAAACATTGGTGTTCTATGGCACTTCTTATGCAGAATGTAAAAGATAATGCAAAAAGGCAGTTCAAAATAGATGTTAGACAAGTCCATAAATGTCCATCAAAGCAATGACTCAATGAGTATGACATTTGATGTAGAAGGATTCCGCTATGCTGTTTTTATGGCTGTAAGAAGCATGAACATAAACTGAAAGTGTGAATATAAAAAGACAAATACCAGTGGTGTATTTATTTGCATTAGGTGCAACATCAAATCATCCGAACTGAAATAAGGCTAATGTTTGGCCAGGAAGAACTAATGAACAGAACGAATGCCAGAGTTAGCACCTAATCCCATGGCAACAGAAGGTATAACGTGGAGCACAATAACCCATTCACTTGTAGAGAAATCAGGATGTAGCCAAAATTTGTCATAAATACATGAATAATGTTCAAGTAAACTATTCCCCTGTACAAGGCACATTGATACATGCATGGCACTAAATCCACCATGATTATCTATAGATGAGGCATTAGCTTCTTTAAACCTTGTTGTTGTTGCAGAAGCAATCAAATCTAAGTTCTTCCCATTGACTATTTGATTCATCATGAGATTGAAGGACTAGAGATCACACTGGAGCAAACTTAAGTACTCCCCGTATGCATTGCAATTGAGCTGCACCTTTCATGTGGCCTTCAGATCTTGAGCTTGAGTGCTAGCCTTTGGAAAGTTCAGCCGAGATTGTTTGATGGCCTTTTTAGCACCTGAATAGGCATCGATATAAATACGGTCATGAATATAAGTAGATAACAAAGCCAGAGTTTCACAGTATTTGAGTTTGAAGAAGAATTATCGTACAATTTGCCTCTTTGTCTTGGTTTTTCGATGCAAGTACAGAAGATTTCCACTCCTCATAATCATGCTTCTCCATTTGCTTCCGTTTCTTGTAACACGAGGGCTGCAAGTTACATACATCACTTTAGCTCATTTCGAATCATTAACAAGGGTCTGAAGGCAAGTCATTAACAAGGGTACTAGACATCAAACACACCAGATTATAGCAACAACGGTAAATAAAAGTAATTCTTTGGCTTATGTGAGCAGATACTTAAATTGTTGAATTTCTTTGCATCACCATTCACCACAGAGTAGAAAGCCAAGCTCAAAATTCTTTCTTATTTACCAATGAAATTTATAGCCCAGGACAGAGGCAAGTGATAGGTGTTCCTAAAGCATTGTCGAACTGCTAAAGGAACAAACAACTGACCACAATATATTGTTCCTTATATTTGATAAGGTTACGTGTTTTTTCCAGTAGAGCTATTCTGTAGCAAAATGTGTTTTAAAACTGTGTTACTAAAATGTGTCTTACTGTCTAGTCACTAAACATATACTGGTAACCAAGATTTAGCAAGGGCAAAAAAAACACTGGCTAAGTATTTGAACTAGGGAACATAAACAAATACTAAAAAGCAGATCTATTGACAAGCAACACACATATCAATTCAGTTGGTTAAACACATAGGAAACAATGATAGAAACTTAGACCAACATTATCATGAAACAACATGAGACATAACAATGGAACTGCATAGCATTATTTGATACTGCCACTGATGACTTATCAAACGTAGTTGGTCTTGCAATATACATTTCTTTAGGCAAACAAACTAATGGCTAAACTAGCACAGTAGCATCCATATGAATTATGAGTTTATGACAATCCTCACTTGGCATGATATCGATCATTACCTCAATTTCCTCATCAGAAAGGTCACCACCATCCTCAAATCTCCTTTTTTCAGGGAAGACATCCAACAACTCTGCAAGTATTCAAATTTATGGATAAGTAGGTCATCATCATGAAAATTGGTAAACCAATTATTATACCGTCACTCACCTCTATTCCCTTTAACTTCCTTGGCATCTTTCTTTTCCTTTAGCACTCCAAATACATCAAAACAAAGGTCTTTCATGGTGGTAGAGACCTACAGATAAATCACATAACTCAAACTGTTATTGCGCCAGACAACATAGCAAATCATCAAGAAAGCAAGGTTGGCCACCCATATGATGGGTAATGGGATTAAAAAGCTTACATTACTAAACTCTGATTCTGATGTCCCACATAGCTCAATCAACTTGTTCTTGTCAACCTTAAGCTGCAAGAATGATAAGCATAGATAAGCATTCTAACCTGTATAAAGCTTTATGGATGTAATGTATCATGGCATGCAATAAGAAACCCCATTTATACCTTGTTCTTTTTAGCACACAAATAAAAAGCCACAGCAGTAAACACAGGGCGAGAAAAATCAGTAGCAGAGCGCCTTGTAGCTGGTAGGGAAGCAATAAACCGATCTTTGTACCTGAACCATGCCCAGAAAAAATGCTTGTTAAGATAGCATTTACTACGCAGTCTATTCTAAACCATTTTAATTGAAGTACATACTACAAGTCTAGAAGACTAGAAGAGACAGGTATACTGCATATGGTATGTGCTAATAAGTCAGGATTTGTAGCCAAATTTGATGCAGGCAAATACATTCCCCACATGGGCAATTTATCAAACAGTTGATAGGCACAATTTTGAGATCTACGAACAAGACTAGAGGTTGATGTTTTTTTAAACTTACAATGATAAGCCTTTGCGTACAAGGGGGATGAGCCTAACACATCCGAATTGAATTCCAAGTTCTCTAACATCCAGCTTATTCCTACAACATTACCAAAAATGGCTCAGTCTCGTAGCTCCAGAAGAATAAGGAAAGGGAAAAATGGCATCAATGAGAAGGACACACACTTGATATCGAGCATATTTTGCAATGAGTTGAAGGATCTTATGTACGCCTTCTCTGGCATCCCGCTCAATCTGATCGCGGTTTGTCTATCGAAAATGACATCAAACCTAAAACAGCAAAAAAAAAACACAAAGTGGAATCAGCACCAGCAACAAAAGCATAACAATTAAACGAGTAGATCCGAGCAAAACGAATGGAAACCGGTCGAAGAAACCGGTACCTGTTGGATGCAATTTCCAAGCAAATGACAGCCTTACAGATCTCCCCCTGCAAATCCGATCAATAAAAGCACGAGTAAGAATCACTGAAACCGCACAAATCAGCAAATGTTGAAGCTACAGAGAGGGAGATACGCACAACGCCGATGACGTAGGAGTTGAATTTGAGGTCACAGAGACGACGGAGCTCGGCAGCCTTGCGCACCACCAGCTTGCTCTCGCCGACGCCTAACTTCTTCGCCATATCCGTCAAATCCATTTCTGAGATTCAGTGCTATGCGAGATCGAGATCGGATGAGGAATGGGAAAGATAGGGCAGAGTAGATATACTGGAAGCATATTTGGGCGGAAACATGGCGCCATGGGCGGGAAGTTAGGGCTCGTCAAATTGTTTTTGGATGTGTGTCAAGCGGGAAGTCTTCTCCCGTTCCCGGGCAATCGAAAATGTTCCATGTTTCTACTTTTGCACCCCTTCCGTTTTCAAGCCCATTATGAATATGATGTAATATTAAACTACAACAAATCCCATATCACGTACGGTTGGGTAATGTAAATATAAATCCGAATTTAACCGATTTGAGATTGAAGTTTGATATGAAGCTGCTTTTAAATTGAAAATTTACAATCCGCTTTTTCGTATACTATTGACATACGTGAAAGTTTTTTCACTATTTTTCAATATTTAATAATGACAAATATATATTAATTAATAAGGAAAAATTGTTAAGTTGGGAAAAAATCTTTAAGATATCAAAAATTGGGTAAGATATTAAGTAGATAAATAAGTTATTTTTAGAAGATATAACGTAAGAAAATAAAATCATTATTTTATTTAGGCTTGATGATGTTGCGCAAATTTTTATACAGACTTGGGTTACGCTTTATACTGTATTATAGTAGATAGTAAAAATATAGAAAATATCCCGCACAATTTTGGTAAAATTAAAATTTATTTTAAATTTTATATAAAGTTATTTAAGAGAAAAGGATGATATAAAATCTTGTAAATACTTAATTTAACTTGCTTCTAATAGGATTTATTTTATGATAAATTATTTTTGTTATAATATATTATTTTAATTGAAATAAATTGTAAGATTATAATTTTTGTATAAGAACTGAGTGCTTGTTTTTATCTATAAGTATTTTTTTTTAGATTTTTTTTAAAATTCTAAATCATGTGTACAAATATATAACTTTTATATACGTGGAATCTACAATAAAATTTAAACCAATAAAAAATAAGTAAATTAAATGTCAACTAATCACATTGATTTGGGTTATGAGGTCTATTATATCTTTAATACTAGACATCTACTTCCGGCATTACTCGGGGCAGTTATTCAATATTATTTTGGTAGTTGTGTATGATTGTTGTTTAAATCTATGATTTAAATTGTTCTTTTATATTCAACCAATATATTTTCTTGTTTAAACAATTGAAATGACATTATTATTGTATTTTTTTGTATTATTAAGATTATAAATCCCTAAATATCAAGAAATTATACCCTTAATCTATAAGTTTTTAGTTATAAATTTATTGAAACAATATATAGTACAAAGTAACAACAACAACAATAATAATAAATATTATAGAATAAACTAATAATAACAATATCATACTAGATTGAATATAATACAATTTTATCAAAGGAAAATTAATTAAGGCATTTAATGCCAAAAAATACAACTTTAGATGTAGATAGATATGATAAATAGTATATAATAGCATAATAATATATATACTATAACATTAATGAATTGAAGTGGGGTCTTAATGGCAAAATGTTCCAACTTTAAATGTAGACTAGATATACTATTAACTTAATTATATATTTATTTGGAATTGAAATATGTTGTCTATAATTATTAATATTTTAATCTCCAATATGATACATAGTAATATTAATTAATTATATATTTACGGAAACCTTATTGATAAAATATCAGTGATATATATATATATATATATATATGTATGTATGTATATATTCTTTCATATTTTACATACATTAGGGTCTACAATCAGGTTTTGATCAATTAAATTATTTTATAAAGATGAGTGATTTGGTTTAATATGAAGTTGACATGTGTCGTGATAATTATTATTTTTAACATCTGTCATTAAGATTGTTTAGATTATGTATTAAGTTCAATATTGCTGAAATATATCCTTACATATGGAAATTGTTCAAAATCATCCGTGTGAAATCAACATTTAATGAATGAGACCCTAATGTATGATTTTAACATCTGTCATTAAGATTGTTTAATGACTTAAAATAATCCCAAATATTTTACACTTGGTTGAAATATTTTCAATCGCCATATCAACGATTCCACCAAAAAAGGCTTCCGAATCGTTTTTGGTTAATTTTGTGATAGTTCGTATCGTTAGTGATGATTTTAAAACGTGAGATTATTCTTGGTTGAAACTTGATACTTGAGATTATTTTAAGTCATTTAATGAATGAGTCAAAAAATTAATGACTTAAAATAATCCCAAATATCAACTTTCAACCAAAAATAATCTCAAGTTTGCAAATCATCACTAATGGTACAAACTATCACGAAATTAACCAAAAACGATTCAAAAGCATTTTTCGACGAGTTTTCTGGTGGAATCAATGATGCGGAGATCGAAAATAAGACATAACAACTTGATATTTTACACTTGGTTGAAATATTTTCAATCGCCATATCAACGATTCCACCAATAAAGGCTTCCGAATCGTTTTTGGTTAATTTTGTGATTGTTTGTATCGTTAGTGATGATTTTAAAACGTGGGAATATTCTTGGTTGAAACTTTATACTTGAGATTATTTTAAGTCATTTCTTCTTTATTGTTTGGTACCATCTTGAGTTAATCTATAGTGATACGAAGCGAAGCATCTTGGTCTTCAATTTTGTTTTATTTCTCATTATTATTAGAAAATTATGAAAGTTTTAAATAAGTTTTAATATTTAATTTAATTGTCCTTAACATATTTGATATTAAGCTTTAAGTTTGTTTGTTTTGTGGTTGTGGCATTAGAATTGGTATCATAGCATGGTTAATAAATAACAAGTTGAAAATTCATAGAGAAGCTCCACATGAGATAGTAAATTAAATTGAAGATAAAGACATGGATACAATAGATAGTAAGAAAAGATAACTGAACGAAACAACAAAGAGACGCTCGTTACTTTGAAAACGAGAACCAAATTGAATGATCGAAAGATCAACCATTACAATATTACACAAGTAGAGAATGATGCTCCACAAACACAAGAAGGATTCTTGTGATCGGCTACTAGCACCATCCTCTAATGTCTAATGGAACTGACACATGCAATTAGAACCAAACTTAGAATCATCATGGTTGATCCCTCTAAGGGGTCTCGACTCCTTCAAGGAGAAACCTTCCCGAGGACTCAAATATGCTTTTTCCAAACAAAACTAAGCTAAGCTAGAATTAAAACTAACCTAAGCTATTAATATGTATTAAATGAACTAAGATTAATAACTAAAAAAAGTTCAAACACATTGGACCAAAAATAAGTACAACAACACTTAAACCCGAGAATGGTGCATGAGCTCCTTTGGGTGCATAAGTGTTAGACTCTTGGTCACTTAGCTTGCCTTCTTCATCATCCTTCAAGGTGAGTTGTTTGGTAAGACGATCTTCAAGTTGCTTAATGTATTAAGCTCGTTGTTGCATCACTTCCTCACAATGTCTTACTCACTTCAAGTTGACGAAGTTCTTGTGCATTATTGCGTTGTGCGGCTCTTAAGGTCTCCATGAGTTCATTAAACTCAGCGGTGATGCTCAGTGGAACATGTCGTAAGGACTATATAGTCAGCCTATTATCAGAAGTTTTAGAAAAAAAAACAAGAAGATTTGAGTAAGAATTATGCCAAATCACCGACCTAACAAAAAGAGAACTCAATCAAGAGCCCATAAGTGAGATTAGCTATAAACTAACTTTGATAGAGCTCAAAAATGTGAAGAGATAATAGACTTTTGGAAGAAAAGTATGAACGGAGTCTTAAACCTCAATATAAACTGAGAGTAACAAACTTCATAAACTATATTGAACATAGTCTAGAGGGAATAGTTGTTGATTGGTATGAAGAAATACCACAAGAATTTAAAAGAGGGATTAAGAGGTAATACATCAATCTCATCTATATTTAAAGACCTTTGTGATGCTATAGATGAAAAAATCATTAGGGAAAGAGATGAGAATGATAAAAAGTTTATTGAATGACAAAGAAAACTCTACACCCTTGAAATCTATAACATGAAATGTCTAGACAATTACCTTTCAAAATGTGAGCATTACTATTACAAATTAGGTGAAAGTCCTATTAATCTTTAAATGGTCTTTGATAAACTCCCCAAGCCCATAAATGAAGAAAATAATGATGGTTATCATGAATGGGCATAAAGATATATGTCTAAAGATACACTAAGAAATAGAGTGAAGTACATTAAAAGATGAGTTCAAAAAAGATGTTGAGAGGTTAAGATAACATAATAAATGAAACGGTAGTTTTATTTCGATTCTACGATCCGATCTATGTTGGTTATCATATGTTGGTTACGATTCTACGATCTGATCTATGCTGATTATCATATGTTAGTTACGATTCTAACAATTCAATCTATGTTCGTTATTATATGTTGGTTACGATTCGATCTATGTTGGTTATCATATGTTGGTTACGATTCGAACGATTCGATTCTACGATCCGATATATAAGAAAATATACAATATATTAGGTTATCATTGTTGTAATTGGATTCACGTTGGTTGTAAACTCTAAAACCTGAAGCGAAATCATAAATACAATATTGTTTATAAATAATCCTGAAATACTAATTTTTTTTAATAGAATGTAAAAAAAATACATAATTTAATTTAATGTATTATATGATCCCCAAAATACTAATTTTTAAATAGAATGTTAAAAAAACGTTGTTTGATTATCTTTGATAGAATATTGATAATAAAATTAAAATATACTCAGTAGTTTTTTATTTGGCAATCACAACATTGATTAGCTTGAATGAACATAAGTTCAGTATAGTTTGTAAATGGAAAGAATATTGATTTAAACGTGTATGTACAACATTGTTAATTGGGAAATTCCGCGCAGTAACCACGAGGTTTTGCGAATTCCGCGTGGTGCCCAAAGTTATTTGAGATTCCGCGTGGTGACCATGAGGTTTTGCAAATTCCGTGTTATAACCTCGACATATTTTAAAAAGCTAAAAATACATAAAAATCACCCCTAGCATTTACTTAATTGCATAGAATCACCCCACATTTTATTTTTTCAACAAAACTAGCAAATCTATTTTCTTAAAACACTTAACAATAACTATCACTTGATACACATAATATTTATTATTTTTAAATGTTATAAAAAAAATTCCTAAATGTGCACATGTCATTAAAAACTCTATCCTTTTTTTGCACATTTTTTCATGCCACTATATATTTAAATTATATTTAGAAAAACAATTTTATATCATTTTGGAAATAAATTACTTGAATTAGTGCACCTTCTTTAAAAAAACACTCCCTTAAAATATCAACTATTATAAATTTTGAAAATTTCGGTTATTTTCTATAATAACAAAAATTAAGTTTTAAAAATAATAACATATAGTGACATGGAAAAAGATTAAATAAAAAAATATGATTGTATAAATATAAACTTAAGTGTTTTAAGAAAAAAGATTTGCTAGTTTTGTTGAAAAAATAAAGTGTAGGGTGATTTTATGTAATTAAGTAAGTACTAGGGGTGAGTTTTATACATTTTTAACTTTTTAGAATATGCCGAGGTTATAAAACGGAATTTGCAAAACCTCATGGTCACCACGCGGAATCTCAAAACACTTTGGGCACCACGCGGAATTCGTAAAACCTTGTGGTCACCATGCGGAATATCCCTTGTTAATTTATAAACGATTTTTGCTCGTTGTAAACTCTCTAAATCCTAAAACAAAATCGAAAATACAATATTGTTTGTAAATAATCCTGGTGCATTCAATCTCACTTTATGTTGGGAAAGTGAAGTCATGAATTGGCGGGACACATGCATTGGTGGGAGACACAATAAGCAAGAAAATTCAATTCCTTCTAAAACACTCAAAGAGATTTCAAGTATTCATCAAATCAAACCTCCAACTCAAAATTTTCTTTCAAATTTTCAATTGTCTCTCAAGCCAAAAATCGATTCTTCAATCCCTTTTGTTTATAAGGTATCTTTGATTTCATTGAATGTGTAAATCCTTCCTCAAATAAATCTATAACTGCTTCAATCCCTCTTTCATTTTTTTTAATCGATGTTCTAATCTTTCCAATTTGTGTAGAATTTGCTCGAGCTATTTAGAGGATGGATCATCAAAGATCATCATCGATCAAGTACCAGATCGCCATTTCGACCAAGGAATGTGTATTGTTGGTGCAATCCACGTACTAAAGCTTTGATTCGGATATCCGTGTCAACTAAAAACCCGAATCGTTTGTTGTTTAAATGGTTAGATGGCTCAAACGATATAGACGAGACCCAACACTTTGGTGCTTATCGAGATGATATCCAAGCTCTTAAGCATGAGTTGAAGGAGTTAACCTCCTTTGTGCATAGAATAGTTAAAGTATCAATTGTCTTGTATTTTATTTTATTAGTCATTATGCTTAGTTAAATTAAGAAGCTCATGTAATCGCCAAAAGGGCATTTGGTCTAGCGGTAAGACCTCAAGGGGGAGAACCCGAGGTCCCCGGTTCGACCCTCACCGGCGACGACGCCACAAATTTGAATTTTTCAGAGCATAGCTCTCACCTGTTTACATGTGCATGTAATCCATATAACAAACCTTTTTGTATTTCAAGTTTCATTTTATCTAAGTTTAATATATGTTATCCTACGAATTGCTTTATTATGCTTATTTCTAGGTTATACTTCTTTCAATGTGTGCTATAATCTATAAAATAAAATTCAGCCAACACATATCTATAAAATGAAATAAGATACAAAACGTTAACCCTACCAAATAAAAAAACTAATGTCATTTGATTAATGAGATAAAGATACAATCAATGCTTGATAAAAAAAATACAATGAATTAATGATATTAAAAACTAAACTGAGCTAGATAACACTATTAGGTCATTGGTAAACACAAAGGCTTCAAATTAAGTATTGAGCCATGTCATAGCCTAGCCCATGCTAAATATAAAACCCACATGCAACACTAGGATAACATAACCAGCAATTTAGGACTTAACCTAGCAATTTATATTCACTTTGCATCAATATACGATATATCCACAAAACATATCATGCATTTCAATTCAACCTATCCAATATCCAAACACAGCAACAAAACGACCAAATGTTCTAACTAAACGAAATATACAACCAATAATCCTTCTACAGAGCACGTTCATTCATGGGTTGCATGGGAAACATCCTTTCGCCTTGGACCATGGCAAGGAGCCTTGACGTTACAGCGCCACAATCCTCCAACATTTCCACACGCCTTGAAAGTGCAATTGCAATATACAACACGATATCATTCATTAGAATATTTACATTACCGAACCGATCTAGAATACAATCTCATGCATTAGCAAGTACACATTAACAAACATGAATAATACTTAGCATTAAAAGTGAAATACACATTACCATCTATACTCCATCTATTGTGCATCCAACTCCAATCCTCATGCATACCTAGAGAAGATATGCAAACGAAAAAATATTTGGAGCACCAATTCGGTGGAATACGATAACTAGTACCATGAAATAGAGGAGCCTTTCCCGGTTTACATATAAGTGATATTCTACCATGGTTGGCATACTCAATATCATAACAACTCATGAGATCGGCAATCTCATAACCCTCATGCATACGGTTAGTGACATATTCTATACAGTATAGTATACACCATGTTTGAGGCGTAAGTTGAGCGGGAGATAGACAAAACACTTTCAAGAAATCCCTAGTGAACTGTGGAAAAGGAAAATGAAATCGCATACAAAAGGGATAGAGTGGCAAACATACCCAACCCGGATGGAAACCGTTAGATCTCTCTTCATAATGGACGGGATACATGACTTCGACTTGGTCCGAAAATCCACAAAACCTTCTAACAAGCATGTCATCGCCAAGGGTGAGGACATCCTGCCCTGGAACTTCCTTTTGCAATAAGCCTTGGCTATGGAACTTGATTATCAAACCTTCCACTTATTTTTGATGTTTTTGCATCTCCACATAGGATTCATCAAGTGTTTCATTGAAGATATACGGTAGCAACGGACCTTCGACTTCTTCTATATGTGAGTCATTCACATCATGCCATGATTCATCCATCGACATGGTTGTTTGATTATGTTGAAGTAAAAAACGTTGGATGTCAAAAGGCACCAAAAGATCACGTTTATATTCAAGAAGGAGAATTGTAACCGCTTGGAATTAACCACCATGGTTATAATTCTAATTGTAGGGAGGCAAGCCATCGGCCCAAATATAAGACCCAACTACCAAACCCATCGACCCAAATGATTAATTATGTACAAAGTATGATATATGAAGACTTATATAACATATGAAAAATATGATACTTTAGAGAAAAATATATCATTTCCGGAAAAATACATGTCATATTATTACTTGCATATTTTTTTGCATAAGATTACGTATCATGCCTAAATCGAGGGACTTAAACACTTATAACGCTTAAAATCATAGAGCAATATAAATCGTACTTAAACACTTATAATGAAGGTTAATAACTCTGTTATTTTAAATAAATTTTTACGAAAAATATTTAAGTTATAAATCGCACTAAAACCGTTGTCTTCAATCAAGAGAGATCAGTACTTATAATGGAGGTTAAATACTCTCTTAAGTCATTGCCTTCAATCAACAATAAAAATGCTCTAAGGGTGAAAAAATTGTTAAGTTAAAATCGCACTTAAATTGATCTAGGGCTTAAAACTATCAGGTTTATTAAAAAAAAAGTGAAGTTTATCCATAAATTTCGGTCCAAATGGAAGACCCATAAAGGTCTCATGTACACAAACCTAAGTGGGACCCGTCCGAACCTATAGGCTTGATAATCTACCAGAATTATGAATTATTGGGATAAAGATAAATTTAAAAATACTTTATTGAAACTATCACGCACTATCTACACTTTGATATTATTCTATTCAAATTGGCATGACACTTGTGTGAGAGAAACAAATTCCGCCTTGATATATGAAGTACATGTCAACTTAACCCATAGTGCGTCGTCAACCATTTTGACTTTGACGTGGCATCCCATGTTGCTCAGTGCTCACTACAAGGAGTGGAAAGTTGCCAAGTTAAGGCTCGGTTCGGCATCTCCCCGCTCCCTGGTTACGCTCCCGAAACGCTGTCCTTGGGGTATGAGGGTACAAAATTAAGCGTGTTAACAGTAGATCTCCGTCCCCGTTATCTCTCTCCGCTGGTGGTGCCGCTGCTGCCGAACGGATCCTAAATAAATAAACATCCGGAAATATGGGTTTTAATCCGGTGGTATAGTTATAGACTTACTACAAGGAGTGGAAAGTTACTATGCATGTTGCTGAGGTCAAGAGTGAGATGGTGCATAACTAGGCCTATTTGAAAGTAGACTTCTAGTTAATAGAGCTACGAAGCCCTCGCATCACATAACATGGGCCTGTCGTCTTACAGGCCCAAGTTCATTCAACTGATTTGGTTTTTGTGAGCAAAGTTGATTCACCTTATGGCTGAACAATCAGGACGGACCTGCACCTGCACCTGCCTGCTTTCAAGAAAAAGGGTTCAGATCGCGAACCAACCCTTCATCGTCGGCGTCTCGTCTCTTCTGCCTCGTCGTCCAAGTCTACAAATTCGTCTCCAAAATCGACTGGTTCGAACTTGTCCTTGTAGTTTTATGATGTCAACTCTATGTGGTTCTTGTTTCCAAAGATCCAAAAATTTCCCTGTTTTTTTTTTCTCTGAGTTCAATGTATGCGAATTCCGGGAATGTGTGTATCTTTCACTGGAATCTGTGGCTAACCTTCTCAGCAATTTGCTCACAGGCATGAGTTGGCGGGTTTCCAACTTTTCGGAGCTCTGTAGGAACCGGTTCCTATAACTACAGGTGATAATGGCTAGTGTTTATCAAAGAGCAGATGTGAATGCTTCTTCTCCAAAGCTCCTGGACCAGAATGAGGGCGGTCTTCGAGCTGGACGGCGTGGCAGACGCCTTGCCCGAATCAGTCTCCATAAGTTTTTAGTTGTCTTACTCACCCTGGCCGCAACCTTGTCGATATGTATGGCGGTCTTTGGCCTCAATGTGCTTGTTCCTGGTGAGGATCTTGTGACCTATGTACTCTACTTTATGCGTTATGAGCATAGGACATGGTTATAATCTCATTGATTAGTACTTAGTAGTGGTTTCTAAAATTTCTCTTGAATTGAATTGCAGTGCTGCTATACTAAGATGCTAAGTACTTTCAGTTTGGACCTGTGAAGAATGATATTTCAGTTCAAACTTTGGGCTTTGTTTTAGTTTATGGGATGTAATGCAATTTTAGTATGTGGACTAATTTGATATATTCATTTACCAGTGTGCTTATAAGGTTCATTGTGTAACCTTCATGACTTGGCTCTCTCAAAGTGTAAAAAAAATGTTTGCAGGTGATAGGGTTGGTGATGTGCTGATATCATCTGTGACAGACGAGAATGTAAAACCCTTTGAAACACGGATATCTGGGAAGAGGAAGGGTTCTGAAAGTGAGAATTGATGTTATTTATTATGCAATATCTTAAATTACTATTACTAGTTTTCATGTATTTTGGCATAAATAAGGCACAAGCTGATCTCATTTTGAAACTGCTTCACGTATATACTGGCTCTGTGTACCATAAGTTGATCCCACAATTTACTTTATCGTATTCTAGATCATTCATGTGGCACAGCATTTACCAAGTCCATTGATTAAACTTAATTAATATTTTCTGTAGGTAGCGAGAAGGGTGACCCACCACCATTGAAGGAAGTGAAGGATGACATATCATCTTCGACAGAAGTGAAACCTAAGTCTTTTGAAATGGGGAAATTTGGGAAGAAGAAGCCTCCAAAACCGAAACGTGAGAATTAATGTTATATCTTGTACTTTTTTTTTCAAGTAGTTTGATTAAATGATGTAATGCAATTCCTTCCAGGATCTTTTATGTTTCGATACAATTTAAGTTGATCTTATTATTGATTTTATCATTATTTTAGATCATCCATGCGACGTATCATTTGCGAAGTCCTTTGAGTATATCTTAGAACCAAAAGATTATTTGAATTTCACACAGTTTTCGCTGAACTATACTGTCACTGATGGAAAGCATTTGATGGAGAGTTCATATCAACCTAGATTTGGAGGGCACCAGACACTTGAAGAGCGGGAGGCATCATTTTATGCAATAAATCAAACTCTTCATTGTGGCTTTGTTCAAGGACCAGAAGGAAGTGCAAGCACAGGATTTGACTTGGATGAAAGAGACAAATTATACATGAAGTCTTGTTTTATTGCAGTTTCCTCCTGCATTTTTGGGAGTTCTGACTTTCTAAGGAGACCAACAAGCAAACTGGTAGGTGTATACACATTATGATGTTATTCATTTGTTATCAAACTAACTGAAGAGTGGAAGACAAGTTTCTCTTACTTGTTAACTTTTGCTAGAATATGTTTATTTATAACTTTGCTCGTCTTTTCATTTATATACATATAGCCATCAGGTGCCAATCTCTTCCCTCATGTGTACTTCATTACCTTGACAAGTAGTTGAGTGAGTTTAAAGAAAACTTAGACTCGATGAAATGAGATTGTGTTCTAAAAAAATTCCTGGGGTGCCCCCATTGTCACATTTGTTTTGACTGTCTCTTTAACTCTGCCGTTTCTCTTAAAAAATGTTTGGCCTTTCTTTCTCTCATCTTTACTTTGGGCAAACCTAGTAGTGGACTTGAAGATTCTTAAAATGCATTCGAGATATCCGAATAGTGTCATAATATCTTCCTTAGTCAACCATATGAACTATATACAACAACTAGTTTCCTTGCTGATTACTGCAACCCTATACTTTCTTGTTGCAGATCAGTGATTATTCCAAGAGGAGAGTATGTTTTGTTATGTTCATGGACGAACAAAGTTTGTCAAAAGTTTCATCGGAAGGACATGTTCCTGACAGTGAGGGATATATAGGCTTATGGAGAGTAGTTGTTGTGAAGAACTTCCCATATAATGACATGCGGAAAACAGGGAAAGTGCCAAAGCTCCTAGCACACCGCCTGTTTCCTGCTTCTAGGTAAATCAATTATCATCTATTGCCTTTCTGGTTTGTGCATTTGTACCCTGTTTGAATCTGGATATTGACATTTATATACTTTTTCTTTTCAGGTATTCCATTTGGCTTGATAGCAAGACGCGACTGAATTCTGATCCCTTGCTGATACTTGAATACTTCCTATGGAGAACTAGGTCAGAATATGCAATATCAAATCATTATGATCGGCACTGTGTTTGGGATGAAGTGCTCCAAAATAAGCGTCTTAACAAGTACAATCATACAGCTATCGACGAGCAGTTCAAATTTTACCAATCTGATGGTCTTAGGAAGTTTAATGCCTCAGATCCTAGCTCCCTTCTACCGAGTTGTGCGTGGCATATTCATATATTTATGATTCTTAGATTTATTTTGAAGATTGCCTTCTTTTCACACTTTTCCAATTCGTTACAGTGGCTTCCTTTGTTTGTTTGTTTTTCTCTGTTTACTTACAGATGTTCCTGAAGGTTCATTTATAATCCGAGCCCACACACCAATGTCAAATTTATTCTCATGCCTCTGGTTTAATGAAGTTGACCGCTTCACATCACGAGATCAACTGAGCTTTGCTTATACTTACCTGAAATTGAGGAGAATGAATCCAGATAAACCTTTTCACCTCAACATGTTCAAGGTGATCATTAACTTAGGCTATTTGATGTTTCTCCATTCATATAGATGTAAACTGCTCTGCTTCATAATTGATTGAAGTCCTACCCAGGCAACCTTTTACCCTTTTGAAAGTTCACCTGCCTTTTGAACCCATTGGAATTCGTAATGCTTGTGTAAGTACAATTGATGCCTTCAAGTATACTGCTCTTCATACCTAATAATTGGGGTTTCTGGCATATATCTGCTGCACGTGGTTATGCAAAATGCCACTTTTGTGAATCATATTGTCATGGATAATAGTAGCTTCTGAAATAACAAGAGTATATGTACAGCACTCTGGATTTTGTTATTTTTCTAATAAAAATCTAATGTGTAAATGCTGAAAGTGCGGTTTTTCACTTTCAACTATGACTTTCTCATATTGAATTGTGTTCTCTGAGCGATGCTCATCTGTCTCTGTGAACTAAATCTTATACCTTAGTCTTAGCTATAGTGTCCATTTGTCAGGTTCCTGCTTCAAAAAATGAGCCCCCTGAGTGCAAATGTAGACCACTTAAATGGCTGTACTTTGAACTAAATCATATTCACAATGGCAGGATTGTGAGCGCAGATCGCTGGTGAAGTTATTCCATCATAGGGAAGTTCCTTCGCCCCCTACTTCCCCATGAACAATTGAGAGTTTGGGCATTTTAGGTTGGTGAGTCTCTTTCTTTATCTGACTGCTTTGTAATCACCTTTTATCCATAAAACAAATGCTGAATGCCTGTACCTTGACAACCTCAACAGTCTTATATAGTTATTGTATTAGCACTTACAAAGTTGCAATCTTATTAGTAACCCAGGCATGTATGCTTCTGAAATAAGTGATAGACCTTAACGGATGCGTTTTGTCTTCTTTCCAACTTGACAATCTCAATACTTACTCAATTCGGTGCATCTGTGTGTAGATTGTTCTTGAAGACCATTGTGCATGCTGGTGTCTTTCAACCAAGCGGATCGTGCTCGTACACAGGCCATTCATTCATGATACCAGACATTGAAGGGCATATAGTTCACCAATGAGGGCTTGTTCCCGACAATCCAAGTGGAACGACCAAATCTTCAGGGAAGATCAAACCCTTAGACTATGCAACAGGTATTTACCAGGTCATTTCCATCATATTACAGGGACGCTTATGCTGTTGCTATTGAAGATGTAGTGGCTATTGTATAGGAGGATTTTTTTGTAATATCTTAAGCTGTAAGCATATTTGTTATATGTACCGAGCTTATGTGGAATCTATTTGTTGTTCTTGGTTCTACTCAGGTTGCAGGGCTTCTCTGCCAGTGCATCCATTTGTGCAATTGGAGCTCAGACCTTGAAACTTGAAATGCATGTATTTTCTTATAACGCATCAAGAGAACAAAGCCAAGTGGAACTGACACCAAGATATGCATTGGAAGTTGCAACACACGTACAAGCAAATCGATCAATCTCTAATTAAGAAACACAACTCTTATCACATGGACACAAACAGGTTGATTAATCCTCAACAAGAACATCAACTACATCTATCTTGTAATACCATTACATGTTAACGTTTTTTTAATCAAACTATCCTCCAACATTCTCCATCTCAATCAAACAACACAAATACGAAAGCAATCATCCATCAAATTAAAGAACCCTAGCTTTCAAGATCTAACCAAGAGGCGGCCGGGGCACGCATATGTGACCTCACAATCATCATCTACAGCCACGGTGTAGCCATGTGCGGGCCTAGAGAGGAAGACAGGCAAGAGAACCAACAAATCACAGACACAAGTTTGGTCTAAGTTCCTCAACCAACGGCAACACTCGCGTTGTGCCTCGGTCTCGTGTTGGTGTTGGTGGTGGTGGTCATGGTGCCATCGTATGGGTGAATTCGGTGAAGTATGATCTGGGTTTCCAATTGGTATAGGGTCGTATGGGATTGAACCACAAGAGTGGGCGACTACGGCAAACTGAGACATGCAAAGTGGGCTCATGGGCGGGTGTTTAAAGGATGGCCTAGGTTGGGTTTCGAAGCTGGCTATGAGTACAACGAGTGTTAGCGTTATTAGTAGTCGGGTCAACCCGGGTTTTCCCATGAGGAGGTTCATTATCATCACCATCACCATGCATGAACTGAATTACACCAAGGGGTTTGAGGAAGAGAAGATGCAAGTTACCAACACTTGTAATCGCCTCAAGTTAAATAGCAAATGGTTGATCATGTGTTTCTTGTTCCTAGATTTAAGTAGGTGGCCCTTGGGGTACAATGAATTATCTAGTGTAAGAGCAATGGTTACATGAACATATAATCTAAGGGAATTAGATGTGAGAATATTCTAGTACGTGCAAGAGCTTATTGATTTGTGCATTCACTTTGTGTGAGAATATTTTCAAATTGAATTCATACTCTTGGCCATGCATGACGCATATATTGAATTGTTGCATGAGCATATAATCTAAAGCCGATTCTTTGTATTAGCTTGTTTTGGGAGGATTCTTGGATTCACAAACCCTTTTTTGTGGAAATCCTTTAACAAAAAATTGAAACCCCTCAATTGAGGCTTTGATTAATCAAAGGTCATTGCAGAAAAGAAGATGAACTACATCACATCAACCTAATCTCTTTAAATCTCTAATCTCGGTGTGAAGTTGGGCTTTGTTATATGACTCGAGATGTCCCGGTTATAGTTGACGTGTGTGTTTTATGTGCCCCTCATCGTACTTCCTCAAGCCGGTTCCCTATTGGCTTTCTCCTTGGCGGTATCAAACGTTGTCTTAAGCCCCCTTATCTTCTTTGTTTTGTGTTTGTTTCGTTCAGGACCAAAAAGGAATACGTGGAGTTCACTTTCATCCAGAAAAAAGAATCGGGGAGTGAAGTGTGTTTGGGAGGTGAGGTCATTGCGAAGAGGATAACTTCATATATTTAGGATCAGTTTTGCAAAGCGACAAGAACATTGATGAGGATGTTCGGTCTCAAATTTAGAGAGGTTGATAGAAATGGAGAGCAACTTTAGGTGTATTGTGTGACAAGAAGGTCTCGTACAAACTCAAGGGAAAGTTAGATAGATTTGTGATAAGGTCGACAATTCTTTATGAAGCAGAATGTTGGCCGACGACGAAGGCTTAGGAACAGAAGTTTGCAGTCGTACAGATGAGAATGCTTAGATGGGTGTGTGGTCACACAATGAGGAAGGAACAAGTTAAGAGTAGTGAGCATAGAAGACAAACTTCGAGAGGTGAGACTTTAGTGGTTTTCCCATACTCCGGATCGTAGCCTAGATGCTACAGTTAGGAGGCGTGCGCATTTGGATTTAGGGCCTCGTCGAAGGAATATGGGTCGTCCGAATAAACGGTGGATATACAACATAAAACGGGATATCATCTTGTTGGGGATTTTAAAGGATCTGACACAATGTAGAGATAGCTAGAGGGAGAAGATCGGGGTGATAAACAACTAGCTGACTTGTTGGTGGAATTGGCTTTCCTAAGTGATGATGTGATCACATAGTTTTTTGGTTAGTTCTGCTAGTAATAGAGTTTGTCGTTTTTATTTGTTTTGTATAACTTGTTGTGTTGGTTGGTGTGGTTCTTTGGTTTTATCGGGTGCATTCCATCCAAATCTGGAATGTCCACATCCTAACCCCTCAGATCGGACGTCGCAGGGGATACTCTGGATGATATTGTTGTTGTTGTTTGATGTTTGTTTCATTGCCTTTTTTTTCATAAATGTTAAACATCACCCAAGTTTTAACTCTGCTGTCACCAATGTACATATTTTGACTTAAATACCCTTGAAAAATAGCAAAGACAATACCATTTTTGACAGTGATGAACGCCTGAATCCTCACACGCCGGCGGGCGGCAGATCGGCCAAGCAAGACATCCCCGTTTCACCCCCACGACACCGGCACCCGACTTGCCCAACCCGACCGCCAGATTCACGACCCCGAACTTGGCCACACTCCGACCCCCTATCTGGCCACCCTCTACGATCAACTCTCGGACCACCCACGAAACCCGCAGAACAACCACTTAGCCCCGCTAGCCTCTTGACGCCACCCCCTCCTCGCCAGACCCGGTGCTAACCAGCGACCCGTGAACCCCAGCCCCTCCGCTCGCTCAACCTCGCCAAGCCACCCATCTCCCTTCTCGTTGCCCCATCTCCCCTCTCGATCGAACTCCAGCCTCGACCCAGACCCGGAGCCATCACCGACGACCCGTTCTTCTACCCACCTTCGTGAGCGACTTCTGAGTTCCGACAGCCTCGATTCGGCCCCTCAGCTCACCCCAGCCTGAACTCCGATCTGCCCTACCCTAAACCCAAACCCGATTTGGAGGACTCGACGAGATTGTAGCAGGATTTGCAGAGGAGGACGATTCACCAATGGCGGTTTAGGATCCGAATCCGGTCGCTAGGGTTTGTGGTGTTGGTTCGGCGTTTACAGGCGTGGCAGTCGGTTAGCTTTGACAATTCTCTGGTTTTCTTCTTCCGGATTGTCTTGTGGTTGGGTGGCCGGAGGTCCGATGAATCCATGGAAGTCCGACGTCGCCGCCTGAGCTCCGCCTCTTAGGTTCCGCCGTAGAGTTTGGTTTCAATGAGGTAGAGAAATGTTGTGCAGTCAAAAGGTAGAAGAAGGGGAATTGTGTTTTTTTTTTTGTAAATTTAGTATGCTTTTAGGGTAAAATTGGAAAATCAAAATGGTGATATGTTTTTTTGGGTGACATTTAGCATCCCTCCTTTTTTTTTGTTCAGTTTTCTTGAGTTACCTTTAGTGTCGTTTTAATGTCGTGCTTTGTCTCGATCACTCTATTTAGTGGGTCCAATATTTCAAATTCTTAACTCATAAGAAAATACATAACGCTTGTTTTAATCTAATAACCTATATAATGAGCCATATGCAATAAAATAATTAAAGTTATTTTCAATATATAATCAATATGTAATGGTAGACTTGATAAACGAGTCAGTTCGATCGGGTTCGGGTATGGGTTGAGTGTAGGTTTGGGTCAATCGGGTTATGGGTCAAACCAAGGCGAACCATATCATGTTATTGAGCGGATTCGAGTGGCAATTATGGCTTAAGAATGTCAACAATTTTATAATTATTGAAATAATATCATGATTAAATATATATTTAATAATATTTAATATTTTATTTAATATTTTTTTATAATAAAATATATCATAATTTAAAAATATATAATAAACTGGGTTAACCCACCTGATCGGTTCGAGTTCGGGTTTAAATCCAATCATATTCAGGTTAATCGGGTTTGGGTATTGATTCATCCCTCAATCAAAGTTTGGATTATAACATAAAAGAATTGTAGTTAATTACTAGGATTGAGGAAGTATGACAATTATGAGGAAAAATATGTGAATATTAGCAAGTATATATTTACCAAAAAGGAATTTTTTGGGATTTTGTTATATTTAAAAATAAAATAAAACATATGATTGAAAATTAACAAATACAACTTCAATTTCTAATTTGATGTACATTTCAAATTTAAATATCTACTAATGCCACAAATTCAAATGTATATGTACTGTTTTAATATTCGAGTGTCTAAATGTCAGAACTTGTCACGTATGCTGTTGAATATGTTTTAACATTTTTAAACATCATTCAAAGTTTGTTTGAATATATCCTCGTTTGGATATATAGTTCATTTTGTCATATGCAAATTTTATTTTGTCTTATCGGAAGTAAAACTATATATCTATACTGTTTATAGTATGAAGCGGAGACAACATCTTCACAGAAAATTGCGCCATGTGTCATATCTTTAATAAAATAATCAACCGGGTCCATCTGTATATAAAAAAACACTAATCACAATAGAAAGAAAAATACATATGATTTGATAATTTTAAAGAACACATAGGAAAATATCTATAGAAAGATATAATATTAATTTTTATACGATCATTGTTACGCTAGGAAGACATAATATTTAATAAAAGTTTCTATCTACAAAGGAAGATCTACATCATAGAAATATTCTCTCCACTTGACCGACCGATAAAATTAATGTTTTCAAAATCAAGTATACGTGATACATCATACATGTACATCACTTTAATTTAAGATATAATATCTATTAAAATTCCTTAATACAAATTAGGTAGTTAGAATCTCATATAATCTTATCTTGTAAAAATTGCTTAGAAATACCAAAAATTATGAATTATCCCATACCAAGAACTAGTTGTAATCTTCTAATAAATATTATTATTTAATAAAACGTGATCTTTATTGTAAATTAATTTTTGAACAAATCCAACTTATTTATATTATGAGTTGATTTACTATCATTGGTAAAACAAAACAGTAATCACAATACAAAGTTAAATATATATGATCTTATAATTTTAACGTGATAATTGATGTTACATATGTATATTAAATTGGATTTATAATCACATTACCCATACATGGTATCAAAGTTAAACTAGTTGAATATGACTAAATAGTGAATGTGCAATTCTAATATATTCAATATGATGAATAAACATTCAAAGTAAAATAACATTTTTCTAGTTTTCATGTCGTCTATGACCTTCGCCATCTTTCCTGCATGCTCTTTATACTTCTTTATATTTTGAACTATCTTAATGTTCATAGACTTTATATTCAGCAAAAAAGTACATAAATATTAGGTGTAAAATGACTATAAATTTTAATTTTATTATCTATGATTCAAATAATCAAATATATATATTCATTAATGAATTTCAACTTCATATTCAACGGTTTAGAATGCATTTTTCAAGGTATTAAAATTAGACCTGTTCAAATGCGGATTGACCTGTCAGGCTTGTCCAACCCACCCACAAATAAGGGCGGTTTTGGACAAGGGTTCAGGCCTGATGCCATGTGCTAGGCCTGACTCGTCCATATTTAATTTGGATCAGGTTTAGACTAACTGTTTGGCTCATTCGTAATATTTTATTTAAAAAGTATATATATTAATAAATATATTGATAAGACTGAATTAATTAGTTCCCACTTCCCATATCCGAACCCTTAAGGCTAGGCCCTTTGCTTGACAAAAAAATAATCTCCGAACCCTTATACCCTCTCTCTCTCTCTCTCTCTATATATATATATATATATATATATCCATTTTCCATTGGTTGTTATCATCAATTTTCGTCGGGTTGGGTTGTCCACGGACTAGTCCGACCCGCAATAACGGGCAGGTATGAACATCATTTCTAGCCCAAATATCCGGGTTGGACCAGACTCAGCTGGCACATACGGACGCAAAAACTATTTTAGCCTGGTCCAAGCCTAGTCCAAACCGTTCGGACAGGTCTAATCAAAATGAATGTAACACATGCGCTCGATAAATACAATACTAGCATTTGAGTATCAATTATCAATCTCATTTGTTTGCATAATGCACTCATTCGAAATGCGTACACAATTGCATATTCGATCGCTCATAAATAGTTTTACTCAAAACTATGTGTTGAAACCCAAAAAAACAAGCACTAAGTTCGGGATGAAACCAGTACAAGCTCTCAGGCCTTTCGGCGCTAGAAACCGGCTCATCTAAGTATGAGCTCTCCTACCCCCCGCTTATTAGTTTATTCTCTTTTTGGAGGTTTTATTAGTTTATTCTCTTTTCGGAGGCTTATTAGTTTATTATCTTTTCGGAGGCTTATTCGTTTATTCTCTTTTCGAAGGCTTATTGTTTTATTCTCTTTTCAGAGGTTTATTATTTTATTCTCTTTTCGGATGCTTATTAAAATATATCCCGTATAAAGTGCAATCTCCTCGGAGATTCAAACACCTCGGGGCCCGTCCTCCGAGAACAAGTCCCGGGCTCGAGCCCCATTTTCAGTCCTTTCTAAAGTCTAGTGCCCCTCTCCTTATATAGAGAAAAGGAGGTGCTAGCTTGGAGCAAAACTTCCGATGTGGGACAGGAGATAACGCGCTGACGGCACAAAGGGAGTCAGTGCGCTGACGGCACAAAGGGGTGTCAGTGCACTGACGGCACAAAGGGAGTCAGTGCGCTCACAATACAAAGGGGTCAGAGCACTGACGACATAAAGGGAGTCAGTGCGCTCACGGCACAAAGGGGTGTTAGTGCGCTAACGACACAAATGGAGTCAGTGCGTTCACAACACAAAGGGGCCAGAGCGTTGATGGCACAAAGGGAGTTAGTGCACTCGCAACACAAAGGGGCCAGAGCGTTGACGACACAAAGGGAGTCAGTGCGCTCATGACACAAAGGGGTGTTAACGCGCTGACGGCACAAAGGGAGTCAGTGCGCTCACAACACAAAGGGGCCCGAGCGCTGACGGCACAAAGGGAGTCAGTGCGCTCACAACACAAAGGGGCCAGAGCGCTGGCGACACAAAGGGTCAGTGCGCAGACGGCACTAAGGGGTGTCAACGCGTTGACGGCACAAAGGGAGTCAGTGCGCTGACGGCACAAAGGGGTGTCAACGCGCTGATGACACAAAGGGAGTCAGTGCGCTCACAACACAAAGGGGTGTTAGCGCGCTGACAACATAAAGGGAATCAATGCGCTCACAGTACAAAGGGGCCAGAGCGCTGACGGCACAAAAGGGAGTCAGTGCGCTCACGACATAAAGGCCACAGGCAAGGACCTCTACAACGCTTGGTCATCTTTGTTTTTGGATACCGTCATCAATGTCTATCGATTCATATCGAGCACCAACACTATGTATTTGAAAAATATTGTATATAAAAATTTAGATTACAATTGCTATAAATTCAACTAGCTTAACCCGTCGTACCATGTACGACTATTTCTTAAATATTAAAATTATTTTGAATAAATTATATTATTGATATTATGCATGTTTAATTTCACTTACTAAAGGAATACACCATGATAGTATCATTAGACTTAATTTGAACTAACTTGACTTTACCATATAAATTTTGATTGTAGTATATTTTATTAAAAAATATCAAGATATTATTAATTTATAATTAGATACAATTAAAATGAAAATTTATTATAATAGGTGAATTTTGTAATTTTTTAAAATAGTTTTAAAGATTTTTTTTATCTAATAAGAGTTATTCGGTAAAAAAATATTTATTTATTTTGAAAGTTTAAATTTTGGATATATAAAAAATATTTATATACTTTATAAATTATTTTATTAAAATTAATTTTCAATAAGTGAACTTTATATATAGAATGTTTTTTTTTTCCAATTTACCTAATTTTACGCCCATGCCCACATTTGAGTTCAAGTGCTCGACCGAGGGCTCTTTTTTTTCTTGATTTAGAAGAAATTAGTTCGTTCGTTTTAAAATATATTGGTTATGTGTTATTCTTTTCTTCCATGTAATTAGTTTTTGAATAACATATTAATTGGTTCTGATCTGAATTGGCTCTAGGGCTCGATTGATAGTAGTGTAATGGGCGATTGTTTTGTGGTGCAAACATACTTTAGTGTTATATATATAATAATTAAGTTATCAACTTGATTGAAAGTTCTTGTTTTAGTTAACCTTATTAGCTATGCATCTTTAGTTATTATTCAAGTTCTTAGTCGATCTTCGAGCGTCTATGAGATTACATAGTAAAACAATATCATTCAATATTTTATAATTACAAAAAAATATAGGTAGATACGTACTATGAGTCTATGACTTTAAAGGTAAAATTGAAAATTAGATAATTAAGGGAAATAAAAGATATAAAATTGTTATTATCTATTTGAGTTGATTTTTTTTTAAACATTAAGCGGGGCCAGACTAACGTGGAAAATAAAATTTAAGAGAATTTGATAATTAAGGGAAATAAAATCAAGTCGAAATTCTTTGACTTTAGTATATAGTATAGATTTTATTTATCTATAATAAAGTTTTCATACTGCTTATAATAAATATTGAGGATTGATTAATTCTTTGTAAATCAAATTTAATTATGGATATTACGTGTTTATAAATAAGGGTTTGAATCGATCGAAGAGACTTGCTGGGCTCGTTGTTCCTCATCTTTGTACGAATGCCATCCCATCTCTCTCATTTCTGAAAGGTGTGTGGAAATTCAGAGTAAATGGAGGCTTGCTGGGCTCGTTGTTCGTCATCTTCTTTATTCAGTGCAATCGTTAAGCTTCCAATGTCAGCTCGATGCTCATCCATGGCCATCCATACAGGTCCTTTCCCTCTTTCTCTTCCCCTCATTTTCAATTACCCTTTTCGATTCGATATCCCTCTGCTCCATATTAGGGCTTCGGTTCAAGCCCATGTTCATGGTTTAGAGATTTGGATTGACCTATTTTTGTTCGTTCGCTCTTTCTGTGGTAAATCTTGAAACTTGATCTCAGAAAGAGGAAGATTAGTGAAAAGAGCATATGATGGGCTGCTGTTGGACGCTGGGGGCACCCTTTTGCAGCTTTCCAAACCCGTTGAAGCCACTTATTCTGAAATTGGCTTAAAATATGGTCAGTATTTGCTTTACTTAAACTGTTGGTGATATTTGGTGAATGAGACTGAAATGCAATTCCATCATGTAGAAAAGATCAAATGTTTTGTTTTTTTTGTCCTGAGCCAAAACTAAGGGTGCTGTTAACAGGGCTGAAAACTACTCCATCTGAAATCAAGCAAGGATTTAAGAGAGCCTTCTCTGCTCCATGGCCTGAAAAACTTAGATACCAGGTACCGTCTAGTTTCTACATTTGGTGATGATCTCTTTTGGCTGTAATGTCTTTTCTTCCCTTGAATTGTGCTATGTACATTTGTATAACTTCTGTTTGATACTTCTGGATTTTTATAGGGTTTTGCTTGCTGTTAGTTCCTTTATTTCATCCTTGAATTGTATCATTTATGTTTAGAGGTGACCACCCTGTGTAATGTCCGGTGTTTGGAGAGTAGTGAATCTCACTTCACAGTAAAAAATGTGGATGTTTGGAGATGGCTTTATAATAATGCAAGTGGTAGCCGTGTCAAGAATAAGCTCTCCTTTCATTTTCATGTCCAAGTGAGGTGAAGACCGGAAGAAGATCAGTTAATTCTGGAGATGATTCTAAAAAGAATCCATGAATTTTTTACTATTGGGACGTAGAAATCAGACTTGCTTTGATATAAATGGTGCCTCTAATGGGTCCTTGATTAAAGAACTCTGTTTTTTTTTGCCAAATTCACCAGTATGTATCTAAACAATACCAAGGAGGTTCTGGGAAGTGTTGGAACTCTTCTCTGTCTACTCCACTCAAATACAATTATTCAACTTTTCGTAAGGATTCATATAATCAGGGGATTGATCTTAACCTTCTGCATTGTGAACACTCATCAGGGAGATGGGAGACCATTCTGGAAACTTGTTGTGTCTGAAGCTACAGGATGTACCGATGCTGACTATTTTGAGGAGGTCTATGAGGTGATGAAGACCATAAGTCAATTTGTTCCACTCTAAAAGACTATAATTCTGAATTTGTGGTTTATTGCTGCTTGTTCCAGTACTTTGCAAACGGTGATGCTTGGCATCTGCCAAACGGAGCTTATGAAACTCTATTGTCCCTTCAAGATGCTGGAGGTCATATATCTGCCAAGTATTTTTCTACTCAATCCATAGTCATAGCTCAAATGAGCTTGAACTTCTATAATTAATCTATTTGCCTCTTATAACACTGTTAAAAAAACTACATTGTAGTTAAGTTGGCTGTAGTATCAAATTTCGATAGTCGCTTGAGGAAATTGCTGAAGGAGCTTAACGTCTTAGATCTGTATGCACCGTTTCTCTCTCCCTTCCTGGTTCTTTCTACTGAGCACACTATTTCCATGTTCAAGTTTTAGTTTGTTCATGTCACCCTCATTTAGTTTCTTAGAATGTTTTTTCCAATACTAGTTTATTAATGGCTTGGAAAGAGATTTAAATACTAAGGTGCTATCCAGGTTTGATGCTGTCATCATTTCTTCTGAGGTTGGTTTTGAGAAACCAGATGCGAGGATATTCAAAGCTGCATTAGGTATATATAATGCACATTTATTTTCATGCAAAATTTACCTAGGATGTAATTCTGATGAAACTGGGTGAATATCAAGATGTCTTAGTGCATCATTAGAATTTCTAACTGAACTTAAACAGTTATCTATTTCTTTTCACATAAGTTTTTTTTTCTTTTGTAACATTATGTCGCATTACCTTTGTAGACGGTATAAATGTTGATGCTGGAAAGGCGGTGCATGTTGGAGACGATCAAGTAGCTGACAAGGAAGGAGCTAATGCCATTGGACTTCACTGCTGGTGAGTTGTTAATGTTCAAGTCTCCATATCAATGAAATCACAGTGTTGAAGTCTTCGTCCATGCCAAAGAAACTGCCCAATCTGTTATTAATTGTTGATACAGAGAGTAGTGCATCTTCTCCATCTAATCTATCTTTTTGTTTGATTTTGCAGGCTGTGGGGAAAAGAGGTAAGATCATTCTCCGAAATTCAGGATCACATACTTCCTTCAGAGCCTTAATAAGCCTCTCGATGTATCGCAACGTTTGATGATAGGTTTCAATTTTGATTTGCTGATCCAGTTTCCAATGAATCATAGATGCGTCAGATGCATACATCACTTTCAAACCGTGTTCTTGGCTAATCAGAATTTCTGATTTTGTTTGAAAACAATGTCATGATAACAGGAATGTAACACTGAACCCTTTTGAATGTTTTGGTGGTGATGTGAGATCTTTGCCTAGGAAGATTGCAAGTATTAAAATGTGCAGACTACACATAGGAGGCGTCAGATGTATACCTCACTTTCAAGCCGTGTTCTTGGCTTTAAAACTTTGCAGAAACTGACCTTGAATTAAAAGCATTAAAATTCCCATGCAAGATTGCAAGTATATTTACAAGTCATGTAAGCATCTTACAAGCAACCAAGATAAAGCACACTTGCGTAATGGAGATCCTAATAGATTTCCAAGCCGCTTGTGCAGACACCACAGAAACTACTCATACCAGATGACCAAATGCATAACATATTATCTTCGAATAAAGGAATGCGAAGTCTAAAAACAGCACATGACCTGAACAGGGACGAGAAAGTCTTGACAGAATATATCCATTCTTGCTTGCCCCCTTTCAACTTTCAAGCAAGATACCTATATAGTTTCCTGTCAACAGTATCCCTTTCCAAGAAATCTCTTTCTATAAGGGATTCAATCCGCTTCTTGATCTCAACTGGGTTTGGCAGAAACCGTGACTGTAGCTGCTTGGTCACCTCAGCAATGATATTGTTATGATCAAGCACTCGCCTCGACTTCATAATCCTGACAATGGCAGCCTCAATCTGTGGCTTCCTGTCTTCCTCCACCCTTTGCCTTGTCTCCTGTTTCTCTGGCTCTGACTCTTTTTGTGCAACCACAGTACCAATCTTCACCTTATAGAATTTACTACTAAACTTGTCATTAAACAAGAAAACATCACTTTCACCTATGTCCTTGCTCATCGGTTCTTTTCTAAGCACATTCTTGCCCTTCACGCACGCCAGTGATTGCAAACATCTCTTTAGTTCAGGTGCTGGTATTTCTGTGGCCTGCTCGATCTCCTTATATGAAAGCTGGTCAGTGTTATTAAACAGCATAAGAACACACATCTGATAGGTAGACACATTCAGCTCATGCTTTTGGCCTTTCCCGAAAGTTGCTTTAATATCAGCTGTCCCCATATTAGTCTGCCAAGACAATCTTCTACCGGTGTGGGTCCCAAGGTAGTATGACTTGAATTTCTCACAGAGAGCGGACAATTCACCTGGTAAATTGCAAGGAGGAGAGGGCTGAGTAGGCCAAGATCCGGTTGTTAAGACCTGAACAACAAGAGTCGGTCCATCAGCTGTATCTGGAGTTTGACTACTATAAAATCCTTGCATTGTGTCCTGAGAGGTTTTCATATCTGTGAACATGCCTTCTAATTTAGAAGTGAACTGGTATCCACATTCCGTCTTGAGCTTAACTATGAGACTTCTCTCAGCATCATCAGACACGGTCTTTCCTGAGAGCAGTCGTTTAGCCAAGTGCTGCTTATAGTACTTTTCAAACACGTCCTTCTCTTGTAAATAGCGGAAAAGCATCATCACCTTGTCAAGCATAATCTCTACTTCATCCTCAGTTACACCTTTAAGACCTTTTCGGAGCTTGTCATCAACAAACAAAGATATAAATTCTGGGGACCGAGGATTCAAGTTGATGAAATATTCAAATGAGGAATTCAAGGCATTTTGGAATGTCTTATCATTGTTGAACGCAGAAGTGATAACATTATCATACTTATCTCTTTCGCCCAAAAGACGCTGCACATACTCCACAGGATCCTTCACCTTTTCTGGGTCAGTAACCAACTGCTTTCCTATATCTCTGATATGAGAAGTCATGACATCACGAATTGTTGACAGCCCATTGGGAACACGGCGGAATAAGTTGTACATTCTTCCCAAGTCTCCATACTTGTCATCAAGAAGCATATTAACGAGGCCTGAACTCTCCATGTGCACCAATCTCTGCATGTGATTTGCAATCATTTCCTTCTCAACAACACTAGTGATCTTGCTTTCACTTTTAGCATCCAAGTAGAGCGATACCCTATCTATTTCTTCATTCAGACGTCTCTCTGCCTTTTTCAGATAGTCACCACACTCACAGCACTCAATAAACTGCTGAGATTCGCCCCTATAGAAATCAGCTGACACTGCAAGAAAATGCTTCTCAAAGTCCTCTTGATAAACAGAAGCACCCAGATCCATCAACATCTTGATCACATTCCTCATAAGCCCCCTGTTAATGACATCACCAGTTCTTTCTCTTAGTATCAATTCCAAAAGTGTAGTTAGAAGCCTTGTCTGGATATTATCAGAGTGGATTACATTGTCCCTCCACAGATTGAGGCCAAGCTCATATACTGGGGTTTTATGAGTACTGGGAACAAAAGTCCTATCCATGTACATAAGTATGTCTCTGATCATTTGTAATGCTTTGTTGTGGTCAGCCCATTTCACGTTCAGCTCTTCAAGAAACGAAACTCCTTGAGCGGCCTCAATGGATTTTGATATTTTCTTCAAGTGTGCAGTCATAGTTGTCACCAAGCCAGAATAGAGTCTATCACCAAATTTATGGAGCACCATATTGTAAGCATTTCTGCACTCACGACAAGATCGAGATGAGGGGATACCCACATAAAAGCTGCAATAGACCCAACACCCAAAATCCAAAAAAAATGCTTCCAAACACCAAATCCATATGCAAGGTACATGGCATAAAAGCTGAAAAGAAATGAGACTACATTCACAGTAATGTTCAAGCACAAAGGAATCCACTTAAGTTATACCGAATTTGCTAAGTGGTTATAGTAAAAAATGTAATCATATGGCCAATTAATCGGCACTATGGCCTGCATATAGAAATCCAAGATCAAATAATTAACATGCCTTTTTCCAGTTGCTTTCTTTGCAAGAAGGCCTAAAATATGTCAACTGTTAAAGTTATCTGGTGGTCAGGGTTTGGATTAAAGAACCAATGAATGATCACAAGTCGCATCACATCTTAATAGCTTATCTGTACAGGCCAATTAATCATAGTTACCATAGTGCACAAGTTTGTAGGATGGCCGTGGATGTCAGTTTCACTCAACCAAGAATGGCGTATCAGTATAGCTGCTTACCATCTCAAAAAGAGATGGAAAAACTACGGTGACAATAGAAAAAATTTGCCACTACAGATGATGCAAAAAACCATGACAAGTATGAGAAACCTAAGCCCTAATTGGTAGTGATGCACATCATGAAACATCCAAAAAAATGAATTAAATCGTATAGAAAACACCTGTAAAAAGTAAAGAACAATAGACAAATCATTAAGATGACAGTAACACAGAGGGAAACGAAAGAGGAAAGATGCCTGTAGAGCTCTTCGAAGCTGAGACCACTAGCATTGTGACTATAAATCTCATGAATAGCGTGCTCGAGAATCTTCCAGGTCTTTTCAGCATATTTCGGATCCACAACCACGCGATGCTTAAAAGCCTCAATCTGGAAGTTCCGCTTCTTCTGATTGCTCATCCTCTCGCCGCCAACAAAACCTCGCCTGTACAAATAGAAAATCTGTCAATTCCTTGAAAACAAAGATCACACGGAAGCGTAAACAGGCGCAAAAGCCCCAAAAGACGAGCTTGCTCCAATCGGAGGGATCATATTGTGTAGCAGTTTGAAATTAAGCACTGGAAGGCGGCGGATTCGGCGTCGGTTGCATTCAATCGAAGACGTAGACGAAGAAAAACGGGCGGAAATTGAAGGAAATCGAAGAGTCAGGTGAGAGATTGTACCGTAAAAGCCTTCCGCTAGGTTTCGGAAGGGGAATCTGAACGGCTCCGAATCGGGAATGGAGTCGTCGGAGCCGGAGAGATTGTGGAGGGGGACGAAGGAGGGAGAAAGGAAGGGTTGGGAGGACTCTATATATGTATATAGGGGACTTGCTTTCTGTATCGATCTTTTTGATTCTCGTCTCTGTCCAAGGAGGAAGAAGGTGATTTATTTTTTTCGGTTTCGGGGGGACGATCGAAACGCGTTCTTTTGGTGTTGCGTACGGGATTTTAGTCCGGGTCCATGGATGGGCTGGGCCACGGTAGTGAAGACCTGATAGAAAGTGGCACGAATTCGAAATTCGATCTGAATCGAATCTGAAATTGGATCCGAACAATGAAAAATGAACAATCCGAACATGATTCAGACCCCATTTGAATCCGAAACTAATCCGAATCGAAATAACCCGAATTAAATATAATCTGAACGGAAATGACCCGAACTAATTCTGATTTGAAATCAACCAATGCAAAATGATCCGATCCGAACTAAATTTGACCTGAAATCGCTCGATCCAAAATTACCCGAAATCATCTGAATTAAATCTTAATATTAGATATACTATTAAAAATAAAAACAAAAAATAAAAAGTAATGCTACAAAATATTAGAATGCTGCACACTAACAATGTATAACAAAGACCGAACAAATACGTCTATACTTTTAATAGCAACCGAATTGTGTCTCAAAAGTTTCACTTATCGAAAACAACTGTTCTAATGATTAAACAACTGTTTCCTCCTATTGCTATAAAGTTTACCATTTTGCAAAAAAAAAAAACAATAATCATCTCATTATATTTTGCATATCTTAGAGAAAATGAACACAAAATCAAAACCGAGTATTTCTTACTTCAACAAAAACTGAGCATTTCTTCCTTCAACAAAAACCGAGCATTTCTTCCTCTAACAATAAGCTCAAAAGTTTCACTTATCAAAAACAAGTTTTTAACTCGTAAGACCTAATAGAATAATAGTTAGTAGCTATAGACTTGCATAGTTTAACAAATGAAATATATCTTATCATTACAATATAAATCGATGAAAGATTTGAACTTATTAAAAAGCCATTTAGTAATAACATATGTACGAATAAAATTATTTATTAATGTATCTACGTATACATTAGATCAGCAAATGACATGATGCAGAGAATGAGTTAATATAGTATCAAATACAAACGTACGTATAAGATTCCAATATAAATTATAGTATAAATGTTGTAAAATTTCAATATAAGCCTACATATCAAACTTATTTGAACAACCATTTAATTCATATGTGTTTATTTTATCTTATGTGTTAAGTTATAACTTTTTCAAAATTATAGTATAAATGTTGTAAGATTTCAATATAAACTATGAATCCGATAACAAAAGATTAAGAGCCATGTTTATCATCCAAAAACCTGAAGAAAGGCCAATCCGAAATAACCGAAATAACATAAAGCATTATAATCCCCAAAAAATGAATCCAAATAATACCCAAATTTGAAAACACCCAATCCAAAATGATCTAATTCAAAGCAATCCGAAGTGGACCCGAATTGAACTAGACCCAAAACCGAACAACATCCAAACCCGATCTGAACTAACCCGAAAAGGACCCGAATCTGAACTAGACCCGAACCCGAACAACATCCAAACCCGAAACAAACTAAACATAACCCGAAATAATTATTTGACCCGAATCAATCCGATCTGAACGACCCGATCCAAATTCGATCCGAACGACTTGTTTGAAAGGTCTAACTTTGATAGACACATTAACAAGAAAAATATTATATTTATAAAGTTTAATGATTTAAACAAAGATTTAACTAAAATAATTGGTTTTGGTTCCGATAAATAGAGTCTTGTAGCAAGAATTATTCCTTGTGGTGAGGAAGGAGCAATTTCATTCATTGGATTTATCTCTTTTTTTTTTAAATAAAGAAAGAGATTAGGCAAGGTCTGCCCAAGTGGAACACTATCCTATAGCATTCTTATGGACGAGGCCACAAAAACCGGATCGGAAGATCGGGGCGACAAAGATGGGGCATGGTGAAAGAAATTAGCAATATAGTCTACAACAACATTGACTTCACGAAAGACATGGGCAATACACCAACTCTAAAAGCGGCCTAGCAACCCCTCAAAGTCGGTTCGCAATAGTTCCACCTACTAAGGACAACTGCAGGATCTCCTTGAACCACTTTGATGAGCTACATGTCATTACCCTCAATGAAAAGATAGGGAATGCCACGATGGATGACTTCAAGAATCCCCCGGCGAAGTGTAAAGACTAGAAAATAGCACGGACAAAGATTTGAGAAAACCACCACCCTAGTGAACCGATGTGCCATGACCATCCTGAGAACAAAATCGAAAGGAGCGACACCCTCATAGTTGACTGCACCATCAAAGTTTAGTTTAGTAAAGTTGTTGAGTGGTTTGGTCCACTTGGTCTTTTTTCTATTCTTGGTTCATTTTGTACATCCTTTGTTCTCCTCTCCATTGTTAATGGTTGTGGCTTGTTTCGATTAGTTTCTCTATCTATTACTAAATTCACAAACAAAAGTGGGAGTAACGAGACTTATGTTCGCACCTTCAAAGGTTTTCTTATTTCGGAAGTACCAGATGCACCACCACGTGTAAATGAGTACTTCTAGATTCTCTTTTGTGATTTTGGATCTAAGTTCTTTGATGAATTGTATTGGGTTTCGGGTTTCAGGATTTATTTGGCTAACTATTTGGGCAACTTGTGATTTGTTGAGGCCAAAACATGGGATATATGTTAACGTAAGTGGTACATGTCCTCATAGGTATTGTTGTAGAGCATACATCCTTGCGAGACCGCAATGTGATTGGTTGCAAGACTCACTTTAGTTGCTACCCCGTTACAACACAATTTCCATATAACATTCTTTTGTTTAGGTGGAATGTTTAGATTCTAAATCCATCTGAGGTCAATCGGGTTAACCCATTATTCTCGTGGATCTATTGCATTGTTGAGTGGGTAGAGTACTAACCATTTTGCTTGGTTTCTAGTACAGTCAATCGGGGATTTTGGTATAAGGTGTTATGATACGTGTGAATAGTTTAACATCCCTTTATGGTAAGGACCCTTCGTAGTAAAGAGATCTCCTAAGAGTTATCCTCACGTAGAGAATTACAGACCGGATCGCTTTTCCATCTCCCGCGCGCTTGCCATTGTAACCCAGTGAGGAAAAGACTACGAAGACTCATGAACTTAGACCATTGTCATGAAGTATTGTTTTGTTTTTTGTAATTGAACATGTTCGTTTTTTGATGAATTTTGGCCTTCCATTTTGATAATTGATTCTTTGTCTTGAAAGTAACATTCATAAATGTGTTTTTTTTTATCACCCTTTCATTAATAATGGAGCACCTAAGATATTTGTCCAAAGATGCGGTGTTTGATTGTTTGTAATGTGTAAGATTTGTCCCGCGCGCTTGCCATCTGTTTTTTTGGAAATGTTACATATGTTCTTTATTAATAATGGAGCACCTAAGATAATTGTTACATTTGTTTTTTTGACCAGAAATCTAACATTAGTCGTCCAAAATGTTTCTAATTATCTAGCTGGTATGGTTTTTTGCATTAGCAAAGATAATAATATATATCATCAGCATATGCTAGAACGAGATTTCGCTATTGCCTCTAGATATATAAATACCAGTGCTATTATTGGGATTTGAGCAAGAACTCTATAGCTGCCTCGCTAGCACTTCTGCAACAATGACAAACAAGTATTGGGATAAGGGACTACGTTGTTATAACCCTTTGTAAGGCTTAAATTGGTTTGTGGGACCGTTGTTTACTACGATAGAAAATGTTATTGTTTCGACACATTCCTTCACCTAGTTTATGATTTTTTTGTCATATCCAAAAAAATTCATAATATGGAATAGGAATTCTCAGCTTAGTTGGTCATAAACTTTTTCCATGCCTAGTTTGATGCCCATTCAACCCCCCCCCCCCCCCCCCCCACCCCGACCTTTTTTGTTGCGAAATGAGTAGAAAACTTCATGTGCTATTAAGGTGTTGTCATGTATGCTTCGATTATCCACAAAGGTTGCTAGGATTTTGGAGATTATTTTGTATTGTGTTGCATAAGCTAATAGGTTTATCATTGGATTTATCTTGTAATTGTATAATAGATTATCTAACTTTTTTCTTTTTCATTTTTAATTTCCAAAAAAGACTTTTTTGTACATTTTCACAAATAAAAAATTATCACAACTTGATTAAAAAAAAAAGAGATTAGTTTTGTATATAAAATTTAGTATTACTTTTTTATTTTTTCTGCAATTTTCACAAAAATTATTGTTTTAGTTTTTTATTTATTTTTTTACAAAATTATCATGATAATACATAAATAAGACAAATCATTTGTTATATGCAAAGAGTTTAGTTTTTGATGATAAAAGTTTGTTTTACATATGCTATGTGTTCAATTTTTTATATTGTACACGTTTTTTTTTGTTGAACGAGCTCAATTTTTATTTATGAATGAGACAAATCATTTATTGTACGTAAAGAGTTTAGTTTTTGGTGATAAAAGTTTATTTTATATAAGATATGAGTTCAATTTTTCATTTTGTATGAGTTTTTTTTTTTTGAAAGAGCTCAATTTTTTTATGTGTGACAAGTTCAGTTTAATAGTTTATATACTTTTCAATTATTATGAAAAATAAAACAAGAAGAAAAAATTACAAAAATTAAAAATTTAAGAAATTGTAAAAATATCTTCTTCTTCCTTTTTTTTTTTAAAATAAAAAAGCGTTATACTTATAACCCTCAAATAAAGTAGTTCAATTTTTATGAATTAACAGTTCATTTCTAATATATTCGAGACGAAAATGGGTATATGGGCAAGCAAAAATGGGGTAAATAGGCTACAAGGAAAAAAATTTAGGTCCCATAGGTTTTTTTTTCCAATTTTGCCCCTACCTATTTTTAAAATTTACATGATCACGTCATCATATGCCATTGATGACGTCAGCATCCCTTATCACCATCAAGCGTTGACCAACGTTGACCGGCGTGGCATTAGTGATGACAAGTGATGTGTCATCAGATGACAAGCTACTTGTCATCAGTCCACGTACACAACACTTGTCATTAGTGATGACCAGTTTAGATAAAACTCACCATTCACGACCTCAACTTGTCATCTGATGACAAGTTGAGGTAAAACCCATCATTCACGTAAAAAACTTGTCATCAGTGATGAACAGTTCAGAAATTGACCTATGTGGGATTTGAACCCACATTATTGTGCATCAAGCACATTGCTCTACCATTTGAGCTAATAGGCCATATTTATAAGTAATATGTATACAAATTTAACAATGCAAAATAACACATGTCATCACCCCCACTAGTAAAACAAACTTGACATCACCCAAAAACATACCCAAACCCATAAAATCATCCAAAAACCTTAAAACAAACCTGTCATCACCCCCAGATCCGTAAAACAACTTGTCATCACCAAAAGGCATTAAAAACGGACTTGTCATCGCCAAAACCCATAAAAATGAACTTGCCATCACCTAGAACCATAAAAAACAACTTGTCATCACCCAGAACCTTAAAACACACTTGTCATCAGTCAGATCCGTAGAACAAACTTAAATTGTTCAAAACTCATAATAAAGCACTTGTCATCACCTCAAATCATAAAATCGTCCCAAAAACCCTAAAATGAATTTGTCATCCAAAAAACCCACAAACTCAAAACCCCTAAACCCACAACAAAACTTGTCATCACTTAAATCCGAAACACAAACTTGTCATCCAAAAAATCCAAAAACATATCCAAACCCATAAAATCATCCAAAAAACCTTAAAACAAACCTATCATCACCCCTAGAACCGTAAAACAACTTGTCATCACCAAAACACATTAAAAACGAACTTGTCATCGCCAAAACCCATAAAAATGAACTTGTCATCACCCAGATCCATATAAAACAACTTGTCATCACCCATAACCTTAAAACGCACTTGTCATCAGTCAGATCCGTAGAACAAACTTAAATTGCTCAAAACTCATAAAAAATCACTTATCATCACCCCAAATCATAAAATCGTCCCAAAACCCTAAAATCAACTTGTTATCCAAAAAACCCACAAACCCAAAAACCAAAAAAGCCCAACCCTAGATCTGGCTCATAGGAGCCCAGATCTGGCTCCAACGAGCCCATATCTAGGAGAGAGGGAAGAGAGGGAGAGAATGGAGAGAGAGAGAGAGATGGCGGATGAACCTGAGGGCGGACGACGGCGGCGACGGAGAGGGAGGGCGGGGGCCGACGCAGAGGGAGGGCGGGCGACGGAGAGGGAGGGCGGCGACGGAGAGGGAGGGCGGGCGACGGAGAGGGAGGGCGGCGACGGAGAGCGAGGGCGGGCGGCGGGGATGAATGAAAATGGAGATGAGAGGGAGAGAGTGTAAGAGTGGGAGAGAGTGAGGAGAAGGAGAGAGGAAGGAGAGAAAAAAAATGAGGAGGAGAGAGAAAAAGAGAGAGTTTGGGGGTTTTATAGGAGAAGAATAGCCTACTTAAATCATTTTTTTTAAGATAGCCTATCCTCTCCAAATTCACCCCAAATTCACCCTCCCCACCCCAATCCCTCTATATTACATGTTCAATTTATATATAATATGCCTTCAACTTAGTTATTTGTACGAGTTGAACTTTTTGTGTAATAAATTTATTTTTTGTCTATTATGAGTTCATTTTTTGTTTACTATAAATTCAATTTTATATTATTTAAATTTTATGAAAATGAAAATAAATCAAGAAATAATATTAAAACATTTGAATATTTAAATACAAAATATTAAAAAAAAAACTGGACCATGCATTATATTGTAAGAGGGACAATCCATTGGATGAGACTTGAGCAAACACGCGTCGGCCCACCCGCTAGCTCAGCTCGCCCAACAAAATGGGCGGGTTTGGACGATATTTCTAGCCCAATGGGATGGTCGGGCTGGCCCGAATAATCTAAAGAGTCGAGCATGATTATCATGTCAAAGCTCAGTTGACTTTAAAGCCTGGCTCGTAATACGGCCTGACCCTTGTCGTTTTAAGTATATAAATAAAAAGACTATATGATAAATAAATTATAATTCAAATTGTTTGATTCAATTTCACAACTTTTGCCGTTGACTCATTTTTACCTTAACGCGGTGTAACCCATGTACCTTGTACGAATTTGAATAAAGTTTATATTTAATATTTTTTAACTATAAATAGTACATTAATCTCATATATAAAGAAAATATAATAATTAATAGTCTTATAAAATACATAATCATGATTTTTTGAGAAATTATGATCATATTCATTTTGTAAAATAAACATTACAACCTTAATAATGAACTAAAATGATAAACTATATACAATCAAATCTTTAATTAAGAAAGAAAATACTAATTAATATATTAATTTAGAAATGAAATATATTTATTATTTGATTAAAATATTTATTGATAAATATATAGTCATGCAAATCTTTCATTTCTTAATTAGTATCTTAATCAAAATCTTGTAGATAAATATGATGTGGCTTAATAAAATAAAATAGTTTCTAAACAATCTCTATATTTACCTTTTTGGTAGGAAAAAATCTGATTTATGTAAATAAATATGATGTGGCTTGATAAATTGATATGATGTGGTTTAGTAAAATCTTATGTGGAAAAATATATATTTATATATGTGACATGGATCAATAAATATGATGTGGCTTAATAAATGAAATAAATAATATGTAACTTGGAACAACGATAAACTGACACATGTCAAAATCCTAGGTGACGGAATGTGGGGACGACACATGCAAAAAATTCTACGTGACGCAATATAGTGGCTCTAACCCTTATGACATATATAGATTTATGGTTAACAAATCTCAATTACCTATATAAATATATGGTGTGTCTTAATAAAATCTTATATGTAATTTATTTTTAGAGGAATTAGTACCAAATGCCCCTATTTGATAATGAGTTTGCAAATATGACCCTTTTTTTTCGATTTGCAAAAATGCCTAAAAATATTGCGGTAATGCCTAAAAATATTACATGCATTCTTGAAATCACTAATTTTTATCAAAAAAATAAATAACGAAATATTTTTAAATAAATCAAAAATTATTATTATTTGAAAAATAAGATATTTTAACCAAAAAAATATCCAAATTTAAAAATATATATAAATAAAAAGATTCTATAAATATTTTAATGTTAAAACAAGATTTCGTTTTTTTATCTATCCTTTTTTAAAAATAAAAGAAAAATTAGAAATCTTACAAAAAAGGGAAATAATCTCTCCGGATATAGATTTATCATCATCTCTTTACAAAACGGTGACATGATATTTCGTTGTGTTTGACAAAATGTTTACTGAGGATGATATGATGAATCTCACCCTATTTTGTGATTAAACGAAGATAATCACGGAGATAATAACGATCAATGTTGAAACAAAGGTAATAATGATCCACATTAGTTATGTTTTATATTTTCAAAAAATATATTCCACAATATCTTCCACCATATGTCATTGTTTCCAAAAAATCTTAATGTTTCAAAACTATTTTCTTGTTTTATATTTTCTTTTTCTTTTGCATTTTTCAATTATGTATTTAGAAATAAGTTTTAGTGAAAGATGAGAAAATAAAGCAATGTTTTCTAGAAGAAACACATGTTTTTAACACGAAAAAAATGATACTCCCTCTGTCCCAAATTGTTCGTCCATAAAGCAATTTGGCACTGTTATTAAGGAGGAAAATTCTGTGTCAGAGAGGGGAAAAGAGGGCAGTTGGCTAAAAAAGCACAATCCATGTGAATTCAAATGCACCCATAGAAATCAAGCAATTTATTTGGGGAACCAATAGAAAACCAGCATTTAAGTGTCCTGGATCACTACACAATACAACTATAAATTGGCTTTAAATACACACCACCATTACAACAAACAACTTTTACAGCAATATTCTCTTACAAACACAGACAAAAGAAAGGAGAAGAGTGAAAGTGAAGGAATAAGAATATTCTTCCTCTGTTTTCCTTTTCCTTGCATCCTTGCACAGACTTGATGGCTTCAGTATTTGACATAAATAAAGATCCACCTCCAGATTTCGTGGCCCCATAGCAACAGAGTCAACATAGCTTTGACCTGAACGAGCCAGCTGAGGGAATGGAAGAAGATGAGGGGCTACACACATTAGAGGTGAACCAAGAGCAACCAACAGGAAGTTCACATCATTAGCCATCTAAATCAATGCTCAGCAATGAAAAAGGGTTCAAGATTCTAATGAGGCTGCACCAAATTCCAACAAAAAAGGGACATCTCATGAGGGGAGCAATGCAAGGAGTAGCAGCAGAATTCAACATATCAACAAGGACAGCCTCAAGAATATGGATCATGGCAAAGCAACAAGTACAAGCAATGCAGAGGCCTAATGTAAACACAAGATATCACAATGGAGGCAGAAAGAGGACTGAGGTAGATATTCAGAGAGTAACATCACTCAACATGGGGGACAAGATTTGTATAAGGGACTTGGCAGCCAAGCTAGATATGTCAAAAAACAGTACACACAGACTACTCAAGAGGGGACTTATTCGACCACATACAAATGAACTCAAGCCAGGCCTCAAAGATGCAAACAAGAGCTGCCACACTAGAAAGCAAGTCACATTATTATCCCATGTTTGACTTTGTGCATATTGATGAAAAGTGGTTCAACTTAAGCAAGAAGAGACAACGTGTAAATCTAGCACATCATGAGAAAGGTAAATATAGACCAGCCAGCTCTAGCAAGTTCATACCAAAAGTAATGTTCACAACTGCAGTTGCTAGGCCTAGGTTTGATTCAAGGGGAGTATGCACATTTGATGGAAAAATTGGTATATTTCCATTCACATACAAGGAGGCAACAAAAAGAAACTCAAAGAACAGGGTGAAGGGGACTATGGTGACTGAATTGGTGGAATCTATCAACCAAAAAGTGACAAGGACAATGCTCATAGAACAAATTGTGCCAGCCATAAAAGCAAAGTGGCCACAGGATGATGTAGCTCACAAAGTCATATTCATACAACAAGACAATGCCAAAGCACACATAAGTCAGCAAGATGCAGCATGGCAGCAGGTATATAAGCAAGAGGGGTTCACTTTCATATTAATTCAACAACCACCAAACAGTCCAGATTTAAACATATTAGACCTAGGGTTTTTTAGGAGCATTCAATCTTTGATGCACAAGAAAATGCCTAAGGATGTGGATGCAATGCTAGATGCTGTTCATGAGGCTTTCAATGAGTTAGAGCCTAAGACTCTAAGTAATGTATGGATGTCACTACAATATGTAATGAATGAGGTTATGAAAGTCAAGGGGGGAATGATTATGATCTTCCACATGTCAACAAGAAGAGACTTGAAAGACAAGGTAATCTGCCAACAGAAGTAGCAGCCCCCATGTGGGCAGTGTAGCAATCATGGGATATAACTCATGCAAGCAGAACCACAGTGCAAGAAGAACAAGTGTTTGAAAACAGCACACAAGCAAGTCAAGCTCATGCACAAGAAAACACTCAGGAGCATCAAACTGAAGATGATCCTTTTGAAGAAGTAGAATGAATGTAAGGGGAAAAGGGTGTGTGGTTTTTGGAAATCTTTTGGTGTAAGTAAATGACAGTTTTTGTAAGTATGCATGTGCAATGACACTTTTTGAAAATACAAGTTCAGAATTGAAAAAAAAAACAATCTCAAGCACTCCCCATTCATCATAGACACAAGTTCACTACACTACCATGACAGCTAGTGGCGTGCCTGAACCTCCTTCAAGGCTGGCTTCCACTAGAATGCCAGTGGTTGTGTAGTTTGACAGGAACAAGTATCTCATGTAAGAAGTCATCATCATTGATTAAAAAAGAAGAAAAGCAATCTCAGAAAGTCCCCATTCATCATCAACATAGGTTCAGCCAAGTTAACCATGACAGCTATAGGCATGCCAAAGTCATTCTCATGGCTGGCTTCCTAGAATGTCAATAGGCACTCAGCATATAAAGGAACAAGTGTCTCAGTGCAAGGTATCATCATTGATTAAAGGGAAAAAGGGAAAACAAAACAAAACAGAACAAGAATGCATTAAGCAACAACATCATACAAACAGAAGGCATCAAGACATGCAAACATCATGAATTCCAGCATTATTAATAAACATAAAAACAAACAGAGGTTGCAAACATCAGGAAGTTTTCATATGATCAAGGCATCAAACACAAACAACCAAGCACAAAAAACAACAAAACAGTACCACAATGCTTTATGGACAAACAATTTAGGACAGAGAGTAATATTCATGTGATCAAGAGGGGATAACATGCAACAAACAACCAAGCAACACTGTAAAGAAGGCATCAAGCACAAAACAAGCAACACACATCAAATTGCAAGATAGTGAACAAGGCATCAAGCTGAGGGGACATAGCTTAATCTTCCCCTAGGGAATCAGGGGCGTATTCACCATCATCAGAAGCAGAGTCATCACTTCTCTCCTCTGAATCCGGGGTAGTCTCAATTTTAGGGGATTTTTTTGGGCCTTCCACCTCAGTTGACTCCTCCTCCTCCTCCTCTAGGGGATTCATCTCCCTTATGCGCCACTGACTATAGGAGTGCACACCAGTGCAGGCAGAGCCCCAATCACAGTGGGGATCTTGGGAGCATGCAGGAGCCCAAGAACCCATGGAATCCAAGGAGCTGTGGGGACTATCAGCTCCAAAGATGACATTAGGATCAAGATCCATCTCAACTGAGGGACCTAAAGGCTGCACACAAGTAAGAACCCATGAGAAGCCAGTTTTTTTTTTGCTTGTTTTCTCATGTATGCATGCAGTAGCAATAATAACAAACATAGGTGAGAAAACAAGCAAGAAAAAAATGCAACAAGGGATCAAGTCATGTCAGAGCCTTAAAGGTCTTACCAGAGAGCATGAAAATCGCAGATCCAATCAACCAAAAACAACATGCGACAATAAACATGCACAAGTCAGAAAATGAGGGAAGCAAGCACACTAAAATAGAGACATTAGTTAACAAGGGTGATGATGAATCTTCATCTGCATGAAGAGCTTACCAGAGAAGGGGCACTTTCATGTTCGGATGGAAGGACCAAGCAAGTACCAACAACATGCAACGCCCACAGAAGGTTCAAGATGAATCAACCCAAGATCAGGAAAACAACCACAAGTCAGAATCCAAGCCAGGAGAACTCAAACACAAAATGGAAGTGTAGATCTAGATGAACTCACCAATGAATCACGAACCAGAGGAGGGGAGGAGAAGCAAACAAAGAATCACGAACCATAGAAGAGTAGGAGAAGCAAACAACGAGCCACGAACCACAAGAGGGGAGGACAACCATGCACATCAAACATCAAAAGTGTGAGATACACAAGCACACAAACCAGCATATGGATTGAACAAGGTAGCCAAACTAATTTAATCGCCAAAAAAAGGGCCTCACCTCAGTTAAAGCCCACAAGTCAGGAGCGACCAAGCCGGAAACGACCAAGCCAGGAACGACCAAGCCCAATCACGACCAACACAGGTTCGACCAAGCCACGAACAACCAAACTCACTCACAACCTCGCCATAATCAGATCGATTCGAGAGAGAAGAGATCAAGATCGAGTCAAGAGAGGGGAGATGGAGATCAGGCGAGAGAGGGGAGATGGAGTTCGAGAGAGGTGAGGATGGATGGCGGCCGATTTTGAAACCTAGGGTTTCTCTGAGAATGAACGAGAGAGAGGAGTGAGGAGTGAGTGAAAGAGAGAAGGAGGAGTGAAGCAAATCAGCATAAACGGCGCAACAAATGGAGGCAAGGGGCAACAATTAGGGTTTGGGAGCTTATATGCACAAGGGTTTGGAGCAGGCCCATAAATGCCCAATTCAATGCTCAGCAAAATGTTAGTGGTCCAACAATGGAGGTGAAGCCCGAAATTGGCCCCATTTATGAAGATCCAAACCCACTCATGATGGATCTTATTTTACTCAAAAAAAAAAAGAAAAATTTGGGTATTTGAGATAAAAAAAAATTGTTTAAATTTTTGGTTATGAATTGTTTAAGTGTGTTGATTTATTGAATTGAAGTGATGATGATGGATTAGTTGGGGAAGAAGGAGTTGGTTAATGTAAGTAAAAAGGTGTATTGTGTAAGGGTAAGAGTGTAATAATGTAGTGGTATAAATAGAAAGATTGTAAATATGGACAAACTTAATGGGATGCCCGAATTGGAAATATGGACAAACGTTTTGGGACGGAGGGAGTAGTATTTTACAAAAGGGTGATAGGATATTTCGTTGTGTATGACAAGATATTTACTGAGGGTGACAGGATGAATCTCACCCTACTTTGTGATGAAGCGAAGATAATAACGAAGATAATAACGATCAATGTTGAAACGAAGATGATAATGATTCACATGTATTTATGTTTTATATTTTCAAAAAGTACCTTCCACAATATCTTCTACAATATCTCAATGTTTCCAAAAAAATTCAATGTTTCAAAACTATTTTCTTATTTTCTTATTTTATATTTTCTTTTTCTATTTTTCAATTCTATATTTAAAATGAATTTTAAAATTTATGGATAAATATTTTTAAGGGCAATTTGCAAAAATGCCCCACCCAGAAAAATGGTTTGCAAAAACACCCCTTAAAACAAAAAAATAGCGAATTATGTTGTTTTGGGTGTTTTTGCAATAAAATTTACATTATTTTGTATTTTCTTTTAAATAGAAGTTATTAAAAAATTATTATTATTACAATAAAAATATTTAGCCATAAATTATGGAAATTATTTTTAAATACAAAATTAAAAAATATAAAAAGAAAAATAAAAATAAAATAAGAATATAGTTTTAGAACATTAAGATTTTTTGGAAACAATGAGATATTGTAGAATATATGGTGGAAGATATTGTTAAAAATATTTTTTGAAAATATTAAACGTTAATAAATGTGAAAGATTTTTTTGTTGAAGATTATCTTCGTTTCAACCATCTTCATGATTATCTTCATTATTATCTTCGTTCCATCACAAAGTAAGGTAAACTTCATCTTGTCACCGTGAGTAAACATCTTGTCATACACAACGAAATATCTTGTCACAATAAAAAGATTTATTTCGGCGAGCGAGCGACAGGATTTCAGCGAGTGAGAGAAATTTGGTTGATTTTGTTTTTTGTTTGTTTTTTTGTTTTTAAGGTCAGATGTTCGGCCCACCGAGAGGATTTCGGTAAGATTTTCAATTTTCCTTTAATCTTTAAAAAAGGATAGATAAAAAATGAAATCTTTTTTAACATTAAATATTTATAAAATCTTTTTATTTATATAATTTTTCAAATTTGGATAAAAAATAAAGTTTGTTAAAATATTTTAGTTCTCATATAAAATATAAATAAAAATACTAATTTTCGATTTTTTTAAAAATATTTCGTTTTTTATTTTATTTGATAAAAATTATTCATAATGGGCATGAATGTAATATTTTTAGGCATAATCGCAATATTTTTAGGCATTTTTGCAAATCGAAAAAAAGGGTCATATTTGCAAACGAATTATCAAATAGGGGCATTTGGTACTAATTCCCCTATTTTTAATGTAATTATAATGAATTTTTAATAAACTTCTATTTATAAGAAAATACAAAATAATGTAAGTTTTATTGCAAAAATGCCCAAAACAGCATGTTTTGTTATTTTTTTGTTTTAAGGGGCGTTTTTGCAAACCGTTTTTCTTGGTGGGGCATTTTCGCAAATCCCTTTTTTTTATATGACATGGGTGATAAATATATGTTATCTATATTTATTTATTTGGTAGAAACAAATCTCATTTAACTAAATAAATATAATGTGGCTTAATGAATGCATATAATGTGTCTTAATTAATGTTATATGGTTACCTAATATACAATACGTGTCAAATACGTTTATTAAAAAGGAAAAATGTTATCTTTGACCCAGAAAAAAAGGACAAATTGGTATATGGTTACCTAATATACAATATGTGTCAAATACATTTGTTAAAAAGGACAGTGGCATACAATGCATGATCATAGTTAACTTACATTACCCAAGCCAAGATCATCTTGAGATATGATTACCCAAGAAAAAATTGATTTATCTAAAGATAAATTTAATTATGTTATTTTTTTTTCTCTATTTAAAAATCTCATTTACATATGTAGGTAGATATATGATATTATGATGTGTCTTAATAAGATATTATTTTGAAAGAATTTCTAAATGACATGGATAATAAATATGATGTGGCTTAGTTAAAAATTATAAAATTAAAATTTTAATACATGACGTGGAACAACAATAGGCTGACACATGGCGAAATCTTACGTGGCGCATCCTCGAGGTGACATGTGGAAAAATATGAGGTGACGCAATGTGGTGGCTCCAATCCTTACGACTTATATATATATACATAAAAAGACATCCTCTCTCTCTCTCTCTCTCAATATATCATAGGTGTATTTTTTTATGTTAGCTTTGAATTTATAATAATTTTGAAATAATAGCTTTTAAGGGGTTGAAATAATATTATTTTAAGAACGGAAATTTCACGTGGTAACCCCGAGATTTAACATTATTCATGAAGTGTACCAAAGTTTCACATATTTCATGTGGTACCCTTGAGATTTATACAAAATTCATGGAATAACCCTACAATATATACAAAATTTGTCACATGCCCAAAAGGTTAAAATTTGTATTAATCTTAAAGTCTGTGAAATTAAAAAGAAAATTGAAAAGGGTTTGACGATTATTCAAGTATAATTTTATCCGATATTAATATTGAATAATAAATATTATAATAAAATAAATTTATTTTTCCTATTCATATTATTATCTTATAAATTTATTAATAAAAATAATAATCAAATAGTTTATTTTTAAATTGAACATATTGAAATAAATAGTTTAAAAACTGAACATTTCATTCCATTACTTAATTGTTTTTACATAAATAATTTCGATTGTAAATAAATTTCAAATTTTGATATTTTGTATTATTAATTTTATGAGAAAAGAAAATTTTGATAATATAAATAATGAAAAATTTTCAATGGTCAATTGGTCATTGATGAAAACTTTAAAATAGTTATCAACTCAAATAGATGCATTGTATTGTCTGTTATTTTGCAATAAATTAATAAATAAGTTTAAACTATGATGATAAAATTAAATATATTTATTTAATTATAGTATATAATCTTAAGGTAATAGATAAGGCTATATTACAAAAATCTTATAACCTTTTAAACTAATATTTAAAAACAACCTTTTAAATCTATGTTATTAAATTAAATAAATGCATTACATGTTTTCTTGAATTTTCATTGATCATGTTGACTAGTGAATAGTTTAAATTATTCACATTACAAATATTAATTTACCTTATAAAGGAAATAAAGTAAACTATCAAAATACTAAATTATTTACATTATAAGTTATTTGTACAAAACTTTCCTTAGCTAAAACAATATGAATTTTGAATTTTAATTACTTATATCATCAAAGCTTTCAATGTAAATTTAAATTATTTGATCATTCTTTGTTAAATAAAGAGGTTATATTATTTTGATCAATACATTTTTATTTTAAATGATAACTCAAATAAGAAATTTAAAATTAGTATTGACTTTTTTGGACAAATGATAAATTATGTAGATAACATAGGATTATTACGTGAATTTTATATAAACCTCAAGGGTACCATGTGAAATATGACAAACTTTCGTATACCTTATGAATAACACTAAACCTCATGGTTACCGTGTGAAATTTCCGTTTTAAGAAAAAACGGACAGCCTAGCCCGGCCTTGAGGGCAGGTATGGGCATAAGTATTAGGCCATGGGGAGTGGGCTTAAACCCGGCCCGCATCAATGGGCCAAAAAAAGTGTCAGGCCCAGCCCAAGCCCGTCTAGATGAGATTATTCATCACCACTCTAACACATCGTCTTTCTAACAAGGTGTTACTCGGTAGTAGACCTCACGAGGCACTACAAGCTAGTTCGACAACGAAAAATTCGGATCTTGCAACGTAGGCATGACGAGAAAACATTGAAAAACATTCAACTTGTATTATGAAATAAAACTCCTAGTGAATAATTCATGAACCAACCTAATATAATTCTAATAAAAACACCCTTCCAAACCCCAGTCTGTCAAGTCCAACCCTTCCCAAAACCCAACCCTTCTATGCTACGTATTGCCACCTCACACCACCAGTCTATCAAGTCTTCAATACAGACTACCTGAATACCTGGAGTTTGAAAAATATTTTAATTATTGAATATTTGGGTTCTACAAGACTTGTAGTCTCATCGCTCTCTATAAAGATTATGCTCTTATTCTCATACATGTCTCGTAACACAAGAAACTCATGACGAAATAAAGCTCTTCTTTTTCTCTTCATTCAAGTTCGAATCCTAGTTCCTACGATTATCCAATGCGAATCTTCCTTGATAGTGGCCCTAATCTTGGCTACGAAGTCGCTAGTGGTTAGACGAATTTTTTACCAAAACACTCAGGTCGTTATTGATTATCCTTTTGTTCACTAATGAGTGAACTATGACTCAAGTTAAAATGTTGTATAAAACCAATGGTAAGTGAAAAATCTGTTTGTGAACCATGACAGCTTATTTGGGCGAATGAAGTTTGACTACTTGTTGGATTTGAAGGCACATATTTCTCTATATACTGTGCCTTGATAAAAATGTCTCTATTATGAATACATAATCCATTACACTTTGTTAAGGCACAACTCTCTTCCTGAGGGTCCTGCTCAAGATTAATTGTGAAATTAATACACCAAATTCTCACCTGTCTAACTGCCACAATAGAGCCAAATTCCTTATATCAATATGATTTTTTGTAAATATTCTGACCTGTGAAAGGGATTCACATCATATTAATCTGAGTATTCAATTCATAGTTCAAACTTCTTGAAACCAAAATTTGTTAATTTATGTTTTGCCATGGCATGGACAAGTTACATTGCCAAATCACGGCTTAAAACATATGTAGATACCTTAACTTGTCCATTTTAGTCAGTTAGACACCTCACCTTTAAAACGTAAACATTGAACATCCGAACTTTCTAAAAGCTACCTATTGAACACCCGTTGGCTAACATTGTGATGTTGTGCACTACACGCGCGCCACGTCACTTGCACATGGCGCCACATCATTTACACATGGCGCCACGTCATATTATTAATAATAAAATAATATTTTATTTAAATAATATTTAACTAATAAATTTATTTAAATAATATTTTATTTAAATAATAAATTTAATAATAAAATTTTATTATTTTTATTTATTATGTAATACAAAAATTCTATTATTTTATTTATTATATAATACAAAAATTCTATTATTTTTTATCTTATTTAATAATAAATTTTATTATTTAATAATAAATTTTATTATTTTATTACTAAGTCTATTATTTAATAATAAAATATTATTATTTTATTACTAAGTTTATTATTTAATAATAAGAAATTATTATTTTATTACTATGTTTATTATTTAATAATATACTTTTATTATTAAAAGAATTTTATTATTAAAATAAAATAAAATCAAAATAGAAAAATAGAAAAATAGAAAAAAGAATTTTATTATTAAAAGAATTTTATTATTAAAAATATTTTTTAATATTTTTTTATTAATAATATTTTTTTTAATAATATTTTTTTTTCCACGTCAATGTCACGTCAGCTTCATCACTCGCCCTCCGACGCGTCTATTACACGCACAGTGCCACATCAGCCAACAGGTGTTCAATAGGTAGCTTTTAGAAAGTTCGGGTGTTCAATGTTTACGTTTTAAAGGTGAGGTGTCTAACTGACTAAAATGGACAAGTTGAGGTGTCTACATATGTTTTAAGCCGCCAAATCACTATATATATATATATATGATGGTGCCACCTTGTCAATGTATCCTTTCTTTGGACATTTTCCTGATTTCTTTCTTTCTTTCTGTTTTGTGATGTTCCGAGTTGAAGACTGACAGTAGTAGACCAAACTTCATAAGAATGAGTTTATATTGAGCATGGATTGTACCATACAAGTTTACCGCAGGTAAAAACTGCAAATTTACATATATACTGTTATAGGGTAGCTCTCAGTCTTGTCTACCAATGCAAGAGGAATGATGAATTCTGAACAAGCATCTGAGCTGATGAATTTTGAACAAGCATCGGTGCAAATTAAAAGCCAACAAAAGAAGTTGCAAGTGATCATGCAAGAATCTTCTTCAATGTGGGTTGATGAGATTCAATAATATAGGCTAGCTAGTCACCCCTGCCAATAGTTACTCTCCAACTCATATCTCATAAATTCTATTCCGTACTCACTCACTACACGTATATGCTCATTCTGTTACACACATCAACATACATCCGATTCTGATAAAGAAAAAAAGGTAAAAAAGTCAGGGTTTGGTGAAAAATCTGTTGGGTTACCCTAGTTAGTTGACGATGGTAGACAATTTTGTGGACGGAATTTAAGAGCCTTAGAATGCAGGTAGGCAAACACAGCGGTGAAGAAGAGGCAGCTGCTGATCTAGATTCACTCTGCGTTTAGTGAAATGCTGTTCTGTATTGTGAAGTAGTTGGGGCATGAGTCATTGAGTCCTACACCATTTATGTACATCACATGCCCATCGTTTTACACTTATTATTATTATTATTATTTACCATCTCACCCCTCCATTCTTCAAATCCACGTGCTATCATAAATCTCAAAGCTTATTAGCACCTACATGCTGGTTTGATTAATTCCTACAATACAAGAGAAATCTTAATTCAGGTTGTGATGTGTGTACATGCCAATGCCATGAATCCCATGATGAACATTACTAGAAGCATGTTCAAACAGGCTTCGTGACCTCCTACGTGCATTGCATATATTGTAGTAGGCTATGGCGACAGCCAGATTGTTTGTCTAAGCATTCATGCAATTAATATAGTGAAGTTGGAGTATGAGATTAAGAATTAAAGATTGCCCAAAAGTGTGGAATCGAGTATGACGGACCGACAAAGACAAGGAGATTATTAGGGTGACCCATTGATAAATACGCCGATCAACATCATCGGAGACTAGTTAGTTGCTTGAACTTGGTTTCAAGAGTTTCATTAATTAATGCAGAATTGACAATAGCAAAAGCTCAAACTTTATGCAGTAAGAGGAATTAGCTGGAGTGGCACTATCAATCTAACTAGCTCATGATTAAGATTGACCCGCCCTAGCTCTATCACTAACCTGTCTACTTCATACACTGCAATATGAGTAAGTCCATAGCATTAGATTATTGGTACATAAAAACATGTTTTGGTTAATAGAGTGGCATGGGAATGCTGCCTAGGAGGACCTTCCCTCGTACTTGCTAGCTCAAGTTCTGGCAATGTTTAGGCCTAGTAATGGTTAAGATCAAAAATGGTAAAACTGAAGATGAGTAAAACTATATATGTAGTAATGAGAAAGCCCTATATAGACAGAACTACATTTACTGGCGTGCATTTGTTGTTCACTTGTTGGGTTGGAATGGTCCACTACTTTCTCTTCTTCTTCATCTTCACCGAAGGGTAAGATTGGAAGCTCAAGTAAATGTTTTCATCAAATGTAAATAAAAAAGGAATATATAACTTCAAACTCAACGTACCCTTCCTCCTTATAAAAGCCCTGCCTGCATACACTACTCAACCAAGCAAAGTAGCAAACACACAAACTCACAGTATGGCAAGTGCTACATTCGCCCCGGCTTTCTTGTTCACTGTCGCATTCGCATTTGCGACGCTAGGCTCTGGAGTCGAGGGCCGAGCCTTCTTCGTGTTCGGAGACTCCCTGGTGGACAGCGGGAACAACAACTACCTGGCGACCACCGCTCGGGCCGACTCCTACCCGTATGGGATCGACTACCCTACGCACCGCGCAACCGGGCGTTTCTCCAACGGCTTCAACATCCCTGATCTCATCAGTTATTTCACTACACTCATCAAATACGCGCGTCCTATATATATACACACACTTCATGATTGATTGTGCATGATTTTGCTTATAATGTGTTACAATGCCTACGTGAACAGGTCAGCAAATCGGGTCGGAGCCCACAATGCCATACTTGAGCCCGGAGCTAGCAGGGGAGCGTCTCCTTATCGGAGCCAACTTCGCCTCGGCTGGGATCGGAATTCTCAACGACACCGGAGTTCAATTTGTTAGCCCCCTCCCACTCCCCTGCATTTTAACTTAATTAGTACTCCAACAAACATGTTAGACATAAAACTATTTATATATGAATACCAACATCATGTTATGACTTGTGTTATGTATGTATATCTATGTGTGTAGCTCAACATCATTCGAATCTCCAAGCAACTAGAGTACTTCGAGCAATACCAGCAGCGAGTGAGCCAATTGATCGGGGCAGAGCAGACCCAGGCGCTCGTCAACCAGGCGCTGGTCCTCATCACCCTCGGTGGCAACGATTTCGTCAACAACTACTACTTGGTTCCCTTCTCCGCCAGATCCCGCCAATTCGCGCTCCCCGACTACGTTCGTTACCTCATCTCCGAATACAAGAAAGTGCTCGAGGTCAAAAACATTATAATCATATTTTTGTCACCTACAAAACTATCTTCTCTTACTTAACCAAAATATGTGACATTCTTGTGTACAAATGTTGTAACTTGATGATTATACTTTATTGTGCAGAGGCTATATGAGCTAGGTGCTAGGAGAGTGCTGGTGACGGGGACAGGACCTTTAGGGTGCGTCCCTGCTGAGCTGGCGCAGCGTGGGCTTAACGGACAATGCGCGGTCGAGTTGCAACGCGCAGCGTCTCTCTTCAACCCACAGATGATCGACATGGTCCGTCAGGTTAACAGTGAAATCGGGTCCAACGTCTTCTCTGCTGTCAACGCCCAGAGAATGCATATGGATTTCATCAGTGACCCTCAGGCATATGGTATGAAATTAAATTAATATCGATCTTTTTCCATATCCTTTTTGCAATTGACTGTTGGTGTGATAAAGCAATGCAATAGTGCCAACACCAATTATTTGTACGTGTATAGATAGATAGATGTGCATTAAATTTAGAGGGGTTTATAGGGTGGGTGAAATCAGATTAAGTAGAGGAACGTAGAATTGAATGTGAATTTCCATTGGGTAGGTGGTATAGGTAAAAAACACCTAAATGAACGAGTGATAGACAGACACCATCTCAACTTAATTGAGAGACATTATATTGACTTGTGTGGGACCCTATTATGCAATGCACTCTCTTGATGAATTTTTAGAGCCTTTTTTGGACAATAGTCTAGCGGTTAGACGATATTTAAATTATATTCATTTGCAATTCTCTTTTGCATATGAATAAATATGTAGCGTAGTAATAATCAAGTATGATGTTGCCAGGGTTTGTGACATCCAAAGTAGCATGCTGTGGACAAGGACCCTACAATGGCATCGGCTTGTGTACATTCGCTTCGAATCTGTGCCCGAACAGAGACATCTATGCATTTTGGGATGCGTTTCACCCGTCCGAGAAGGCGAATCGGATTATAGTTCAACAAATCTTGGGTGGATCCAGCGACTACATGAACCCAATGAATCTGAGCACCATCTTGGCCTTGGATGCAAGGACTTAGCGCGCCCCACCATCCATGGAGCGTACTGTTGATTTTTTGAGTGTGGAATTGTGGAATTTTCAATCTCATAAGTTAAGAAGAGATGTTGTGTGTTTAAGTGTCTCCTTCGTTGTCATCATAAAGTTAAAGAAGGCCTCTTTATATATCACTTAGCATCTCATAATTTATTAAGCCACGTTTAGTAACTACTAGAGGCTTTTGATGTAGACGTCTTTGTGATTCTTGGGTATATCATTCATATATATGTATGCATGAAGACACATGAAGTATTATTTAATTTGCTTGTGCACTCGATCTTTTTATGCAAGTACATTTTTTACGTAAACTATCATTTTTACGCATAAAGCTAAACCAACCATATTTTAATCAACCATTTGATTTCTAATTTTAATTTTAGGTTAGAAGAGTGATCCAAAAGACTAAGTGGATTTGTAAATCGAGTAGCATTCTTAAATGGGCTTCCTAGGGGAAACTTGAATAAAAGGATATGGAGAACTTTGCTTATTCATAGCATCCTCCTATTTGGTTAGACACTTGACTAGCGTAGTTGTCCGTGTCTTGCGTGCATTTTATTAAAATTTTCTATATATTATTTTACATTTTTATTTATAACTAATTTTTTAATATTATTTTACATTTTTATTCAATGGAGAGGATCATTTGAAGAAGTTCAATATATATTATAAGTTTGAAATGATCTAATTCAATCATGTTTAAGTAATAAATAATGTGAATTTTAATAAACAATATATAAGTTTAGAGAAACTTATAGTTCAACTATAAATTTTTAATAAGTAAGAAAATACCAATTACCATATTAATTAATAAATGAAATATTTTGACTATTTGATAAGAATATCTTTTGAGTTTGGACCTATGTTATATATTTATCAAAATCTTTGCTTTCTTAATTAGTATTTTAATTAATATTTTATACATAAAATTTATACAATTACAAAAAATAAAATATTTTATAATCGGTCTCTACAATTATCTATTTGGTATAAAAAAATCTCTACGGTTACGTGATTGAAAGAAAACAAAATCTTTGCATTTACCTATTTGGTGGGAAAAACAATCTCATGTGGACAAATATACATAGGTTGAGTATGGTTCTAGTGTTAATAACCACTATAGTGCTAATAATCACATGTGGAGGAAATTAGGAAAAGGGAAAAATTATAAGAGGCGGTGAAATTTTTGTAAATATAATGATTTTGACTAAAATAGACAATTACACCTCACAAATTCTCTCACAAAACACAAAACCTAGCCGTCCTTCGATTTTCTCTCACCAACTCCCTCTCGGCATTTTTCTGTACGTTTTCCCTCTCACGTCCTTCCGGTCACCGCTCGCCTGCGTCGTCTCCGTTCTCTCACCAATCATTTCGTCAAATGTTGATATGTTTTGTGCTTCTAGTGTTTTTTACACCAAAGTGGTTTTGTGTGTTTATAACTACTTATGATTGTATTTGTATGTATTACTCCCTCAATCCTAAAAATTTTGTTCATAAAAAATGGTTTTCACGTAAATAAATAAAAAACAGAAAAGTTCGATAATTTGGGTAATATATGAGATTGAATGAAGATAATTTTATAATTTTATAGAGATAAAAATTTAAGAATGATAAAAGGTGATGGAATGTTGGGTAATAGGGGGTAATATATAAGATTAGATTAGAATAATTTTGTAATTTTATAGAAAAAGAGTGATAAATTTGATAAGAAAGTTGGATAATGGGATTAGTGTATGAGTTTGAATAGGGGTGATAAGTTAAGAAAATAAGATATATATAAATAAAAGTTTTGGCTCAAGTGATGACTGCTTTTATGGTAAGGACAATTTCTAGGACGAAAATGGGCATATATGGGCTATGGGCAACCAAAAATGAAGCAAATAGACTACAAGGAAAAAAAATTATGAGCCCCCATAGGCTTTTTTCCAATTTTGCCCCTACCTTTTTTTTAAATTTACAAGATGACGTCATCAATTGCATATGATGACGTCAGCACCCCTCACCACTATTGGCGTTGACCAGGCATTGACCCGTTGACCGCCTTGTCATTAGTGATGGCAAGTAACTTGTCATCAGATGACAAGTTACTTGTCGTCAGTCCACGTACAAAAAACTTGTCATTTCGTTCACGTACTCAACTTGTCATTTGATGACAAGTTGAGGTAAAACCCATCATTCACGCAAAAAACTTGTCATCGGTGATGACCAGTTACGAAATTGACCTATGTGGGATTTGAACCCACATTATTGTGCATCAAGCACATTGCTCTACCATTTGAGTTAATAGGCCATAATTATAAGTAATATATATACAAATCTAACATACCCAAACCCATAAAATCATCCCAAAAACATTATAAGAGACCTGTCATCCAAAAAACAACTTGTCATCACCAAAACACATTAAAAACAGGCTTGTCATCGCCAGAACCAATGGAAAAGGACTTGTCATCACCCAGACCCGAAAAAAATAACTTGTCATCACCTAGAACCTTAAAACGCACTTGTCATCAATCAGATCCGTAGAACAAACTTAAATTGCTCAAAACTCATAAAAAATCACTTGTCATCACCCTAAATCATAAAATCGTCCAAAAAAAACCCTAAAATGAACTTGTCATCCAAAAAACCCACAAACTTAAAACCCCTAAACCCACAACAAAACTTGTCATCACTTAAATCCGAAACACAAAGTTGTCATCCAAAAAATCCAAAAAACATATCCAAACCCATAAAATCATCCAAAAAACCTTAAAACAAACCTGTCATCACCCTTAGAACCGTAAAACAACTTGTCATCATCAAAACACATTAAAAATGGACTTGTCATCGCCAAAACCCATAAAAACGAACTTGTCATCACCCAGAACCATATAAAACAACTTGTCATCACCCAGAACTTTAAAACGCACTTGTCATCAGTCTGATCCGTAGAACAAATTTAAATTGCTCAAAACTCATAAAAAAACACTTGTCATCACCCCAAATCATAAAATCGTTTCGAAAACCCTAAAAACAACTTGTCATCCAAAAAACCCACAAACTCAAAACCCCTAAACCCACAAAACAACTTGTCATCACTTAAATCCGAAAAACAAACTTGTCATCCAAAAAATCCAAAAACCTAAAAAATCCAAAAACCCAAAAATCCAACCGGTTGGATCCGGCTCGTACAAGCCTAGATCCGGCTAGATCTCGCTCGTACGAGCCTAGATCCGGCTAGACCCGGCTCGTACGAGCCCAGATCCGGCTAGATCCGGCTCGTACGAGCCCAAATCCGGGAGAGAGGGAGGAGAGGGAGAGAAAAAGAGGGCGACGAACCTGAAATTGACGCCGGTGGCGGCGGGCGGTGGGGTGGTGGTCGCAGACGGCAGGGGCGGCAACGGCGGTGACATAGGTGGTCGGAGAGGGCGGTGAGATTGGGAGAGGGAGAGCAAAGAAAATGGAGAGAAGAGGGAGGAGAGAGTGAGGAGAGGAGAGAGGGAGGAGAGAAAAAATGAGGAGGAGAGAGAGAAGGTGGGATGAATTTGGGGGTTTTATAGAGAAGAAAAGCCTATTTGCTTAGTTAATTTTTGGGGGAGGTTAACCTTTTCAAATTCATCCCAAAGCAACCCCTTCCACCCCATTCCCTCAACTTCTTGTGATAAGAAATAATCTCATACATTAGATTTATCTCCTTATAATATAATGGATGGTTATAATAATGATATTATTTTCTTTTCCGAAAAATACCGTTAGAACACTTAAGCACGACAGTTCAATTTTATACACTAAAAATTTAAATTAATATACTAAAAGTTCATTTTATAAATACTATGAGTTCAATTTTCAATATTATATGGGTTCAATGTTTTTTAATATTTGTTCAATTTTTTGTTCTATGAGTTCAATTATTATATCTTTTGAGTTCATTTTTTATGTAATTCGATTTTCACTAAAATAAAACTATTTTAGTTTAATATTTTATTTATTCAGAAATATTTTGTGCTACAAAAATAACAACTGTGATACATAAACAACAAATAAAAAATTTAAAAAGAAAAAAACAAATCCCTTCACAAAAAATGATTATAATCCTTAAATGTGATAGGTCAATTTTTATAACCAAAAGGTCATTTTAATATGTTAAAACTTCAATTACGTATACTAGAAGTTCAATTTTGTAATTTGTATGGCTTCAATTTTTTGTACAATAAGTTCATTTTTTTCCTATTGGTAGTTCATTTTTTGTTACTATAAGTTTATTTTTTATATTATTTGACTTTTATAGAATGAAAATAAATCAAAAATAAATTTAAAAAAATTAAAATTAATTTTTTTGATTTTTTTAAACCTAAAAAAAAAAATTAATATGAACCATCCATACTAAGATAAGAAGATAAATTCAATGGATACGGTTAATCCTTACCATAAGGGGATGCTAGAGAAGTCCCGGATCCGATTGACTTTTTGATGGGAAAGGCGAAAGAGTATCAACTAGCTTGGGACTTTCGGAGCAAGAATGAAAGCCAGGCAACGGCGGGGGCTGTCGATTTCACTTGGTGTAAGCCTGCGGTGGATGAAGTCAAGGTCAACATCGATGGTGCTATGAATAGTGACGGGTGAGCCACAGCTGGGGGTGTTTTGCGGGATTCGTCGGGGGCCTGGCTGGCTGGTTTCGGGGACAACATTGGGATTTGCTCGGTCCTAATGGCCGAGCTTTGGGGTATAAGGAATGGGCTCGAGTTGGCTTGGAAGAAGGGGTATCGGAAAATTTGGGTCGAGTCCGATTCTTCGCTTGCGGTGCATCTTGCCTTGAAGCTGCCTAACTCGACTCATCCTCTTTTCAGCCTGGCAAAGGAATGCCAAGGCTTCCGGGTGCGGAACTGGTCGGTCTGTATCACCCACGTCTTCAGGGAAGCAAACGCCGTCGCCGACTCTCTTGCTAGTTTAGCTTTTAATTTCTTGCTTGGTGTGCATTTTCTTTCCGAGTCTCCTTTGGACTCTTTTCCGCTGTTGTTGGATAATTCTGAGGGTCGGACTTTCTCTCGTCTCTCGAGAGTGTAGTCCTCTCTTCCACTAGGGCCTCGCCCTTTGTAAGATAAAAAAAAAAAAAAAGAACTCCCCTCACTGTACCTAACTTTTTTTTTCGGTCGAATCTCACTGTACCTAACTCTATCAATAAAAAGTTGTGGAATGTGAACAATCAACCAATAATGAAATACTGTATAGAGAACTTTCGAAGTCCAACCGAGTAGTGCTTAGCCAAAGATTGGGACTTGTACTAGAATCTAGGCCGGGTTCGGAATAAAACTGAGCCGGTTCGTTTATATTATGAAGGAAAAGCCCTAAACCAAAAAAGGCGTAACCTTTTTCACTTCTTCTCCGTCGTTCACTATCTCGCATCGGCGCCTGCAACGACGGTGCACACTCGTAAGTGCCGTTCCACTTGAGCTCAAATTTTCCTTCAAATTTCAACCTAATTGTTTGTCTACTTGAAATCGACGTAGAATCCTTTGCTAATTAGCTAAAATCTGGACTTACTATTATACAAAATTAAAGTTGCCATTTCCCTTGTTCAATAGGTTTCTACTAGTATGCAAACCCTTCGTCGCATAGCGAACTCAGCTCAAATCCATCCCTGTTTAGCTCGAATTCTTCCTTCAAACCCAACCAAGAATCCAACTTTCAGACTCCTGTCGGCGAAATCAGGCGGCGGCGGCGGGGACGAGTGGAACGATGCTTGGGAGACGGCATGGCTTCCGGATGAGCTCTCCGGGAAGGACAGCGCTCCATGGGAGTCGGATGTCAACTTCGGCATCTCCTCAGCCCAAGGAAACGTGGTCCTGCCGGCCGAAACCGACGCCGAAACGAAGGCCTTTGTGGAGGAGATGAATGAGAATTGGGAGGGCAGGAGAAAGGGGAAGCTGAAGAAGGCTGAAGGGGAAGATGGGAAGAAGATGAAAGAAGATGATGAGGGTTTGTACAGTTTGGAGAACATTAGGAAGGATTATAGGCTGAGGAAGCAGAGGGTTCATGCTGGATTGTGGATGAAGGAGATCGAGAAGCTCGAGGAAGCAAAACTGGGCACCGATGGTCTTGGCGACGGTGCCGATGATATCGAGAAGTTGCTTGATAGCTGCTCTGAGTAAGTCGTGCCAATTTTTGTTTCATCCCTTTGTTTAATAACGAATTGAAGTCGGTTTCTATGGATGCTTGTGGAAATGGGAGACCGAGACGTGCAATCTGAGTTAATCAGAGCATATGTTTGAGTCCTGATGATTTCTGTGATTGATGTTACTGAGAAGACAACTTTGATACTAGTATTTGTTTTGCTGGTTGCAAGGCAAAACTAATTGATTGCATTGCTATTGTACAGTATATTTGACTCTCCTCATGCTGATGTGAGTGACTCCAAAGTCCCTAGTGCATCTGAGTTCAAGAATAAGCCTGATGGCTGGGAAACAATGAGTAAAGACCCGGATGGTAATGTTTGGGACATGACACAGAGAGAAGAAGACATCCTCTTACAGGAATTTGAACGTCGTATGGCTTTCTGCAAGTTTCAGGTTGGTAATGTCTTCCTTTACCTTAGTATTCTCTGGCTGCTTTCTTCTTTATGATTCTGTGCATTTTTGCTCAATTCTGTTGTGTGTTTAGGCTTGGACATTGTCAATCTGTTGTATGTCTTACAGTTTCTGATTGCTATTAGAATTGGCCTGTCTTATCTGAAACAGCTACTTTTAGAATGTTTCTATAATCATTGGTCATGGATCCTTGGCAAATTCTTATCATTCGCTTTCACTTTCTGATGAGGCTGCATCGTGTCTGTTCCTCCTTTCCCTTTTAGAACACCGGTATTGGATCTGAAAGCCTTGGATATTTTATTGAGTTACTTGCAACTTATGCATGTGCTTAGTAAGTTCTTACAAGATATAATGTTTGAAGTCCCAACGCCTGAGCCTCGCTCATGGGCAAGGATTAGGGTTTTAACATATGTATTAGTCCAACCATCATAAATTACTTGCCTGATTCTACTATATTGTATTCTACTCATTTTTAATGACTGTTTAGGGTGTAACTGCAAGATCTTTTCGATATAAGTTTTTTAGCTTATAAAATTGTTGGACGCATATGAGCTACGATTGAAACACTTTAACCCTTGAGCTATAAGCTGCATCTAAAGCTTATTATATAATTTGGAGATTTCAACTACATATCCAAATATTTGAGTAATCTCATAAATTTTAGCTTCCCTTGCCAGTTTATAAGGTTGTTCTGTGAAATGCACTTTTTGTGACATGTCTATGTTTCCGAATTTCAATGATTTGTAGATAGCAAGCTTTATCAAGACGCATATATTTAGCCGTAGGCGACCAATCGATGGATGGAAATATATGATAGAGGAGATAGGGCCGAATGCCCGGAAAGGGAAGGGCAGCGTCACACGGTTACCGAGTCTTGCTGATCCTGCAACACAGCCTTTCAAGGAGGATTCTTCAGCCATTACTAGTGGCCACTCCAACTTCAGAGGCAGATAAAGACTTTGTCTACATTGATCTGAAATGATCTCATGGGTTAGCTGATGCTTTGATCATTTTATGGTTTAGTTGCTAATTTATATGTTGATGTAAGAACCATATTGATCAGAATAAAGCTGCCTTCTTAAAAGTTGCTCTTCTCTACTCGCTGTGAAATGTTGGTTTCCCCTTCCATTTCATCGCTGGATTTGTATTTTCTATGTAGAAGTTTGGTTTCCCTTTTCATTTCATCATATGAGAAACAGTGTGGAAGCGAGTCAAAGATTTCACAAGCACCATACTTGATACATATATGAATGATATATTCAAGAATCAACAAGTCTACATCAAAAGCCTTTAGTAGGCAGTAAACATGCATGGATTAATAATGAGATGCTAAATAATATAAAAGAGGCATTTTGATCCATATAATGAAAATGGAAAAAGGCACTTAAAACACACAAAACATCTCTAGCTTATGAGATTGAAAGATCCACACTCAGAAGAAATCAACAGCTCTATAGAATTATAGAATGGCGCGTGCTAAGTCCTTGCATCCAAGGCCATGATGGTGCTCAGATTCATCGGGTACATGTAGTCGTTGGACCCTCTCAAGATTGTTTGCACTATGATTCGATTCGCCTTCTCTGACGGGTGAAATGCATCCCAAAACGCGTAGATGTCTCTGTTCGGGCACAAGTTCGAGAGGAATGTACACAAGCCAATGCCATTGAAAGGTCCTTGTCCACAACATGCTACTTTCGATGTCACAAACCCTAACAACAGCATCAGCATCAGCATCATACTTGATAATTAGTATGCTATTCAGTATTCATTGTGAACTGCAAATATGGTTTAGATGTCTGAATGCAAACAAAATGAATATGTGAAAAAATATCATGTTGTCCAAGAAAACCTTTGAAGCTCATCAAGAAAATGCATTGCATTATAGGGTCCCGAACAAATAAATGATGTATTATCACTTGCTCATTTCGAGTCTTACCTATACCACCTACCCAATGGATATTCACATTCAATTCTACATACCTCTACTTGATCTGATTTCACCCACCCTATTGTCCAAGAAACCCCTTTAAATTTAATGTACATCTAATTTATACACGTTCAAATAAATAATTGATTTTGTTCAACCAAAAAAAAAATTGATTTTGACCCAAAAAATATATATAAAATAAAATAAATAATTGATAATTGATGGTGAACAATTGTTTTCCCAATCAAACTCGATACCTTCCCCCTGCCGCCTCATTCACATATTCCATCACATCAACATTTAATTGCAAAAGAAAAAAAGTTTCAATTTAATTGGAAAAAAATTGTTTTAAATTTTGTAACATTATAATGCAGTACAATATTTCATACCATATGCCTGAGGGTCACTGATGAAATCCATATGCATTCTCTGGGCGTTAACGGCGGAGAAGACGTCGGACCCGATTTCACTGTTAACCTGACGGACCATGTCGATCATCTGCGGGTTGAACAGAGACGCTGCGCGTTGCAACTCGACCGCGCATTGTCCGTTAAGCCCACGCTGTGCCAGCTCAGCAGGGACGCACCCTAAAGGTCCTGTCCCCGTCACCAGCACTCTCCTAGCACCTAGCTCATATAGCCTCTGCACAATAAAGTATAATCATCAAGTTACAACATTTGTACACAAGAATGTCACATATTTTGGTTAAGTAAGAGAAGATAGTTTTGTAGGTGACAAAAATATGATTATAATGTTTTTGACCTCGAGCACTTTCTTGTATTCGGAGATGAGGTAACGAACGTAGTCGGGGAGCGCGAATTGGCGGGATCTGGCGGAGAAGGGAACCAAGTAGTAGTTGTTGACGAAATCGTTGCCACCGAGGGTGATGAGGACCAGCGCCTGGTTGACGAGCGCCTGGGTCTGCTCTGCCCCGATCAATTGGCTCACTCGCTGCTGGTATTGCTCGAAGTACTCTAGTTGCTTGGAGATTCGAATGATGTTGAGCTACACACATAGATATACATACATAACACAAGTCATAACATGATGTTGGTATTCATATATAAATAGTTTTATGTCTAACATGTTTGTTGGAGTACTAATTAAGTTAAAATGCAGGGGAGTGGGAGGGGGCTAACAAATTGAACTCCGGTGTCGTTGAGAATTCCGATCCCAGCCGAGGCGAAGTTGGCTCCGATAAGGAGACGCTCCCCTGCTAGCTCCGGGCTCAAGTATGGCATTGTGGGCTCCGACCCGATTTGCTGACCTGTTCACGTAGGCATTGTAACACATTATAAGCAAAATCATGCACAATCAATCATGAAGTGTGTGTATATATATAGGACGCGCGTATTTGATGAGTGTAGTGAAATAACTGATGAGATCAGGGATGTTGAAGCCGTTGGAGAAACGCCCGGTTGCGCGGTGCGTAGGGTAGTCGATCCCATACGGGTAGGAGTCGGCCCGAGCGGTGGTCGCCAGGTAGTTGTTGTTCCCGCTGTCCACCAGGGAGTCTCCGAACACGAAGAAGGCTCGGCCCTCGACTCCAGAGCCTAGCGTCGCAAATGCGAATGCGACAGTGAACAAGAAAGCCGGGGCGAATGTAGCACTTGCCATAGCTAGTGTGAGAGTTGGTTTTGCTTGTGTGAGCGGTGAGGACAAAGGGATATGGACGCATGGGTTTTATAAGGAGGAAAACATGCATTTATTAACTCAGCTTCCTAACGTTCTTCACTGAAGAGCAAGTACATGACCGACTGAGAGCAACCACAAATGCAGGCCAGTAAAAGTAGTACTACTATCACTATGACTAAGAGGAGTTTTATTCTGTCTTACATATGTAAACAAACAATCCTCCCATTCTTAGTCCTTTTAGGCCTAAATGTCTAACAACCTGCTATAAGGCACGTACAAGTATTGCCAATTATCTTAATTAGCGTACTTAGCTAAAAAATGCAAGCACTACCAAATAATCTAAGGGGGACTACGTACTCATCGATGTTACTACACTGAATGAAGTAGACAGGTTGTATAAAGACCGTGGTGGTCTATTCTAATCATGCAATTGTTCGAGTAAAACACTTTGCTTATACATATATAGCTTGATTGATAGTTCCACTCGAGCTTCCACTTATGGCCTTGCATACATCGCTATAGACAATCTCATGGATCATATGGGATTTTGATTATTCAATTTCACTATATTGCATGCTAGCTTAATCAATGTAATGTACGAGATGTGGCAAACCCCATTTTAAAAAACATGCACGTTCATCATGTAAACATCACAAATTGAACCAAATAGCCATATATACTTTTCATGGGTCTTACAACATTGGGTTTTCTCTTACAGGAACCAAACCAGATAACTACAAGTCTACAACTGAGCTTTGGGCATATGAATTGTTGTATGGGCGGTTGGCTTAATGAGGATAAAAATAGGGCGAAAGGGTAAAACAGTAAGGGTAAATATAGACCATGTGATTCACATAAATGGTGTAGGACTCAAGCTCAACTACTCTTCGCAATACGTACAAAAACAATTCGATCAATTAAAAAGTGCAAAGTCCAGATCGAGTTGTTGTTCTTGCCTCCTCAACGATATTGTCATCTCCGTCGCGTCGTCGTCTACCTACATTCTTAGGCTCTTAAATTCCATCCACGGTATTGTCTAGTAACACCGCATAGGATAAGCGGATTTTTCACCTAACCATTATTTTTAACTTGAGCAGGGTTGGCTATATGCTCATGTATATGTGTATATATATATATATTTAACAGAATGGGCATTTAGTTATGAGTTGTGTACTGTGAGTGAGTACTGAATGGAAATGGATGGAAAATTTATGAGTTATGGAGGTGGCCATTTAGTTACTTTGTGATGAATGAGTCTCATCAAACTTGCTTGCAACTTCTTTTGGTGGCCATAAATTTGGGGCCTTTAATTCGCACCGAAGCATTGCTCTTTGAGCATTGCTCTTGCATTGGCACCGATGATGAGTACAGAATGATGCTTACCAATTCGGCATTCCTCTGCCATTGGGTACATGCTTTTGCTTGCTGTAGTAAAGTTGTCAGGTTTTTGCTCAGGTTTTGCAAGTCTTCAGAAAAAGGGCAATCCCCATGTCCAATGTAACTCTTTGGTTTATGAATTTTTGTTTACAATGCCAATCTTGTGATCACAACACGGTCATAAACTTGTGGTCGTATGCACACTTTTTAGGCCAATTAGTATTATATATTCGTCCATGTACAACACTGCAAATTCCGACCAAAAAATATGTATAACATTGCCAATTTTTTACACATGGTCCTCTGTCTTAACATGGGCCTTGTTTCAAACCCAAATTGAGTTGTGTTGCATGAAACCCAAATCGAGCACAGTTTTGATTAACTCTTATTTTAAACATATACATCCCTTCCCGCCATTTCGTATCCCTCACATATAGAGCTGTCTCAAAATCTCACCCGTCCCAAACAAGAGAAATTAGTACTAAATGCCCCTATTTGATAATCAGTTTGTAAATATAACTTTTTTTTTCGATTTGCAAAAATGCCTAAAAATATTGCGATTATGCCTAAAAATATTATATTCATGCCCAAAATGACTAATTTTTATCAAATATAATAGAAAACGAAATATTTTTTAAAAAATCGAAAATTATTATTTTTATTAATATTTTATTTGAGAAATAAAATATTTTAACAAACTTTATTTTTTATTCAAATTTGAAAATATATATAAATAAAAAGGTTTTATAAATATTTTAATGTTAAAACAAGATTTCATATATTGATCTATCTTTTTTTTAAAATAAAAGAAAATTTGGAAATCTTACAAAAAAAATGCATAATAAATTCTCCGGATATAGATTTACCATCGTCTCTTTACAAAAGGGTGACAAGATATTTTGTTGTGTATAACAAGATGTTTACTGAGGATGACATGATGAATCTCACCCTACTTTGTGATGAAACGAAGATAATAACGAAGATAATCACGAAAATAATAACGATCAATGTTGAAACGAAGATAATAAATGATCCACATGTAGTTATGTTTTATATTTTCAAAAAATATATTCCACAATATCTTCCACCATATGTCATTGTTTCCAAAAAATCTTAATGTTTCAAAACTATTTTCTTGATACTCTTAAAAGTACGAACTTATTACAAAAAGTTGGATGGGAGCCGAGCAACCAATTGAGCTCCAAAACCCTTATTCAAAGTAAAACGTAACCTATGAAAAATAAACCCAGAATATTCGCATTAGAGGCATGACTCTGAGCGGCTCGCCCGACCCTAGACAAAAAATCAATAGCATCACTTCCTAATTCTCTGAAGGTGGAGAAAGCGAAGGTAATAAAACCGTACCCATTATCAGCACATTTGGAAGCATACTTGCTCTTCTTTCTGTCAACAGCCTTAGCAACAACAGCTCCAGGGACGAACGCGTCTACTCCAATATCAGTGAAGGGAGAAACACCGGCGACATCCAAGCAGACGTTTTTACCTTTGTCCCAACCATATACAAGAAGATCCGCAGGCCTAAGGTCAATGCCTTCATCAGACAAAAAACCTAAGGGCACCTCCTTTTGCACACAAACACCGGATTGAGCACATATATCACCTAGCACATCCCGGACAAGGTTATGGCAAAATTTAATGCCAATATCATTGCCACAATGCACCGCATGATCCCCAAAGCAATCCATGATCTTAGAAGAACAACAAGGACAGGTAAAATCAACAGGATACAAAGGGATCGCAAGACGATAGCATAAAACATATCTGAACTACCTTGGATGCATAGTCTGACCCAACCCTTCAATAGGAATAGTTCTCAAGAAGTCCAAAGAGTGGGACGCCTGATTGCTAATAAGGATGGCCTTTTCACGAGCACTAGAATTGTACCGACCTACTAAACCTCTCTCCACCATGTCAAAGTACACTGTAGCCAATTTTCTTGATTTATATTTCTTTTTTTTTGTATTTTTCAATTCTATATTTAGAAATAAGTTTTAGTGAAAGATGAGAAAAAAACAATGTTTTTTAGAAGAAACACATGTTTTTAACGCAAAAAAATGATAATATTTTACAAAAGGGTGACAGGATATTTCGTTGTGTATGACAAGATGTTTACCAAGGGTGACAAGATTAATCTCACCCTACTTTGTGATGAAATTAAGATAATAATGAAGATAATCACGAAGATAATAACGATCAATGTTGAAACGAAGATAATAATAAATCACATGTATTTACGTTTTATATTTTCAAAAGATATCTTCCACCATATCTTCTACAATATCTCATTGTTTCCAAAAAATCTCAATGTTTCAAAACTATTTTCTTATTTTTTATTTTCTTTTTCTTTTTCTATTTTTCAATTTTGTATTTAAAATAAATTTCCAGAATTTATGGATAAATATGTTTAATGTAATTATAATGATTTTTAATGAACTTATATTTAAAATAAAATACAAAGTAATGTAAATTTTATTGCAAAAACGCCCAAAACAGCATGCTTCGCTATTTTTTTGTTTTAAGGGGCGTTTTTGCAAACCGTTTTTCTGCGTGAGGCATTTTCGCAAATCCCCCCCAAAAAATAATCTCATACTAACTTATAAAAGTGAACCCAAACCCGATAAAAACCGAGCCCAACTAATCTGAATGTTATTGGGTTGAAATCCAAACCTAACCCGTCGAACCGATTTATTTTGTATTTTAAAAATTCCGATAAATAGTTGATTTCGCATACCCTGTGCGAGACACAGTTCATAATATTTAGTTTGAAGTAAGTTATATTTAATAAGATGTGGCATGATAAAATATTGTAGGTTTGTTTTAATCTGATATCATGCTTTGATGTAAAGAATACACTAAATTGATATTATAAATATTATGCCTTAAATAAAAATCATTAAAAAAAATCATAACATATAGATTTATTTTAAAGAAATAATTCGGCTAAATAAAAATTGATTTGATATTATATATACATAATATGACTTAAATAGATATTTATATTATATACACATAATCAATATCTATTACTTTATACTAAAGTGGCAGCAAATTCTGCCACCAGATTGTGCCACATCACCCTCCTTTTTTAAAAATCTATCTTATTAAATCTTGATTTTATGATAATCTTATAAATACTTAATTAAAATATTAGTTCTATACTAAAATTTGTGTTGTTTAATTAATAATTCTATCCAAATATATAAATCTCTATCTTATCATTATACACATTTAATTAATACATAAACCTAAACCCTTTATTTAAAAAAATTATTTTTTCCATCACAATCTATAAATCATAATCATAATATTTTACCCAATAGTTTAAATCATTTTTTGCAATTTTATTATGGTATTTTTATAAATCATCAATGGTAGCAAATTCTACCACTATATTTAAGACAAATATTTCATTCTATTAAAATAATATATTAAATATATTTTTACTATCATATCATATTAAAGTATCAATAAAAAATTATATGCTATATTTAACATAGATATCACTAATATTGCATATTGATTACACTTTAGAAAAAAAGATAGATTTCTTAATTAAGATAATAATTCGTTCACATGTTCATTACATTTTATATATTTATTATTTAATTATTTTTTTAGAAAACAATAACATATATACGAGATAATTTGATTTCTATTTAAATTATTAAATACTATCCATATATTAATTATTATAGTATATTACTCTGAATTTTACTTAAACTTATTGATTTTATTATATAAGTTAGTTTACACAATTTAATTTAAATGCCAAAAATGTGATAATGCATCTTATCTTGTTTCATCCTTCCTCAATTATTTAAATATGTGTTTATGTATGTGTAAAAAGAAAAATACATAAATAAAATATATATATATATATATGATGTTATACACAAATTATGTCATTTTATAATCCAAAAAAAACGTCGTTTTAAATCAAAGTATACATATGATAATATTTGTATTGGTCATAGTAAATTCATACACAAAGTAATAAATAAATAAATAACACCCTTGTACAAGGTACGAGTCATCTACTAGTACATTATAAAAGTCGACCGTTTTCGAGCCACCATGTTGATTATGGTCCCACTTTATTAACAATTTTATATGTTTTATTTTTTTAATGAGGTAATCTTTAGTTTTATGTTTTTTCTTACCCATCTTATATCTATCTTTGAAGGCATACTATTTATCTTTAAAATTTCCGTAATTATCTAATCTTAAATCTTATCATTTTTCTTACTTATCTAATATCTATATTTCAAACAATATTAGTTATCTTTAAAATTTTCTTCTTTTAAAGATACATATTAATTAACTTATCTTTTTAATTACCATTTTAATCTATTTATGTAAGAAATAATATAACAACAACAACAACATTTACCCAGGTAGTCCCGCAGATGTAGGATCTGGGGGGTCAGGATGTGGGTATTCCAGACATAGATGAAATACGCCCGAAAAAAACCCAAAACAAACGCTTCAAAGAATCCAAAAACTACAACTGAAAATAAACTACAACTGAAAAGGAACTCACAGAAATCTTAAGAAAATTCAAACTAGCTATCTAACGCTAATGTTTTATCTTTTAGGCTAAAAAAGCCAAATCCGTCAACCGAGCTACTAGCTATCCACCACCCCGATTCTCTCCCTCTAGCTTTCTCTGCTATAAGCCAAATCCACTAAATTCCTAGCAAGTTGATACCTTGTTTAATATTGTCCATCCAACGTTTTTTCGGACGACCTCTACCCCTCCGACAATCCACAAACTCCAAGTGCTCGCACCTCCTCACTATAGCGTCCGGTGCCTGTCTCTGAACATGACCAAACCACCGAAGTCTTGCTTCGCGAAGTTTGTCTTCTATGTTAGCCACCCCCAACTTGGTTTTGACATCTTCATGTCTAATCTTGTCCAACCTTGAGTGGCCACACATTCATCTGAGCATTTTCATCTCTGCAGCTGCAAGTTTCTGTTCCTGAGCCTTCGTCGTTGGCCAACACTCATCACCATAGGGATCGCTGGCCTTATCACAGATCTGTAAAACTTTCCCTTAAGCTTCAACGACATCTTCCTATCGCAGATAACCCCTGATGCTGCCCTCCATTTATGGCAACCACTTTGAAATTCGAATTTATTTTAATATGGAAGCCCCTTTTCTAAATAAATAGCTATTTTTTTTTCTCTTTGATACTAAATCAATTTTTAATTATTAACTTTTACTTATATTATGAATTATCATATTACTAATATCATAGCCTTTATCTCAAATCATTAAAATTTTAATTTTTTTTTCATGTTATTGTAATTAATCTAATTACATTCTTTATTATCTATTTATATAAAAGATATTTTTTGAAATTTGAATTTTGGTAATATATTCTATCCTTTTTGATATACCAATAATCTTTTTTTATCTCTTTATATATATATATGAAGCAATTTAAAAAATTGTATTTAACATAACTTTAGATTAAAAGCCCCTTTTTATGATTAAGTTATTATTCTTATCAATAATATTAAATCAATTTATATTTACTATCTGTTAATTGACTTATATATTATCATTTTTATAATATCTTAGCTTTTGTCTTTCAAAATCAAATAACTGTTGATTAATATATTTTATTTTTATCAATATATAAAGCTTTTGGAATCATGTTGGACTCATTTTATATTTCTAAATTTTGATATTATATTTTAATATTTTAAATTAAATAATAGTTCATAGTAATTATATCTCATACTAATATATTATAGTAATAAAGTGAAAAATAAGATCAAACCAAAATAATCAATTAAAACATCTCATTTTATATTATATTGACTTATAATGTCTTAAAATTATGATAATAGGGACAATAATATATATTAACCATTAGAGACAAACAGACAAGGTAACACAGTCATTCGTAATTTAAATTTACTATCATTCGTAAGTTGAGGTGAGTGAGGGTTTTCTGCTGCGTGTCGGAGCGGCGCCACCACATCTGATCCAAGGCCATGGCCTAAGGTAAGACTTCAGGATGTAGGAAAAAAGGCCCTGCTTCCCCGAACGGCACCCCCAAGCCTGCTCTTGTGGTTTGCGGTGCGGTTTCGGACGATACCATTACGGTGAATAACAAGAGGCTCCTGCGAAGCTCGGCGAGGGCGGCTGCTGTTGAGTTGCCGGTGCCTTCGAGGGGTGATGAGAGGAGTGAAGCTGAGTCCGATGAAATCTCTGAGGCATCTGTGGACAAAGTCCCTGATTCGCTGGATATCCAAGCTTCAAAGAGCTTATCTATCAACCTCAATGAACCAGATATTGCGAAAGGGAGCTTAGAGGAAGGTCGTGTGGATGATTCAGCTGTTGAGAACGCCAATCCTACCACCGCTCAAAAGCGGGTCTCCATCAGAGAGGCTCTGGCTGAAAACCGTGCAAATGTGGAAGGTAAAAGGCTCAATTTTGTTCAAGGTTGTGATGATGGAATCATCAAGTTCAAGAAGAAAGACACAGAAAAAAAATGTGGAAAAATGGAAGAAAACCCTATTGGTTATGCTGACTGGTTTGAAGCCTTCCTTCAATGTTATGCAAAACTTTGTGAATGCTAGATGGCGGTGAGCAAGCCCCCTAAGATCATCCTAACTGAAGATAGAATATTTGTCTTCAAATTTGAGCTTGAAAGTGACCTTGAATGTGTGCTCTCAAATGGTCCATGGATGCTAGGCAGAGCTAGGCCTTTGGCGTTGAAGAGATGGAGTGAAGGCGTTAAACTTGACCCTTCGTGCTTTGAAACAACCCAAGTCTAGGCTAATCTTCCAAACCTAAATGTTCAGTTTTGGGACGATGACTTCTTTGAAAAGATTGGAAGTGCAATAGAGAACCCCATCTTGGTTGACAAAGTCATTGAAAACCAAGAACAATTGTCTTTTGCGTGTCTTCTGGTGGAAATTTCAGCAAAAAAACCGCTTCGTGAAGAGGTTGTATTCCTAGGTGAGGATGGGGAGAAAGTGGAGCAAAAGGTATTATATGAATGGATTCCACCCAAAAGTGATACATGCGGTGCTTTTGGGCACGTATTTGGTGATTGTAATAAAAAGGGAGCTGGTGCAGCTCCAAGATTTAAAGGCCAGGGACACAGGAACAAGGGCGGATTCCATAGAAAGATGTGGATTAAGAAATCAGGTAATGGAAATCAGAAAAGAGTTGCTGGACTTAACCGTGCTGAAGAATTAGCTGTAGGGCCCTCCAAATGCCAGAATGCTGCTCTTCCTAGTGCAAACAGGGATGCCTTTGATGGCAATTAAGAATGGGAAACTGTCAAAGGTAAAAATGCTAGAGGCAGCGTGGAAAACAGGGTTGATCCAAAAGGAAAATCAGTTTTGATTGAACAGTCCAAATTTGCAGTTCTAGAGGATGCTTTGAACGGCCTTGAGATGGAAGTGGACGGGGATGATAATGATATTATTGTCTCTGATGGATAGTCTAACCATTGCGGCTTGGAACATTAGAGGTCTCAATGACGCCTCTATAGTGTGTCTTTATTCACAAGTTAGTCGTTCACAACAAAATTGATGTCCTGGTTTTGCTTGAGACCAGGGTTAGAGAAAATAAAGTTGATGAGGTTAATAGACACCTCCTCAAAGGCTGGAAGAGAACCACTAAGTGCACAGGTATAAATGGTAGAAATTGTTTTTTTTGGAAATCCCACATGCGTTTAGAGTAAGAAATTTTGATAAAAAGTGATCAGATTGTTCAGTGCTCGATCAACTCTCCGGTTCTACATAAATCAGTTCAAGCCTCGTTTGTTTATGCTTCCAATGACGAAAGAAAAAGATGTGAGCTATGGAATTTGCTGGACCAAATTGCTATAAATGCCAACGATCTTTCTTGGATTATTATGGGGAATTTCAATGCCACAAAGGATGCAAAAGAGAAAGCTCTTGGAGAAGGGACCAACTTCGACTTCAATAGTGAATTTCTTAACTGTTTGAACAGGAATGACCTGGCTGATCTTTAGTTTTCTAGGTCATTTTTTACTTGGTCCAACAGACAATAGGGGCCGAATCTCATTAGATGCAAGCTGGATAGGGTGATGGTTAACCCTAAATGGATTGACATTTTTAACAACTACAATGTTCGATTTGAGCTGCCGGGGTGCTCGGATCACAACCCTGCGATCTTATCTTTTGAGAGGATTCAACATCGTGAAAAAAATCCCTTTTAGGTTCAACAATGCCTGGGTGGACCACCTAGATTTTGCTGCAGTCGTGAATGAAGAGTGGAACAAAGCCTCTTGTTCGCGGCTTCAAGATGTTCAGACTCGTGAGCAAGCTGAAAAGCTTAAAAATTCCTCTAAAAGGACTTCGTTCAAAGAGTGTGGATAAGGAAGAAGAAGATATTAAGGAATATCACAACAGACTCAGAGTGGGGCAAACTGAAATTTAAAGTAGGCCATCCGATGCTAGTCTGATCCAAATGGAGAAAGAAGTGCTCCAACACTTAAAATCCTCCATTAAGAGAAGAAGATCTATGCTTCAGCAACTTGCAAAGTTGCATTGGTTGAAATATCAAGACTGTTGCAGCTCCTACTTCTACAACGCCATCAAACAGAGAAAAGCTTACAATTCCATTTAATGCCTCAAAGACCCCAATGGCGAGGTTATCACTGATGTCGTTGAAATTAAAAGACGCATCGTTCACCACTTTAGTGATTTCCTTGGTAAAAAAGAGAACGGCGCTCCTTTGGACAAAGCTGTAATCAAGGAAGGTAAAGTTCTGGAGGATCTGGACATCAGTGATATGGTTCATTAGTTCAACAAAGAAGAAGTGAGGAAAGCGCTCTAGAGTATAAGCAAAAATAAAGCCCCAAGGCCTGATGACTTTAATGTCCACTTCTTCAAGCATGCTTGGTCCACTATGGGTGAGGATTTTACAGATGTAGTCCTTGAATTCTTTGAAAGTGGGAAGCTTTTGAAAGAGGTTGGTAACACAATCATTGCTCAAGTTCCCAAAGTCGACCATCCTTCATCTTTAAATGACTATAGGCCTATTTCTTGCTGCAACGTTATTTATAAAGTTATTGCCAAGATGCTTGTCACAAGAATTCAGTCAGCCCTCCCTAGTTTTTTTGATAAGAACCAAGGTGCATTCATCAAGGGGAGAAGCATTCGCCATAACATTGTTGTCTGTCAGGATCTTGTAAAATGCTATGCAAGGAAATTCACCAGCCCTAGGTGTGCTCTAAAAATTGATCTCAGAAAGGCTTTTGATACGGTTAGATGGGACTTTCTCTTCGAGGTCTTAGAGGAGCTCAACTTTCATCCTACCATGATCATGTGGATCAAAGAATGTGTTATAGCTAGCTAATTCACTATCAAGGTTGGCCGCGAATATTGTGGCCATTTCCAAGTTGGAAGGGGGTTGAGACAATGGGATCCTCTCTCCCCATATCTCTTTGTTAGTCTCATGGATTACCTTACTAGAGCCCTAAAGAATGGAGCTGGGTCCAACCGCTATAAATTTCATCCTGACTGCAAAAGAGTTGGCTTAATTATTCTCTGCTTTGGTGATGACTTGTTTCTATTTTCACATGGAAACTGGTAGGAACCACTCAAAGGAGAATCTCCCAAGAGGAAAGTAGTACTATGTATTGAATTATTCCTTTCTCATGATTACAAAGCTTATGGTTACCACCTTATATAGGCACTAGCCCAAAGGCTAATCCCCAGAATTACTCCTATTGGATAATCTTATAGCTAGAAATTAGGAAAATATGCTAGACCATAGGGATTTATTGCAAATATAATTACTACACAGAATGCTGATTTTTAGGGAGCTGATTGCTGATTTTTTGGTCTCCTAAAATAAGTCTTCAGTGGTCTGGACTGTTCTGGAATCTTAACATTGCATCCTCCCCGGAAAGCCGACTTGTCCTCAAGTCAAAAACTAGGAAACTGTTGCTGCATCAAGTCATACTCCTCCCAGCTAGCTTCTTCCTTTGGACGGTCTTTCCATTGAACAAGTAATTCAAGCACCTCAGAGTTACCAAATTTGGACCAACGGTGTTCCACCACATTTTCGGGCTGCACTGTGAGTTCAAGAGAATCACTTAGTGGCGGTGGAACTGCAGAGACTGCAATGTCTGAACCTTGCATCGGACGAAGGAGTGAGACGTGAAATACCGGGTGGACCCTTGAGCCAGCCGGGAGTTCAAGTTCATAAGCAACTGGGCCAATCTTCCTCAAAATCTTGTAAGGTCCAAAAAACCGGGGCGAGAGTTTCTGATTGACACGACGTGCCAAGGAGCGCTGCCTATAAGGTTGCAGTCGAAGAAGCACGATATCGCCCACTTCAAATGACAGATCGCGACGGTGCGCATTGGCCTGCTGAGACATACGATTTTGAGCCTTCACCAAGTTTTCTTTTAGAAGCTTCAACATATTATCTCGAGTCTCCAATTGCTCCTCCAACTCCGGAAGCCGAGTTTCGCCGCGAACAAAAGGTTGTACTGGTGGAGGATCACGCCCATAAACCAGTTGAAAGGGTGTTGTGCCAGCTGATGTATGGAAGTTGGTGTTGTAGGAAAATTCAGCCCATGGCAGAAATTGCCCCCATCGATGTGGTTGGTCCATAGCAAAACACCTTAAGTAAGCCTCTAACCCGCGGTTGACCACCTCCGTCTGACCGTCGGTCTGGGGGTGGTAAGCTGAGCTCATTCGAAGAGTGGTGCGACTCAAGCGGAATAACTCAGTCCAAAAAGCACTTAAAAAGACAGAATCACGGTCCGACAACAATGATCGTGGAATCCCATGGATTCTCACAATATCCTTGTAAAACAAATTGGCTACTGATTTGGCTGAAAAGGGGTGAGACATACCAATGAAATGAGCATACTTGCTTAATCGGTCCACCACCATGAGGATTACAGTCAGACCGCCTGACTTAGGTAGGCCGGTAATGAAATCAAGGGAAACATCTTCCCAAATCTGATCTGGAATTGGCAGTGGCTGCAGAAGTCCGGCCGGTACTAGGGTCTGGTGCTTTGCTTTCTGGCAAATGGCACAATTTTGAACATAAAGCCTGACATCATTCTTCATGTAGGGCCAATAACAAGATGCTGTCAACCTCTTAAGAGTCTTAAGAAAAACCCCATGACCAGCAATTGGAACATCATGGCACTCTGAAAGAAGTTTCTGTCGCCACTCCTTAAAATCAGGAATCACAAGCCGATCTTTGTAATAGAGCCTTTCGTTCACCCACCTGAATTCAGGAAAAGTGGAAGGATCAGCTTGTTTGCTGTCAATTATTTCTCTGGTGAAAGGGTCAGATTTAAGTGCTGAGGTCCAATCTGAAAACTCCCGAGTAACCGGAATGGCAAGAGCCAGAAATTCAGCCTGCTGGGGTCTCCGTGACAGGGCATCGGCACCAGAATTTTCTTTGTCGGGTTTGTACTCGATGTCAAAATCGAACGGCAGCAACTTCAGAAGTAAGCGTTGTTGCTGGTTGGTGGTAATGCGCTGATCAAGTAAAAACTTCAGGCTATGATGATCTGTTCGGACCTTGAACTTCGACCCTAACAAATAATGTCGCCACTTTTGTAGTGCAAGAACCAAAGCCAACAATTCTCGATCATAAGTGGACTTGAATCTGTTAGAAAAAGAGAAGCCCTTACTAAAGTATGCAATGGGGTGCCCACCCTGTAGCAAAATAGCACCTACTCCCTCCGAAGAAGCGTCGCATTCCACTATGAATTGTTGGCTGAAATCAGGCAATCGGAGAACCGGGGCTGATGACAAGGCATTCTTAAGGACTTGAAAAGCATTTTCAGCAACTTCTGACCACTTGAAAGCATTCTGTTTTGTGAGATCTGTCAGAGGCCTCGCCAATAAACCATACCCCTTCACAAACTTCCTGTAATAGCCTGTTAACCCGAGGAATCCGCGCAATTCTTTGACTGTTGAAGGGCGTGGCCATTGGATAACGGTAGTAATCTTGTCCTGATCGACCGCCACCCCAGCTGCATTAACTTTATGCCCTAAAAATGCGATCTCTGGCTGTCCAAAGAGGCACTTTGAAGGCTTGGCGAAAAAACATTGATCCTGCAACAACTGTAATGTTAATCTGAGGTGTTGACAATGCATTTCCTCCGAAGCACTATATACCAAAATATCGTCAAAAAAGACTACGATAAATTGGCGTAAATAAGGGCGAAAGAGATCATTCATAATAGCCTGGAATGTGGATGGCGCGTTTGTGAGGCCGAAAGGCATCACAAGAAACTCATAATGACCCGAATGAGTCCGGAATGCTGTCTTGTGGATAACGGCTGGATCAACCCGAATCTGGTGGTACCCGGATCGCAAATCGATCTTAGAAAATACAGAGGCGCCATGAAGCTCATCCAACAGATCGTCAATGATCGGAATTGGATATTTATCTGGAATGGTGATCTGATTTAGTTGGCGATAATCGATGCACATTCGCCATGTTCGATCCTTCTTTTTAACGAGCAAAACCAGACTTGCGAAAGGGCTGGTACTTGGACGGATAAATCCACTGGCCAGCAAGTCTGCAACTTGTTTCTCTATCTCAGATTTCTGGTGGTGTGGGTATCGATAAGGTCTGATGTTGGGTGTTCTGTAATTTGGGACAAGGGGTATGGAATGCATGTGGGTTCTTTGGGGAGGAAGGGTGTTTGGCTCTTCAAATACAGTGTGGAACTCTTGTAAGATGGGTTGAATGGCTTTTGGTGGTGGTTGAGTGGGATGATTAGTGGACAGTAATTGGAAAGTGCTGAGATTTGTAGCATTAAGGCTCGGTTTGAGACCGTGAAGTCGGTGCTTCTTTCCATCACTACTGAACACCAGGAACATCTCCTTCCAATTTATGAGGATCGTATTCAGAGTGGCTAACCACTTGACTCCCAACACCAACTCGGTGGACCCCATGGACAGAGGGTAGCAATCTTGTGTTATAACGCAACCCGGTAGCTTGATTGTTACGTCTGGACAGATCTGATCACAACTGACGACATCACCATTGCCAATGGTTACTCCGAATTCAGCCACACTCCGAGTGGGAAGTTGCAGCTCCTTGGCTAGTGTCTCAGAGATGAAATTGTGGGTAGACCCACTGTCTATCAATATCAGAATTTGGCGATCCTTTACGGTACCTCGCAACTTCATCGTCGTCGTATTGGATTGGCCTGAAATCTGATGAAAGGCAATTTCAACCTGCTCCTCATTCGCCGATGCTGCACCCAATAAGGCCTCTTCTTCATCAATCTCTAGGGATGTATCTTCCAGGTCCCCGGCATACTCCAAGGTGGAGAGTGAAGGCTTGCACACATGGCCGGGTGAGAATTTCTCTCCACATCTGAAACAGAGACCTTTCTCCCTGCGCACTTGTCGTTCATTCTCCCCGGAACGGAATCGGTGAGATTGTGAGGTCTGGCTGGGTATTTGGGTAGGACGGCCTGCTGATCTGTGGGTTTAAAGCTGAATTTTGTGGATTTGGCCGGTTGTAAGAAAATTGGTTTGGGTTGGTTTTGTTGAAATTGGTGTAGGGTTTTAAGTTGCGAGTTTGACTCACTTTGGCCTCGTACTCCATGGCTAAACTGGCTGCTTTGAAAACAGATCGTGGCTTCTGTATTCTGACTTCTGTTTTCAAGTCATCACGCAGACCATTGAGAAATATGCCGAGTAGGCAGTGATCAGGCCAGTCACGAACCCTTGCGACCGTCCGGGCGAATTCTTGCCGGTACTCTGCTACGGTGCCGGTTTGCTTGATGGCACACAAGTATTCATCGGGGTTCTGAAACTCAGGGGGCCCGTAATTCTCTTGGAATATTTGAACGAGATCCTCCCAGAGTAAGATTTCACCTTCACCGTTAACCCATGCGTAGAGGTCGAGGGCATCGCCTTCGAGGTGCATTGCAGCGACCTCCACCTTCATGTCATCCGGGATTTGGAAATACCGAAAGTATTTTTCGGCTTTGAGGATCCACCCCCGCGGATCGCCACCATCAAATTTTGGGAAGTCGATTTTCGCCCTTGGACGGTAGTTGTAGTGATTGCGATGGTGGTCGTCCTCCTCGGCATGTTCCTCCCAGTATCTTGGCCGTTGGTGATTGAACGTCTGTCCTCTTGGCATCTGCGCTCTACCAGGGAAGGAGCCTGCTGGACTGCCGTCAGCCCCACGACGAACTTGAGGCAATTCTTTGGCTGATAATTGGGCAGAGAGGGTTTTTATGAGAGCAGCGAGATCGTTCATCATCTCCGGTGTAGGGGTGTGACTTGTGGAAGGTGGGGGGTCTTCGTTTTGGTGGTTATTGTTTTGTGGACTGGTGTTTTGCTGACCGTTAGCGGAATTGGAGCGGGTATTCACCATTGGATCGATGACTCTGATGCCAAAATGGTAGGAACCACTCAAAGGAGAATCTCCCAAGAGGAAAGTAGTACTATGTATTGAATTATTCCTTTCTCATGATTACAAAGCTTATGGTTACCACCTTATATAGGCACTAGCCCAAAGGCTAATCCCCAGAATTACTCCTATTGGATAATCTTATAGCTAGAAATTAGGAAAATATGCTAGACCATAGGGATTTATTGCAAATATAATTACTACGCAGAATGCTGATTTTTTGGGAGCTGATTGCTGATTTTTTGGTCTCCTAAAATAAGTCTTCAGTGGTCTGGACTGTTCTGGAATCTTAACAGAAACCCATAGTCTATTCGTGCCGTCAAAAAAGTGCTAGATGATTTCAGCGACTGTTCTAGCCTCAAGATGAACCAAGAAAAATCAAAAGTCTATTGTGTTGGGATGGACTCTACTGTTATAGACGATGTGTGTTCAAATTTAAGCATGAAGAAAGGTGCCCTCCCGGTTAAGTACTTGGGGTTCCACTTTGTAGTTCCAAAGCGCAGTGTAAAGACTTCAATGAGCTAGTTTGCAAAGTGAGAAATAGAGCGAATGCCTGGGCTGCTAGGCATTTATCTTATGCTGACAGACTTGAAATTGTAAGGGTAGTGCTTTATGGGATCATTCAGTATTGGTGTAGCAGCTTCATCCTCCCCAAAGCTATCATCAAAGCCATCACCGTAATGTTCAGAAACTTTCTTTGGAGTGGTAAAAGCGAGGGAACCAAAACCCCTATTTCTTGGAAGAAAGTCTGCAGATCTAAACTTGAAGGTGAGCTTGGATTGAAAGACATAGCCACCTGGAACAAAGCTTGCCTTGCTGAACTGTTGTATGATGTTGTTAGCGACTCTGACTCGGTTTGGCATAAGTGGATTGATCGTACTCACACTATAGGTCAGAGCATCTGGACCGTGAGATGTAGGAGCAACTCTAGTGCAATATGGAGATCTTTGTTGATGCACAGATATGAGATTCTGGATTCTCTTGATGGAGATAGTGCCCCTCTTCTACTTTGTTCCAGAAATGGTAAACTGGATTGTAAAGCCATCTATGACTCTCTCTAAAACAAAGGGGAGCCGGTGGCATGGGAGGATCTGGTTTGGAACAATTTAAACACCCCGAAAGTGTCCTTCATTGCTTGGAAAATTGTGAATGGTGGTGCGCACACTAAAGACAAAATGCAGATCTGGGGCGTTGTTCAAGATGCCTCCTGTGTCCTCTATAATGCTGATCTTGTAGAGGACTACAATCACTTATGGTTTGAATGTTGCTTCTCTAGGAAGGTCTTATCCGAGGTACTGCATTGGGCTAGAATGGCCAGGCGCAAAAAGAATGTGGAGGATTGGTTCAACCAAACTTCAGCTTGCATGGAAAGAAGAATTTGGCTTTTCGCCTATGGAACCACTACCATTGTGTGGTCATGTACCACATATGGAAGGCTAGAAATCAGATTGTGTTGACTCAACAAAGTACAAGTATTGATGAATGCATTAGAAGCTTTAAAATTTTTATTAGAAATTGCCTAAGTGCTAGATGAAAATAGAACTTGAGAGAAACTACTTGGCTTATAGAGATTAGAGCTTGAACAAGTTGTAAATAGCTAGCTAAGCTAGCGAGTTTTGTAACCCTTTTTTTCTGTTAATATAATTTACCCTTTTATTCCAAAAAAATAAGAATAAATTTAGTAGGTAGAAAACTAGAAAATATAGATATAGTCTAATTATTTTTTCTTAATCCAAATTTTATTTCAAAATTATAAAGATTAAGATAAAATCAAAACATACAATTATGAGATTTTTTTCTGACTTTTTTTTTTGTAATTTTGATATAAAATTCAGATTTTTCAAAACAAATAGTTAGACTCTATCTATATTTCATAATTTCCTACCTACAAAATTCAAATTTCTTATCTACTAGTATATCATTTGTTGCTAAAATGTATTCAATCACTCGGGATGATTTTCTAAAGGTAAATTCCGTTTGGTGCCTTCGAGTTTTTTACTTTTCTGGATGGTGCCCTAAACAAACTTATTCCGCGTGGTACCCTCAAACTTTTCAGAAAGTTTGCCCTGTACCCCTGAACTTTTTAAAAGTTCAAAGTATGATCTTTCTTATGTTTTTCCTCAAAAGTTTTCGTTTTTTCCGGTTTTGTTGTTACGGAAAAATAATAATAATTATTTTATTGATTATAAATGACTAAAATAAGTAAAACAACTATAGAAAATTTTGCATCCTTTTTAATTTTTCATTTATAACTCTTTTTTATTTTCTAATGTATAAAAATATCTATTGTGTATTATTAACATAGTGTATTACAAAAATTAAACCAATTGAATATTTAATTTGATTTTAGTTAGCTAGTATAAAGTTTATCATAAACTAATTTGGTACACATTAAATAATAAAAAAAGAAAGTTGCAAATTCGGTACACACTAATTTGGTGCACATTAAAAGAAAGTTGCAAATCAAATGTGAAACCACTCACCATATAAGTACATCGGTTACTCCCCCTATCGCCAATTGGTTTTAGGGTGGAACCTCATGTGCTTATATGTCGGACTTACTGCACATATGCGCACGAACCGACGTGTGAGCCCCCCACGTCATATATGACCCACCGAGATTTAACATGGTATCAGAGCTTGTTCGGTCTGGGTCCGACTATCCTGGTCTAATGGGCTGGCCGACCTTAAGGCATGAAACGTCAAGCGCAACTGACATATTGCGGGGCCAGGCAGTTGCACTTCAGGAGGCGTGTGGAAGAGAATACTTCCCACATTAGAAAATGAAAGTGAAACCACCCACCGTATAAGTACATGAGTTACTTCCCCTATCGCCAATTGGTTTTAGGGTGGAACCTCACGTGCTTATATGTCGGACTTACCGCGCATATGCGCATGAACCGGTGTGTGGGACCCCCACGTCATATATGGCCCACCGAGATTTAACAATTTTATTCATTTATGGTCAATAAAATAAGTGAAACAACTAAAGAAAAGTTAATATTCTTTTTATTTTTAGTTAAAAAGCTTATTAGTTTTGTAATGTAGATTTTTTTTATTATGTTTTATTAAATTAGAGTATGAAAAAAATACAACCAATTGAATATTTAATATGATTTTAACCAAGTAGTACGTCGTATAACATTTATCATCATTAAGTTGGTACAAATTAAAAAAAATATTCATAAAAAAATAAGAGACTATATTAAACAATACATTGCACTAAATCATACCATAAAGTACAAATCAAATTTGAAAAAAAGTAAATTTAGAGATTCAACATAAATGAATAAAAATAAAAAGGATACCAACTTTTCTTTGGTTGTTTAACTTATTTTATTGACCATAAATTAATAAACTTTATTTAATGTGTAGAAATTTAATTTATGATGAATTTTATACTATTTAATTAATATCAAATTAAATATTCAATTGGTTGTATGTTTATGTTAATAAAACACAATAGATATTTTTTTACATTACAAAATGAAAAAGAGTTTTAAATGAAAAAATAAGAAGGATGCAAACTTTTGAGGGAACCGCAAAAAATAATAATAATTATTTTTTTAACAAAAAAACCCCGCAAAAAAAGGAAAATTTTGAGGAAAACAAAAAAAGGGCATACGATTTTTTTTTTGACTCGGTGAGAATTAGGAACCCTACTTACGTAGGGAAGCCTAGAGCATCCTTTCGGATGAGAGCTAAAAGCTCATGATGGTTCCAGATTACTTCCCATGGGAGACTATGACCCAGATTCGCAATTTTATCGGCCATAGTATTACATTGTCTATCCACATGAGAAAGTTTGACTATCTCAAATTCTTCCAGAGATAATATCTGCGATAATTCTCTCAATTTCCCAGGGACAACTTTTATGTCCTTGCACGGCTTTGATGACTGTTAGGTTGTCTCCTTCAATTTCTAAAAAGATCAGGGGTATGGGACATATTTTCTAAAAAGTTCGAGGGTACCACACGACATAAGTTTTTTTTAGAGAACCATCCGGAAAAGTAAAAAACTCAAGGGCACCAAACGGAATTTCCCTTTTCTAAATTAGTCCCACATAAAAGGCTTTAACTTTACATAAAATTTTAGTTTCAAATGTTATTAGAATTAAGATTTATTTCGATTATACTAATATGTTTCTGAGCAGATGATAATTAAGCATACTCTATACTCCATTATTTATTGTTGGGTGTTAAAATTGTCATTCACAAATCACAATATTAACTCCAATCATGAAAAACAAATTGGTTTCTGCCCAAGTGGATCCAAAGTAAAGGTTTAGTTTTACACAAGAAGAAATGTCTCACGTTAAAATCATTTTTCTTTTCTTTTTTGTTCTTTTTTTTCCCCTGCTGTCAGAGAGCAGTTCCTTATTTCAAGTGCGTAGGAGAATGATGATGGCGCCAACATTCTTCTCACTTCTCACCACACACTATAAAACTAGCCGTTGATTTTGTTTCTCAAATCCAGCTCAGCATTTGGGATAGAATGGCGCAAATAATTCAGCCTAAAATTCCGGAAACTGCAGTCTGAATCAATTTGGAAACTTGAACGCAAAACCAATGAAAAGAAAAAAAAAAACAGCAGCTAAAAAACATGTGAAAAAAGAAAGAACATACACACACCTGTGCACAGATGCTTTCATCAAAGCCAAAGGATCTCACATGAAGCATGAAATGGGAATCTGAGCGCAGCGCAGAATATCAGGGGAATTGGCACATTTTCAGTCATTAGTGATGAGTAACAGCTACTACCAGAATATGCATTATTACACCAAGGGCAAAAAATGGAAACCTATGTGCTATGGTTGGCATCAATCTTAATTGGTACCTGAATATGCGCATCATCGGTAGTGAAGTGATCATCGGACTTCCTCAGCCATTTTCTTGCTGCAAGTTCAAAGAAAGCTCTAGACAACCAAAGCAAAACTTAGTGGCGTACGACAGGCGTAATAAGAAGATGCACAGATAGGAGGAAATGGAGTATCATGAGCACCTCCATCATACTCACAGATTCATATAGGCCAGAGAAAGTTAGGGCAAAGCGAGCTATATGCCAACAGAATCGCAAATGACAAAGTGAAACTACAAGCCAACAGGATCTTACACGACAGAGTGAAGATATATGCCGACAGGACCACATACGACAGAGTGAAGAGATAAGCCGACAGGACCACATACGACAGAGTGAAATAATAAGCCGACAGAACGAAAAACGACAATAGAAGGAACTATAAACCGGCAGAACAAACGACAAAGAGCAATTATAGGCCGGTGGAACAGCAAACGACAAAGTGCACAGAACAGCAAACGACAAAGTACAATTGTAACCAAAACGAATCGCAAACGACAAAGAACAACTATATGCCGACAGAGAGCAACTGTAAGCCGACAAAACACAAACGATAAGTAAGTAGAACAGCAAACGACAAAGTGCAATTACAAGCCAGCAGAACAGCAAACGACAGTGTGCAATTATAAGCCGAAAGAACAGCAAACGACAAAGTGCAACCAAACGAACTGCAAACGACAAAGTGCAACTATAAGCCGACAGAACAATAAACGAAAGAGAGCGACTGTAGCACAAACGACAAAGAGAAACTGTAGAGAGGAGCTATCATTAATAAAAGTTGCAATGGGCAATTTTTATAGATCATTAATCGCAGAATACAATGTAGTCAGTACATTTTCAAGAGAAAACTCTCGCTCTCTTTTCTATCCCCCTTACATTCTTTCCACTTTTTTTTCTGCCTTGCAACCAACTCATTCTTTTTGCTGACTATAAAAAACTGAAAAGGAGTAACTAACAGAAGTTCTTTGTGATACTTTATAAAGCTAAAAAAAAATGCTAGAAGATCTTAACTTTTTTTGTTGCTAAAATTATTAGACCTATACCTGACTCATGCAACGCCAACTATTGAAATTACTCTGACTTACTGTAGATGGAAGGTGGAGTAAACCACAACCAAAGGAGAGAAACCCAAAGACTTGTTCTAGGAAAAGCTCTTCAATGAATCTTCACTTCATGCTGCTTGAGTCCTCCGAGCCAAAATATAAATAAAGAAAAGCATAAATAAGTTTGTATCCATTAGCAAGAATTCCCAGCTGATGGATGAACTAGGCATGTACAGTTCCTGTTCACAGCAGACGCACCAACCAATGAATTTATCCCCGGTGCCAATAAAGAACCAAACAACACTTCAACACCCCATCACAGCACAGTTATAGACAAAACTAGCCAGCCTCTTTCTACCAAGCAACTCCCACTGAGGTGGACCATCATCGGGCACCCAAGAGTTCACCTCTATCACTCCTTCACCAAAAGACCTAGGCCCACCAATAACAACCAGTCGGTCACCACATCCCCTAAAAGCAATTCCCCATCCATGCATCGAATCTACACGCTCAGGCAATCTCCCAATAGTAGACCATTTCCCTGTTATCTTGTTATACTTCCTCACCTCCATGTCAGCATGGTCAGCAGCATACAGTTGATTCTTCACCACTGCAACCAAAGGTGGTGCTCCGGCACTTGCTGGCATCCAATCGTCCCTAGGTGCTTTGGTTCCAACAGGCGACATGTCAGGTATTACCTTCCAAGTTCTGGTTTCCAGATCAAACTCTTCAGCACAGGTCAAGAGTGAGGCATCACTTCCACCCACCCCACCAGTCACATAGAATTTCCCATCCATGACAACACCAGAGCACATCTTCCTTTCCTTGTTCAGGCCAGGAAGATTTTCCCAAGTTTCTTTCTCAGAATCATACAGCTCAACATTGTTCATAATGCTGCCCTTACCATCACAGCCACCCGCCAGGATCGCAGTGTGACCAACACTCCCGGATCCAAACAAGCACCTCGGAGCATTCATCGGTTTACCAAGAGACCATGTATTGGTCAAAAGACTGTACTTGTACACAACATGAGCAAAGATCTCCTTACCAAAAAGAAGCAGCTGGGTGCCGACAGCCAAGGACTCCTTATCTGAACACATGAAGCACTCGTTGCAGTCCATCTTGGGAAGGCTCATCCAACGACGGGCCACTGGATCAAAACCTTCCCAAAAGAGCAACTGGCAAGAGAAGTAAACCCAATGCTCAATCAACTTATTCATCCTCCTCAGCTTATACAGCTCGCCACTTCTTATCAGTGAACGGAAACTTTTGTTCAATGATGCAATGGAGCCATAGTCACCCCTCGAACAGTACAGCAGGCAGTTGATGGTGATATCTCGGCCAAGGGGAAGGATAAGGGAGTCTGTGTCTGATTCAGGCTCAAGTTGCTGCTGATCCCCGGGTTGATTATCCGGCTCCTCCAAAGCCGGGGATGATTGCTTCTGATCTCCGGGTTGATCATTTGGCTCCTCCAAAGCCGGGGATGATTGCTGCTGATCCCCGGATTGATCATTCAGCTCCTCCAAAGCCAGGGATGATTGCTGCTTATCTCCAGGTTGATCATTCGTCTCCTCCAACGCCGGGGGTGATTGGATGCCGTCAACGTTCCGAGCTTCCACCATGATTGTAGAGACCCTTGATAATCTTCTTGATCCTCCTTCGTCTTCTGGCACCGGACGCTTTCCTTTGGGGACTACGGCTTCAAGCCTGCACTGAGCGTAAGTCCACTTGTTATCTTGTTCAGCGGAGCTTTGAAGTGCTCTTGATACTAGACAGGAAATATCCTCCAACATGTCAAGGTCAATACAATTCAAAGGTTCCTCACCCACCCTAGTACAGAAATTCCCTAGTTTCCCTTGGCCGATACAGAAGAAAAATGAAGGTGCAGAGAACAAGGTCAGTGATTAAGGATGCAGAGAACCCAGAATAACCCTAGCAGGCATGGTATTTAAAGAAAAATCAGCATAATCCTTTGTTTCACTGTATGTTCAAAGCAGCCAGATGAAGTGAACACCAAAATTTGAATTTAATTGGATAGGATCAAACTGGCATCCCGAATATAAATACGGAGAAAATTTTGACGAGACAAAAAACGGAAGGTTTGAGTAAATGATCGGGCGAAAAACGCCTGTCAATCCGAATGGCGATCAACTCGAATTTCAAAAACAATGCTCATTCGATTGAAACGCCAAATGGCCTGCAATGGGAATAGAATCGAATTCTGTGGTGGCGAAGTAACAAAAACCAAGACAAAAATGGATACCTAAAAGGAAAAAAAGGGTGTAATTGGAAAGGCAAAGCTGATTGGAGAAATGAGATAAGAACAACAGATCTCAAAAACCCTGCCCTCCCTGAAAACCAAAAGCTTTTGCTAGAGACTCCCAGAGTGAAACGAACGGCCACCAAAACAACTTAAAATTGATCAAGTCAGAAATTCAATCCAACAATGCTCGTGGAATCGGACAACAATCAAATTAGATCCGTCATTAGCAAAATTCGAATTCGGAAAGAGTGAGAGAGAGGGGGGAAGGTGGAACGGAACTAACTGGAATGAATTGGGAGGTGGAAGCAACAAAACAATCTGGAAGGCTGCGTCTGGTCTGTTAGCCATGAAAACATGAACGAGCATTAGCAATTTCGAAATCGCAAAAATGGGAGAAGAAGAAGCGAACTAGAACTCTACTACAAGAGTCCCTTTCTTCTCACACTATCACTTTCTTCTGAATCTTATTGAACGAGAAGAAGAAGAAGAATAAGAAGATTACCAGTAATCGCTTCGGCCTGCAAATGCAAATTCAAATCGTCGACATATCAAAGGAAATTTGGTTTTTTAGGGAGGAAGAACTGAAGAAGAACTGGAGAAGAAGAGGAAGAATGAGAGCTGTGGGTTTTGGGGTGCTGGGGTCACCTGCCTTTTATGCAGGCACCCCACCGCTTCCCTTTTCGCTAAAATTTTTGCATTAATGGCTTACTACGTCACCGGTTCAATGTTTTTTATTCGAATAATTAATTGCATAAAAATACTTAATTAGTGACCATTATGGCATGACCTCATCCCTCTTACTCTCCTCCTCACGACTGTAAACCGATTCACTGAATACAGGGTATGGGCATCTTTCTTACTCCACGCCAACTCCTACCAACTTTTTCACTTCACCACCACCGCTATTTTTACTTTTTTCTTAAAAAAAATCAAAACAAAATTTGTTAACCCGAGAAACTCTACTAAAAATGTGATGCTTATCCTATACCTTAGAGATAAAGTTAAAATCATGTGAAATATGAATTGAGTTTCGCGTCAGCTCATCTGATTTAGCACTCATGGTTTTACCACGGGGTCTCGGATTGCACACTCTAGGCTTAGTAACCAGTTCATATCCTTTGTGAATCCTCTAGACGAACTCAAGTAGTACTTACTTAATCACTTTTTTTTATCAAAAAATATTGTTTTCGTTAAATAGAAGAAAACCAAGTGCTAGTTGAAACTATAACGGAAAAATGATTTCTCGCGCCAAGTTGTTAAGAAAGATTTTTCTTTCTACAATTTGCGGTAGTTGACACTATAACGGTCATAAACCAAGTTGCTAACAGAGATGTTTCTTTCTAGAGCTTGTGTCAAATACCGAACATATTAACTTTGTTTAACGACCTTTTTCAAAAAGGCATTAAGTGACCAAGTAATTATTGTAAATGCTTGAATAATGTTTCATAAAAGATTTAGTATTTCCGTTATTTAGAGGAGTTAAAAAATGAAATTATCCGGTACCTAACACTATAACGGAAAATTAATTTCTCACAAGCCACGTTGTTAAATAAAATGTTTCTTTCCAGAGTTTGTGTCAGATACCGAACATATTAACTTTATTTAACGACCCTATTTAAAAAGGCATCTAGTGACCAAGTAATTATTGTAAATAGTGTTTCATTAAAAAATTTATTATTTCCGTTATTTACGGGAGTTAAAAAGGAAATTAGGCAATAGTTGACACTATAACGAAAAATTGATTTCTCACAAGCCAAGTTGTTAAGAGAGATTTTTCTTTCCACAGTTTGTGTCACATACCGAACATATTAACTTCGTTTAACAACCCTATTAAAAAAGGCGTCACGTGATCAAGTAATTATTGTAGAGCCTCGAGAATGTTTCATAAAAACTTTAATGTTTCCCGTTATTTAGAGGAGTTAAAAAGCAAATTGTGCGATAACTGACACTATAACGGAAATTTAATTTCTCACAAACCAAGTTGTTAAGAGAGATGTTTCTTTCAAGAGTTTGTGTCAGATACCGAACATATTGACTTTATTTAACGACCCTATTAAAAAAGGCGCCTGGTGATGAAGTAATAATTGTAGATGTTCGATTAATGTTTCATAAAAGAATGTATTGTTTCTGTTATTTAGAGGAAATAAAAAGGAAATTATGCGGTAGTTGAAACTATAACGGAAAATTGATTTCTCATAAGCCAAGTTGTTAAGAAAGATGTTTCTTTCCACATTTTGTGTCAAATACCGAACATATTTACTTTGTCTAACGACCCTATTCAAAAAGGCGTCTGGTGATCAAGTAATTACTGTAGATGCTTGAATAACGTTTATAAAAAAAATTACTATTTCAGTTATTTAGAGAACTTAAAAACGAATTATGCGGTAGCTGACACTATAACGGAAAATTGATTCCTCACAAGCTAAGTAGTTAAGAGAGATGTTTCTTTCTAGAATTTGTGTCAGAAACCGAACATATTAACTTTATTTAACGACCCTATTTAAAATGGTGTCAGGTGATAAAGTAATTATTGTAAATGCTCGAATAGTCTTTCGGAAAAAAAGTTATTGTTTCCGTTATTTAGAGAAGCTAAAACAGAAGTTAGAAGGTAGTTCGTACTATAACGAAAAACTGATTTCTCACAAGCCAAGTTGTTAAGAGAGATTTTTCTCACAAGCCACCTGGTGATCAAGTAAATATTGTGGAGCCTCGAGAATGTTTCATAAAAACTTTAATGTTTCCCGTTATTTAGAGGAGTCAAAAAGCAAATTATGCGATAACTGACACTATAGCGGAAATTTAATTTCTCACAAACCAAGTTGTTAAGAGAGATGTTTCTTTCAAGACTTTGTGGCAGATACCGAACATATTGACTTTATTTAATGACCCTATTAAAAAAGGCGTCTCGTGATCAAGTAATTATTGTAGATGTTCGAGTAATGTTTCATAAAAAAAAGTATTGTTTTGCGTTATTTAGAGGAAATAAAAAGGAAATTATGCGGTAGTTGAAACTATAACGGAAAATTGATTTCTCACAAGCCAAGTTGTTAAGAGAGATGTTTCTTTCCACATTTTGTGTCAGATACCGAACATATTAACTTTGTTCAACGACCCTATTCAAAAAGGCGTCTGGTGATCAAGTAATTACTGTAGATGCTTGAATAACATTTATAAAAAAGTTACTATTTTAGTTATTTAGAGAATTTAAAAACGAATTATGCGGTAGCTGACACTATAACTGAAAATTGATTTCTCACAAGCTAAGTAGTTAAGAGAGATGTTTCTTTCTAGAATTTGTGTCAGAAACCGAACATAATAACTTTTTTAACGACCCTATTTAAATTGGTGTCAGGTGATAAAGTAATTATTGTAAATGCTCGAATAGTCTTTCAAAAAAAAAGTTATTGTTTCCGTTATTTAGAGAAGCTAAAACGGAAGTTAGAAGGTAGTTGGTACTATAACGAAAAACTGAATTTTTCACAAGCCAAGTTGTTAAGAGAGATTTTTCTTTCCAGACTTTGTGTCAGATATGGAACATATTAACTATGTTTAACGACCCTATTAAAAAAGGCACTTGGCGATCAAGTAATTATTGCAGAGGCTCAAGAATGTTTCATAAAAACTTTACTGTTTTCCGTTATTTAGAGGAGTTAAAAGGGAAATTATGCGGTAGCTGACACTATAACGGAGAATTAATTTCTCACAAGCTAAGTAATTAAGAGAGATGTTTCTTTCTAGGGTTTGGGTTAGAAACCGAACATATTAACTTTATTTACCGACCCTATTTAAAATGGTGTCTGATGATCAAGTAATTATTGTAGATGCTCGAATAGTGTTTCATAAAAAAAATTATTGTTTTTTGTTATTTTGAGAAGCTAAAAAGGAAGTTAGAAGGTAGTTGGCGCAATAACGAAAAATTGATTTCTCACAAACCAAGTTGTTAAGAGAGATTTTTCATTCCAGAGGTTGTGGGAGATACCGAACATATTAACTTTGTTTAACGACCCTGTTCAAAAAGGCGTCTGGTGATCAAGTAATTATTGTATATGCTCGAATAATGTTTCATAAAAAGTTTACTGCTTTCCGTTATTTATAGGAGTTAAAAATGAAATTGTGCGGTAGCTGACACTATAACAGAAAATTGATTCCGCTAAAGCTAAGTTGTTAAGAGAGACATTTCTTTCTATAGTTTGTGTCAGATACCGAACATATTAACTTTATTTAACAACCCGATTTAAAAAGGCGTATGGTGATCAGTTAATTATTGTAGATAATGTTTCATAAAAGATTTACTATTTCCGTTATTTAGAGGAGTAAAAAAATGAAATTATCCGGTACGTGACCCTATAACGGAAAATTGATTCTCACCAGCAACGTTGTTACGAAAGATGTTTCTTTCCAGAGTTTGTGCCAGATACCGAACATATTAACTTTATTTAACGACCCTATTTAAAAAGGCATCTGGTGACCAAGTAATTATTATAAATAATGTTTCATAAAAAATTTATTATTTCCGTTATTTACAGCAGCTAAAAAGGAAATTAGGCAATAGTTATAACGGAAAATTGATTTCTCACAAGCCAAGTTGTTAAGAGAGATATTTCTTTCCAGAGTTTGTGTCACATACCGAACATATTAACTTCGTTTAACGACCCTATTAAAAAAGGCGTCAGGTGATCAAGTAATTATTGTAGCACCTCGAGAATGTTTCATAAAAACTTTAATGTTTCCAGTTATTTAGAGGAGTTAAAAAGCAAATTATGCGATAACTGACACTATAACGGAAATTTAATTTCTCACAGACCAAGTTGTTAAGGGAGATGTTTCTTTCAAGAGTTTGTGTCAGATACTGAACATATTGACTTTATTTAATGACCCTATTAAAAAAGGCGTCTAGTGATCAAGTAACTATTGTAGATGTTCGATTAATGTTTCATAAAAAAATGAATTGTTTCCATTATTTAGAGGAATTAAAAAGGAAATTATGCGGTAGTTGAAACTATAACGAAAAATTGATTTCTCACAAGCCAAGTTGTTAAGAGAGATGTTTCTTTCCACATTTTCTGTCAGATACCGAGCATATTATCTTTGTATAACGACCCTATCCAAAAAGGCGTCTGGTGATCAAGTAATTGCTGTAGATGCTTGAATAACGTTCATAAAAAAAATTACTATTTCAGTTATTTAGAGAAATTAAAAACGAATTATGCGGTAGCTGACACTATAACGGAAAATTGATTTCTCACAAGGTAAGTAGTTAAGAGAGATGTTGATTTCTAGAATTTGTGTTAGAAACCGAACATATTAACTTTATTTAACGACCCTATTTAATATGGTGTCAGGTGATAAAGTAATTATTGTAAATGCTCGAATAGTCTTTTATAAAAAAAGTTATTGTTTCCGTTATTTAAAGAAGCTAAAACGGAAGTTAGAAGGTAGTTGGTACTATAACGAAAAACTGATTTCTCACAAGCCAAGTTGTTAAGAGAGATTTTTCTCACAAGCCACCTGGTGATCAAGTAAATATTGTGGAGCCTCGAGAATGTTTCATAAAAACTTTAATGTTTCCCGTTATTTAGTGGAGTCAAAAAGCAAATTATGCGATAACTGACACTATAGGGGAAATTTAAGTTCTCACAAACCAAGTTGTTAAGAGAGATTTTTCTTTCCAGACTTTGTGTCAGATACCGAACATACTAACTATGTTTAACGACCCTATTAAAAAAGGCACCTGGCGATCAAGTAGTTATTGTAGAGGCTCGAGAATGTTTCATAAAAAACTTTACTGTTTTCCGTTATTTAGAGGAGTTAAAAAGGAAATTATGCGGTAGCTGACACTATAACGGAGAATTAATTTCTCACAAGCTAAGTAATTAAGAGAGATGTTTCTTTCTAGAGTTTGTGTTAGAAACCGAATATATTAACTTTATTTAACGACCCTATTAAAAATGGTGTCAGATGATCAAGAAATTATTGTAGATGCTCGAATAGTGTTTCTTAAAAAAAATTATTGTTTTCCGTTATTTAGTGAAGCAAAAAAGGAAGTTAGAAGGTAGTTGGAACTATAACGAAAATTTAATTTCTCACAAGCCAAGTTGTTAAGAGAGATTTGTCTTTCCAGAATTTGTGGGAGATAACAAACATATTAACTTTGTTTAACGACCCTATTCAAAAAGGCGTTTGGTGATCAAGTAATTATTGTAGGAGCTCGAATAATGTTTCATAAAAAGTTTAGTGTTTTTCGTTATTTAGAGGACTTAAAAATGAAACTATGCGGTAGCTGACACTATAACGGAAAATTAATTGATTCCTCCCAAGCTAAGTTGTTAAGAGAGATGTTTCTTTCCAGAGTTTGTGTCAGATACCGAACATATTAACTTTATTTAACATCCCTATTTAAAAATGTGTATGGTGATCAGGTAATTATTGCGTATAATGTTTCATAAAAAATTATTATTTCCGTTATTAATAGGAGTTAAAAAAAAATAGGCGGTCGTCGCCACTATAACGGAAAATTGATTTCTCACAAGCCAAGTTGTTACGAGAGATTTTTCTTTCCAAAGTTTGTGTCAGATACCGAACATATTAACTTTATTTAACAACCCTATTTAAAAAGGTGTATGGTGATCAGATAGTTGTTGTAGATAATATTTCATAAAAAATTAATATTTCCGTTATTTGCGGGAGCTAAAAAGGAAATTAGGCTGTAGTTGCCACTATAACGGAAAATTGATTTCTCGAAAGCCAAGTTGTTGAGCGAGATTTTTCTTTCCCGAGTTTGTGTCAAATACCGAACATATTAACTTCGTTTAACGACCCAATTAAAAAAGGCGACAGGTGATCAAGTATTTATTGTAGAGGCTCGAGGATGTTTCATAAAAACTTTACTGTTTGCCATAATTGACACTATAACGGAAATTTAATTTCTCACAAATGAAGTTGTTAAGATAGATGTTTCTTTCAAGAGTTTGTGTAAGATACCGAACATATTGGCTTATTTAATGACCCTATTAAAAAAGGCGTCTGGTGATCAAGTATTTATTGTCGACGCTCGAGTAATATTTCATAAAAAAGGTTTTGTTTCCGTTATTTAGAGGAAATAAAAAGGAAATTATGCGGTAGTTGAAACTATAATTGAAAATTGATTTCTCATAAGCCAAGTTGTTAAGAGAGATGTTTCTTTCGACATTTTGTGTCGAATACCGAATATATTAACTTTGTCTAACGACCCTATAAAAAAGGCGTCTGGTGATCAAGTAATTACTATAGATGCTTGAATAACGTTTATAACAAGTTTACTATTTCAGTTATTTAGAGAATTTAAAAAAGAATTATGCGGTAACTGACACTATAACGGAATATTGGTTTCTCATCAGCCAAGTAGTTAAGAGAGATGTTTCTTTCTAGATTTTGTGTCAGAAACCGAACATATTAACCTTATTTAAGGACCCGGTTTAAAATGGTGTCAGGTGATAAAGTAATTATCGTAAATGCTCGAATGGTCTATCATAAAAAAAGTTATTGTTTCCGTTATTTAGAGAAGCTAAAACGGAAGTTAGAAGGTAGTTGGTGCTATAACGAAAAACCGATTTCTCACAAGCCAAGTTGTTACGAGGGATTTTTCTTTCCACACTTTGTGTCAGATACCGAACATATTAACTAGGTTTAATGACCCTACTAAAAAAGGCACCTGTTGTTCAAGTAATTATTGTATAGGCTCGAGAATGTTTCATAAAAACTTTACTGTTTTCCGTTATTTAGAGTTAAAAAGGAATTATGCGGTAGCTGATACTATAACAAAAAATTGATTTCTCACAAGCTAAGTAGTTAAGAGAGATGTTTCTTTCTAGAGTTTGTGCTAGCAACCGAACATATTAACTTTATTTAACGACCCTATTTAAAATGGTGTCAGGTGATCCAGTAATTACTGTAGATGCTCGAATAGTGTTTCATCAAAAAATTTATTGTTTTTCGTTATTTAGAGAAGCTAAAAAGGAAGGCAGAATGTAGTTGGCACTATAACGGAAGTTTGATTTCTTACAAGCCAAGTTATTGAGGGAGATTTTTCTTTCTAGAGATTGTGGGAGATACCGAACATATTAACTTTTTTTAACGACCCAGTTCAAAAAGGCGTCTGGTGATCAAGTAATTATTGTAGATGCTCGAGTAAAGATTCATAAAAAGTTTACAGTTTTCCGTTATTAGAGGAGTTAAAATTGAAATTATGTAGTAGCTGACACTATAACGGAAAACTGATTCCTCCCAAGCTAAGTTGTTAAGAGAGATGTTTCTATCTAGAGTTTGTGTCAGATACCGAACATATTAACTTTATTTAACAACCCTATTTAAAAAGGCGTATGGTGATTAGGTAATTATTGTGGATAATGATTCATAAAAAATTTATTATTTCCGTTATTTACAGGAGCTAAAAAGGAAATTAGGCGGTAGTTGCAACTATATCGGAAAATTGATTTCTCACAAGCCAAGTTGTTAAGAGAGATTTTTCTTTCCATAGTTTCTGTCAAATACCGAACATATTAACTTCGTTTAACGACCCCCATTATAAAAGGCGTCAAGTGATCAAGTAATTAATGTAGAGGCTCGAGAATGTTTCATAAAAACTTTACTATTTCCCGTATTTAGAGTTTTTAAAAAGAAAATTATGCGATAATTGACACTATAACGGAAATTTAGTTTCTCACAAACAAAGTTGTTAAGATAGATGCTTCTTTCAAGAGTTTGTGTCAGATACCGAACAAACTGACTTTATTTAATGACCCTATTAAAAAAGGCTTCTGGTGATCAAGTAATTATTGAAGATGCTCGAGTTATATTTCATAAAAAAATTATTGTTTCCGTTATTTAGAGGAAATAAAAAGTAAATTATGCAATAGTTGAACTATAACGGAAAATTCATTTCTCACAAGCCAAGTTGTTAAGAGAGATTTTTTTTTCCAGACTTTTTGTCAGATACCGAATATATTAACTTTGTTTAACAACCCTGTTCAAAAAGGCGTCTGGTGATCAAGTAATCACTTCAGATGGTCAACTTATGTTTCATAAAAAGTTTACGATTTTCCGTTATTTAGAGGAGTTAAAAATGAAATTATGCTTGTAGCTGACACTATAACCGAAAATTGATTCCTCCCAAGCTAAATTGTTAAGAGAGATGTTTCTTTCCAGAGTTTGTGTTAGATACCGAAAATATTAACTTTATTTAACAACCCTATTTAAAAAGGCGTATGGTGATAAGGTGATTATTTTAGATAATGTTTTATAAAAAAAAACTATTATTTTCGTTATTTAGGAGCTAAAAAGGAAATTAGGCAGTAGTTGATACAATAACGAAAAATTGATTTCTCACAAGCCAAGTTGTTAAGAGAGATGTTTATTTCCACATTTTGTGTCGAATACCGAACATATTAACTTTGTTTAACGACCCAATTTAAAAAGGCGTCTGGTGATCAAGTATATATTGTAGAGGCTCGAGAATGTTTCATAAAAACTTTACTGTTTCCCGTTATTTAGAAGAGTTAAAAAGGAAATTATACGGTAGCTGACACTATAACGGAAAATTGATTTCTCATAAGCTAAGTAGTTAGGAGAGATGTTTCTTTCTAGTGTTTGTGTCAGAAACCGAATGTATTATCTTTATTTAACGACTCTACGTAAAAAGATGTCAGGTGATCAAGTAATTATTGTAGATGCTCGAATAGTGTTTCATAAAAAACTTACTGTTTCCGTTATTTAGAGAAGCTAAAAAGAAAATTATGCGGTAGTTGACTTTATAACGAATAAATGATTTCTCATAAGCAAAGTTGTTAAGAGAGATTTTTCTTTCCAAAGTTTGTGTCAGATACCGAACATATTAACTTTATTTAACAACCCTATTTAAAAAGGTGTATGGTGATCAGATAATTGTTGTGGATAATATTTCATAAAAAATTATTATTTCCGTTATTTGCAGGAGCTAAAAAGGAACTTAGGCGGTAGTTGCCATTATAACGGAAAATTGATTTCTCACAAGCCAAGTTGTTAAGCGAGTTTTTTCTTTCCCGAGTTTGTGTCAGATACCGAACATATTAACTTCGTTTAACGACCCTATTAAAAAAGGTGACAGGTGATCAAGTATTTATTGTAGAGGCTCGAGAATGTTTCATAAAATCTTTACTGTTTGCCATAACTGACACTATAACGGAAATTTAATTTCTCACAAACGAAGTTGTTAAGCTAGATGTTTCTTTCAAGAGTTTGTGTCAGATACCATACATATTGGCTTTATTTAATGACCCAATTAAAAATAGCGTTTGGTGACCAAGTAATTATTGTCGATGCTCGAGTAATATTTCATAAAAAAAAGCTTTTGTTTCCGTTATTTAGAGGAAATAAAAAGGTTATGCGGTAGTTGAAACTATAACGGAAAATTGATTTCTCACAAGCCAAGTTGTTAAGAGAGATGTTTCTTTCGACATTTTGTGTTGAATACCGAACATATTAACTTTGTCAAATGACCCTATTAAAAAAGGTGTCTGGTGATCAAGTAATTGTTGTAGATGCTTGAATAACGTTTATAACAAGTTTACTATTTCAGTTATTTAGAGAATTTAAAAAAGAATGATGCGGTAGCTGACACTATAACGGAAAATTGGTTTCTCATAAGCTAAGTAGTTAAGAGAGATGTTTCTTTCTAGAGTTTGTGTCAGAAACCGAGCATATTAACCTTATTTAAGGACCCGGTTTAAAATGGTGTCAAGTGCTCAAGTAATTATTGTAAATGCTCGAATAGTCTATCATAAAAAAAGTTATTGTTTCCGTTATTTAGAGAACCTAAAACGGAAGTTAGAAGGTAGTTGGTGCTATAACGAAAAACTGATTTCTCACAAGCCAAGTTGTTACGAGGGATTTTTCTTTCCAGACTTTTTGTCAGATACCGAACATATTAACTATGTTTAACGATCCTACTAAAAAAGGCACCTGTTGTTCAAGTAATTATTGTATAGGCTCGAGAATGTTTCATAAAAACTTTACTGTTTTCCGTTATTTAGAGTTAAAAAGGAAATTATGCGGTAGATGATACTATAACAAAAAATTGATTTCTCACAAGCTAAGTAGTTAAGAGAGATGTTTCTTTCTAGAGTTTGTGCTAGCAACCGAACATATTAACTTTATTTAACGACCCTATTTAAAGTGGTGTCAGGTGATCCAGTAATTACTATAGATGCTCGAATAGTGTTTCATCAAAAAAATTATTGTTTTTCGTTATTTAGAGAAGCTAAAAAGGAAGGCAGAACGTAGTTGACACTATAACGGAAGTTTGATTTCTCAAAAGCCAAGTTATTAAGAGAGATTTTTCTTTCCAGAGTTTGTGGGAGATACCGAACATATTAACTTTATTTAACGACCCTGTTCATAAAGGCGTCTGGTGATCAAGTAATTATTGTAGATGCTCGAGTAATGTTTCATAAAAAGTTTACAGTTTTCCGTTATTAGAGGAGTTAAAATTGAAATTATGCGGTAGCTGACCCTATAACGGAAATTGATTTCTCCCGAGCTAAGTTGTTAAGAGAGATGTTTCTATCTAGAGTTTGTGTCAGATACCGAACATATTAACTTTATTTAACAACCCTATTTAAAAAGGCGTATGGGGATTAGGTAATTATTGTAGATAATGATTCATAAAAAACTTATTATTTCCGTTATTTACAAGAGCTAAAAAGGAACTTAGGCAGTAGTTGCAAGTATAACGGAAAATTGATTTCTCACATGCCAAGTTGTTAAGCGTGATTTTTCTTTCCATGGTTTCAGTCAAATACCGAACATATTAACTTCGTTTAACGACCCCCATTATAAAAGGCGTCAAGTGATCAAGTAATTAATGTAGAGGCTCGAGAATGTTTCATAAAAACTTTACTATTTCCCGTATTTAGAGTAGTTAAAAAGAAAATTATGCGATAATTGACACTATAACGGAAATTTAATTTCTCACAAACAAAGTTGTTAAGATAGATGCTTCTTTCAAGAGTTTGTGTCAGATACCGAACAAATTGACTTTATTTAATGAACCTATTAAAAAAGGCTTTTGGTGATCAAGTAACTATTGTAGATGCTCGAGTTATATTTCATAAAAAAAATTATTTTTTCCGTTATTGAGAGAAAATAAAAAGTAAATTATGCGGTAAATGAACTATAACGGAAAATTGATTTCTCACAAGCCAAGTTGTTAAGAGAGATGTTTCTTTCCACATTTTGTGTCAGATACCGAACATATTATCTTTGTCTAACGACCCTATTCAAAAAGGCGTCTGGTGATCAAGTAATCTTTGTAGATGCTTGAATAATGTTTATAAAAGATTTACTATTTCAGTTATTTAGAGAATTTAAAAAAGAATTATGCGGTAGCTGACACTATAACGGAAAATTGATTTCTCACAAGCTAAGTAGTTAAGAGAGCTGTTTCTTTCTAGAGTTTGTGTCAGAAACCGAACATATTAACTTTATTTAACGACCTTGTTTAAAATGGTGTCAGGTGATCAAGTAATTATTGTAAATGCTAGAATAGTCTTTCATAAAAAAAGTTATTGTTTCCGTTATTTAGAGAAGCGAAAACGGAAGTTGGATGGTAGTGAGTACTATAACGAAAAATTGATTTCTCACAAGCCAAGTTGTTAAGAGAGATTTTTCTTTCCAGAATTTGTGTGAGGTACCGAATATATTAACTTTGTTTAACGACCCTGTTCCAAAAGGCGTCTGGTGATCAAGTAATTATTTCAGATGGTCATATAATGTTTCATAAAAAGTTTACGATTTTCCGTTATTTAGAGGAGTTTAAATGAAATTATGTTGTAGCTGACACTATAACGGAAAATTAATTCCTCCCAAGCTAAGTTGTTGAGAGAGATGTTTCTTTCCAAAGTTTGTGTTAGATACCGAATATATTAACTTTATTTAACAACCCTATTTAAAAAGGCGTATGATGATTAGGTAATTATTTTAGATAATGTTTTTTAAAAAAACTATTGTTTTCGATATTTAGAGGAGCTAAAAAGGAAATTAGGCAGTAGTTGATACTATAACGAAAAATTGATTTCTCACAAGCCAAGTTGTTAAGAGAGATGTTTATTTCCACATTTTGTGTCGAATACCGAACATATTAACTTTGTTTAACGACCCAATTCAAAAACGCGTCTGGTGATCAAGTAAATATTGTAGAGGCTCGAGAATGTTTCATAAAAACTTTACTGTTTCCCGTTATTTAGAAGAGTTAAAAAGGAAATTATACAGTAGCTGACACTATAACGGAAAATTGATTTCTCATAAGCTAAGTAGTTAGGAGAGATGTTTCTTTCTAGAGTTTGTGTCAGAAACCGAACGTATTAACTTTATTTAACGACTCTACGTAAAAAGATGTCAGGTGATCAAGTAATTATTGTAGATGCTCGAATAGTGTTTCATAAAAAACTTATTGTTTCCGTTATTTAGAGAAGCTAAAAAGAAAATTATGCGGTAGTTGGCACTATAACGAAAAATTGATTTCTCACAAGCCAAGTTGTTAAGAGAGATTTTTCTTTCTAGATTTTGTGTCGGATACCGAACATATTAACTTTAGTTAACAAACCTATTCAAAAAGGCGTTTGGTGATTGAGTAATTATTGTAGATGCTAGAATAATGTTTCATAAAAAAACTATTGTTTCCGTTATTAAGAGGAGATAACAAGGAAATTATGGTGCAGTTGAAACGATAACGAAAAAATGACTTCTCACAAGCCAAGTTGTTAAGACATGTTTCTTTCCACATTTTGTGTCACATACCAAACATATTAACTTTGTTTAATGACCCTCTTCAAAAAAGGCGTCTGGTTATCAAGTGATTATTGTAGATGCTTGAATAACGTTTCATAAAAGATTTATTGTTTCCGTTATTTAGAGGAGTTAAAAAGGAATTATGCGGTAGCTGACACTATAACCAAAAATTAATTTCTCACAAGCCAAATTATTAAGACAATTGTTTCTTTCTAGAGTTTGTGTCAGCTACCTTACATATTAACTTTATTTAACGACCCTAAGTAAAAAGGCATCTGGTGATCAAGTAATGTTTCATAAAAACTTTACTGTTTTCGTTATTTAGAGGAGCTTAAAAGGACATTATGCGGTAGTTTACACTATAACGGAAAATTGATTTCTCAAAAGGCAAGTTGTTAAGAGAGATGTTTCTTTCCAGAGTTTGTGTCAGATACCGAACATATTAACTCTGCTTATCAACCGTATTCAAAATAGCATCTGGTGATCAAGTAATTATTCTAGATGTTCAAATAATGTTTCATAAAAAACTTAATGTTTTCGTTATTTAGGGAAGTTAGAAGAAAATTATGCGACAACCGATGCTGTAACGAAAAATGATTTTTCACAAGCCAGGTTTTTAAGAGAGATGTTTCTTTCGAGAATTTTTGTCAGATACCGAAGATATTAACTTTATTTAACGACCCTATTTAAAAGGGCATCTGGTGATCAAGTAATTATTGTAGATGCTCGAATAATGTTTCAAAAAACATTTATTGATTCTGGTATTTAGAGGAGCTAAAAAGGAAATTATGTGATAGTTTACACTATAACGGAAAATCGATTTCACATAAGCCTAAGTTGTTATGAGAGATGTTTCTTTCCAGAGTTTGTGTTAGATACCAAACATATTAACTTTGTTTAAAGACTCTATTTAATAAGGTGCTTATGATCAAGTAATTATTGAAGATGCTCGAGTAATGTTTCATAAAAAATTTACTGTTTCCGCTAGTTAGAGGAGCCCAAAAGAAAATTTTGCGGTAGTTGAAACTATAACGGAAAATTGATTTCTCGTAAAACAGGTTGTTAAGAGAGATATTTCTTTCCAGAGTCTGTGTCAGATACCGAACATATTATCTTCATTCACGACCATGTTCAAACAGGCGTTTGGTGATTAAGTAATTATTGTACATGCTCGAATAATGTTTCATGTTCATTGCTTCATAATCATCATGACGCATGTTGGTAGTTGATATCTAATTGATTTGAACTTTATATCATGGTATAACGTCCGTTTTAATTCAGCAATCTTAATAATTTCCGACAAGAAATAACTGTCAAGGGGATTTGTTGTTAAGAGAGATGTTTCTTTATAGAGTTTGTGTGAGATATCAAGTATATAAACTTTGTTTAACGACTCTATTTAAATACGCATCTTATAAACATGTAATTATTGTCGATGCTCGAATAATGTTTAATACAAAATTTATTGTTTCCGTTATTTAGAGGAGCCAAAAAGGAAATTTTGCGGTAGTTGAAACTATAATGGAAAATTGATTTCTTGTAACCCAGGTTGTTAAGGAAGATGTTTCTTTCCAGAGTCTGTGTCAGATACCGAACATATTAACTTCATTAATGACCCTGTTCAAAAAGGCGTCTGGTGATTAAGTAATTATTGTAGATGCTTGAATAACTTTTCATTTTCATTGCTTCACAAATATCATGACGCATGTTGGTAGTTGACATCTAATTGATTTAAACGTTATATCATGGAATAACGTCCGTTTTAATTCAGCAATCTGAATAACTTCCGACAAAAAATCCCCTTGACAAGTCGCCTATAAATACAAATAAAAACCAAACATCAATATGTTGTAAGAACCGAGACACATAAAATGGGTTAACGAACAAGCATAAATGATTGGACGAACAAATGATTACTTCGAAATCAAGCACCCGAGGACGAAACTAATTTCAAACGGTCTTTGTCAAATAGTGGCGATTGTGTCCAAAAGGCGTCTGTTGAATGTTTAAATCATGCAGATCATAGATTCGTTCATGTTATAACATTTATATATAGATTTAAAGAAACCTTATCGATTTTAGGAGTTCTATTCTAATTCATTATGTCTGGACAATATTTGATTAAAAAAACCAATCAAATGTCATTAGTAAATGCTAATAGTAAAGAGAAACATAATCTATATATTAGGTAAGACTTAGGACATGTTGGCTAATGTCCAAAGTAACAATTTATAGATTTAAGTTTTTCTCATTTATAACATTTCAATGTCGGGACTTTTACTAGGTAGATGACATGTACTATCATGCGAGATCTCATATTCAAAACAATGATATATATTATAAAATATATATAAATCGGGTCGATCAATAGGGTTCGAGTTCCAACCCTAACAGATTTTGGATCTAAATTGGGTTTTAGATTTAAATTAACGGATTGAAACCTAAAAAAAAATCAAGTTACATGACAATTATACTGGTCAGGTTCGCTTTTGACAAATATACTTATATTCTTCAAAATCCTTGAAAAGTGAAACATATCTTAAATGATACTTACTATAAACGATTGGGGTGATAAATAAAATATAAATGATTAGAAAGACAATCCATTTTTGCTTTTTACACTAGAAAAGTATAATTTTTCTATTATTGTAAAACAAATTCAACTTTAACGTATGAAGGATTTGCCATTGAATTTATTAGGAGTTAATATGTAAAGGGTTAGGTACATTTGAAAATCAGTCTCTAAGAGGGAAATAAAAATAAGTTGAAGCCAATTTGTTTTATACAAGTTTCGAAACATGATTGTGTAGCTCATACAACATGAACGGGTATTTTCATACATAATGAAATAGTATATATGTTCATACGTAATGATTGTAAATACATTTTCACCAATTGTACATCATATTATATTTGAGAAAAAGTCACACACAATTAGATATAAGCATGTACAATCATGTTAAGTGCAAACGCACATTCATGATTTGTGAAAATGAATATCATCTTATTTGAAAAAGTCTTACTTTCGTTTGTCAATTGCACATTTATATGAAAAAATTATATACAATGCGATATAGAGCTTGCACAATCATGTTAAGTGAAAATGACACACAATCATTTTATTTGAAAAAAGCACAATCATTTATCAATTACACGTTTATATGAAAAACGAATCACACACAATGAGATGCCGAGCATGCAAAATCATGTTGTTTGAATCAATTTAAGTGAAAAATACACAATCATCTTATTTGAAAAAGGCATGCTCATTTGTCAATTACACATTTATATGGAAAAAAATCACACACAATGAGATATCAAGCATGCACAATCATATTATTCGAAAAGGCACGGTTAACGTAAGTGAAAAAGACATAGTAATTATCGTCACATTTTTTACAGTCATTACACAATCACATGAAAAAACACACAATGCAATTCCGAGCATACAAATTCATATTAATTGTAAACACACAATCCTGACATTTGAAAAGGCATAACCAAGTTAAGTGAAAATACATGCATGATCATTCTCGTCACATTTTTCACACTCATTACACATTCATATAAAAAATCACACACAATACAATTTAGAGTAAAGACACAATCAAGTTCAGTGAAAATTCGCAATCATTCTCATCACATTTTGCACACTCATTATACACTCACAAGAAAAATCACACACGATGTGATTAGAAGTATGCAATTCAGATTATGCATATTCATATTAATCGTCAATGCACATTCATGTTATAGTCAAGTTAACTAAAAATACACAGTCATTCTCGTCATATGTTGGACACTCACGTGAAAAATCTCACACAAAGGCACGGTGTGATTAGAAGCATGCACATTCATATTAATCAAATCACATAGTCATGTTATTTATAAACCCACGGTCAAGTTAAGTGACAATACAAGTCATTTGTTACATTTTGTCTCTATGAAAGATAGAAAAAAAAAAATTGCACACGTGTGCGATCTCAATTCTTCATATAACGTGATCGAGGGGACGAGATTCATTTTTATTTATCTTCATAGATATCATTCTTATATGATCCATTCCATAATATAAATACCAAAAGTGGTGTGATCCACATGTGGTAGACCATGGGCGTATTTTGGGTACGGTGTGGAGTGGTTGCTCCTTCACTTGGTCGAAAGAGCCAAGAATTTACATGAAAGAAATCAATAATGAAACGAAAACTTTAAAATTCATCCTTATAGGACAGATGGGGTTGGGATGAAGTCAAGGACACGAGGGCGAGCAACTAGGGGGTGTGAAGTCGGATCGGAAAAATTGACCCAAAAAGTTGTTCCTCAAGGTCTAATAAATGACCTTTTACTTGTTTTGTTTATGTTGTTTATATTTTTAATGTCTATTCAAATACTCTCTTAGAATCATAAATGCCACCATAAAATTTTTTATTATTTAACTAATAAATTCCGCAAAAGTTGAATTATGAAAGGATTGATCTAAGAAGATCAAAAGTCTTACTTTTATTACAACAACAACAACATATACCCAAACAATCCCGCAAAAGCAAGATTTGGGGGTCAGGACGTGGGCATTTCAGACCTAGATGAAATGCGCCCAATAGGACCCAAAGGACACAGACCGGACCACTCAACACACTATTTCAAAAACCTAGAAACTAACAACAAACCAACAACTACTACTAAGGCTAAAAGAAGGGGAAACAAAAAGACGAAAAGTATTAAATTATACAAAAGCAAACCCACTAAGCAAGCCCACTAAGTTAAACCAACGACCACCAAAAGACTACATGGCTCCACTATGCTCCACCAGCAAGCTGACTAGCTGTCTAACACGCTGATTTTCTCCCTCTACCTCTCCCTGCACTAAGCCAACTCCGCTGAAATCCCTAACAACCTGATGTCCTGTCTTATGTTGTCCAACATTCTAATTATGATTTTTTTTAACGAAAAAATTTACAACATGTAAACTTACATTATGTTATTTAGACAAAACATTTTGAATTGCACTTCGTCTAAATGTATATAAATATTGTAAAACTATTCATCTACGAACATAATATTAATTCCTAATAAAGTAACGATCTATGATAGCAAGTATCTTTATCTTCATAACATGTAAAGTGATTCGCTCTATTTTGTATAGGATAACTCTTGTATTTTAGAGCTATATTGAGAGTGTTTAGGTTAGTTTTGAGCGTTATTGTAATATCAAGACCGAAGACACAAAGTATGAAGAATCAAGAGTTAAAGAGCTTAAAGACGGAAGATTCGCCACTGCATGGATACCGCGGTCGCGTTGTCTATGACGCGGGCGCGGTGGCGTGAAGGAGCGAGCCAACCAAGACCATGAAGGCCGCGGTCGCGCTGCCTAGGGAGCGGTCGCGGTAGTAGCCGACTCGGATTTGACCATTTGAAGGCCGCCGCGGGCGCGGTTGTGGTGCCGCGGTCGCGGGTTCGACCGACTTCCAAGTTGACGAGATTTCACCGTTTTTATCTTGTTTCCTTTCTTATCTTTCGGTTTCCTACCTTATTTAGTCCGAAAAGGTTGATCTTTGGGGCTATATAAGGGGGACCTTTTCTAGGTTTTGATATCATCCAATTTGTCAATCAATTGTATTTCAATAAAGATTAGAGTTTTCTTTATAATGGAGAACTAACTCTGCTCTAGAGTTTATTCAATCAAGGAAGCTTTATTATGAAGTTGTGAAATTCTGGTAATCTCTTTATCCCTAGGTCTTTATTGATACTCTTGTGCTTCATCCCATGATCTATGTTTAATTTTATGAGCCTGATCAACTTGTTTGATTGACTTAGATCTATTGTTTGAATTAGGATTGGTTGTTGTCTATGCATCTTTCCTATTTCTTGAAACAACTCTATTCTAGGACCGTGGACTAGTTTAGGGAAGAGTATTCAATGGTTAAATTGTGCATGAGACTCGTAGCTTGATTGCATGATTTGATTTCCTAATATCCTTGTGCTCTATGCTAATTCTAGGTTAAGCGTCCTTGCCTAGGGTTATAGAATTGCTTGGACCGTGGACTTGCAATTGCTAATGATTGGGATTGGAATTGACCTAGGCATATAAAGAGGTGGATGGATTCATGATCAACGAATTAATAGAGTGGAATTGATTGGATGAACTCTGCTTGATAACCTTTGATTGAAACCGACTTTCAAAACCCCCTTTTGATTACTTGCATGAAAACCACTAAAATCTAAATAAAAACTGATTCTTTTGGGTTCGACCCCTTGCTTGCCTACTATACTTTTGTTTGCATGTTTGAGATTTATTTTTGATAAGGGAACAACGACTTCGCCCGAGTCAAATTTTGGCGCCGTAATATTTATGCCAACCAAGAACAAAAAGGGGGTTTTTATGCAAGAGTTTCAATCACCAAAGCAAGAAGACAAATCGACAGTTTCACAAGATCAATCAAAGTACTAAAGACAGGTTCATTCAACAAATCCACTTTAAAAGAGTCGTTTGATCATTGATTCACATCAATTCCTTTTAATCCAATGGTTAATTCCAATCCTAATCTTGACTAATTTCCTGTCCACGGTCCAGCAAATACTTAACAATGATAGAGGACGCTCAAATCAATATTAGCATTAAGAACAAGGATATATAGGATGCATGCAAGAGAAATCAAGCTACGAGTCAATTTCACAAGCAAACAATCAATTCTCTTCTTAAATCCTAGTTGCATAGACAACAGATCTAGGTTTAAGTTGTTTTCACAAAATAGGTTTGTCCACGGTGCAAACTCGTCCCAACTGTAGAAGATCAATCAATTCAATAGGTTAATTACTCCTATATAAACAATCAATAATCATGTAATTAAGCACAAGAGAATCAATAATAACCAAAGGAATAGGAAAAGGATTTAGAATCTCACAAACTAATCAATTAAAGCTTCATTGATGAACAAACTCTAGGGAGGTTTAGTTCTCCATAATCTTCATAAAACTCAAGTCTTCAAACAAAGGTTTCAAGATACCAAACAAAACAACCTACAATCCCTTAAATATTGTCTTGGGATCAAAGCAATATCCAAAAATAAAATAAGATAAAAGGAAAGTCTATCCAAAGATAGCTTCCGCATCTTGTTGAAGTCGGTGGCCACCGCGACCGTGCCATGACCGCCGCGACCGCGGCCTTCGCCTAGTCAACAAGTCTTCAATCCGCTTCTACCGCGACCGCGGAAAGGGTACCGCGCCCGCGGCCTTCGGGTCTTCAATAGCCTGCTTCTGCCGTCTCACCGCGCCCGCGGCTCAAGCGTCGCACCCGCGGACAACGTGCAGAGACAAATCCGATAAAATCTTCAAATTGCACACTTTTGAGTCTTTCTCCATAATGCAACACTAAAGCCTAAAACTTAGCCTAAAACACTCAAAAGCCTCTTAAAAACATCAAGATAAGGCATACAAAAGATGGTGAATCAAATTCCCCCATACTTAGATCTTGCTCGTCCTCGAGTAAGCTCAAAGTACATCAACAAGAAGGACTGACTGCCTGGAGGCGCATCAGGATAGGAAGGAAAGACGCTCCCGAAGAACTCCTCCTGCCTCTACTGCGAAGCCCGCATATCATCGACCTGAGTCGACATGTCATGATAGAGCTGGGTCTGGACCTCCTACTCTCTCCTCATCCCCATCATCTCATACCGCAGACCAGACTGATCCTCAGCCATCAACCCCATAGCAGTAGACAAGTCAGACTGACGGATAGACAGGTTGTGCATCTGCTCATATATGTCATCATAATATTGCCCATAAGAGGGCTCGTCAGCAGCAGAAGTACCAGCACCACCCTGAGCCCAAGCAGAAGAGGCTCCCCATCCAGTCGTGTTATAGCCCGACGCCCGGACCTGCTCATCCCAATCACCCTGAGGCACAGCATCAACCTCCTCCTCCATAGCCACATCCTCATCATCAAAACGATGCTCCTCAATCTCTGCATCGGAACGCAGACGGAAGTCAGAGGCCCGATACCCAATAGCCAGAGACGGCCTCGGAAGCCTCATGAACGGCTGAGGAGGATGACCGATGCACCACATCCAGCCAGCATCCTCATCACCCTCCAAACAATGAATCCTGCGCAGAGCAAGCACATCAAGCCGATAACCGTCTGGAAGGGGCTGCTCGTGTACCTCACTAAATCCGGTCCATAGTCACAAATCTCAAAGCCAGCAAAGTAATCATCCCACCAAAATCTATCTTCCGGTTACTCCGGCCCTTCATCACATCCCGCACATTCTTCTTGAGCAAAGCCAACGTCAGAAACAATAGGAGAAACCGGAAAACAAGTCCACAGCACTTTCAGGTCATTGGCCGGGAGCTTGTTCAGCTCTCCCTGCCCCAGAAACATCATAGCAATAACCTTGTGAATTAGACGCACCGCGGGATTCGGAATCCTGCTGTTCAGCTCGCTACCCTTCCTCTAGTGATGCCCTGTCAACTGAAGCCAGAACTCGTACATCTTATGATCATCCATAGAATCCAGCCAATTCTCCCGAGGGAGACGAGTAATACCAAAACAGTCTTTGATCTCCTGCTCCGGCATCACACACATCTGATCACAAGCATGAAACTTAAGAGTACCCTCCTCATCGAACTCATAAGTAGATAAGAACTCGATAGTCAAGTCCTCAAAGGTCGGGACCTGATAATGAAGGATACCGTCCAAACGGGCACACCGCAACATCTCAGCAGTATAAGCGGTCAAACCCAGCATATATAGAGTCGGGACATCAAAGAATTTGGTGCTCACAAATGTCCGACCCTCAAGCTCACTCCACTTCTTCTTAGCCCGAGCACTGAGAGTCCTCAACCCGTTGAAAGGAGCCATGAATAAAAAACTAGAGTTCGAACGAAAATACCGGAAGTTCTGGTGGTAAAGCGCGGGCGAGACGAGAACGGCGCGGGCGCGGTTTTCGTCCAGAGAATGAATGCTGAAGTCGATCGAGGCCGCGACGAACCGGACGCTGGCGCAAAATAACACCAGAGAGGGGCTTCGGATTTCCTGCACACCGCAGGCGCGATGCAAAGGGCGCGGTCGCGGTCGGGACACAGCGAAGTCACTCGAGAATGCAGCCGCCGAGCGGATTAAGGACTTTCGTGAGAGCTCCGCCGGAAATTGCCCAAATCCACCCCAAAGACACCAAAAGATGAGTGTATGGTGGCTTACCAAGGTGAATCCGTCTTCAATGGCGGTAGATCCGGATCTAAGGATGGACAAAGGGCCCGGAACCGCTTGAGACCTTGAACGCGGTGGGAGAACGCGGTCGCGGTGGTGGCTGGTGGTGGACGGTGACGGAGATGGCGAGGGGGAAGACCGGCGGTGATGGGTGGTGGGGCAAGGAAAGGTTGGTGGGTGGCGTGGGAGTTGGTGGTGAGAGGTATTTTGTGTTGTGGTAGGGAAAGGATGGATGGAGGTGGGGGGGTAGGTAGAAGAAGGGGCCGACCGGTCTAGCCGGTCAAAACTGACCGGTTTGACCGGTCAAAGGTCAGATTTTTTTTTTAATCATAACCGGGGGCCGCCGCGGGCGCGGCTTGAGGACCGCGGTCGGCGGCGGTCTAGTACCTGTATGCCGAGAGTCCCCGGTGATCCGCGGGCGCGGTATGGTTGCCGCGTCCGCGAATTCGCACCAGAGCGTCCTTTCGGACCTCGTACCTGCACATTAGCCCGCAAACAGTAAAAACGACCTAACCTAAGAATTGAAAACACTCTATCTAAACCTTGGGTTGCCTCCCAAGCAGCGCTTTTGTTTAACGTCGTTGGCTCGACGTGGATACACTTTAGTATTCCGGCTCCGGAGTGGGTTCACCGAGGTCCTGCTCATCTAAAACGTCCTGTGGTACGCTCTCATGGTATGGTTTCAATCGATGACCATTCACCTTGAAAGGCTTGCCGTCATGGTCAAAGAGTTCTATCGCACCATGGGGAAAGACTTGTGAAATCACAAACGGGCCCGCCCACCGAGAACGTAGCTTCCCTGGGAAGAGTGTGAGGCGGGATTGATAAAGGAGGACTTTATCTCCTGCCTTGAACTCTTTTCGAAGAATGTTTCTGTCGTGTCTGGCCTTAGTCTTATCCTTGAAACTCACAGTGTTATCATAAGCTTCCAACCTTAGTTCTTCCAACTCTTGGATCTGTAGCTTCCGAAGGGCACCATCCTCATCAATACGCATGTTGCATTTCTTTATAGCCCAATATGCCTTGTGCTCAAGTTCCACAGGGAGATGACAAGCTTTCCCATAGACTAGTCGGAAGGGGGACATGCCAATGGGAGTTTTATAGGCCGTACGGTAGGCCCATAAAGCATCATTAAGCCTTAAGCTCCAGTCCTTTCGGTTTGGGGCCACCGTTTTCTCCAGAATAGACTTAATCTCCCTGTTGGATACCTCTGCCTGCCCATTCGTTTGAGGGTGATAGGCGGTGGAGACCTTTTGAGTGACATGGTACTTTTTCAAGAGAGCGCTGATGGTCTTATTGCAAAAGTGAGTACCCCTGTCACTTATCAAGGCCTTTGGAATGCCAAACCTGGAAAAGATGTTGCGCCTAAGGAAATCTACAACCACTTTTGAATCATCAGTCCTGTTGGCCTTCGCTTCCACCCACTTGGAAACGTAGTCCACCGTAAGTAAAATATAGAGATTCCGAAAGGAGGATAGAAAAGGTCCCATGAAGTCTATACCCCAAACATCAAAGATTTCACAAAATATCATGCGAGATTGAGGCATTTCATTTCTCCTAGAAATATTTCCCACCCTTTGACATCTATCACAAGATCTACAGAAAACATGAGCATCCCTAAAGATATGAGGCCAATAAAATCCAGCTTCTAGAACTTTCCTAGCAGTTTTATCAACACCGAAGTGTCCACCACATGCATAAGAATGACAAAAAGCAAGGATCGAATTTACCTTGTTATCCGGGATACAACGTCGGATAACGCCGTTTGGACAATGCTTCCACAAATATGGTTCATCCCAAACATAGAATCGAGCCTAACTGCGGATTTTGTCTTTCTGAGCTCGAGTGTAGTGAGGTGGCATTGCTCCCGAGACGAGAAAATTCACCAAGTTAGCGTACCAAGGCTCGAGTTTCTGCATCTTGAGGACAGATTCCTCGTTCCGAACAGCATCCGAAGGATCTGGGCTCGTACCGCGGGCGCAGTGGTCCTGACGCGGGCGCGGATTAGTCTCAGAATCTCGGTTCTCTTCTGCAGGAAAACCGCGGTCGCGGCATGGCTGCCGCGGTCGCGGATCGTTACCAATTTCTTCCTCCGCTTCCGCATTGAAAGCGCGGCCGCGGTATGGGTGAGGCGGGCGCGAAATCAGTGCAGAGTGCATCTCAAACAAAGTGTCATCGGGAAAATCTCCCCGAATCTGCTCATGGTTCTCTGATGGTTCCAACGCGTTTGGCAACCTACTCATGTGGTCAGCCACCACATTGTCAACATCTTTTTTGTCTCCCACTTCGATGTCAAACTCACTAAGCAAGAGGACCCATCTTATCAAGCGTGGCTTGGTCTCCTTCTTCGTCATAAGATAACGAAGAGCTGCATGGTCGGTGTAAATGATCACCTTGGTGCCCAAAAGGTATTGCCTGAATTTCTCAAGAGCAAATACTACTGCAAGCATCTCCTTTTCTGTGACGGTGTAGTTTCTCTGAGCGTCGTTCAGAGTCATAGAAGCGTAATATATGACGGATGGTACTCTTGCTTCCCTTTGACCAAGAACGGCTCCCACAGCATAGTCACTTGCATCACACATGATCTCAAATGGCCGAGACCAATCGGGGGGTTGAATTATGGGAGCACTAGTGAGTGCTTTCCTGAGTGTATCAAACGCTACCCGACATTCCTTCATGAAGGTGAAAGAGACGTCTTTTTTGAGGAGCTCGCAGAGAGGTGCTGCAATCTTGGAGAAGCCTTGGATGAACCTGCGGTAAAACCCCGCGTGACCAAGAAAGGAGCGCACTTCACGGACATTAGTAGGATATAAGGTAATGATTTGATGGTGTCAACCTTTGCCTTATCAACCTGAATACCCTTGGATGACACTACATGTCTAAGAACAATCCCTTGCTCAACCATGAAGTGACACTTTTCCGAATTGAGAACCAAATTGGTCTCAACGCATCTTTGAAGCACAAGTGTCAAATGGTTTAGGCAAGAGTCAAAATCATCCCCATGAACTTTAAAGTCGTCCATAAAGACCTCAATGAAATTCTTAATGTACTCGGAGAAAATACTGACCATACACCGTTGGAAGGTCCCGGGGGCATTACACAACCCAAAGGGCATCCTACGATATGCAAAAGTGCCAAAGGGACAAGTGAATGTTGTTTTCTCCTGATCCTCTAGCGCAATAGCAATTTGGAAGTATCCCGAATAACCATCCAGAAAGCAATAGTAAGCACGGCCTGCGAGTCGCTCAAGCATTTGATCAATGAATGGCAAAGGAAAGTGATCCTTGCGAGTGACTGCGTTAAGCTTCCTATAATCAATGCATACTCGCCACCCTGTCTGCAGCCTCTGAGGAACTTTTTCTCCATCCTCATTCTCCACTACGGTGATTCCTCCCTTCTTAGGTACCACTTGGGTGGGGCTTACCCAAGTGCTATCAGAGATAGGATAAATCATGCCTGTGTTGTAGAGCTTGAGAACTTCCTTCTTCACAACCTCCATCATGGGAGGATTCAACCGCCTCTACGGTTGACGACATGGCTTTGCCCCTTCCTCCAATAGGATCCGATGCATACATGTAGAGGGGCTGATCCCCTTAATGTCTGTAATGGTCCATCCAAGTGCAGTCTTGTGCTCTTGAAGTACTTTCACCAATAGCCCCTCTTGTTCCGTAGAGAGTTTGCTAGAAATTATCACAGGGGGTGTTTCATTTTCTCCCAGAAAAGCATATTTGAGGTGGTCAGGAAGTTGCTTCAACTCTATCTCATGTGCCTGCACAACAGAAGGAACAAGCTCCTCTTTCTGAAGTGTTAGTAGCGGGGGCTCAATGGCCAATACATCATGCTCATTCCTATTCATGCTACTAACCATGTCAATCATTTCAGCAGACAATGCAAATTCCACATTAGAAGGTTTCACATCATATTCTATGACAGATTTTAATGCATGATTGTGGTCAAAGTGGGTTTGCACTAAAGGTTCAAGGACATCAACAGAACATAGCAAAGGATCATCAGATGGAAATTTCATTGCTTCAGCGATATTGAATTCAACTCGTTCACCCTCAAATTCCATGGATAGCGTGCCTTGACTCACATTAATGCATGTTTTAGCAGTTTTCATGAAGGGTCTACCAAGCAATAATGGAGTTGTATGCGAATCATGATTCATGTCAAGCACATAAAAGTCAGCTGGAAAAATTAAAGAACCAAGCATGATAAGCACATCTTCAACCAAACCTCTAGGACGAATAGTGGACCTATCGGCTAATTGAATTACTATGTCAGTTTCTTGCAAGGGTCCTAAACCTAAAGACTTATAAACAGCATGAGACATGACATTAATTGAAGCACCCAAGTCAAGCATAGCATTTTCTACCCTAGTATCACCGATAACACACGGGATAGCGAACACTCCAGGATCACCACACTTTTTAGGCATGCGTTTTTGAAAGACAGCTGACACTTGTTCAAGATCTTTAACATCCTTTTTAGATTTCCTTTTCAATTGTTGGTTCCTCTTAATGGTGCATAATTCTTTCAGAAATTTAGCGAAGCCAGGAGCACTTTTAACAAGTTTGAGCAAAGGAATGTTAACCTCACACTTAGCGAATGTCTCGAAGATGTCCTTGTCGCTTGCCAGCTTCCTCGTATCCTTGAGAGCATCCGGAAATGGTGGTGGTGGCTTGTAAGAGTTGAGGGGTGGAAAGTTGGGCCTCACATAGTCATCCACAGGTTCTGCAGTCGAACCGCGGCCGCGGTTCCTCTGGCGCGGGCGCGGTGAATCCGTGATTTCAGTGTTTCCGAAGTCTTCGTCGTCTGCCGGATTTTTGCGGGCGCAGCTCGGTGAGCGCGGGCACGGATCATCCGCTGGATCATCATTGTGAGGCTCTGTCGAGATTTCGCGGGCGCAGCTCGGTGAGCGCGGGCGCGGAATCTCCATAGAAGCGTCTCTCGCTGTGCTTAACTCTCTTCCACTCCTTAATGACATAGCACTCACATTCACTAGTGCTTGCGGAGTAATATTGATCTTCTCGGAAATCTCCCTCATTCTCCTCTCGAGCTCCAAGTTCATATCCCGGAATTTCCTATCGAACAACTCATTCATCTCCTCTAATTTCTTAGAAAGATGGTCTTCAGCTGATGTCTCGTCAGGGCAAGGAGGTGTTATGCTCCTATTCTCCTCAGAAAAGTTCTCCACTATTAGTGTTAGTGGAGAACTTAGGTTTCTTTCTAGTATTAGTATTTTTATAGAATTGCTACTCTCGTCCACTTTGGGTCCACTTTGGGGAATGTAAATGCTATGTCATTACAGAAAATTTTGGCGCCGTTGCCGGGGAATCTTTTTTCTTGTTTTGATTTTGTGCGTTTTCAGGTTCTGCGCCCAAACCGCGCCCACGGCCCCCTCGGCGCGCCCGCGGTTCGTACGCAGAACCATCCTTTGGGTGCGGACCTAACACATGGTCCATACCCGGTCTTCTAATACTTCCCCTGTTCGTTTTGATCCAGAAATTAGCAGGACTCTTCGGAAGATAAGAAGCGCCCCCAGACCCTCTACATCTTACAACCTTCTTGAATCTCTCTCTCTCTGATTCTGAACCAGAAGACGCCATGGCGGAGCAAATCATTCGCCAACTCACGGCGCCTGATCTCCAGCAACAGCAGCTCGCTGTTCAATTCCCCGAACTCGGGGAGGGTGTGAAGTTCGAACTAAGGTCTGGCCTCATCCACCACTTGCCCAAATTTCACGGGTTGAGCGGTGAGGACCCGAACAAGCATCTCACTGAATTCCACGCAGTGTGCGTGAGTATGAAGCCCACTGATGTGACGGAGGATCAAATCAAGCTGCGGGCTTTTCCATTCTCTCTTGAAGACACCGCCAAGGATTGACTCCTTTATTTGGTGCCGGGCTCTATAACTACTTGGGCGGCCATGAAGAAGGCGTTTCTTGAGAAGTACTTCCCCGCTTCCAAACAAACATCTATTAAGAAGCAACTCAACAGTTTGGAGCAAGAGGAAGACGAGAACCTCTATGACTATTATGAGCGCTACAAGAGGCTCATCGCGATTTGTCCCTACCATGGCTACCAAGCCAAAGATCTTATTTGCTACATCATTGAGGGACTCTGCGACAATGACAAGAGGCTCATGAATGCATCTTGTGGGGGTAGTTAGGAAAACTTGACCCCCGTTGCAGCTTTTCAGAAAGTGGAGATCTAGGCGGAACAAGCCCGCAATCAAAGGTCCAGGACCAATGTGAGGTCCGTTAGTGTGGTGAATGAGTCCTTGAATGCTGAAGTAAGGGAGCTCAAGGATCTTATGAAGCAGCTGCTCACGAAGAGGACAGCCCAGCAAGTCAACGCTTGTGGTCTATGTTATGATGCGAGCCACCATACGGATCAATGCCCTACTATTCAAGAGACCGGGGAGTCGGTCAATGCTATCGGCAATTATGGTGAGCCCCGGCCCCGGAATGACCCTTATTCTAATACCTACAATCCGGGGTGGGCGAACCATCCTAACTTGAGGTGGAACAACCAACAGCAACAAGATCCACCACAACAGCAGCAGCAGTACGCTCCTCAGGGCCAGCAACAATAGTTTCGGTCCAATAACTATGCCCCGAGAGCGCTTGCTCCGTCTCAGAATGATGCTATTACCGCCCTCTTGAAGGAGAACCAAGAGACGAGAGTTGCTGTAAAGAATCTTGAGACTCAGTTGAGCCAACTTGCCACTATGATCATAGGCTCGAGTCTAAGGATTCCGGGAAACTTCCTTCTCAACCGCTCAATCACAAGGAGAATGTCAGTGCCATGAATTTGAGGAGCGGTAGAGTATTGGCGAGTCGGGAATCACCCACCGGTGACGAACCGCGACTGCGCTCCCCTGGCCGCGACCGCGCCGGGGCGGAAGAGCATGAAGACCATGCCTCTGTGGGGATTCCGCGCCCGCGCTCTCCCCTCCGCGCCCGCAAAATTCCAACAGAGCGCATAGACCACGAGAGGCGTAGCGACCCACAACCGCGGAGTCCGGACCGCGCCCGCGGTAAGGAGGCCGAGCGGAATTTTGAAGCGCTACTCGATTATGCTTTCAAGAATTATTCGCCTCCTCGCCCGAACTCTCCTAGACGGAACCGAGCCCCAGTAGCAGAAGAGGACGATGGCTATGTGGCTCAACCCCTTCCACCATTGGATTCTTTCAAGCCCTCTCCTCCATTCCCTGATGCTCTCAAGGACACAAGGAAGCCGGCACATGACAAGGAACTCTTCGAGACCTTCGCCAATTGTCGGGTAAATGTTCCTCTCCTTAATCTCATCCAGAGTGTCCCTCGTTTTGCTAAATTCATGAAAGAGCTATGCACCATAAAAAGAAAGAATAGGACTAGTCCTAAGATTGAAAAGGTAGCTCTAGTTGAAAGAACTCAAGATAGCAAAATTGAGACTTGTAATTCCCTACTCCAAAAGCAACTACCTAAAAAATGCTCAGACCCAGGAAGATTCACCGTCCCTGTCACTATTGGAGAAACTAAAATTGAGCGTACTATACTAGATTTAGGTGCCTCCATTAATGTTCTTCCAGCTTGCATGTATGATAGGTTAGGCCTTGGTCCTTTAAAGGAGTCCGATATTGTTATTGAATTGGCTGACCACTCTAATGTGCGCCCGAAAGGGTTAGTTGAGGATGTTCTAGTGCAGGTGCAGGGTTTGATTTTTCCTGCAAATTTTTATGTGATGGAGATAGGCGAAGGGCGGTACGACCCGGTTCTCTTACTTGGTAGTCCTTTCATGAAAACCGCCAACACGGTCATTGACGTTGCCAATGGATCTCTTTCCATATCTCATGGTGGCAACATGGTCCGAATTGATGTTGATGAGGACCCGTATTGATCGTATCCACGTCGAGCCAACGACGTTAAACAAAAGCGCTGCTTGGGAGGCAACCCAAGGATTAGATAGATTGTTTTTCCATTCCTAGCTTAGGATTTGCTTGTTGTTCTAGCTAACATGCAGGTACTAGGTCCGAAAGGACATGCCTGGCGTGAAACCGCGCCCGCGCCTTCTTAGCCGCGCCCGCGGTGGACCGTCAGCGCGCCCCGACGAACAGGTACTAGCCCGTGCTCGCGGTAGCTGTACTGCGTCTCGGTTTTAGCTCGTTTTTATTTTGAAAAAAAAAGAGAATAAGAAAATGAAAAAGAAAAAAAAAGAAAAAGAAAAAAAATAGGACTTCTTGGTCCCATTCTACCTCTATATTTTTCATCCATCTACATCCATTCTATTCCATCTTCTATCTTTTCCACCCTTCTATTTCTTCTTTCCATTCATCTTTGTACTTTCCATTCTTTGGCTATGTGTAAAGCCTAAGTATGGGGTAGCTTTGTTTCCCCGGGAGTTCTTTTCTCCACGGCCCGAGTTCGAGCATTGATCCATCTTCCAAGAAGACGAGCCAAGATACGAAGGTTGCTTACACATCACATTTTTCGGGAAGAAGACGAGCCAAGACCCGCGCCCGCGCTTCCTCAGCCGCGCCCGCGGTAACCCCCGATGATGACTTCCCTCTCTGCACTAATTCCACGCCCGCGTCCCTAGTGCCGCGCCCGCGGTGAGCCAACCGATTGGAAATACGGAGTTTCATTCTTCTACCACCCTATGAAGAGTTCTTCCATTCCACCTCTCTTCATTCGTTTGTGAGTCTTCTGATTACCTTTCTCCTTGCTTCTATCCTTTCTCTTTGCTTCATTGAGGACAATGAAGGATTTAAGTATGGGGGAAGGAGTACTCGCATTCGCTTATCCTATATAGCTTAGTTAGCTATTTGCTTCGGATTTTGGATTTTCTTCTTTTCATGGAGCACTTGCACCATATTTTTTGTAATAAAGAAAGAAAGAAAGGAAAAAGATAGAAAGAGCCATAAAAAAATGAAAAAAGGCATATTAAATCCTAGGATGAGTCGAAAACCCGAAAGGGCGGCTCCGGTAATAAGCAGGTAACCCGGACCAGCATTAGGCTGGGGTAATAAGAGGTTTATGAGTGATTGTGAGTTTTTGTGAGCACACCTTTTGAAAAATGAAAAGAGCGGTTAGGTGAAAACCCGAAAGGGCACCTAAGCAGAATTGAGCGGAAAAAAATACGAGTGTTTTAGGATCATTCATGCTTGGGGACTTTGGGGCTTACATGTTAGATTTGGGTAGATCCTAGGTTACTCTACACTTTTTAGAGCTTGAGTGTTATATCTTGTTGTGAGGTGTGTGTTTGAGCTTCATTGTTTTATGCTCATGATTTCTCTATTTTTGGGTTCGGGTTGTGAGTTGAGTGTTTTGATCTTCCCTTGTATTTCCTGAGATCTTAGATGTGCTACCTTGATATAATTGTTTTGAGCTTACTCGAGGACGAGCAAGATCTAAGTATGGGGGAATTTGATTCGCTCTATTTTGTATAGGATAACTCTTGTATTTTAGAGCTATATTGAGAGTGTTTAGGTTAGTTTTGAGCGTTATTGTAATATCAAGACCGAAGACACAAAGTATGAAGAATCAAGAGTTAAAGAGCTTAAAGACGAAGATTCGCCACTGCATAGATACCGTGGTCGTGTTGTCTATGACGCGGGCGCGGTGGCGTGAAGGAGCGAGCCAACCAAGACCATGAAGGCCGCGGTCGCGCTGCCCAGGGCGCGGTCGCGGTAGTAGCCGACTCGGATTTGACCATTTGAAGGCCGCCGCGGGCGCGGTTGTGGTGCCGCGGTCGCGGGTTCGACCGACTTCCAAGTTGACGAGATTTCACCGTTTTTATCTTGTTTCCTTTCTTATCTTTCGGTTTCCTACCTTATTTAGTCCGAAAAGGTTGATCTTTGGGGCTATATAAGGGGGACCTTTTCTAGGTTTTGATATCATCCAATTTGTCAATCAATTGTATTTCAAAAGATTAGAGTTTTCTTTGTAATGGAGAACTAACTCTCCTCTGGAGTTTATTCAATCAAGGAAGCTTTATTATGAAGTTGTGAAATTCTGGTAATCTTTTTATCCCTAGGTCTTTATTGATACTCTTGTGCTTCATCCCATGATCTATGTTTAATTTTATGAGCCTGATCAACTTGTTTGATTGACTTTAGATCTATTGTTTGAATTAGGATTGGTTGTTGTCTATGCATCTTTCCTATTTTTTGAAACAACTCTATTCTAGGACCGTGGACTAGTTTAGGGAAGAGTATTCAATGGTTAAATTGTGCATGAGACTCGTAGCTTGATTGCATGATTTGATTTCCTAATATCCTTGTGCTCTATGCTAATACTAGGTTAAGCGTCCTTGCCTAGGGTTATAGAATTGCTTTGACTGTGGACTTGCGATTGCTAATGATTGGGATTGGAATTGACCTAGGCATATAAAGAGGTTGATGAATTCATGATCAACGAATTAATAGAGTGGAATTGATTGGATGAACTCTGCTTGATAACCTTTGATTGAAACTGACTTTCAAAACCCCCTTTTGATTACTTGCATGAAACCACTAAAATCTAAATACCCCCCCCCCCCTTTTTTTTCTTTTTCATTTTCTTATTCTCTTTTTTTTTCAAAATAAAAACGAGCTAAAACCGAGACGCAGTATGGCTGCCGCGAGCACGGGCTAGTACCTGTTCGTCGGGGCACGCTGACGGTCCACCGCGGGCGCGGCCAAGAAGGCGCGGGCGCGGTTTCACGGTAGGGATGTCCTTTCGAACCTAGTACCTGCATGTTAGCTAGAAAAACAAGCAAATCCTAAGCTAGGAATGGAAAAACAATCTATCTAATCCTTGGGTTGCCTCCCAAGCAGCGCTTTTGTTTAACGTCGTTGGCTCGACGTGGATACGATCAATACGGGTCCTCATCAACATCAATTCAGACCGTGTTGCCACCATGAGATATGGAAAGAGATCCATTGGCAACGTCAATGACCGTGTTGGCGGTTTTCATGAAAGGACGACCTAGCAAGAGAACCGGGTCGTACCACCCTTCGCCTATCTCCATCACATAAAAAACTGCAGGAAAGATCAAACCCTGCACCTGCACTAGAACATCCTCAACTAACCCTTTCGGGCGCACATTAGAGTGGTCAGCCAATTCAATAACAATATCGGACTCCTTTAAAGGACCAAGGCCTAACCTATCATACATGCAAGCTGGAAGAACATTAATGGAGGCACCAAACTCTAGCATAGCACGCTTAATTTTAGTTTCTCCAATAGTGATAGGGACGGTGAATCTTCCTGGGCCTGAACATTTTTTAGATAGTTGCTTTTGGAGTAGGGAATTACAAGTCTCAATTTTGTTATCCTGCGTTCTTTCAACTAGAGCTACCTTTTCAACCTTAGGCCTAGTCCTATTCTTTCTTTTTATGGTGCATAGCTCTTTCATGAATTTAGCAAAACGAGGGACACTCTGGATGAGTTTAAGGAGAGGAACATTTACCCGACAATTGGCAAAGGTCTCGAAGAGTTCTTTGTCATGTGCCGGCTTCCTTGTGTCCTTGAGAGCATCGGGGAATGGAGGAGAGGGCTTGAAAGAATCCAATGGTGAAAGGGGTTGAGCCACATAGCCATCATCCTCTTCTGCTGCTGGGGCTCGGTTCCGTCTAGGAGAGTTCGGGCGAGGAGGCGAATAATTCTTGAAAGCATAATCGAGTAGAGCTTCAAAATTCCGCTCGGCCTCCTTACCGCGGGCTCTCCTAGACGGAACCGAGCCCCAACAGCAGAAGAGGACGATGGCTATGTAACAACGACGGCGCTCGCGGAATAGCAGCAGGAGCGTCATTCGTTATGCCCAACTCTCGTCCACTTCGTAATGACATAGCATTTACATTCCCTAGTGCTTGAGGAGTAATATTGATCTTCTCGGAAATCTCCCTCATTCTCATCTCGATGGCCAACTTCATCTCTTGGAGTTTCCTATCAAATAGCTCATTCATCTCCTCCAGTTTCCTAAAAGGAGGTTCTTCAGCTGATGGCTCATCAGGACAAGAGGGTGTTGTGCTTCTACTCTCCTCAGCAAAGTTCTCCACTATTCTGAAGACTTCCTGGGGAGCTTTGTCTAGATAGAGCCTCCACATGAAGCGTTCACTAATCTGCTGTGATAATGGCACATGCCAAACATGATGTACTCAATAAGATCGTGATCTGTGAACCCATGGCCTGGATAACTAGAAACGAGCCTTTTGTAGCGATCAAGATAATCGTACAAGCTCTCCCCGTCATGTTGTTGAAGATTGGCAATGTTCCTCTTAATAGTTGCCCTTACTGGAATAGGGAAGTACTTGTCCATGAATGCAACCCTCAACTGACTCCATGCTGTGATCCGCTGAGAGTGAGGATTGTTTAATATTGAGAAGTACCACTCCTTGGCTGATCCGGTCAAAGAAAACGGAAAAGCTCACATCTTGATTTGATCCTCAGTGACCTTTGCAGGCTTTATGCACAGACAGACATGATCAAACTCTGTAAGGTGCTTAATTACATTGTCATCAGGCTGCCCACTGAATCGAGGTAAAAGACCAATCAGACTGGGTTTCAACACAAAGTCCACCCCTTCAGCTAGCGCAGGGTACTCAAAAACCATCCTATCTCCTGAAAACAACGACAGCACTTGGAAAATAATCAGTAGCAAATGTGTGGACCGTAAGATAGGTCCACACAACAGTCAATAAAAATACTAATACTAGAAAGAAACCTAAGTTCTCCCCATTGCACATAAATGCTCCGCCAAATTTTTTAAGAAAAGTCCCCCCCCCCTCCCCTCTAATTGTCACATACATGTTTCACCAATTTTCTTTTTTTTTTAAGAAAAATGGTGCACCAATTAAAGATGATGAAAACAAATAATTGTAAAAATATTGCTTAATAAATGTATCTATTCAAGAGAAGATGAAAGAATATCTTCATGAAAAATTATATAATTAAATTCATACATTTATTTGAATTCCATCAATATTTCACAAAAACGAATATCTAAAGGCTTTTTTGAAACAAACTAAATTATATATTTTTTAAGAGAAATATGATTTTATAGTTGGTTATAAATCTCTTTCCAAAGAGTTAGGTTCTATTATTCCTAAAATGAAATACAAATAAAGATTATGTAATATATAGAATGCATAAGAAACACTATAAAATCATTGTTGGTTATTTACAACATTTGATATGCAAAAACAGAAAATCTTACTTACAAAATTTATATGTGTCGATTAAATACTTATATTTAGATAGGTAGGTCTAAGGCCCAAGACCTTACAAGCACTATCTCATGCCAAACCGAGGACTTTCCAAGAGGTCACCCATCTTGATACTACTTCCGCCCTAGCATACTTAACATTTCATAGTTCTTTTGCAGTCTCGAACCATGAAAAGGAAGAGTTCTTTGACATGGGGAGCACCTAAATCCTTTATGAATTATCAGGGTGTTACAATTTCCCCTACTTAAGCACTTGACGACTTCATCACGGCCCAATGACCACCCGCAGGTCGAGTGACCGCCCCTTCAGGCCACAAGAATATATGTACCAACAAAAATTTATATTTCTTTGATGCCTTCCTTAAATAGATAAGTTTCTTGGGCCTTGACGAACAGATTATAAGAATTAGTTGGTCTCCTTCAAATGGTGATATATACTACTCTTCACTGACAAATTATCATGTTTTGTGACCTTTAATGCTCGTATAGATTACAAAAAAATGTGATAGACACATGTTAGGTAGTGTTTTAGAGCATGTTTAGTTTGGATTTTTATTGCTTTTGGTTTAGTTTTAGTTAGTTTTGCTAGTTATGTTAGTTTGTAGAAAGATTCGGATATTTACACTTTGTTGTGGTTTTTGATTGTAGATGTGAAGACAACAAGTTTAGAGGAGGTGAAGCCAAAGCATTGGAGAAGGCAAGAAGAGAGCCAAGCTATGAGATTAGCCCAAGAGGTGATGGAGAAAGCACACTTGGATCCGGACTATGTATTGGAGTTGTTTTTTCGACATCTCTTGCTTGCAAGGGCTGGATCGGGAGCTACTGTGGTCGGATTGAGCTGATTTTGGTGTCATTGGAAAGCTAACTCGAAGAGATACAATTCATATTTTCACACCAAGTCCAAATTCCAACTCGAAGTGTGTCAAAACAGCCTCTGAAGTGTCACGTGACGACCAGTGTTGAAAACGCGGGCAGAAGCACGAAAGCGCGCCCGCGCTTTAGAGGTGTACCCCGCGCTTCGACACCTAAGCGTCTGGCGTGAAAACTCGGGCAAGCAAGCCAAAGCGCGCCCGCGCTTCAGTTCCAGGCCGCGTTTCTCCCTGCGTCAGCGAAAACGAGATTTTGTATGGGCTTGGGCTTTTGGGTTGAAACTTGTTTTGGATATTATTTTTAGAAACCTCTTAGATATATTTTTGGATATTAGTTTCTAGGTTTATATTCTCATAACTCTTGACTTTGAGGATGATTGTTGGAGCTTGAGAAGAACAAGAATCCTTTGGAAGAATTGTAAGCTTTTCAATGTCTTTGAACAACTAAACCCCTTTTGCTTAACTAGTTAGTTGAAGTTGTGAATTAAGCATTATTGTGAGATTTGATTGTTCTTAATTTCCCTTGACTAGATTGTTTTCTCTATGCTTGATTGAATAAGTTTGATTTAGGGTTTTGTTAGACTGGCCATCTAATTGAATCTCTAGGTTGAATTACAACTAGATCTTTCTAATTACCGGTCGGTGTTAATTAGATCAAAAGTAGAACCTTTAATCAATCTAGGACTGGTAGGACTAGTTGATTAGAGAAGAGAATTCAATCGCATGTTATTTGGATGTCTGGTTGCTCTGAATGCATATTTCTATTGATACTTGAATCTTAATGCTGTTGTCAAGTTGAATCTAGGAGGTCTCCTAGGTTATTTGATAATTAGGGTTGTTAGTACCGGTCGGGCTAATAACTAGAATTGAAGTAGGATTAATAATTCCATCAAGTTGGGTTATTAGCATTCCGCAATAGATTGGTCAAGGTAAAAAGAAAATTTTGATAATCAATGATCAATAATCGAATTCGCAATGGATATTAACTGGTTAAGCATACTTGTCTTATATTTGATATCTCAATCTTAATTTTGCATGTTTAGTTTTGATAGTTGTTAGAATCACATTCAAAAACCCCCCTTTTCTAACTCTGAGTAGCGTGACAATAAACATTAAATGCCTGAGTCTCTGTGGGATCGACCCTTACTTCCCTACTACATTCCTAGTAGGTAGTTTGGTTTATTTTGATCGGTATTAGGGCGACTAAAATACCGCTTATCAAATTGGCGCCGTTGCCTGGGACTCGGCCGTTTTCTTGTGTTTATTGTTTTGTTACTATTGTGTGGACCTAGCTTACGGTCCACACCCGTGCTACTTATCTATGGCTTTGTTCGAATGTAAACATCTTCAGGATGAGCAATTTCATTGGTACTTCGTTAGATTCCAAGATTATACGGATGGACTTGGTGCTCAAGGACTTCATATTGATATTGGAAGCTTTTGCATTGGCATTATTGAGGGTATGAATCATGAAACTCTTGAGTTGGCTGAATACATAAGCAATGGATGAATCTTATGTATGAAACCTATGAAGTGTTGGGATTTTCTTTGTTATATGGGTCGTCAGTGTTTATTCACTGCTAGAATGTAATGTGATAGCTACGAACACCTTGCCTCGAAAATATTGGAGGTTAATTTTGAGGCTACCGAGATCGAAACTAGCCTCAAAAAATAGTTTTGAGGCTAAATGAGCTCAAATATATTTCGGGGCTATGTTTTACGGCAAAATAACCTCGAAACAAAAATTTGAAGCCATATTCGATACTCAATAGACGCGAAAAGTATGCAAAGCCAATTTCGAGGCTAATCTTTGAGGCCGGTTACCCTTGAAAACTATTCAGGACTAGAAACGTGGCTATTTTGGTGGCTATTTTGCCTCAAAATGTTGTTTGAGGGTAAAAATGAGGTTACTCTTTTGCGGAACTATTTTTGAGGCTAATTTCGAAGCCAAGTTACACCTATCTCATTTATTGCATGAACACATTTTACCAACCAAATTCATTGTGATTTTAGGGTTAACGGATGAGCCATGCCCATCTTCATCTTTTCAAACGGGGTTTCTCACTCTCTCTTGCATTCTCAAATTTTTTGATACATCTTCAACTTCTTAATCTCTCCCATTTCATCATAGATCAAGTTGATTGATATGTATCATTCTCTTCAATCTATAACTAGTTCTTTAATTAATTTATATGATTATGCAAATTAAATTGAATAGTGTGGTTGAATACTTTGTAGGTGTTAAGCTTCATGTATATATATAATCAAAGTGTTCAATGTACATTTAATGTGTAGTCAAAGAAAAGGTTGTTTACACATGGTTAGATTGAAAAACAAATCGACCAATAGGTAATTAATGAATAAAAAAAATTCAAATAGCCCCGAAAACATGAACTCGAGTCTAATTTTGCGGCTAATGGCTTCCAATTTGGCATCAAGTTCATTATTTCGAGGCTATTTGAGCTACCAAAACGTGATATCAGATTATTTTTAAGGTTAATCTTATGATTTAAGCTTAAGAGTAACATTGACATCATCTATTGCTGATTACACTCGAATCAATTCTATTTTTTGTTATGCTCTTTAGTGGCTTAAAAACATTGTATATGTGTATACATTCATGAATCATGAGTGTCATACATAAAGACTATAATTGTTTTAAAATATAATATAGTGTTATATTTACGTACGGAACGGCTAAATGTACACTAAATTGTGTGTCTAGTTTAGAAGTGCAGGTTGGTGCGTCTTAGATCAACGTACAGTGGCAAAATAGGAATAACGTAACTAATGTCTTCGGGGGCACGACCTAAGCAAGGAGCACACTATGTGCTCCTAACTGAGGAGCACACTTTGGTTCCCCTAAGGAATCTAACAGTATGGAACTTTTGATCGTATTGGGCCCATTAATTCCAATACGATCCGAACCGAATAGAACTTTCGATCCAAGACAATGTTCATGTAAGAATAAGAATATAAACCGAAACGATAGTCAAACATGATAAAAAACCGAAACTAAGAAGTCGTACTGTAAGTGGGCCTGCCCATTAGGCCCAATACGATCCAACCCAAATAGAACTCTCAATCCAAGGCAACGTTCATGAAAGGGTAAGAACGTAAACCGAAACGATAGTCGATCGTGATGAAGAACCGAACCTAAGGAATCGAACTATAATTGGGCCTATGGGCCCATTAGGCCCAATACGATCCAAACCGAATGGAACTCTCGATCCAATGCAACGTTCATGAAAGAGAAGTAACAAAAACTGAAATGATAGGCGAACGTGATGAAGAACCGAAACTAAGGAATCAAACTCGAGTTGGGCCCATAGGCCCATTAGGCCCAATACGATCCAAACTGCATAGAACCTTCGATCTAAGACAAAGTTCATGATCGAGTAAGAGCATAAACCAAAACTATAGTCGAACATGATGAAGAACCAAAACTAATGAATTGAATTGTAATTGAGCCTTTGTTCCTAGTAGGCCCATTAATATCACGTTCTAGTATCGTTTCGTTTTATGTTCCTACTTCTGTTTGGACCGTATTGGGCCGAATGAGCCCACTTACAGTACGATTCCTTAGTTTCGATTATTCATCACGTTCGATTATCGTTTCAGTTTTTGTTCTTTCTCTTTCATGAACGTTGCCTTGGATTGAGAACTCTTTTCGGTTTGGAATGTATTGGAAGGATGATGTCAATGCCACAGAGTATAAATTTTGTAAGAGTCCGCGGTATAAGGAGAGTGTGACCAATAAAGGTAGACCGATCCCGCAAAAAGTGCTACGATGCTTAAAGATACCTTTTAAAATTTTCCTTTATATGCTTTTGATGTGTTACTTAATTAGTTTTGATATTTTATGAAAATATAATATTCATTTAAATTGTAAAAGATTTTTTTACTCTTTTATGAAGATTCTATATAATTAATTAAAATAACAGATTTCATAACTTAAATTATAAGAAAAGCTAAAATAAATATATAGGTCAATATGTTCGGATTTGGGTTAAACATTTTCGAGTAAAAAATAGGCTCGGGTTTAGATTAATCTAGGATCGATTAGGTCGGATCTATACTTGTTTTACCCATACATGATATGAGATTTGTTATAGTTTTCATTCAAAGTCATTCACTGCGCCATGTACTAGGTTAAATTTATACGAAGGTGCTAAGTACAATTTACACGGGCGCCAATAAAATTTATATTTCCCGGGCTCTTAAAAATTAGCCTCAAAATTAGGATCTAAATATGTTTTAAGGTTATTATTAGTATATAATACAAAACCCTAAAATCCCTTTTCAACCTGCCACTTTTGTGTCACTGCCTCTCGTGCGGGAGTTCGACCTCGCCCATCGCCACACTCGTCTGACTACTCCTTCGCCTGCTCCCCGTCGCCACCAGCCAGCTCTCCGCCATTGCCGCCTGCCAGCTCTCCTCCGTCGCCGCTGCGTTCTATCCTCCGTCGCCGTTGCTTGCACTCAGCCGTCGCCACCTACTCTTCGTCTCTGCCTGCTCTCGGTCGCTGGCCGCTTGTTGTTAGTCTCCGACGCCTCTACTCAACTCATCCTAGGTTCAATCTCTGCCGCCTGCTTGTTCTTTCTGGATCTTTTTCTTGTTTTCCTGACTTGGGCTTTAAGGGTCTAGATTTAGAGTTGTTTGCAATTGATTGAGTGTTTGTTTCTTAAGTTAGTGCATCTAATTTTCCTGTTATTAGATTCGGAGTTTTTGCGTTCTAAAGTTTCTGATTTGATTGATTCAGCATGTTCGATTTTTGCGTGTTAAAATTTAGGCCTTTGGTGATGAGAATACTCAGTTAAGGCGATTTGCTGAATATTTCCGTCTAACGTTTTCTGGAGTTGGTGCTACTCAGTTCCCCTGGGTCAAGCTCTTTGGGGACTCTACCCTCGCTAAGATTGTTGAATATTTCCGTCTAACTTCTAGGGGGCTGTTATCTAAAATTGGAGGCAAGTGAACTCAATCTCTTTCTGATTCTCTTGTATGATGTTTTGGGTTTTCTGTCTGATTTCTATGATGATTTCTGGTTAATTGTTATTGATGGATTTGGAGTTGTTTGCTAGTTTGAGCCGTTTTATGATTCGTTTGATCAATAAGAGGTTGTGCTCAGATTACGGTTTCTGCGGGCTGTTTTGAATTTGAAGGTTTTGGTTGAGCAAGTGTTAGCATTGGGTGAAATTTCTGATTATAAGTTGATGTTTTGGTTGAGTAAGCTGATGTTATGGTTTTTGTTTTCAATTCCATTGAGTAAGTGTTTTGGTTTCTTTCAATTACCTATCAATGAGGCATCCCTCATGTTGTTTCTTGATCTTTTGTTATTTCTCTTCTTTTTTTCTCTTAAATTAGAGGAGATGTAATGGTGGATGTTCCTGAATTGATTAGCTATAATGGTTAGATTGAAGCAAATACTAAAAAGAAATTTCCATTGAGTTTGAGTTTGTCTACAACATATAAGGCTAGCATATTATATCAGTTTCTAGATTGATTAGCTATGTGTAAAAAACTTGTTTTAGTTTGACAATATGCTTACAACAGTTGAAATGTTTTGTTGGTGTAGTTGAGGATTTAAATACATGCATAGTATAGGCACATCAGACATCTGAATGAGCTCTATGGCAGTTTGCATGATTTGTTGCATCCTTGGTTGAATTACATTTGTTTTTGAAAATAAAGCGGTAATGGACTTTAAATATCATTTGGCTATAGCTGATTTAATCCTTGGGTAGTCTCTAAATATGTTGATAGTTATTTTACTTTGTTTCTTGTGGGGCCTAGAATATTATGCACATCCTTAGTTTATGTATCTCTCTTTGTGAAGGGTTGGTCTGACTAGACCTTGGACTAGTGTGAAATTATATAATGACAAGGCCTGAATGGATATTCTGGAAGGTTTCGTTGTGCAACATAGGTACATACTCATATTGGTGTTACTAGCTTGCTGTTAGTGTTCCATAATCAATCATTGATACATCTCTAGCGAAGTTTACATGAAATAAGGGGGTTTTAAACTGATATAGCTTGTTGTTGGTGTTACTAGCTTGCTGTTAGTGTTCTATAATATATGACCCATTTAGTTTTTTTTTTCTTTCTTGAATTTCTGTATTTTAAAAATTAGGTTGCAAATTTTATTTTGTGTATGTCTTGTAGGAAATTCACAATGGTCACACCTTCACGACCTACGCGCTTGGTATTTTCCACTCCTAGTCCTACAATTTATGGTGCTCCATTGTCGTATGAGGAGCGGCCCAATGAGGAAATAAAGGAAGAGGTTGAAGAGGTTAGGAATGACTCATAAGCTAGCATAGACTTCTATTTATGTACTAGGTGTTGTATTTTGTGAATGTTTGTCTTAATTAGTGTGGAGACTTAACATATCCCACCAACTAATGTTAGTCTAGATTGGTACTCATGTAATACAATGGGATTAGTATGTGTACGAGTATATTATATATGATATTTTGGGTTTTATAGGATTGTATTATCTTCAATTATTATTGTTTTAAATATTTTTTGGTAAAATATTGTTCCAAATAAATTGGTTTCTTTTAAATTAATCTGAAAGCTGCTTAATTTTTAGTCATGAAAAAGTTAGAGGCAAATTTTGATCCTATTTAACCGAGGTTATACTCTCAAAACAAATCAAAGCCAAATTTGTTCCTAAATAGCTACGAATTTTTAGCCTCCATTTCTGGCATGAATTAGTTTCGAGACTAACTTCAAGACTAATGGCCTCGAATTTAGCCTCGAAATTGCGCGTTGCCATGGGCTTCGAAATTAGCTTTTAACGTCTTTCCAGCCTAAAGAGCCTCAAAAAAGAGATTTGAGGCTAAATTTTCGAAGCCAAATTTAGTCACGACACTTGCTAGCTCGAATATGATTTCGAGGCCAATTTCGTTCCTAAGTTCGAGGCTAATGATATTTGAGGCCCTTTTTACGGCTACATTTAACGCCAACTTCGTAGCTATGCCAGTGTTTTCTAGCAGTGATTGGTCGAATCATCTTCATCAATACTCCAACCGGATGAGGCTCCTGGCATTTCAAGAGCCCCTGATTTAGATACTCAAGTGCATGTGGAGGAGCAATTCCCTAAACATGAGTTGGGTAAAGATGGTGACTTTAATGTTCCATGTGATACTACTCATCTCGAGGAGACCATACATGAGCCTTGTGGAGTCTATATTGCTAAAGAAGAGGCCACCGAACACAATGAGCCGATTGCATTCCTTCCCATCGCTAATTCATCCGAATAACCAAGTTTGCAGCATAATGAAAATTCTAGGGATTTCTCGGAAGTCATCTTGGGTGAAAGTGGTAATACTGGTAAGAGCTTTGATCCATTTAGTAATTATTTCGAAAAGCCACCACTTTTACTGTTTTGGTTTGAGCATATGCCATGTCATGAAGATTGGTCACACAAGTTTGACAAGTTGAAACGGTGTTTGAATGGTATGTTATGTAGTTTCACTTTATGCTTGTGTTACTTATGTTTCTGTGAGATGAGTTCACAGACTTTTGACAGGTTATTAAGGGCATTGACAATGTCTGATCCTATGAGCGGTAACACGTCAAGCTAAAGACGTAAAATAAGCGCTTCTTGGGAGGCAACCCAAGTGATTAGGATAGTTGTTTTTGATTCTTAGTGTTAGTTTAGTATAGTTTTGTTTTGTTTTTGTTTTGTTTTGTTTTGTTTTGTTTCTAGTTAGCCCGGCGTACAAGTCTCATAACTCGTGTTGCACATGTCATAGCTCGGCTGTCGAGGGCTTCTCACCAGCACCTCAAGATCTGGATTAGTAGATGACTTGGTTAGTTTTTCTTTTCTCTTTACTTTTACTTTACATTAGGGACAATCTAAAATTTAAGCATGGGGGAAGGGATTGCTTGTTTTGTCTTAGATTGCATTCATATAGTTGCATTTGCATGTTTAATTTTTGGTTTTGCATTCATTAAAATTTTGAAAAAAATAAAAAAAAATGAAAAAATATAAAATCACAAAAATATTGCATTTTAGGATCCAAATTTCCCTACTTGTCCACTTGTCTCTCTAAGTTAAGAGTATTATCTAACCCATGACTTGCTTGTTTGGTTGAAGTTTCCTTGGATTGAAGCATGATTCTTTGAGTTATTAATCTTGATTATAGGATTGAGCATGCATAAGAAGTTGAAATTTTGAATTGTTTATGAAGTTCTAGACATATATCCTTTGTGAGATTGTTTTGAGTCTTTTATTGCATATTTGCATATTTTTCTTGAGTGTATCGCTTTGATTGCTAGCTCTAGAACTTGCGTTTAGAATCTTTTTCAAGACTACATTACATGATTTAACTTGCGTTTAGCTCATATTATCCTTATCTACCTTGCATTATTCCTTTGTTTGATAGCCCCTATTTTTGAGCCTATTAGCCTTATTTTGTAACTCCACAAAAATAACTCCTAGCCTTAATAAGCTTGACCCATCCGGGAATTAGGATTTAGCTAAGAGTTGTTTTTTGTGCTATTATGGGGATGGTTTGAAAAAAAAAAAAGGAAGAATGTTGGGTTTGAAAAGAAAGAAAAAAGATAAGGAGTTGAAAAAGAAAGAAAAGATGTCTCTTATAAAAAGAAAAAAAAGAGAAGAAAGAAAAGAAAAGTATAAGAAAATGGATGAAGTGTTGAAAGAAATGTGATGAGAAAGAGGTGAAATAAGTGGTGGAATTATAAAGTTGATAGTGGTTTTTTGTAATTTGGGTTTTTGTGCACACTAGTTCCTGGATTTTTAGGACCACATGACCAAATATTTCCCTACCTACTTGTTTATACCTTGGCCCCATTACAACCCTTAAAAAGTCCTCATGATTTTTGTTATGTGTTTAGTCATTCGTAGTGGAGATTTAGAACACTGATGCAAGCTTATGGTAGTCTAGCTTTCAAAGTTGATTTCGAGCGAAACACATAGCCTTAAACACTTGAGTGAGAGAGCAAAACACATTACCTTGGTGAGGTCTAGAATGGATGAATGATTTGACTTTGAAAGCTTCTATTTCATGTATGTGATGATGTCTTGGTTAAGGTTTAGCTTATTTGATGAAAATGTGGATTGATATTGAGATGGATGCTTTAACTTCCTAGTTGTGGTGTGACTTTGATTTTATTTCTTGCTTGAGGGCAAGCAAGGTTCAAGCATGGGGGAATTTGATAGACACATGTTAGGTAGTGTTTTAGAGCATGTTTAGTTTGGATTTTTATTGCTTTTGGTTTAGTTTTAGTTAGTTTTGCTAGTTTTGTTAGTTTGTAGAAAGATTCGGATATTTACACTTTGTTGTGGTTTTTGATTGTAGATGTGAAGACAACAAGTTTAGAGGAGGTGAAGCCAAAGCATTGGATAAGGCAAGAAGATAGCCAAGCTATGAGATTAGCCCAAGAGGTGATGGAGAAAGCACACTTGGATCCGGACTATGTATTGGAGTTGTTATTTCGACATCGCTTGCTTGCAAGGGCTGGATCGGGAGCTACGGTGGTCGGATTGAGCTGATTTTGGTGTCATTGGAAATCTAACTCGAAGAGCTACAATTCATATTTTCACACTGAGTCCAAATTCCAACTCGAAGTGTGTCAAAACAGCCTCTGAAGTGTCACGTGACGACCAATGTTGAAAACGCGGGCAGAAGCACGAAAGCGCGCCCACGCTTTAGAGCTGTACCCCGCGCTTCGACACCTGAGCGTCTGGCGTGAAAACTCGGGCAAGCAAGCCAAAGCGCGCCCGCGCTTCAGTTCCAGGCCGCGTTTCTCCCCGCGTCAGCGAAAACGAGATTTTGTATGGGCTTGGGCTTTTGGGTTGAAACTTGTTTTGGATATTATTGTTAGAAACCTCTTACATATATTTTTGGATATTAGTTTCTAGGTTTATATTCTCATAACTCTTGACTTTGAGGATGATTGTTGGAGCTTGAGAAGAACAAGAATCCTTTGGAAGAATTGTAAGCTTTTCAATGTCTTTGAACAACTAAACCCCTTTTGCTTAACTAGTTAATTGAAGTTGTGAATTAAGTATTATTGTGAGATTTGATTGTTCTTAATTTCCCTTGACTAGATTGTTTTCTCTATGCTTGATTGTATAAGTTTGATTTAGGGTTTTGTTAGATTGGCCATCTAATTGAATCTCTAGGTTGAATTACAACTAGATCTTTCTAATTACCGGTCGGTGTAAATTAGATCAAAAGTAGAACCTTTAATCAATGTAGGACTGGTAGGACTAGTTGATTAGAGAAGAGAATTCAATCACATGTTATTTGGATATCTGGTTGCTCTGAATGCATGTTTCTATTGATACTTGAATCTTAATGTTGTTGTCAAGTTGAATCTAGAAGGTCTCCTAGGTTATTTGATAATTAGGGTTGTTAGTGCCGGTCGGGCTAATAACTAGAATTGAAGTAGGATTAATAATTCCATCAAGTTGGGTTATTAACATTCCGCAATAGATTGGTCAAGGTAAAAAGAAAATTTTGATAATCAATGATCAATAATCGAATTCGCAATGGATATTAACTGGTTAAGCATACTTGTCTTATATTTGATATCTCAATCTTAATTTTGCATGTTTAGTTTTGATAGTTGTTAGAATCACATTCAAAAACCCCCCTTTTCTAACTCTGAGTAGCGTGACAATAAACATTGAAAGTTTGAGTCTCTGTGGGATCGACCCTTACTTCCCTACTACATTCCTAGTAGGTAGTTTGGTTTATTTTGATCGGTATTAGGGCGACTAAAATACCGCTTATCAAAATGATAAATAATATTGATAAGAAATGTTTGTGACAAATTATCGTCGTATACTATACATATTCAGATGTCATAACAACTATGTAGCTATCATATGATGATATAAATTCTGACTTTTTTTTTTGACAGAAAAATTCTGACTTTTAATTCTATTGACAGGGTTATAAAAGTCTAATTTCCATGTTATCCCCGTTTTAAAGCAAGTCATTTCATATATATTGGAATAAGATACTAGCAAAAGTGAGTTTGTCGCCACGACTGTTCTCCAAACTGTAAATCTCCCCCATGGACTAGAACAAGAAAGATAGAGAGGTTGGAGAAAGCGGGGGAATGATCTTATTTTTGTTTTTTTTTGTTGTTGTCGATGGTCGGATTTAGCTTTGAGCATAACTAGGAATTTGGTGCACAATTACTCGTCAGTCTGCCATTTCATTATATTATAACACATTCTAAAATAAGTTTCCTGCCTTATAAATTTCTTGACCCACCAGGTTTAACCTAACCCTAAACCAGAATTTTTTGGGTTTACCAGGTCGGGTTCACATGTTCGGGTTGAAACCCTGAAATTTCAAGACGGGCCGTGTCGGAAGTTTTTGACAAGTCTAGTCTCGACTAATTGGTGAACCATTTTCTACATTGAAAATCCTTAAAACAAGGATTAGGAGAAGAATGACAAAAGTTTTAGCAAATAATATGATTGTTTACAATATGAAGGAAATTCTTAAGAGCTTTGATTCAGATTATAAACTTCAAAAAAAAAAACTTCCTCTAGTTCACTTATAGTTTTTTTTTTATGTTTCTTTTATAAGTCATAGTGTTTGCATTGTATTTTGATCATGCTTGATTAAAACAAATCTATCCCAACATTATTTGGATCTTGATTCCCCTCTAGTCATAAGTCTGAAATTGAGTACATGATTAAAATTTATACAAGTTGAACCAAGTGGATAAAACCCAGGAAAAAAAAAGCTACAAACTCAATTTTGATGTTGTCGTTAACTCTTATGGAGTTGCTTCCTTTGGTTTTGTTATCAGGTATTCTAGGGGAGTTTCTGTCTCTTTGGATGGTGGTTTTCTCGAATGTTGTTCCATGGTGTTTTCCGAAGTTTTTGCTCTTCGGCAGGGGATTAATGATGTCATTCATCGTGGTATTCCCCGTCTTCTCCTTGAAGGCGACAACTGCATGTCGTTTATGCTATGTTGGGTGACATGAGTTGCCCATAGGAGGCAGGGATTATGCGCACGGGCATTCAGGCTTTACTTAGTCAGTTTCAAAGTTGGAGTATTGGCCACATCTTTTGTGAAACCATCTCCGTTGCTGACTTCGTTGCTGATTCATTTCGTCGTGTGTTGTCCAGCCCGCTTAACGTTGATCCGGTCTTGAAGGACCTCATTTGTAAGGATGCTCTATGATAGTTTCCATCTCGTTGAGTCTAGCCTAGATCTTTCCTATATCAAAAAAACATTACACAAGTTAAAAGAAAACACATAGTTAGAATTGATCGAAGGTTTATGTTAAATGGATGTATTCACATCGAAGAATTTTTGGAAATCAATTTAGGATAATAATAATAAGGAAAAGATTTAGGTAAGGTCCAAAGTAAACATGACCTTATAGGTTTAATTTTCTAAATTTGTAGAAGCTAATATTAACACTTTTATTATATATGTAGTAAATATTTCCATCTTTATAACTGACGAAATTAATTATTAAGTCATAGTTTTGCCCTTATAAGTAATTCATCTTGATATGCTTGTCCATTATTTTTGAAATGTTTTTAATTAAAATGAAATTGATGTACCAAACAAGCCTTACAGATCGAGAGGTCGAATAATCGACACCAAACAAAAGGGTAAGTGACAACAAAGCACAAAAAAACCCTAGACAGGTAAGAAATCTAACAAATGATCAAAAGACAAAACAAGGATGTTGATCCAATCATTGTAGAGAGCAATTCCCTGGTGTGCAAGATGAACATGTATCTCAATTTGAGAGCGAATAATGGATCACTTTGACGTTGATCTCGCCTAGATGTGAGATTATTGGGAGCCTATCGAACCACGAAATCGGCACCTAGTCCGAATGAACTCATAAATCGATACCTAGCCCGTTTAATTTTGACATGCGTATAATACTTTTAATTAATTTGTATCTTATGTCATATAAAATAATATCATATTTAAATTCTTATAGTATGTAATTTATTGGTATAAAAACTTATACATGTCAGTAGAGTTTTTTTCACTACTCAAAAGAGAAGAAGTATTGGTAGTTTTTGGAGGAAGAAATAATAGACCTACGTAGACCTGTCAAAAGCTGACCCGACCCGCAAACTCGACCCGAAAATTCTGGGTTTCAACCCGAAAATTTGAACCCGAAATCCAGTTTGAACCCGAACCCGGTAAACCCGAAAATTTCTGGGTTAGGGTCGGGTCAAGAAATCTATTAGGCGGAAAACTTATTTTAGAATACACTCTAATATAATGAAATGACAGATTGACGAGTAATTGTGCACCCAAAGGTTTAAATTATATTACAATATATAAAATTTATTTTAGAAAATTATGATATATTTTTTATTAAAATATTTAAAAGTTATATTATGTTATTATATTTTATTAATTAAATAATATTTTATTTAAATTTTGGTCAAAAAATTGGTATTCTTGACCTGTTGGGTTGACCCGACCCAACCCAAAAATCCGAAGCAACCCGACCCAGTTTGACCCGTAACCCGATTGACCCGAACCCGAACTCAACCCGAACCCGGAGTGACCCGACCCGAACCCGCCCGACCCGACCCGATTGACAGGTCTGGACCTACGATATGGCATAAATAGGTGATTTCGCACAAAAACTAAAATAGAATCGGGTGTTAGAAAAATGAATGTAGGCTATGTAACTAGAGTTGTCAAAATCAGACCCGACCCGAAAATTTAACTCGAACCGATCGAAAATTTTAGGATTGAAATCCGACCAAAATAGTAGCGAGCAAAGAAAAAACCGAACCCGATTAACCCGAAACCAACCCAACCGACCTGATACTTTACATATATGTAGAATAAATATACTTTCTTGTCATTATTAAAATATATTTTATCATCAAATCTATTATAAATAATATATTATTATAAAAATCTATTAGAAATAATATTTTATTATTAAATATTATTATTTAATCATGATATTATTTTAATAATCATTAAAAATTCAAATTCTTGACCTGTTAGGTCGACCCGATCCCGCACAATAACCTGTCACCCGACCCGACCCGACTTGACCTATAACCCGATTGACCCGAACCCACAGTCAACCCGAACCCGAAAAGACCGAACTTGAATCCACCCAACCCGACCTGTTTGACACCTCTATATGTAGCTAATAAAAAAAAATACCTCTATCTATTTTTTTATTATTGTTTGGTGTGCAACCAATGTGAATTATGTGTTGGGATGATACGTTAAAGAGTTGAAACACTAGATGTAAAACTAAGAAAAGTATGGGCAGATCTTTCATGTGTACTAATTCGGAGTTTTGGGTATTACTATAAGGCTAGCGAACATTATCCACAAATGACACGTCATATATATGACGTGGAAGTCAATGGTGGGCCAGTAGTTTGACCATTCGACGTGGGTCCCACCTTTAAAGCGGGCTTTTAACCACAGCCCATTCACCACCACCTCATTTTGAGAGCCCAAGTGGTCCAATTACGTTTGTTCATATTTTCCTACTAAAATAAATATAAAAATAATATAAAATATTCGATCGGAAGGAGAACAATTGCCATTTACAATTGAGTATGTGGTCCTTCTCTGAATATTCTTATTTATGTATTTATTTATACGTTATTAGAGTATGTTTCTTTGTCTTCCTCTTCGATCACATATAAAATTAACAATAGTACATACAAATGAAACATACTCTAATAATACACCATACTCACTCAATTGTATTTTAAACAGTTTATTAATTTATATATATACATATAATAATAATACACCATACAGTCCCAAATGAATCCAGTATCTCTAGCATTTGGTTGGGTAGAGAGTTGAACCGAATATCCTCCCATCATGACTCATGACTCATGACTGGCTTTCTTCTTCTTCTATTTTGCTTTTTCATTTGAATTGTGAAGTTTGTCTATCGGGCAATTTAATGTATATATACTTTAACAGGTAATATCAAATTAATAAATTAGGCACATTTATGGTCTATGTATCTGATCACATTTCGTAAAGAGCTCGAACAAAAAAAAGTGGTGCCCCTTTGACTAATTAAAATCTGTATTTGATTAATTAAGCACATGTATGTTATTGACTAATTGGAAGAATGTATTACATCACGTTCGTGAAACCAAAATCCGGATGAGACTAAATTTCGATTAGTTTTTTTTGTTTGTGTAGGTTGAAGACATTCCAGTAATTAAATGTAGGATTTTTTTACCACATACCCTAAGTGTGTATTATGAGAGGCTAATAATAGAAATATTTTTGTAAATCTTAGATTTTTTGGTTTTTAATATTTTTTATAACGGATTAACTATTTCATTTTTAAGATTTTAGTTTCTATATTTGATATGCTTATTATCTGTTCTTAGGACACACGCTAGAAAAACCGTTAAATCTAATCCAATTTGATTCTAGAAGATTTAATAATTTGTTGGAGAAAATAATGACGGAAAGGAAAGGAAGAAGGTGGGCAAGTGGAACTAATTAAAATACTGTCTTGTCAAGTATGAAAAAGTCAAAGTTGAAGGGACGTATTGGAAAGCAGTTTATGCTGTCGTGGAAACTTAGTTATCTTCACTCTTGTCTCGGTTTGGTGTTTTTTAACCCTTGTCCATGAATTTATTACAGCACGTTCGTGAAACAAAACATCACATTGAGTTGTATGTGAAAATTCATCGGTGTGGATCTTCGGTCCTCTCTTGGTGTCCCCTTCATGTGTCCTTTGAATCTTATTGGTTCACGTCCCCTTTAACTAATCTAAAATTAATTTTGTTTTAATAAAGTTATATAAATTAACCAATCAAGTTGAAGGAGACACAAGGAAGGGACACCAAGAGGGAACAGAGGATCTCCACCAAAAATTCAGTTGCTCAATGTGATGTTTGAACGAGTCGAATGTGAAAAGAGTGAAACATAAATGAACCGAAATAAGAGCATAAAAAATGATGTTACATATGTTCATGGACAAGTTAGGCATATATCATACATGAGAACGGATCACGGAAAAATGATACTCTCTCTATTCCTAGGTGTTTGTCCAGTATTTTTTCTTGGACACCCCTTTTTATTGTCGTACTTTCATTTTTTTTATATCTACATTTTTTATTTTTTTATCTTCACGCAATATCGTATTTTACCTAGATTATTCAACTATATTATCTGCTTTATCACTTTTTAACTTTTTAGCCTTATTAAATTATAGAACTACTCATTTTATCTAACTTTTTATCCTTATCATCTAACCATCACATCTATCTTATTTATTTTTAACTTTTTATTCCACTTAATTACAAAACAATCCATATTCAATAGTTTGTTTTTTTACCCATACTCCCTCTATCCCATAATGTTTGTCTCATCTCATTTTTTTGGTCCAAAAAATTTGTCATACCGTCTCTTCTTTTATTTTCTACCAACTATTTTTTTACATTTAACAACCACACTTTATCACTTTTTACTTTATCTATCTACACTTTCACCATTATTTTTTCTATTTCCTCATTTCATTCATCAACTTTTTACACTCATTAACCTTTTTACACTTATATGTTATCTCTTTCTTTCTTTATTTCCCTTTTTTTCTTTCACACATCAACTTTTTCTTACACAAAGAAAACTTTTTACTTTCCTTAATCTACGCATGAATAGTGTCATGAGACAAACATATCGAGACGGAGGGAGTATAATTTAACTTTCACATTTACCAACACAACTTTACACATATTCTTAATAATCGTGAAAATCGTCCTTTTGGACGAACAAATAAGGGCAGAGGGAGTATCTAAGTGGAAAATGAAAACGAATCGCATTCGTGCGATCACGTTATATCAGAAGCTGAGATCGAGTGCCTTTGTATAAGTGTACTTTTTCTTTTTACTTTCAAGGATAAAAAATGTTATAAATTACTGTGAATTTTCACTTAACATGACCGAGCCTTTCAAATAACGTGGTCTTATGTTTTCGATTAGTATAAATGTGCATGCTTTGAATCGCATCGTGTCTGTTTTTTTCATGTACGTAATGAGTGTGCAACATGTGGCTAGAATGACGGTGTATTTTCTCTTAACTTGACCGTGTCTTTTCAAATTACATGATTGTGCTTTTTCAATTAATATGAATGTACATGCTCTAAATCACATTGTGTGTGATTTTTTCATGTGAGTGTGCAAAATGTGACGATGATTATTCTGTATTTTTCCCTTAAATTATTCTGCTTTTTCAAATAACATGACTATGCATTTTCAATTAATACGATTGTACATGTTCCGAATTGCATTATTTATGCTTTTTTCATGTGTAATGGCTAATGAGTGTGTAAAATGTGGCGATAATGATTGTGTATTTTCAATTAACTTTACTTTGCATTTCAAATAACATGATTGTGCATTTTCTATTAACATGAATGTGCATGCTCTAAATCGAATTGTATGTGATTTTTTCATGTGAGCATGTAGTGAGTGTGCAAAATGTGACGAGAATGACTGTATATATCCCCTTATCATGACCGTGCCGTTTCAGATAATATGACTATCCATTTTCCATTGATATGAATGTACGGGCACCGAATCGCATTGTATGTAATTTTTTCATATGAGAGTGAAACAAGTACGTATGTAAAATATGACCAGAATGACTGTGTTTTTTCACTTAACATCACTATGCCTTTGAAGATAACATGATTGTGTCTTTTTATATAAAACGATTGTGCTTATTCTTAAATCTTATTGTGTGTAATTTTTTCATTTAAGTGTGTAAGTGACGAATGATTGTGCATTTTCACTTAACATGAATATCCATTTGCACTTACACGATTGTACATGCCTATATCTCATAATGTATGACTTTTTTCACATGAAATATAACGTAGACTTGGTGAAAATGTATATACAGGCTTTAATCTTGTCATACACCGTCATTATGGATGTAAATGTGCAGTTGGGTTGTATGAGACTAGATGGTCATGCTCAAAAAACAGATTAAGAAAGTTTAGGCCTTTTGTCTGCTTGTAGTAGACTAAGCAAACAACAGATTAAGTAAGCAGCGGTGATGAGCTAGCGATATCTCACTCTTCCATGACTTCCGAGTCCGTCACAGCGTCGTCGGTCGCTCTGTTGTTCGGACCCCCGGTTCCAGTTGACGACAAGCAGTAGTGGGCCAGCGGTGCAGTCGTAGAGATCCGTTTCGTCTTCGTCGGTCGCTCTGCTCTTTGGCCCTTTCTATTCAACTTTATTGGAGGAAGAAGAGCAGTAGCAAGTGGGCAGCAAGCGATTCGGCCCTCTAGTTCCGGTCGACGACGATCAGCAACGAACGAGATTGGTGGAGCAAGCGAGTGCGGATCGTCGTCTCGTATTATTTGTCATTCAATATCTAATTTTTGAAAAATCCTTGTAGACTCCACTCGGCATTAGGTAGTTCCGCCATTGATGGTGGCTACCAATGATCGACATTGTTGCTTGATATAAGTTGGGTAGAAGAATTAGAGGTTTTGTATTTTTATCCTCTTATTATTATTATTATTTTTATTTACTCAAGTAATGATGTGGCACTTAAATGGACTCGTACGTGACACATGTTTTTTCCACGTCAGGATGCAAGTGTTTAATGAGTCACCAAATGTTGGGTTGAGGTGTGAAACTAAAAACCCGTGAAGTTGAGGTGTGAAATTGATTGTTTTAACAAATATAAGGGATCGTGTATGTATTGTGTCTAAATTGAGTATGATATAAGAAAATAATCTTAAGAAAATACTTTGATTATAGCAATAGAAATAGATAGTTTTATTTATTAATAGATAAAATATTATATATAAATGGAAACCTCTCAATAACATTATTTGGGAAACTAATTTAAAAAAACATGTGACCATCCTGATTAAAGTGGGTAAATTACGTTTATGGGTTTATGTATTAGAGATATAATATAAATTTTATTAAATAAAATTGAAAATCTTAACAAATTAATTTAATAAATATCATGGGAGAAACTAATGTTAAAATACAATCTTTAATTATCATAATTTACGTGAGTAAATTTTAGTTACTAAATACAAAATGGGAACCTGAATAATTTAAATTTAAAAAGTTAAATTACAAATATTTAGCTCTTTGCAAACTAATTTTGTTAATAAATTAAAGTAATTGGGAGAAACTGATCATAAAAATAGAATATTTAATTATCATAATTGAAGTCAGTGTATTTTAGTTACTAAATATAAATGGGAACCTTAATAAATTAAATTAAAAAATCTAAATTAGCAAATATTTAGCTCTTTACAAACTTATTTTGTTAATAAATTTGATGTTTAGTTGTATATAATAAAGTCAAATAAAAATATAACACTCAATTGTGATACATCTAAATTAAAAATATACATATAACTTTTTTTAAATTATACTATATGTTATCGATAAATAATACGAGACTTATGCTAGTTAATAAATATTATCATCACATAAATATCCATTGGGGAAAAGTAATACCGATTAGAACAGCACTTTCTCCACTCTAGACCAGCCTTAAGCTACCGTCAATCCCAAAACAACACTTGAACAACTATTAGCACTATTTGAAAAAGGATTTTTCTATCACGTGCTCACTATAAACAGTTACTTATGAAAAAAATTGCTAAATTTTAAATTATTTATTCTTTTAATCTTTTTTGTGACGGGTTCACTATTTCCATTTTAGAGTTTTAATTATTATATTTGTACACAATAGAAAAACCATTCAAAAAAACACTAACACATTTTTCAAATTCAGTTTAACCAAGTAACTCTATAAACAGCATTTAAAATTATTTTGTAGTATGGGTTTTTGGTGGGATTACTATATGTTCAATTAAGCTCTTAAACTTAACATTTTTTTTCAATCAAACCCTCGTCACGTGAAACACTTATGTGTGAAATACACTCGCGCTCCAAGTCAGCGCCACATAGATACCACGTCAGCGTTGACGTGGCATGACTTTAAAAAAATTAATTAAAAAAAGATAAAAAAACATTTATGAATTTTTTTAAAAATATTGTACAATTTTAAAAAAAATATTTTATGATTTTTTAAAAATAGTTTTATGGTAATTATACTCAATACAATTTTTTATCCAGGCCGTTCTACCAAACACACAATAACATATTCATTTCAGATCCAATTAGTTTTACCGAACGAGCTAGAGTTCCTATTACATGATTGATTAGTAAAGCTGTCAAAATTTGATCGAATTTGCTAACCGACCCGAACCAACCGAAAATTTTAGGGTTGAAACCCGAAAATTTGAACCAAAAACCCAAAATGAACCAAATCCGTTTGACTCGAATCCGAATGGGTTGAAACCCGAAATCCGTTGGGTCCGATTAGTATAATTAAAAAATGCATAAAATTTATTTTCAAAATTATACTATATTTTATTATTAAAATAAATAAAAAACAATATTTATTATTAAATTAAATAAAAAAATAATATTTATTATTAAATTAAATAAAAATAATATTTTATTATTAAATGTTGTTATTGAATTAAAATATTATTTTTTAATTAAAGAATGCATAAAATTTATTTTCAAAATTATACTATATTTATTTATTAAATTAATTTTAAAAAAATATTTTAGTGCTAAATGCGAACGGGTTTCGGTTCCACTATACTGACGTGTGGTGCACGCGCCAAGCCACATCAGCATAAGGGGCCTATTTGAACAAAAAATGCTAAGTTCAGGTGCCTAATTGAACATTTCATAGTACAGGTGCCTGAGTGACAAAAATGTGGAAGTTCGAGAGACTGTAGATGCATTTCGTCTTAATTTGTTTATATGGGCCATAACTTGAGTGACATTATTCTTTGCCACCAATTTAATTTCCCACAGTAGACTTCTACACTTCTATACTTGACCTATGACCTATCAATTTAGAGCTCGTAAAAAATGTTGTGTTGCAACCACTAAAAAAATAAAATAAAACAAGAACCTGGTTCTAAAAGAATATTTAAACAACACTTTATAAAGAGCGTACTCTGGAAAATAAATGATAAATATATACACAAATTAATATTCGCAAGTGCACAACAGAAGCTTGGCACCAATCAATTTCAGCTAAGCCTAGTGATTTATGTTGATACCAATAAATATATCAATTTTGTTTCAATGCATTATATGTACGTTTGCAGGTGTAAAAATAATACGCATACGCATATTTTTCTTTTCCAAACTATCGAAACTTTATCTTAAAGCAAAACCAAGTACGCAAATAATTCTTACACATATTCCACATACATTGTGCTATTCAGTAGCTAGTGTTAAAGAAAGTTACACAAGTTGATGTTTTATTCCGAAAGTTTTCAAGGGTATTTGTTCGAAAACGATACTGACCTCGATCTATCTAGCGAGAGAAAATGTTAATATGTCTTGAATCTGAATCACATAATGTGACATGTAGCATGGGGTCTCGCTGTAATCCGAATTCTGTCTTCCATAATAATATATTGTTTCCTTGTCCGTGGACGTAGATAACACACACAATTACCAAACTATGTAAATCGATGTTTCAATTCTGCTTATTGTTCTCGTTCGATCTCTCGTTACAACAGAAAATGAACTTTATTACTTTATACATGCCAATATTCTACCGCTTATATTGATAGATGATCACTTTCTTGATTTGTTACATCCAGATTTCTAATTTGTTTAATAACGTAATTAGTATGTCGACAAGATTAGGCTATATATGATTGATGATTCTATAGAAAAGGTAATCAATCGCAAGGGTAGCTACTAGTTACACCATCTAGGAAAATTGTGTACGTCAAATCATCAAAATGCTAAGTACTGATTAATCTAATGGACTCAGGAGGGACAGATGTTGAAAGTGGAACCCAGGAATCCACACATCAAAAGGGCATATTTTGCTTATAGTAACGCTAATAAAAAAAATCAAATGTTCAATTTTGGTCATAATATTCCCTTTTTCTTTCGACAAACAAGTTACTAGCTAGATAAGAAGGGTTTTTTTTTTGGAGAGCAGAAGGTTACATGTAGGCAGGGGCGGAGCGAGGGGGGGCGAAGGGGGGCGCCCGCCCCCTCTCTCCCGCTATGAATATAGTATTATATGTACTAAATTTCAGAAGTAAACTAGTTGAAGGGCTTGGCGTAGTGGTGCCGTGCCCCACCTACCTTTGCACACCCAACCTTTCTTCAAGGTTGAGGGTTCGAAACGCATTGGAACAATTTTTTTGTTTGTTTTGTAGCGTACTGTGTAACGTGTACCATTCTATTTGCAATTATTTAGCTTCTTTTTTCTATCTTATTTGATCAATGCAAAATCTATGCCTTAGTTGGGGGGTTCGCCTCTTTCTACGTGCCTGACATCTTTCTAACGTTCGCCTACCGCCGCCCTTAGCACCCACCCCGAGGAGCTTCCCGGCGACTGCCCGTCGCCCCGTCTCCCGTTTCCGCCCTGCCCGGATCCCGCCTCCGGATCCGCCGCGTCGCCCGACCGGATCCGCCCCAGATCTGGTGTTTCTCGCTCGGCGTCTCTCACCCCCTGCGTTTTGCCGTCGCACGGTCGGACCTCAACCCCCCCGTTGGACCGCGCTGCCGTCGGTGCTTAACCCTAGCGTCGCCCGCCCAAGCAAGCCGCCCCTCGCCATCTGCCCTCGTCGGGCTCTCTGCCCTCGTCGCCCTCTGCCCCCGTCGGGCTCTCTGCCATCGTCGCCCTCTCGCCCGGCCTCCCGCCTGGCAAACCCTCGGCTGTCGGGCTCCCGGCCGACCCCGCCTGGCCTGTCGCCGCCCTAGCCAGTGGCGTCCGGTTGCCTGTGGTGTCCATTCGCCATCCCCGTCGGTTGCCAAGCCCGCCATCGACGGGCCCCGTTCTTCCGGCGCGCAGCTCCGGCTTCGCCCCAATCGGTACCTTCGGCTGAGCTTTCCTCAAAAGCTGTGTGCTGGTGTTTGTTTTCCTTGGTGGCTGACTTGCTTTGCTTAGTGGGGGTTCCTTGTTTTGCTTTTTGGCTGTCTCGTGTAGCAGACTTGTTTTGTTTTGATGTTTGGCTGTCTTGTTGTGTAGAGGTTTGTAGCAGACTCTGTTTGTTTTCCTGATTTTCTCTATTGATTTTGCTGGTGTTTGATTTAGTCGTTTGTGCTGGTGTTTGATTTAGTGGTTTGGTTGCTTTAGTGGTGTCTTGTTAGTGCTTTTGTGCTTGCTCTTTTGACTATTCTCTCCAATTTCTATAGCATCGTCGCTGGTTGTTTTTCGGTGTGTTTGGGGTGTGCTTTAGTGTTTGTCCCTGGTCTCTTATTGGTGAGTGTTATTTGTGTTCGTGCTTGCGCTCTTTCTCCATCTCTGTGAGTTGTTTCTTCGGTGTCAGTTTGGTCTTATTGGGGAGGGGTGGCGTAGTATTGTGTGGTGGCGGCTGTGTGCTTCTCTTTGGTTTTCTTTGGTTGGTTGGTTTGTTTGTTTGTCGCTTGGCAGGTTATATCAGTTTCCACAGGTGAGCTGCTTGAGTGGTTTCGGTGCTAATGGCTCAGCCTCAAATGAGTGGTGTGACTAGCAAGGTTGGCACAGATGTGAGAATAGGCTCCTGGAATGTGGGGACCCTTACAGGAAAATCTATAGAGTTGGCAAAAATTCTCCGAGGTCGTAGAGTCTCGATTGCGTGTCTGCAAGAGACTAAGTGGAAAGGTCGGAAAGCTAGGGAGGTAGATGGTTGGAAGTTGTGGTACTCAGGAGGTGATTGTAGTAAAAATGGAGTTGGAATTTTAGTCGACAGGAATCTGAGGGATCAGGTGGTGCACGTGGAGCGCACCAGTGACCGTTTGATGTTGATAAAGATTGTTTTTTGGGAGAGGGCGTTGAATATTATCAGTGCGTATGCGCCGCACGGGGGTCTGAGTTTGGAAGAAAAAAGAAAGTTCTGGGAGGATTTGGATGGGATGATGAGGGGTATCCCGAGCACAGAGCAGCTAGTGGTTGGAGGAGACTTCAATGGCCACATTGGAAAGGCTAAGGACGGGTTTGAGGAAGTGCACGGAGGTTTTGGGTTTGGAGTTAGAAATGAAGGGGGTCGTACCTTGTTGGAGTTCGCGGATGCGTTCAGTTGTTTAGTGGTAAACTCTTGGTTCAGAAAGAGGGAGGAACAATTGGTAACGTTCCAAAGTGCCTCCAGCAGGACACAGATTGATTTCTTTGTTGTTAGAAGGGCGGATAGAGGAGGGTGCAAGGATTGCAAGGTGATCCCCTATGAAGGTCTGTCGACGTAACATAAGTTGTTAGTTTTGGACTTCAGGTGTTCGGGCAAGCAGAGAAAGGTGATCAGTATGCCGCAACCGAGAATCAGATGGTGGCGCTTGTCAGAAGCAAATGGTCAAAGTCTGAAAGAAAAGATTTTCGAGGAAGCAGACATTAAAGGGGCTTGGCAAGTCCGGGGTGATGCTAACGAGATGTGGGATAAGATGGCAGAGTGCATTCGTAGAGCAGCTTGTAGTGTGTTGGGCATGTCGCGAGGTGGTTCTGGGCATAGGAGGTCAGTCGCTTGGTGGAGCGCAGAGGTGCAGGAAAAAGTGCGGGGCAAGCAGCTTGCTTTCAGAGCTTGGTTAGGGAGCAGTGATCAGGATAGGGAGTTGAGATCAGTAGAGTATAGAGCAGCGAGGAAGGAAGCAAAGAAGGCAGTGGCGATCGCAAAGGAGAAAGCATATGAAAGTCTTTATAAGGCACTCGACGAGAAGGGAGGAGAGAGGGTTTTGTATAGGCTCGCAAGGGAAAGAGATAAAAGGTGTTCGGACTTGGATAGGGTTCGATGTATCAAAGATGAAAATGGAAAGGTGTTGGTGGACGACCTTGAAATCAAACAACGGTGGGAGAGGTATTTTTCCGGCCTTCTAAATGAGGGTTGTGTGGCGGTGGAGAGCTACCAAGGTTCAGGGAGTCAGGGTAGTTGTCTTTTCAGCATGCGATTTTCGGGGGCAGAGATCAGTTCAGTGATTCGCAGAATGGGCAGCAAGAGAGCAGTGGGACCAGATGAGATCCCGGTTGAGATTTGGAGATGTTTGGGCGCCAGAGGCTTGGAGTGGCTTACGGCACTTTTCAACGCTATCTTTAGGACGGCCAAGATGCCGGAAGAGTGGAGACTCAGTAAGTTAATCCCTTTATACAAGAATAAAGGGGATATTCAGCAGTGTAGCAACTATAGAGGTATAAAACTCCTAAGTCATACAATGAAGGTGTGGGAGAAGGTAATTGAGCTGAGATTGAGGAGTATAGTGCGGGTGTCTGAGAACCAGTTTGGTTTTATGCCAGGGAGGTCGTCGATAGAGGCTATTCACCTGCTGCGTAGGTTGACAGAGGCGCATAGGGAAAGGAGGAAGAGCTTGCATATGGTGTTTGTTGATCTGGAGAAGGCTTACGACAGGGTCCCTAGAGAGCTAATTTGGGAATGTTTGGAAGCCAAAGAGGTGCCAGATACGATTATAAGAGTCATTCAGGACATGTATGAGGGGTCAATGACGAGTGTTAGCACGCAAGGAGGAGATTCAGAGTTTTTCAGGGTGAGTATGGGCCTCCATCAGGGATCAGCTTTGAGCCCTTTTCTGTTCACGCTCGTGATGGACGTGTTGTCAAAGGACATCCAAGGAGAGGTCCCAGGGTGTATGTTATTCGCAGATGATATCGTCTTAGTGGAGGATTCTAGTGCGGCAGTAAATAACAAACTAGAAGTGTGGAGGGAGAGACTGGAATCTAAGGGATTTAGGTTGAGTAGGACTAAGACCGAATATGTGGAGTTCAGTTTTGGGCAAGAAAACGAGGCTAGTAGTGAGGTGCAACTGGGGGATGAGATCGTGGTGAAGAGTGAGAGCTTCAAGTATCTGGGTTCAGTTTTCCAAAGCGATGGGAGCATTGAGGAGGATGTGAGATCTCGTATTCAAAGAGGATGGCAGAAGTGGAGGGCAGCATCAGGGGTTCTTTGCGATAAGAAGGTGCCACTGAAGCTTAAGGGAAAGTTTTACAGAGCTGTTGTGAGGCCAGCGATTCTCTATGGGGCTGAGTGTTGGCCGACGACGAAAGCTCAGGAACAGAAACTTGCAGTTGCAGAGATGAGAATGCTCAGATGGATGTGTGGCCACTCGAGGTTAGACAAGATTAAAAACGAAGATATCAGAAGCAAGTTGGGGGTGGCTAGCATAGGGGACAAACTTCGTGAAGCAAGACTTCGTTGGTTTGGTCATGTTCAGAGGCGGGCACCGGACGCTATAGTGAGGAGGTGTGAGCACTTGGAGTTTGGGGTTTGCCGGAGGGGTAGAGGTCGCCCGAAAAAACGATGGATGGACAGCATCAAACAAGATATCAGCTTGCTAGGGATTTCAGCGGATTTGGCCCAGTGTAGGGAGAGCTGGAGGGAGAGGATCAGGGTGAGGGATAGCTAGTACCCTGGTTGGAGGAGCAGGCGTTAGATAGTTAGATCAGCTTTTTTTTTTTTTTTTTTTTTTTTTTTTTTTTAACCTGAAGGATTTTAGCATAGGCGTTAGATAGCTAGTTTGATTTTTCTTAATCTTTCTTTTACTTTGTGTTTCCTTTTTTAGCTCCTGTTTAGGGTCGCTTAGCTTGTTGGTTGTGGTTATTGGATGGTTTCGAGCTTTTGTCTTGGGTCTTTTCGGGCGTATTCCATCTAGGTCTGGAATACCCCCATCCTGACCCCCCAGATCCTGCATCTGCGGGACTACCTGGGTACATGTTGTTGTTGTTGTTTCTATCTTATTTAACTAGTTAGATAAATCAAACTACATTTTCTACTTAGTTTCATAATTAAGTTTAAAATATCATCACTTTTTTTAAAGTTAAATGTAAATAGTTAATACTTAATAGTCGTTTAACTATTTATTTATAGTTTTTTTTCCTGTTAAGTTATACATAAGTATTTGATTTTCTCAAACATACTTAAATTTGTATTTACTTATTATATATACATTTGTTTCTATTATTTATTATTTAAATAAGATCAATATTAACATGTGGTGTATTTAATTAATTGGATTAGAAAAGTTACTTTATTAGATTATGAAAATACAATTATAAAAATAATCCATAATTAATTAGGAGTTATTGTAATTTAGAATTTTAGAGAAACAAAATCGCGATCCATAATTAGTTATTTTTAATTCAAAATAGAAATAACATAAAACAATTTAATTGTATATATGATTTGAAATTTTTAAGAGCTTATTTTAGGCCTATATATAAACTTTAGGTGTATAATAATTATCAATAATTAAGGTAAGAACGCATTTAGCTTGAAAGATTATCAAAATCGCGATCCTAGTCGTACGATCCTACTATCGTACGATCCAATTTTCACAAAACGACTCAAATCTTACGCAGTGAATCGTAAAAAGTGGGATCGTAGTAGAATCGTATAGAATTGTGAGATCGTAAGTGGGATCATAAGATCCTACTAAATCACATAAATTAAATTACAAGTCATTATTGTATATATTTGGACCATTTTCACCTTAAACTCATCAAACTTATACATTTAGATTATTTCTAATTGATTCATTTGTGATTTTTAAATTTGGAATTAAAATTATTTTTAAAATACCATTGTCTTGTATTTCTAGTTTCTACATTCTAATTCCCATAATCTAATTAATGGTATCCCTGATTGCCTACTTTGGTGCCCCTCCCGCTGCATGTGGCCCCCACCCATTCCCACTAATTAATTTCTCCTCTACTTACAAGTTACAATATCCAATATCAATACTTCCGGCTTCCCATGCCGGAACCCCTCCGTATAAGCACATCCGGACTGCGACCCCGGAACTATGCTGTCCCATCGGGTGCGCAAGTACCCTGCACCCGGTGGATTCAGCCGAGGCCATAATAACACTTGATCATTTTCGATTTATTTTTTCAATAAAATCCACTTTTTATTTTTCCTAATTAAGGATAAGATTTGGTTTCAGACAAAATTCTTAGGTTATACAAAAAATGTCCAAGGGGTCCTTGAGAACCCGAGACGCGTTAGTTCACTCTCTGAGGAGAGACTCGAAAGCCAAAAAAGAGAGCCCATCACTCACACATTTTCCGGTTAACCAAAACCCCCGTGGGTGTTGGACACATCAACAATGAAGAAATGAGTTGTCACGGCAGGTAAATATACGGTACCCATCATCCATAAAATTCAAACCCGCGATTTTAGGTACTATCCATAACGTTTTGCGAATTGAACTAATGGTACACGTGTTTGTCTTCTTTATGTTGATACGCTTAAAGCAAGTGTATATATATATACTCGCATGGTATCTAATCTCAATCAAAGGTTCAAAACACCTTGGAACCTAAAGCCAGCCAGGGTGTACACTTAAACAAAACTTGCATTGCCATTATGCATTACTTTGTATCGTACATTGTTGTGAGAAATTTGAGATAAACTACAAATTATGCTCAAGATCGATCATGCCGTTATTTTAGACTTAGAGTGGCTAGGATGTGAGCATATATATCATATATATGTTAGGTCAAGTCAATTTTGATAGATGATTTCGTTGGTTGAAGTTTCTATTTTTGATGAAGCCATTTGAAAGATTGAAATTTTTTCATGTAAAAGTAAGCAATGTCAGGTCAGCTACAAGTACAACTTAAATGCCAAATGTCGATCCCTTTTTGTTGTGCCCACAAATTGGCTTAGAACGAGGCGTTTTTGGCTGCAAAAAATGGCCAAATGTTGCGGGTTTGAGCAAAACGTAAACAAAATTGATTTGCCCAATTCGACCGACTTACCTAATGTATTAAATTTCATCTGGTATGCATTTGTCTCACATTGATACATAATTTATATTCTTAGTTTAACAATTGTGAATTAAAAAAGTCTAGGATGTACATTTTTTGGGGTTCTTGGTTGGTTTATAAAATCGGAAAGTGAAAACATGGGCCTTCTGATCCGGCCCATTTTATTTTATCAGGTTAAGAATGCTTGGGAAATTCAACCAGGTGGTTCTGCTCAGTTTGCTATTGCTCAAAAGCTGAAGAAGGTGAAGGATGCTATTAGAGGTTTGGAGTCTATGCTTGAAAGTAGTGTTGAAGCGTTGTGAGTTGCTCATGAGAATGGACCAGTTGGTCAATGAATCCAAGCAACAGGCAGTTTAAGATGCTAAAATAAATATTAAGTTGAGAATGGACCAGTTGAATAGCTATCTTGCTCAAAAAGCCAAGATTGATTGGCTTAAACTTGAAGAAGAGACCTCTACTTTGTTCTATAATGGAATTAAAGCAAGAAGGGCTCACAATTCTATCTTTGCTCTAAAGGATGTTAATGGAAATTTACTTGATACTAGTAGTAAAATTGATGAAGAAATCATTAATTTGTATGTTGGTTTGTTTGGGACTGATCACTCTAATTAATGTTGATATCTGCTTTGATGGGTTCTCAGGGTCTAAGATTGATGTTGATGAGTGGCCGAACCTCAGCTGTATTCCTAATGAAATTGAGATTAAGAATGCGCTGTGGGATATTGGTAATATTAGGCTCCTTCATCAGTTTAACACTACTTTTGTGAGTATTATCCCTACAATTGATAAGCCTTTCTCCATTAAAGACTTCAGGCCTATCTCTTGTTGCAACACAATGGTCAAAGTTATTTTTGAAGTTCTTGTACATGCTCAAGAAATGAGACCTCTGCTAGATTCATCCACGGATCTAGGGATGGGTTGAGGTATGCTACAACCCACCCAAAAAATTAGAAAATATATATTAGTAACGTCGTTGTAGGCATAATGCAATTAATAGCACATATGGTTAAGAGTATTTATGTGTTGTTTGTAGACCACAGTTCAAATATCCATGCTTAAAACCCACCCAATCTTTTTGTCTACCTCCATCCCTGGCTAGATTGTATTGTCTCTAGAAGCCAAGGAGCGTTTGCAATAGGAAGATCAATTACTTATAATATTGCAGTTGCTCAAGAATTAACTAAGAGCTATGAGAGAAATGGAGTTTCTCCTAGATGTATGTTACGAGTGGATTTACAGAAAGTTTATGATTATGTCAGGTGGGATTATCTACAAAAGGATTTGGAATTTTTCAATTTCCTAATCAGCTCATTACGTGGATCAAACAATGTGTCAGCACTTCATGGTTCTCTAATCATTATTAATGGAGAAGCAAAAGTGCTCTTCCCAAGGAAAAGAAGGCTTAGGCAAGGAGACCCGGCCCCTCTTTCTCCATTCCAGTTTGTACTAGTCATGGAGATGTTTGCAATGGAAATGGATACTGCTAGTAGAAAGAAAGGCTTCAGACATCACCCTAAATGTAAGTAGATTAGGTTGACTAATATTGCTTTTGCAGATGACTTAATAGTGTTACGTAAGCCTAATACAAGCTCTCTCCAAATTATTCGACAGTGTTTGACTAAATTTCAAAGTAAATATGGGCTTAATGCCAATCCAGCCAAGAGTAAAGTCTTTTTTTGGAGGGGTTAGTTCAACTATGAAGGAAGAATTAAGTTCAATTCTAGGAATCGCTATGGGTGTTTTTCCCATCTGTTACCTAGGGTTGGCTCTTCATATTTGAAGATTGAAAATTGGTGAGTACTCTCCACTGATTAATAACATAGTTGCCCTGGTTCAAAGGAAGAGTATGAGTAGGTTGTCATATGCAAGGAGGGTATAGGTTATTAAGGCAATAATGAGGTTATTCTTTCTTTTGGATGCTAGTGCTTATCCTCCCTAATGCTGTTGTTAAGAAAATTGAAAGATTATGCATATCTTTTTTATGGTCTGGTTTAGTTAAGAGTCACAGAAGCTCAGTGGTGCAATTTGATTTGGAAGGGAATTCAGTCAAGAAAATGGGTTTTCATTCCTTGGTTAGCTACTCTTAAGAGACTTCCTACTGCCAACAAGCTGTATAAATGGAGGATTATCCAAAATCATCATTGCGTGCTTTGTGGCCAACTTGAAGAAGATGAAGAGCACTTTTGGTTTGGTGGTCCGTTCTGATCGGTCCGGGATCGGAGGGTCTCACAATTTTAAATTTATAAAACCGAACCTCACTTGTAGTAAAGAGGTAGGGTGTCGAACACACGGGAGTTCGTGCGTCGAGAGTACCCGAAAAGACTAAAGAAATAAAAGAAAGGCAAAACAAAGGAAAACAAGAGAAAATCACCTCGGACCGACACAGGTCACTTCGGACCGAGGATGGATCGAGGTTGATTTGGCCGGGACCGACGTGGTTCAAAGTCGGGCCGGATGCGCTGGGTAACCCGATTAGGCAAAAATGGTAGATCGGTCTGGGTTTTTGGGTTCCCTCCCTAACTAGACTTGGGTAATTCCACCCCAATTCAACCAATAAGTGTTGATCCTTATGAGATCGAGGTTGCTAGCCTTCGATCCCTCCACTCTACACTTCGACCCAAGGGAGTTTTCACTCTCCTTCGATGTTAGGTCTAGTGATTGGGTCCGAGATTGCTCTTGCTTACTCTTACCAATCACAAGCCCTAAGTCCCTTGTTTTCACAAGAGAATTGAAGCTTAGTGTAGAGAGGATTCATAGATCAAGCACTCAAAGGCTATGGAATTGGGGGTTCACACCCAATCCTAGCTAGGGGATTCCCCCATAGCCCAAGACTATGGAATCTACTCCATCAAGTAAGAGAACAAAACAATTAAATGGAAAAGCAAGCAAATCTCAATCATCAACATCAAATCAAACTCAAATTGCATTCAAATCCAAAGTGTCAACAAGATCCAAGTCTTAATTCTACCAAATCCAAAGGAAAACAAGTACAAACTCACTAAACTTCCTCCTAGCTCCACCGATTTTCCTCTCTTCTCCTCCTCCCTTCTTCTCCTTGCTCTCCAAGTCTTCCTTGAGTCTCTAGAGAGTGATTTGGGTTGTGGTCTATCCAAAACATCCCTTAATGCTCTCTAATCACCTCTATTTATAGCCTCTCATGGATTGGGGACCAAGGAATTCCCAATTTAGAAAGGGGCAAATGTGAAAAGTTACTAAAAATAAGCCTTGGGGAACAATCCACTCCATTGCCGACTCGGATCGACACGGATGCACCTCGGGCCCGACGTTAGGAACGTCGGTCCTAGTCTCTGGCTGCTCGATCTCGGGCCCGACGTAGTGATACTCGGTCTTGGGCCTCGATCCTTGTCTTTTTCTTGGGTTTCCTTCGGTTCCTCTTCATTCTTGGCTTAGCTCTTCCGCTCCTTGACTTGGCTCCTTCATAAGTTCCTCCAAAATGTCCTCATTCTTGCCATTTTACCTACAAATCAAAGCAAACTCGCATAGTTTCCGACTTTTAAAGAAAACCGGGAACTAAGCTAAGAAGGAACGAAACTAACAAAGAAAGGAATGAAAACACATATTTACAAGGGAAAATCACCTATAAAACACTACCAAAATGAGAGACATCAGAATACCCCATACTTAAACTTGCTTGTCCTCAAGCAATAACAAAGTAAGCAAGACCGAAGCACAATCTTCAAGTAAAGCCTCATATGAAAAATCAAGTAAGAACAAGTGATAGACATGCAAGCAAGATTACATCATCACACATGATCAAGTGTTCAAGGAATAAAGTCTAATGCAACAAAAGCCTCACTTTAGGAATGTGAAAATGTGTATCACTCATCATGTGTTTAGGCTTAACAATGAACACTCAAACTCAAAATCATGCAAGCAAAGACTTTACTATTGAAGCTAATATCACCAATTCCTCCACCTAGAGATGCCTATTACAATGCACACAAAGAATATGAACTTGGCTCAATGGAGATCCTCAAAGAGGTTCCATTCGGCCGGGTTGTAATGGGGCTTTTGGTGTTTCTCAAGGTGGGAATCACTTTGGTCTTGTGGTGCTTACAAGGGGATTGAACTTTCTAGTCTCTCCAACTTCACCAAATTATTCCACTTTCAACTTCACTCTCCAAAAGACTTTGATTTCCTTCTTTCTTTTTTTTTTTTCTTTTCTTTCTTTCAACCCACTTTCCACTACACATTCCACTTCATCTTTGCACTAAACTTTTTGTTGGATTTTTCACACTTTTTCACTAGGATCGACTTGCACCTTAACTCGGGCCCGAGGTCCTTTTGAACTCGGTCAGTGCCCATATTTTTCACTTAAGCACTTTGCTTTCAATCCACTACTTTTATCCAACTTTTCTTCTTTCTTTACAACAAAGATGCACTACCCACTTGGTTTATAACTCCCTTTTTCGCCCTTCACCAAAGAGAATCTCAACTCTCCGAACATTCTTCCAAAACCTCTCACTAAAGTCCAATCCCATAAGGGTCAAGTCATATAGGCTAGGAATCACATTTTTGAGGAGTTTCAAACAAAGGTCTAAGGCTAAAACGGGGCTACAAACAACGGTTTCTCTTCAAGGTAGGATATGGAATATTTTGTGACTAAATGAAACAAAGTTCAAATCAATGTGACAAAGCATAGAACAATTCTCATATTGGTCTTGGAAAATAGATAAACACCTCAATAACAAGTATTACTTAGCATGCTTGAGCTATTTCACACAAGAAAATGAGGGATATGCAATATCGAACAAACATCCCTAAAATGGCCAAAAAAATCTCACAAGGTTCACTCTAGCTTAGTTGCATCAAAACTTCATCCAAGAACTCATGTGCTCAATAAAAAATATGCAAGATATCATATCACATAAAAAGCAACATCCATTTAGAGGCTAAACTATCCAAAAATATGCAAAGGACTTTACATGCTCACATCATCATTAACCTTCATATGGACATCTAAGATGGGAATTCCTAGTCCAAAACAAAATCTTTTTGACTTTTTCACACGATTTTTATGGAATTTTTTTGCAAAAATTTCTCAAACACAAAACAAACTCATCCATTCATGCCATCAAAATTCAATCATCCTTCATGCACTTCATCATGCCACAATCCAAAAAAAACATCCCTTTAAACAAAACAAGAGCAAACATATGAAACTAAAACATGGAACTATGAGCTACTAACCCACCCCATACTTAAAATTTTGATGTCCTCATCAAAAGAAATCAAAACTTAAAAGTAAAGCGAAGAGTAGAGAAAGCTCACAATTTTCCTTATTCTTTGAATGGCTTGTTGAGGCTTAGTTCGGGGGGTGGCCACGGCGTCTCCTTTGAAGCCTTGCGTGCCGCTCACGCTCATACACATGGTCGTGGAAAGGGTCTTGACTTGGCGGTTGGATTTGTGGTGCGGGACGCATCCATTGATCTCCTCGGGAAGGGAAATTCCCGGACATCCACTCGTTGAAACTCTCTTGGACGGTCCACTTTTGATCTTCGACCGCTCGCAAGTCATCCACATCACGTCTCATGTATGCCATGTTGCGGTTCACCTCATCAAATTGCTCTTGGAAGTCTTCTTGGTGGTAGGCAAATTGTTGTTGTTGGAAGTTGAGTTGTTGTTGTTGGAGATTGAGTTGGTGCGCCTCTTGAAGCATTGTTGATTGTTGAAGTTGGAGATGCGACAATTGGTTGGCCAAGAAGTTCATGTCCACCGATTGATTTGGCTCGGGGAACACCATTCCGGGCCCATACCATTGGGCATACCCCTCATATCCTCCATAGCTTGGTGGTGCTTGATGTGCTCCACTTCCCTCACCCTTCTCAAATCGGCTAGGGACCGGATCGGGCAAGTATGCATCGGACCAACGTTGGTGGATGTCGGGCCCGACGTTGCTTGTACCTCGGTCCAAAAGTGTTGGGGCGTGGTCGGTGAGCAAATTGTGGTAACCACCATCTTCTTCTTCTTCTTCATTTCTAGGCAAGTCAGCATCCATGTCATCTCTCCTCACGAACTCGAATTGGTTGGGCTCCTCTTCTTCGGTGTCCGGGGAAGCTTGAGGAGTAGTGAACCTCAAGTGTCCCCTCCGGCTCTCCATAAGGATTTACATTACCCGCCCATACTTGAAACCAACTGTAATAGCATGTGAGGTCGAAGAGGCGAGGTCCCAAAGGGACTTGTACCTTGCCAAAGTTTGAGTGAGGCATGAGTCGGTCGATGAAACCGGGAACAACTTTCTCCTTGATGATATTTGCCTTCTTGAAATATTTAAGGTCCATGAACTCCACGCCATTTGGTGCCGGCGTATAGGTAGACAAATCCACCTTGAGACGATGAGCCAAACGAGCGATCATACCTCCAAAGTAAATCCATGAAGAACTTTGGAAGTCCCTCACCATCTTCACCCATTCCCATGTGAGGTTCATTGGCTTCTCATTCTCGAACAACATCTTATAGAGTAGCATGGCCTCTTCCTTCATCGGCTTGCTCAATTCATGCCTAGCAAAGATAGAACAACCCAAGGCTCGGATCATGACTCGGAAGAGTGGGTTTGCTATCTCATTTGTTGATGCGCCCTTCCTCATCTCACTTCTTCCGGCTACAAACTTCCAAAGATAGTCAACCTTCTCATTATCAACATAAGCCTCATCTCTCGGAAAAGGAAGTCCAAGGTAAGTGGCTAAATTCCGGAGAGAGAGCTCTTGCAACTCGTTGCCCATTTGGAAAGAGATCATGCCTTCACTCTCGACTCCTTCATATGTGCACTTGAAAGTCGCCATGAATTCGGACGTCAAGGTGGGATAGTGAGTGTTGTTGCACCTTAGCAAGACATTGAGCCTAATGTTGGAGTAGCACCGAATAAGAGCCTCATCCATGCACATCTTTTGAATTGACTCCCAATCTAACCACCGAGTGTGGTGAGATAGACCCATAAGACGCTCATACTCTCTAGCCTCGTCCTTATCCTCAAAGCGCACATCGTCCATCCTTTGGACCCTTTTGGACGACTTCTTGGACTTTCTAGTTGCTTTCTCCATCCTTGAAGAAGATGCTCGGGTAGTCATGGTACCTACACACAATCAAAACCAAAGAACTCCAAGATAAAATTCATACAATCACAACAAGAGCACATACTTCCTCAACAAACAACTCATCATGCAAGGAGATGACCCCATACTTATTCTTAACACACTCAATCCACAAAATTCAATCATGCATGAACAAAGGGTCACATATCAATGGTCAAGCCACAAGACATATCATGATAAACATGCTATAACCAACATTCAAGCTCATGAATCCCTAAGTTCACACAAGAGAAACTCGAAAAGCATAGGACCGACATGTTGTGGACATCGGGTCCGAGGTTCTCAACCTCGGTCCGAGTGTTGGACCGACATTCAACATCGGTCCCGAGGAACTGGGTACCTCGGGCCGACTCTAATCCGACTTTTCTACTTCGAAACACCCATGAAACACTCTAACATGCTCCTAAAATCCAAAATCAACCATTTCTCATCATCAATCGAAGTTCTAAGTGGGATTTAGCAACAATTAAGCACAAATTTCACAATGCATGCAAATCACCATGGATGCTCAAGGTCTAAGCTCACTCAATCATGGCATATCTCAAATCTAGCAATGAAAGCATGAAATTCACAAGGAATCAAGTATAGATTGAGATTCACATACCAAATATGAAGAATTAAAGACTTCTAGCAAACAACTTCTTAGAATCCAAATTTCAGAGATGAAGATCTATGGGATTTTGGTTAGGATTTTGGCTTGAGGTTCAATGTTTGGGGATGCTAGGGGTTGGATCGAGTTTTAGTGGTGAGATTGCTTGGGGTTCGAGTATGGTGAGAGATGGGGATCGATTTGGGTTTTGAGAGTGAATTGGTATTTTGGGAAGGTAGTTATGGAGGTGATGGGTGTTAGGTATGGGAAAGGGGGCTTAAATGAGGTAGAAGACAAAGGTAGGTCAGAGGGGTAAAATAGGAATTTCCATCAAAAATCAAGACCAAGGTGATCGGCTAGCTTGGACCGACGTCACTGACCTCGGGCCCGAGGTACTGGGTACCTCGGTCCTACCCGGTTTGGTTTCCTAAAAATTCCTCGGCTTGGCAATTCCTACCCACAAGTCATTGCATCATTTCCACAAATACCACACATGCTCATCAAGCTCACATAACACATATATCCACAAAACACATGCTAAAGAAGAGATTAGGAAGAATCTATGCTAAGGCAAAGAAAAACAAACTAGAAACTACGAAAATGAATCTACTAAACCCGGGTTGCCTCCCGAGGAGCGCTTCTTTTAAGTCACTAGCTTGACTTCTAACCTCTACCCTTCAAGGAGGGTGAAATACGGTGAATTGATCCTCCTTGTCATATGCATCTCCATTCTCCTCATAACCAAAGTACCACCATTTGTGTTTGATGAAAGAGTGGTCTCCAAATTCTCCTTTGTTCTTTTCCTCCAAAGTGTAGGTGGGTATCTCTTGCATCTTCTCCACTTGCTCTTCATTACCTACATCACAAACATTAAAAACATCTAGAGAATTTCTAGGGGATTCAATGACATTGTAACTTAAATCTTCCTTTAAATCACTTAAGCAAACGAAACTATCTTCTAGATCCTCTTTCAAGTCACTTAAGCAAATGTAAGAATCTCCCACATCAAAAGGATACGAAGAAGGATACTCTTCACGGTTTCTCGGGCTATCTCCATCCCTTGATTCTTCATGGACTTGAACATTGACCATGTCATGGTCTCTCAATGGTACTTCTTCTCTTGTGGGTTCCAACTCCTCTCTCTTGCTCTTGGCATTTTCCTCCAACTTTAAGATTGCCAATGCATCCGGTTCATTAAGGGCCTTGTTGAAATGGAACTCCACTTTTTCTTCACCAATCTCGAAAGTGACTTTCCCATTTCGCACATCGAATTTGGCACCCGCCGTAGCAAGAAACGGCCTTCCAAGAATAAGGGATACCATTGGATCCTCTTTCATGTCTAGGATGACAAAATTGTCGGGTACAAAATATCTCCCAACTCGAACCGGGACGTCATCTAGAATTCCGGCGGCCTTTGTGGATGAACCGTCGGCCATGGTTAGACTCATATCGACCGGCTCCATGTCTCCTAAGTTAGCTCGCCTCCATATACTCTTAGGCATCACCGATATGCTTGCCCCAAGGTCACAAAGGGCTTTGAAGTTTTGAGATCCAATCCCTACCGTGATGGCAAATCTTCCGGGATCACCTAGCTTTTGAGGTAACTCTAGGATCTTGACTTCATCTTGCATCTCCTCAATTGACCTCTTCTTGCTCAAGATTTCCTTTAAGAACTTTGCATAGGACGGCATCTCACTTAAAGCATCGGTGAATGGAATAGTGATGTTCAAGCCTTGCAAAAGCTTTAAGAACCTCTTGAACTTGCCCTCAACAATCTCCTTGGTCATAGGATATGGAAGAATGGTAGCACCTTGCTTCTTGCTTGGATCCACCTCTTTGGATCGATCTTTCTCTTTCTCAACGATCTCCGCCTGGACCGATGTTGGATCGACATCGGGACCGACGTCAAGCATCTCGGACCGGGGGCAGGGTGCATCTGGGTAACTCGGGCCGACTTCAGGGCATGTCGGGCCCGACTTGGGTTCTACCTCGGTCCAACTCAGGGGACCTCCTCCGTCTTCTGGATCGACGTCTGGGTGCATCGGGCCCGAGGTGCTGGGTACCTCGGTCCGATTCTCTTCTCTTGCTCTTGGAACTTGTGGCTCGGGCAAACTCCGTCCACTCCTCAATCCTATGGCTCGAACTTCATTTTGTTGTTGTTGGGTACGGGGATTCTCCTCGGGTCGGCCCGAGAGTCTCCCTTCTTCTCTAGGAAGTTGATTCGCCTTGTGAACAAATTGGTTGTCCACATGTCTTCTCCACACACCAAATTCCTTGAATTGGGTCTCTATGTTGGTTACTTGATTCTTCAAATCTTGAGCCCATTGTGGTGTTTGCTCATAAAATCCGGGAGGTCGGTAGGGTGGTGGTTGGGCCCTTGGCTCGTTTTGGTTGAAGTTGATGTTGTAGCCACTAGCTTGGCCTTGGTTCCACCTTCCTCCATTGTTGAAGTTGGTTCTCCCTCCATAATTCCATTGAACATAGTTGGCCTCCTCAATTTGCTCGGCCAATCGGACTTGGCGCTCATTTGGGCACTCTTGGGCTCCATGCTTCAAAGAACCACACTCTTCACATGCTCTTGTGTTTTGTTGGAGATGACCCATCTTCCTCCTCATCTTGTTCAACTCATCCTCCAAGAATTGGATCTTCACATCTTTGTCCACTTCTTCACTTTTGGGATCGTAAAGTCTCTTCGGACCTTCTCCATGGATTCTCACTTCCTTGCTCACTTGATTGACTCCATACATGGCTTCATAATCCGAGAGCTTGTCTAGCAACTCCCACGCTTGCTCCGGAGGCAAGTCAATGAACCCACAATCGGTATGGAGGTTCAACTTATCCTTGGTGGCGGGGTTGATTCCTTGGAAGAAAATGTCTTGAAGGACATAAGGTTGTTGCCCATATGTTGGACACGCCCTTAACATCTATTTGAACCTATCCCATGCCTCGAAAAGTGGCTCATGAGCTCCTTGTTGAAAGCTAGCAATCTTCCTTCTAAGCTCCGTCGTCTTGGTGGGCGGAAAGAACTTCATCAAGAATGAGTCGTTGAGAGCCCTCCATGATGTGATAGAACGAGTTGCTTGGCTCTCCAACCAATGCAAAGCTTTGCCTCCCAAAGACCACTTGAAGGCTTTGAGTAGCACGTACTCAAGTGTCTCATCGTCCGTCGAGATGGTCTCACATAGATCTTTGAATTGCTTCACATGCTCGATCGGGCACTCATTCGGTCTCCCTTGGAATTGCTCCCTCTTGATAAGTGAGATAAATTGAGTTTTTATCTCAAAATTCTTTGACACCTCCGGCAAGACGATGGCCGGCTCCGGCACTTTCAACTCTGGATGCATGTATTGTCTAGCATTCCGGGTTGAGTGTTGATTTGAGCCTCCAACCTTATCTTTTGCTCCCTCTCTCTACGGGCCTCGGCATCTCGGTTCGCCATTTCAATTTGCAATTGAGCCATGTCGGCTCTCATCCTTTCGAACTCCTCATCTCGGGCTTGGTCCGCCATTCTCTTCTTCTTTCGAGCTTGTTTGATGATACTCTCCGGATCACACACAAAGTCGAGCTCAAGTGTTCCTCGGACGGAACTAGCTCGCATGCACCTACAACCAAAAACACAAACAAAAACCGAATCAAAACAAACAAGGGGTTTGGGCTAGTCCCTCACCCAAATCCCCGGCAACGGCGCCAAAAAATTCTGATCGGTCCGGGATCGGAGGGTCTCACAATTTTAAATTTATAAAACCGAACCTCACTTGTAGTAAAGAGGTAGGGTGTCGAACACACGGGAGTTCGTGCGTCGAGCGTACCCAAAAAGACTAAAGAAATAAAAGAAAGGCAAAACAAAGGAAAACGAGAGAAAATCACCTCGGACCGACACAGGTCACTTCGGTCCGAGGATGGATCGAGGTTGATTTGGCCGGGACCGACGTGGTTCAAAGTCGGGCCCGATGTGTTGGGTAACTCGATTAGGCAAAAATGGTAGATCGGTCTTGGGTTTTTGGGTTCCCTCCCTAACTAGACTTGGGTAATTCCACCCCAATTCAACCAATAAGTGTTGATCCTTATGAGATCGAGGTTGCTAGCCTTCGATCCCTCCACTCTACACTTCGACCCAAGGGAGTTTTCACTCTCCTTCGATGTTAGGTCTAGTGATTGGGTCCGAGATTGCTCTCGCTTACTCTTACCAATCACAAGCCCTAAGCCCCTTGTTTTCACACGAGAATTGAAGCTTAGTGTAGAGAGGATTCATAGATCAAGCACTCAAAGGCTATGGAATTGGGGGTTCACACCCAATCCTAGCTAGGGGATTCCCCCATAGCCCAAGACTATGGAATCTACTCCATCAAGTAAGAGAACAAAGCAATCAAATGGAAAAGCAAGCAAATCTCAATCTCAAATTGCATTCAAATCCAAAGTGTCAACAAGATCCAAGTCTTAATTCTACCAAATCCAAAGGAAAACAAGTACAAACTCACTAAACTTCCTCCTAGCTCCACCGATTTTCCTCTCTTCTCCTCCTCCCTTCTTCTCCTTGCTCTCCAAGTCTTCCTTGAGTCTCTAGAGAGTGATTTGGGTTGTGGTCTATCCAAAACATCCCTTAATGCTCTCTAATCACCTCTATTTATAGCCTCTCATGGATTGGGGACCAAGGAATTCCCAATTTAGAAAGGGGCAAATGTGGAAAGTTACTAAAAATAAGCCTTGGGGAACAATCCACTCCATTACCGACTCGGATCGACACGGATGCACCTCGGGCCCGACGTTGGGAACGTCGGTCCTAGTCTCTGGCTGCTCGATCTCGGGCCCGACGTAGTGATACTCGGTCCTGGGCCTCGATCCTTGTATTTTTCTTGGGTTTCCTTCGGTTCCTCTTCATTCTTGGCTTAGCTCTTCCGCTCCTTGACTTGGCTCCTTCATAAGCTCCTCCAAAATGTCCTCATTCTTGCCATTTTACCTACAAATCAAAGCAAACTCGCATAGTTTCCGACTTTTAAAGAAAACCGGGAACTAAGCTAAGAAGGAACGAAACTAACAAAGAAAGGAATGAAAAACACATATTTACAAGGGAAAATCACCTATAAAACACTACCAAAATGAGAGACATTACGTTCATAAAAATTATAGCTGATATTGTTTGGAATTGGATAGGCATTTCATTAAGATGTAAAACTGAAGAATTGGTGGAGGTGGTTTATAGCTTCTCCTTCTAGAAAGAATAATATTTTTCAAACTAAGGTTGTTGCTTTCCTAGGCAACATTTACCATACGTGGACGTTGAGGAATGATGTTATTTTCAATAATGTTCCTCCCAATGCCAATGTTTGTGCTTTGCTGATCATTTCTGAGTGCAAGATGAGGTTTACAGTCAAGTTAAAGCTTATTGGAAGACGAGGTCAGACCATGAGGAATAGGCTTAAGCTTTAATTCTTTCTCTTTATGGCTCTTCTCCTTTCTCTATTGTGGGTGATTGGATTAAGTTGGTTCGGGTTTGTCCCTTGTTTAGAGAAGAATACCCTTACGTTCTGATTGTCGAGTGTTTATCTTGATTTTTAAGAGGCTCCGCAAGAGGAAGTTTGGCCTTCGTTCATTCATCGAGGCTCTCATATTTTCTATGTGCAAAGTGCACTAGAATGAAAGTGTGTTAGAGCCCTTGTAGGGCTTTGGTCACTTCTCTACTTTGCAACCTTTGCTTGTTTTTTTGGATTTTAGAAATTCTTGGATTTTTACTGTTATAGAAAATCATGAGGAGGCATAAAAGGGGTTTTTTCCACGTTAATGAATTAGTTTGAATATCAACCATCATTAGTTTCATTTAACTACTAATTAATTTTTTATCTTTATATATCTTAGCACCTTTCCCTAATCTTAATTTAGAATTGTAATCTATTTGCTTTGACAACTATAACCAAATCCGAGATATGTTAATATCTATATGGATCTCCATCTTTAAGTGCTAAAAAAATAATTAAATTACATGTAGTATAGCCTTGTATAGATTTGCGCTTCTTCCACATGTTGATTTATGGCTTAAAACATACATAGCCCCCCGAACTTTCACAAATTTGTCACTTAGACACCTCACCTTTGATTTGGCTCATTGAACACCTAAACTTTTGATTTTGTACCTATTGAACACCTGGCGAGAGATTTTATTGACATTTGTATTACACGCGCGCCAACTGTAAATACACATCATTACGCATTATTTTAGTAACTCCACGTAAGCACTCTTCATGAAGCCACATTTTAACTTTAAAAAAAAAATTAAACATGAATTTCACAAAAACAACGTTCTTGCAGCCCGTCCTCTTCACAATACCGTTCTTCCATCCCTCCCTCTTCAAGCACATCTCCGGCCTCTCTAAACGGCGCTCATCCTCGACGACGAAGAAGAAGACACCTTCAATATTCAATGATGAATAGATGACTCGAAGAAGTAAAGGTTAATTGGTTTGGGCGAATTTCTATATTTTTCGTTTGGGAATCTTCAAAGTTAGGGTTTGAAATCGATTTTCTTCGGATTTTGTCTCTCTTCAGTGGTTTCAATTCGATTTTGTAATTGGGCTAGTCTGAATTGTTGGAAATTAGGGTGTTGGGCTCAAAATTTGGGGGTTTTGATTTAGGGCTCAAATTTAGGGGTTTTTTTGAATGAGGGCTCGAATTTGGGGGCTTGAATTCGATTGGAGGGCTGGAATTCGAATGAGTGGGATCATGTAGGTCTTGATTCAGGAATACACACAACATTGATGCTCATCTGTTATTCGAATTAAGTTGTACTTGTTTTTGGACTCTTAAATTTGTTTAAATTTGTGTGTGCTTTTGCTTGAATACATACAACACTAAGAATCTTAATTTGCACAGCACTGATTGTTTTCCCTGATTTGCAAAGCACTGATTGTTTTTGGTTTTTAGTTTTTGGGTGTATGAAATGAACTTGCACCTTTAGTTTAAATATGTTTTTGTTTTTTGAAGAAAGAAGGAAAGAGGGTGAACAATGGTGGATGAAATTGTTGAAAGGAAATCGTAAGAACAAAGAATCCAAGAAGAAAGCATTGAAGGGACGAAGAATGAGAGAAAGAAGAAGTGTGTTTTAATATTTTTTTCTTTTTTAATTTCAGAAATTACATGTCAACCTAACTTAATTAAAATTTAAGCCTTAATCGCCCAAAATCCTGCGTATGTTACACGCTTATGCCATGTCGAGGGGTTCAATAGGTACAAAATCTAAAGTTCGGGTGTTCAATAGGGTCAACTCAAAGGTGAGGTGTCTAAGTGGCAAATTTGTAAAAGTTCAGGGGGTTGAATATGATTTAACCCGTTGATTTATTCAATAATGTATCTTTTTATTTTATGTATATGTATAAATGAATTCAATCACTTTTATCAACATTTTTTAATCGTATTACTTTATCACATATTATTCACTAAAATTATTCTTAATATTAATTTATTAGAGTTCTCATTTATATTTAATAGTCATTTTTGTATTTTATCTATGAACAAATAAACACATATTAGTTAAAGTATTCCATTCTTTTATTACGTAATGTTGTGTTAGATAATCTTTTTAAGAAGTGGGGTAATTCATTATCTACTCATTCTCTCAATTCTTTAGGTATATTATTGGCACGTTTAATGTTGATTTTTTTATAACATGCCATTGAAATTTTAAATGTCTCTTTTTCAGTTTCTATATATATTGATTCCACTAACATTTTTGGAAGTGAACTTCATAAGTGTTAACTATTTATTTTAATCTCATGTTGTTTTACTTTAATTGTACTATTGATGTTACATTTTTTTATTTTAATAATTGAACTCAAATTATTATTATAAATTGCATTTGATCTATAAAAAAAATACTATAATCTCATCCAGGGCACGAGGATTACTTTAGTGATATGATATAAGTATTCAACTTGTTACATGCCACTAGACCAGGCTCCGGCGCTTAAGGTTTGGATTTAAGGTAAACCGAAACCAAAACCTTGGAGTATCCGGTTAGCCGGTTCCGTTTTTGACCAGTTTCCTCCCAGTTTCAGCCGGTTTCAATGCCAGTTTCGGTTCCATTTTTTTATTTTTTTTGTTTTCATGAGAGCCCGCGAACGCGGTTTCAGTGTCGCACTCAAGGGACCCCCAACGTGCTAGTAAACCACGGTTTGGCTGGTTCAACCGCCCAACAGTCGTTGGAAAATATAATTTATTTTTAAATAAATTCGTATACCACCAAATTTTATCCGGTTACGGTTCCGATTTGAATTGTTGGTTCACCGGTTTGGGTTAGTACCGAACCTTAATCTAAACGTAGCTGGGCCGATTTGACGGTTTAGGTTCCGATCCGGTTTGCCGGTTCAAACCGAACCGGACCCAGCTCTACATACCACACCACGGTAGAAAACACTTGGGTCTACCATATTCTTTATTAGGTAGACAACAGGACATGTCGTTTTCCGATGAAGAATAGCTAATTGAAGAGATACCCCGTGATCTTTGATTGATTTTGATTTTTACTTTTCCTTTAGGGAGCACATTTAGTAATAATACTACAGTAGTAATAACCATTGTTCATTGGTAGTCAATCTTTCGGTTAAGTAGGTAATTTCTTTTTAATCATCCACTTAACTTTTTATGGTGAAGGTACATTAAAGATGAACCCGGTTCAAGTTTCTTTTTGATAATCCACTTAACTGTTTTTAGGGAAGGTACATCAGAGATGAACTCGGTTCGGCTCAAACCGGAGAACTAAACCAGTAGAAATTGCACGTTTTAGGAACCGAACCAGATCGGTACTGAGCTCGTAGAACCGGATCCTAGCCGGTTTTGGTTAGGGATGGCACTGAGACATATATTACCAATTACAGGGATGGGTATGTGGGATTTTATTGGGGATGGGTATCTAGATGGGGGAGAAAGTGAATATTTTTACAAAAATGGGGAGTATTATGGGGTTAGATACCCCGACGCTCCGATCCCATTAGAGCATCCCCAACAGATGTGCTAAAAGGTTTTCTAAAATGGAGAAGCAAAAACTATTTTCTCCAAAAATTTTCTACTTCAACTCCAACAGTTTCTCCATTTTGCAGAATATAACATTTCTTATTTAAGTTCAACCACTTACCTATTTTGAAGAATTCAATGTTTATTAATTATTATTTTTATTTAACTGAAAGAAATGAAAATATAATGTACAATATTACTTTAAAATTACTTAATTTTTTATTTAAATAATAAAGAAGTAATTATACTAAAGAATCATAATGTAAATAAGAAAATACAAAATTATGCATTCACATTTAGGTGTTGGAAATACTATTGTTTAATTGTTTTAGGGTCGGTACCGATCGACTAATATATTTATGACTTATATACACATAAACTCAATAAATTACGACTTATGTGAGCAAAAAGTTAATGCATTCACGATAAGCTATGTTAATTAAAACTATATATTTTGTAATACATATGATGAATTTGCATTATATATTTAAGACTAAAGAAAAAACCTAAAGTTTACACTCAATTTATATAAACCTTCTACTATTAGCATAAATGCATTTTGAAGAAATAAATACTTACCATAAATGTATTTTGGAGAATCACCTACAATTCTCTACATTTAGAGAATGAAGTGCATTCCCCCCCCCCCCCCTTCTCCATTATGGAGAATGGGATGGAGAAGCTGTTGGGGTAAAAAAATGAGCTATAATTCCCCAAATCCCTTATTTTCTCTATAATAGAGAAGCTGTTGGGGATGCTCTTAGGGATTCATTACGCAGGAACCCGTGAGAACATAATTGTTGTTTCTCCTATAAATACCATTTTCCCATCAATTAAACTCACACAATTGGCAAACTCAAGCTCTTATTTTGACAAGTTTCTATTTTCAAATCTAAGGTATTAAGTTTTATCATTTCTCATTAGGTTTTATTAAACTAAGCTTTTACGGGTCGATGGATCGGGATTCGTGCAAATGTAAACCTACTACACAAAGTCAATGGGGTTCTATTTTAAACCTAATTGACAATAATCAAAGGATATATAAACTAAAGTTATATCCTTTAAACCTTAGATATAGGAAGTACTTTTGATCTCAGTTTTCCTTATTCTTTACCTCAAAAACTAAATTTTCAAAAAAAAAAGACTACATTAATGATAATTTTAGTAGTAAATCAACATGGTTCTAGTCCTTCTTCTTGGGTTCCGACATTCACCATTCCCTGGCTGATTCCTCTTTCCAGCCAAGGGAATGATCACTGACTTGAATACTTGATCCATAACCCACCAAACCAGTATTCAACCGGAATATGGGACGATGGAACTCGATTTTCATGTCCAGATGCAGATGATAAATCTAGAAACTCTATTTTAAAAATGGATTCGTATCTTGAGCTGGACAATGGTTAAATCTATTTTATAAGTTTAATTCTCACAGATAAGTTTAGGGGCGCAGAATTCATATCTATCAATTATTATAACATCACGGACAGTAATAAACAAGGACTGGTCAATCACATGAATGGATGAGCAAATGAACATATAGATAGCACGAATTTCGCCGAGGAAATCTCCGATTAGATGTTTTTTGTAATAAATTATTATTAGTTACGAAATTCCTAATTGGCACAAATCGCACTTGAAGTCATAATCATACAGCATCATTACTAATCTATGTATATATATAAAAGCCGTAAGGATTGGAGCCACCACGTTGCGCCACGTCAGCATTTTCCACATGTCGCACCCACATTACGCCACCAAGGATTTTGCCACGTGTCGCCACAATATTGAGCCACATCATCTATTTTCTATTTACTAATTAAGCCATGTCATCTACATATTTCCATCTCATTTACAACTCATATCTAATAATTAAAAAAAATCCATGTCATATCCCTAAATTCAAAAGAATAAATGGAAAATGCAAATTTATCCTTTGAAAAGATTCTTTGATTCACGTACACTATTATTGTTATGCACAACTATAATTAAGGAACATAATCAACCAAAAAAAATCAATTGCAATTTTGAATGAAGATTCTTGACCAAAATTTAGGATGGAAAACAATCTTTAATTATTTTGTAGTATCTTCCATACAAATCTTAGATTTTGAAATTCTTTTCCCTAAATATTTCAATCAATAACGTAATATTTTGAATTGGTTTTTAATAAATAACATGGCTCTATGACCAAAAAACTCCAAGATTTGTAGGTTTTGGAAACTTGTAGGTTTATATTGAACAAATAACTATAAACGAATTGATTATTAATAATCAAATTCTCAATTTTTCGATTTTGTAAAATTTTGGATAACTACTAGCCATTAAACCATCTCAATCATTTCAAATTTGTTTCATTTTTTTTACTAAATCAATACTTTTATCAAGAAATATTATTGTTTACCATATACAATTAATCTTCGGTGAATATCCCGGATTTTGCATAACAAAATAATCTTTTAACCACCCAAGTAAATCTTTGATTTTTCATAACAAGAATTCGTGACAATTTTATCTTTTAAATTACTTTAGATTTAAAACAATACCAGAATCATTATTTAGCTTAATCCTTCCTGATTCTACCCATAATCAAATAGAGCAGCTTATAATTTTACTCTGATCATCACCAAATAGTTTTAATAAGAATATCATAAGAAGACTAACAAAGATATAGTATCCTACAATTTTTGTATCTAAACATGGTAAATATAAAGTTTAGAAAATAACACAATAATATCTTTCTTGATTGAATCTCAATGTGTGTTTACGTAGAAACAAATGAACACAAAGAAATTATAAACACAAAAAAAAAATCAGCCATGGTACATGGTGTGGACATGTAAAACTTATGTGAATATAATTACCCGAAAAAGTTATTCATGATTTCAATTTTTAAAATTTCACAAATGCACCATGTTTCGTTACAAAATTCTAGATTTTGGTTAAAATGTTATTTTTCCCAATTATATATTATAGTCTCAAGCTAATGTTTTCTCTTTCAACCAAAAAAAAGTATTTTTTTTTCTAACCCATTAATCCATAACAAACCCTAATATTAAGTCCAATTTTTATGATTGTCAGTTAATTAACTATTGATGATTTGATTCCACCAAAAAAGAATATATAGCAACAAAAATTGATGGATTAATTCCAGTAACCAATTTTTTTAGAACGCTTTTTTTCAAGATTTAATGAAATTTCGTAACCCGAACCCTATATATCCATAGATTATATTAACAAAACCGACTTAGAGATTATTAAGTACTCCGTAAATTGTGATAGGAAAAGAGAACTGATTGATTTTTTTTATGTGAACTGTGTTAGATAATTTGATTTTTTTTCTCAATTCTATTATTTTATATACAATCGAATAAAACCATGAACATTGTTAGTATTGCTAATTTAATTTCTAGAATCATTGTTTTCCTGAAATACTATTTTATTGACCAATATTTTACTTATTAAGGCTTTTCTAATTCTAAAGTTAACCTCTACAAAAGAAAATCTATACTATAAGTTAAAGTCGAGCAATTTCGAGACACCACGTTAATTCTGGTCCCGTTTGATTTTTTTTTCAACTCAAATAGATAATAACAACTCTATATATTTTTTTAATAATTATCTAAAATTTAAATTTATCTTTTTTTTTACTCATCCAATATCTATCGTTGAGACCATACTATTTATCTTTAAAATTTCCTTAATTATCTACTTTTTAATTTTATCTTTTTTCTTATATCAATCTTAAAAGTTATACTATTTGTGGAGGATCCAAAGTATTTGTGGGATGCTTTGAAAGAGCGATAGGCCACCAAAAGGAGGTCTTGCTTCCACAAGCACTATACGAATGGAACGCTCTAAGGTTCCAGGACTATAAGTCCATCACTGAGTATAATAGTGTGATCCACAGGATCACATCTCAGTTGAAGCTATGTGGTCGAGAGATCACACAAGGCGAAATGTTGGAGAAAACCTACTCCACCATGCATCTCTCCAATATTTTATTGCAACAACAATACCGAGAGAGAAAGTTTACAAAATACTCTGAGTTGTTGAAAGTGTTGTTGGTTGCTAAACAAAATAATGAGCTCCTAATGAGAAACCACAACTTTAGGCCTACGGGCTCAACGCCCGCCCCAGAAGCAAATTCTATGAAAAAGGCGTTCCATGATGGGAACGCTAATGAAAGGGGGCAATGATCATGCCGTAATAATAGGCGTGGTCGAGGTCGTGGTAACTATTGGAGCCGAGGTAGCCGTGGTGGTAGTGGTGGCAATAAACGTGGTCGAAACTACAACAAAGGCCATGATAACCACCATGATAACCATGGCTACAAGGGGGATGTGAAGCAAAAGGTCCAGACGGGTCCATCAGGATCCTCTCCAAAAGCTAGCTCCACATGTTATAGATGTGGCATGACTGGTCACTGGTCAAAGGTATGCCGTACAGCTCCACATCTAGTGAATCTATACAAAGCCAAGAAAGATAAAGAAAAGGCTACCGAGACCAGTTACATTGAAAATAATGGTGGGAATAGGTAACCAGTGACTAGCTTGGATGTTAACGACTTCCTTAACCATGACAATGGCAATGACTTTGGCTTTGATGCTTAGATGACTAGCATCTAAATAAGTCTACTATCTTCCATGTTATTGTATAATAATTGTAGTATCTTCTATGCTTGTTCTTCACTTTAAATCTCGCATGACTTTGTATAATAAAGCTTTGTATAATGGATTATGTATAATAGGCTTTGAATAATATAATTATCCTTGTGAAATATATGAAGCTTTTATTATTAATGCCTTAATCATGCTCCTTTGTATGCATAGAAAATGAGCTCACCTAAGGTGAAGCACAATGGGAAAGAGCAATGTCTTCTAGACAGTGTGACGACACACACCATATTAAGAAGTAGAGAATACTTCACAAAGTTAAAGGCCTTTGAAGGCAATGTTACTACAATATCCGGTGTGTCGAAACTCATTGAAGGCTCTGGAAGAGCCCTCATTCTACTCCCCAATGGAACGAAGTTAGTTATAAATGATGCACTATACTCGAGCAAATCTCGAAGGAATTTGCTGAGCTTTAAAGATGTGCGTCAAAATGGATTTCATATGGAAACCATGAATGAAAATGAGAGAGAATATTTGTGCATCATAAAACATGAATTTGGCCATAAACAAATCCTTGAAAGGATGCCAATGCAAACCTCCAGATTATACCATACATATATTAATCCGTTTGAGGTCAATGTAACAGCTAGTAAAAGGTCGAATGACCAAGCTGTATTCACATTGTAGCGTGACCGTTTGGATCATCTAGGATTTGTGATGATGCACAAAATCATAAATAGCTCACTTGGGCACTCACTAAAGAACATTAAGGTTCTTTCAACCAGTGATTTTAATTGCACTGCTTGCTCACTTGGAAGGCTAATTATCCGGCCTTCTAAAAACAAAATTGCAAGTGAGACTCCTGCATTCTTAGAAAGAATCCAAGGAGATATATGTGGGACAATTACCCCACCATGTGGACCATTTCAATATTTCATGGTGCTAATTGATGCATTAACACATTGGTCACATGTAAGCCTATTGTCAACCAGAAATGTTGCATTCACTCTAAATGGTTGTGTTCAAATATGGTATTTCTCCTTGCAAGCACTTTGGCTACAAGGAGTTTCCACTCTAAATCGTTGTGTTCAAATATGGTATTTCGTAATCTTTCCTGTGTATTTAAATTCCGCTGCGTAAACATAAGTTGTTGACTCTGGTCACCGACATCGTAGTTGTCGACGACTTCTAAGTACTAACACAGATCTTACAATAAATATAAGATGCAGGACTTGATACATTCACTTTATTTAATTTTGGGTAGTTTTTTAATAAGATTTAAAAAAAAACATGGAACCCGGCCTCTATTGGTCGAAGTTTCGATTCCTTGTTTTGCACTTTTGGAACAGAAATAGCCAATTTTTAAATTGGACTCATCTCTAGGCACATGCGGTTTTTATCTATATATACTATACATTTGCTAAACAATACTTGTCATTACATATTTACATGAACCAAAAAATCAATAAGAATCCACTTAAGTTTAAGTAAATGTTCTTCTATAGTTAGATTGTTCAATTTTACTTTTGGAATACTGGAAAAAGTTACCTTTTTAAGAATAACCTTGTAACAATCTTAATAAAATATATAAAATGACAAATATTTTTTAATAAAAAAATCAAACCAACATAACAAGTACTCCCTCCGCCCCATTAAGTTTGTCCATAAAAGACGATTGACACGGTAATTAATAAAAAGTTAAAAAGTTGTAATTTTTGTAGGGTTAAAAAATTAAAAAAGTGATAAAGTTGATGAGAAAGGTAGATAATTGGGGGTAATATATAAAGTTGGGTGAGGTTAATTTTGTAATTTTATAGAAAAAAAATGAAAAAGTTGATAGAAAAATTGGGTAATATAAGTAATATATGGGATAGAGGAAGTACTATTAGACCTGTACAACTTCAGGCTAGCCCGGCCCGCAAAAAAATGGGTTTGGACATAGCTGTTGGCCCATATGGCCCGGCCCGTTAAAAATAGGGCCGAGCTTGGACAATGTAAAAAGCCCGTGAGCTTGGCCCGGCCCGGCCCGAGTATTTGTATTATTTTAATTATAAAACAAATATTAACAATAATACTAATGTATTATGACATACTTTCTACTTATATATTATATACCAAACCGTAATTGTATTTGTATTCCACATTTACTAGTATCGTCGATGTACTCATCTTATTTTTCCCTATCTAATTCTCCTTTGAATGATTTGTGTTTAGTTGTCAAATGTCAACTTGACTCTCGGACGTTGTAAACTTGTTTAGATCATCTTTATATTCATTTGTTGCTTTAATGATCTCGTTTATATGTTAGGAATAAGTTAGTTACAAAATTGATTAGTACATGTTTAAATTTTTTTGAGTATTTTAAATTAAATTTATTAATCGGATATATGGGCCCGAGTGGTCCGCAGACAGTCCGACCCATATTTATTGGCGGATACGGACAAGCCCAGCCCATGATGTGGACATAATTTTTTTTTGGACCGGCCCGAACCCGAAGTTGTACAGGTCTAAGTAGTATCTAACAAAAGAATACGAGGAAAGCTATAAAAATATACTCCCTCCGTTTCAAAATATATGTCGTTTTAGCACTTAAAATTTGTTTCATAATATGTGTCGTTTTAGGTTTTCAAAGTGGTTTATTAGGGGTAATAATGATAATTTTTATTGGAATGTGTATTTGTTGACTAAAGTTGTTCATTCATTGACCAAAAAAATGTAATGAGTGGTAAGATTAAGAAAAGTTGTAAGTTTTAAAGTGAATAATTATTTTTCTTAAAAACTGTGTTGAAAGCTAAAACGACACTTATTGTGAAACGGAGGGAGTATATTTTAAAACTTGAAAAGTGGATGGAGCATGAGCATGAATCTCACTTTAGGCTTAGGAGTTCCGTCGGTGTCTGTACATTGTCGCTAAAAATTCAGTCACGTTGTTTTTCGGTTTCACTCAAATTGTTTAATTTGGACCAACTGAACAAAAATAGAATGGAAAAATTAATACTACATCGTTTGGAAAATCTGCATGGCTAGGTATTCTTGCCACTTGAGTTTGACTAATTATATCAAAAAAAATTGAAGGTGGTCAAAAATCAAGATGGTCATAGACCCCTATACCCTGAAGGAGATCGACTAGATTCACATCTCAATTTACCCACCCACCGACTGAATGTGAAAATTTGTGAAAAGGAAATCTTATTACTGTATCAAAAAGTCTTCAACACGACTTATTTGTAAACCATATGCAAAAATAATAACCATGAATATGTTTGTCTTGGAAAAATAAACCACTATCTCAAATTGCATCGTCTATACCTAAGATATGCCAACACACAATCCTATAGGGTTCCACTCAAAAACTAATTGGAAATAGGGATAGTAGTCTATGTATTTATATGATTAGCATTCTATCTTTCAAATTCCAATGTGAGAAGAGTTTATCTCTTCTACAAGCATCACTCTTATGCATGTTTATATTGATCTCTTTTTACTGTTAAAATTCGACCCAAACTCAAAATCCTATTTTACTTAGAACTAGTTATACCTGTCGTGCCGTGCACGACTCGTGTTTCATAATTTTTGAATATTATATAAATAGAATATTAGTGTGAAAAGTGAAAACGTATAATAAAAATTTTGTCATAATTTAATCTCATTGAATATTAGAAGTCTTTAATCGTTCTATAATCGATTAAGAATATATTGCTATGCAAATCACGTACTTATATTTTATAGTCAATAACTTACATTATTTTGCAAATTATATTTAATAAGTAGATCATATAAAAAAACAATTTACTATAAAAATAAGTAGATCAAAAACAATGTGAAGATCATGTAAAAATATAAAAAACGTACATGAATGCAAAGGGAAAGAATTAGTACTTGAATGAAATTAACATTGTACGTGGCAAAGGAAAAATCAATACTTGTTATGAAAATATTGTGTTTTATGCTTTGTACTATCTCTTATTTGCCTATTCTTTATAGAAGAAAATTTTAAAGATAGATAATATTGTTTGAAAGATAAATATTAGATGAATAAGAAAAAAAATAAAGATGAGATAATTAAGAAAATTAAAAGATATAAAGTTGTTGATATCCATTTGAGTTGAATAAGAAAAAACATTAAAACCAATATATGAAGCATGTCAAAATCAATGTGGAGGCTCGAAATTCATCGACTTTAATATTTGGTATAGATTTGTTGACAAAGAAAGATGAGATGGTAGCTTCAATCATGCAATTGTGCATCAATAAAAAAAATGTTAACACGTTAATGTAATTTAATATGTAGGACAAATACAAAATTGTTTAAAAACAAACGTTTTTATCCAAGAGAACCATTTCAAGGTCTTCCTTTCCTTTAAAGTTTCTCTTCCTCCACATTGCTATGATGCGGACTATCATGGTATAATTCGTCTTATTTTTTGTAAGCTCGTCAATAAAGTTGGTAATTGATATCTTCTATCAATCAACAATACATAAATAAGTAGATCATATAAAAAATAGATTTTAATGCCACAATAGATTAATCACGTACTTATATTAAATTACTATCTAATTACCTTTTTTTATTATCAATTTATGTAAAACATATTTTTTGAATTTTGATAAGATATTCTATCCTTTTTGATATATTAATTATCTTTTTAATCTCTTTATGCAAGAAGTAGTTTAGAAATATAAGCCCTTTTTTATGATCAAATCATTATTCCTATCTTTATATAATACAAATTTATGTTTACTATCTTTTACTTAACTTATATATTATCACTTTCATAATAATTTAGCTTATATCTTTCATAATAAAATATTTGTTGATTAGTATATTTTTTGCATTTCAATATATAAAGTCATTAGAATCATGTTGGACTCATTTTATACTTCTAAATTTTGATACTATAATTAAATATTTTTAATTAAATAAAAATTCATAGTATTTATATCTCATACTAATAAGTTATAGTATGAAAATAAAAAATAAGATCAAACCAAAATTATCAATTAAAACATCTCATTTTATATTATATTGACTTATAATGTCTCAAAATCGTGATAATAGAGACCATGATATATATTAACCATTAGAGAAAAATTTTGAAGGAAGAAAAAGTAAGTAAATTTTATTTACTAAATTATTCGATAATTAAAATATACTTTATATTTTTATAATCTCGTACGTGTGGTACTACAAATATGAAAAATAATTTTTTTCATCTAGGAAAAAATAAATTTTTTGTATTATAAAATTCTCATTATGTATTTTCACTTATTAATATCTTAATTATAATAAAACTTATTTAAAAATACATAGCGTGAGTCATTGTCGTTCATGGCACGAGAGGTACACCTAGTTGGTATATCTCTAGAATTAATGTTGATATTTCACGGTGATTCAAAACGATTTTATTTTGCTGATGGACATGTGTTACATGGCTCATCAAATCGATCAAAATTTGTTCAATCATATAAAATCCATTTTTATTATTCTTTGAGAAGAAAAGGCCGTTCATCAAATAGCTAGGCTGGCCGGATTGGCTTTGAGACCCGCAATGGAATATTAGTAGGTATAGTATGGCTTTAAAGATAAAATCGAGAATTAGATAATTAAGGAAAATAAAAGATATAGAATTGCTATTATCTAAGGAAAACAAAAGATATCTACCAAAAAAAAGGAAAACAAAAGATATAAAGTTATTATTATCTATTCGAGTTGAGAAAAAAATTAAAATCAGGCGGGGCCAGAATCAACGTGGCAGCTCGAAAACGGTCGGTTTTTATAATATATATTGATTTTGGGTTAAAAACAAACTTGATGTGTATCCGATGAATTAATTCAAATTATTTATATATGAGATATGATTGATACTATTCCGATTGGATTCGAGATGAGTACGAATGAATCCAGAGTACATATGTATCAAAACATATGCTTACATCAACTTCAAAGGACAAATAAGAAAGTAAAAGGGTGCTTAATGTATGAGCTCACTGATCTAGCACTCATGGTAGTACTATGAGATCTCGGGTTTCAGATTTTAGGATGATGATTTGCCTTATCTCCTATAAAGTTGTTTAGTAACCAGTTCTCCCCCTTGTGGATGCAACCCAGATAGTATTTACGACGACTCTAATCCCTTACTTATAAAAAAAAGTAAAAGGGTAAAATTGCAAAGCATGCATGATTTTAGGGGACTACTTTTTGGCATGCTGATCTACTGTCGTCTTCAATTCCAACTCTCTTTCACACACACACATTTTCCTCATCATGCACCTTCCCTTTACCGTTATTTCGTTAAACGATCGATTATATAAGTATTTATTTACATTATAAATAGTTGTTCCATATATCTCTTCTTAATTCATCCCTCTCACTTAACTAATCGCCTAGCTATAGCACTTTAAATCCCCCGTCTATATATATCCCAGCTCTCACAACTCAACAAGCTACCATCTAACAACTCACATATATCCAATTCTCTGCCAAAAGAACTAAAATCAGATCAGAGACATATTAATAATTACTTAAAAATGTCGAGCAGAAGATCGCGCGCAAGACAGCAGTCCTCGGGCAATAACTCGGAATTCAGTGACGATCGGATCACCGCCCTCATCTCCAAGCTTCACCAGCTGCTTCCCGAGCTCCGTCGCAGGCGTAGCTCTGACAAGGTACGTACGTACGCACCCGCGTACCATATGCATGTTTGTTTTCCAGTTGTTATTACATACAGATAAATAAACAAGTCCATAATATGTGCACAAGTAATACTTATCATCATGTGAGGACAGAATTAATCAAGTAAGCAAACCTAGCTAGCTTGGAGATGATCGATCTCAACATACACTATATGGGGGTAAAAAGGTAATCGTGAATCTTACCGGTTAAAATTAACCGTTAACAAAAATCCAAAATTAGTGTTGGGTACGATCGCTAGTGACTAGTGAGCACACCCATGCCATGTGTTCCCCGACCAACAATCTTATCCTTTCTTTGCCTTTACTTTTGGTGGTTATATAATGCCAAAATCCTTTTATTACATATACGTCCTTTATATAATAACTATTAAATTTACATACATACAACTCCGAAGTCAATTTTGTGCATGTAATTGTCTATTTCGGCCCTTTTGGTATCCAACGGCGGAAACGTAAACGGAATGAAAACGAACCTAGTTTACATTAGAACCATAATATATGATGAGTCGCCTCAATTTCCATTCAAAAACTACCGCAGCCCCCTCACGGCATTCAATTTGTTTTCCTAATGTAAGGGTGGGATAAAAAAGCACCTCAATCATTCCATTCATCTCTTCTTTAAACACATAAATTTCAAAGTTTCAAATTTTAAAATATTTTTTTAATTAATGTATACTGACACGTAGTTAGACTAGCTAGGTTCGTTTCCATTAAGGATCTTTTGATAGGCGTCGATCGTTCGCAAGATACATCTTCATCACCATACATATTACATATATAGATATTTATCAGTTTAATTAAGGATCTTTTGATAGGCGTCGGCGAACCGGGTTTTGCAAGAGACATGCACTCACATAAGGAGCTTACAGAGGGAGGTTGATGGCCTCAGCGACCGCCTGTCGGAGCTCTTGGCTTCTACAGACGCTGACAGTGTTGAGGCCGCTGTTATCAGGAGTTTGCTGGATTGATTGATCATATATATGTAATGTGGATGGTATACATGATAATAAGTTAATGTATGGTCTCCATCTAATTAAGTACGTACGTACGTACGTACCGATATGATATTAGTATTATGTATATATCTTACAGGTTTAGTACTTAACCTGGCCGGCTAATTTGTATACATATATACGTGGGAGCATGCATAGAGCAGAGTACGTCATACGCTCGTACGTATATGAGATCGAGATCGAGCTAGGCGTGTATGTGTTCGTAGCTAGCTAGGCTGTGTACGTTATTTACAATCAATCCGAAGTTTCTACTATGAGACATGTCATGGACATTGTCACGGATGTAATGCATGCATGGTATAACACTTCTTGGTATCGATCATTAGGGTTAGTTATCCATCTAACGTACATTACCGCGCGGTCGATGAAGAGCTTGCAATATTAATCACGTTTCTATGTTCAATGGTATACTATTGTTTTGGATTAATGTCTTGGTACGTATTATTTGAATGCATACGAGCTAGATTCATATGTCAGAGCAATGGACACAAAAACATATATAATGATCAAATGTTAAAAGTCTGATGTCATCAGGAACAAATTACATGCACTATGTTTTTTTTTTCGGTAGGATAGTAAGCATTGGGCTTGTATTTGTAAATGGATCGTAATGCAAATGGACATCCAATTGGGCCGGTTCATGAAAACGCAGTCCAACCACCATCGTCTTACGCATCAAATCCCCGCTTATTAATTTTTAATACAAGCATAAAAAAAAACCAACATACTATTGGTAGTTCCAAGTTTTCCGACATGATTCTTCTACTGATCATAATCCTCGCAATTTTATGCTACTGTTACCGTTCGTATCATGTATGACTATGTCTTAAATATTAAATTTATTTTTAATACATTATATTATTGAATTTATACACATTAAATTTCACCTATGAATAAATTACACAATGATAGTACTATTATATTGAATCCGAATTAACTTGTTTTTTTCATATAAATTTTGATCGGAATATACTTTCTTATTTATAAGTTTCTCCTAATATCAATACTTGATTTTTCTTATCAACCAGGGGCGGAGTCAGGATAGAAGTATTGAGGGGGGCGATTATCTTAGTTAAACATAGTAAACTTATCACTTATAATATGATCATAAAAATTAGTTTATTATATTATAGAGAAAATTTAACACCCTTAACTCTATTAATCTCCAAATAGTTTTCCAAAACCTATTATATTGTAAATAAAAAAGATTTTTTTTTAGTTAGTTAGGACTTAAGACCATAATTATTATCATATCTTATATGAAAGCTTAAAATATACCACTATTTATTCATCATCTATATATAGTATCTTTAAGATAACATGGTTTAATGAAAAAACAAAAGATATCGACATATTTAAGAATCCAATTACATTAAGAAAATGAGGTTATAAAGATGCGTCATAAGCCTTAAACATACTAAATTCATTATAATTAAATGTTTATAACTAAAAATTAAATGTCAAATCAATTTTTTCGATCTAGTAAGCGATTATATACTCCTTCCGTCTTCTTTTATTTGGCATTTTAGCCTTTTTTTGTCCAGTAAGTTCCAAATTTACCCTTAATTAATTTGTTAATAGTATGTGAAGAGAATTTATTACTTTAGTGATGATTTAATAAGGTTCTTTTTGTATAGATAGGATTTTCTTAATATTTGTGCAAATTGCTAAAAAAACCAATTAGAAATAGACGGATGGAGTATGATTTAAGATATATTAACCATAACATATTGTTTTAAAGCTCTTAAATCATAGTATGAATGTATGGTATTTAGTACAAGATAACAATACTTATACTAAGCATATGACTTAAAATTGAATTATTAATGGTTATCTTCAAATATTCATACCTTTTTGTTTAGATATCGGATTAAGGCATAAAATACATTACATTGAGGCCCCGGAAGAGAGGAATAATGTAGTTAAAAGAATTTGGATTGGTGGGGCCATGGTCCCCACCGGCTCCAATGCAGCATAATACCGATATCTTAGTAGATCATATTTTCTTATAAAACTTTACACAAATAGATATAATGATGATGTCCTAGCTGATCATAGTTTCTAAATATATAAACCTAAAATTATATTTTTTATAGATAAATATATAAAGTCATATTTCTCATGTAGATAAATCTATTCATGTGCTAATATTTTTTTTAAAGGATGAATTTAAATATTTTCTTAATTAGTATGATATTCATTGATTATATAGATAGTTGATATTTGGATAGTTTATTAATATAAGATATTATTTTGATAGGTTATGGTATATTATCTTGATATATTAATGCTCCCCCGTTCAAATTTAATCGACGTTCTAGCTTTCCAAAGGTGTTCCAAATTAATTGACACTAGTTGAAGACCCGTACCATGTACGGGTAATGATCATTTTTTTCGTTAATTTGTGTACCTACTATAATCTATACTATATATTAACCGTTATATATAAATAGATTAAAATTGGAATTGAAAAGTTAAGTTAATTAATACGTATCTTTTATATAAGGAAATTTTAAAGATAGATAATATTGTTTCAAAGATAGATATTAGATGAGTAAGAAAAAGAATAAAATGTAATATTAGATAATTAAAGAAATTTTAAAGATAAATAATATGCCTTTAAAGATAGATTTTAAATTTAAAGATTAAATAATTAAGAAAAATAAAACATATAAAATTGTTAATAAAGTGGGGCCAGAATTAACGTGGAGGCTCGAAATTCTCCGGCTTTAATATATAGTATAGATTTTACATACTTGTCAACTATCTTACCAATTTTACCCTAATATAATGAAATTATATTCAGAATTTTACCGAAAAGAAAATAGGAAACTAAATTGCATCAACTTACAAAATAGAAATGGGTACGTAAATAACCGAAGGGTAATTTAGTCAAGGTTAAACCTATTTAGTATTTGTGCAAACATAAAAGACGCCAATTAATCTTGAATGGAGTAAGTATATGATAATTAAAAAAGATTTTTTTTAGGATAAATATAGATTGTATAGATAGATATCATTTCGATAGTTTGTAAATATAAGATATTATTTTGATAGACTATGGGTATAGATTTTATTATGATATATCAATATATGGTAATTAGATAGATACATGAGAACTTTTTATTTGTAAAATTAATAAGGATTATAGATATCAATATTATTATTCTAGATATACCAACATATGGTAAATAGATAGATACATATGAGAAGTTTTTATTTGTAAAATTAATAAGAGTATATAATTGATTTATAATTGATTTATAATGAATTTAACATGCGGTGGGGCATGAATTAACATGAAGGCTTGAAATTCCTCGGTTTTAATATGTAGTATAGATGATATCTTACTTATAACATTCAAGTTTTTCATCTATTCTTATAATCTCTTTTTGAATTTTTATCTCTATTACATTACATAATTATCCCTATTCAGGGTGCGTTCGGCAAGCATGAAATAAGTAACTTATTTGTTAAAATAAGTTAAATGATACTTATAAGTATCCGAGATAGGTGTTCGACAATTTAAAATTTTAGATACTTGTTTGTCCTATGTTACTTATTTGTCCAAGTAAGTATTATGTTACTTATAAGAGCCTAAAAAAATAAGAAGTTACCTCCCATATTATTTAAAATTATGCTTATTTTTTGAAAAAAGAACTAATCAACAAACTTTCACACCGAACACTCACTTTTAACATCAGTAGCATTTAACTTATCAAAACCTTAAATCAGTATCAGGATCAGTACCGAAAATCAGTATTAGTATCATCTAATTTATCAGAATCTTACCGTATTCGCCGAACGCACCCTCAATCTCATCTTTTAACCATATTGTATATCCAACTTTTCACCTATTTTATTTTTAATAACAGTGAAAAGTGTCCTTTTGGACAAAGAAAATGGGATGGAGGCAGTATCATACGGTCTATAACTTCATCCTAATTTACCATTGTATTAATAATTTTTATAAAATGAATCTTAAAGGCGTATGATAAGAACCCGAAACAGCTTGGCTAGATTTAGGATTAATTAAAATTTATTTAAGAAGAGTTTGTTACTTCCCCTTAATTTAGTTTCTAGATTAAATATACTTATAATATAATAGGCAAAGTACATAAGCAAACTCTTAAAGATGTACCGATTAGTCGACCCTATATTTTAAATTTACCAATTTGACACCTCAATTTAGCTTTTATGACTTATTAAACCCCTGATGGGTAGATTTTTTCCTTGTGTACTACACACACCACAAATGCGCTAAGTTGGCATCACATAGGTGTCATGTCACTCATTTATTAATTTTTTTTAAAAGATTAAAATAATTAAAAAAATGCAAATATAAGCAAAATTGTTTACCATTTTTATTTTACAAAAAATAGTTTTTTAACCCACATCTCCTTCGTCTACAGTTGCATCCATATTTGTAACCACCATCCTCGACCATCTTCGAGTCACCTTGTTGAAGATGAATCCTTCCTTTCCGACCCTCTCTCTTTTCTCTCCATCATCTCTTAGGTTCAGGTTTTACGGTGTACTTGGGTTCAGATCTAGATGAGTGAAGTGGGCAAACGTCGTAAGGGCTCCAAGCATCGATAGGGTTTAGATCTAGTGAGGGGTAAGTGGATCTGGGTAGCCGCGGTCAATACAGCTGTCATGGATGTTGGGAAGAGAAGTGTCACAGGTGGTGTGCGGATGATTGGAGGGAGTGGCAGTTGGAGAAAGAGAGTGGCCAATAGGATATGACTAGATGAGAGGAGTTTACCGGCGGAGGCAACAAGGTGTTGTTCAATTGAAGATGGTGGTTGGTGTTCAATAGGAGGTGACTGATAACGATGATTTAGTCGTCTTTAAACCACAATTATGCAAGAAAACCAAACTAACTTAAACCAAAGTATAAAGCAAGTAAGGGTCGATTCCACAGGGAGACAGGTTATCTTTAGCAGTGAAGTTTGTGTCAAACAGAAGTAACAAGGGGGGTTTTAGGCTTAATTCACACACTAACATGCAAATCATTCGAATTCAAGAGTTTATAAATCAGTATTTGGAAACACTTAGGCAAACAAATATCCGTATTCGCTTGACAAGTTGATCATTGATTTCATTCAATATCTATGCAATAGAAATTCCAATTCCTTTTCAAAAGTAATTAATAGCACAACCAGATACTATTAACCCTAACTAGATAAATAATCATGAAACTATCAAGATTCAAACTAACTAGCAGTATTCAACAACAGGGCGTATAATTGGATACAAACTAAGATAAAACAACCAGCTTTTACCCTAGAATGCAAATCAATTCTCTTATGCATAAGACTAACACAACCAGATATTAGCACGATGCAGTTGCTACTTATGAATTAGAGATGCTCAACCAGACGCACTCTAAATCTAGCAATAACCTAATAACAATAAATCCTAGATGATCAGGCTAAAAATTATTGAAACAAATCAATAGCAATTCAAGCAAGAGAAGAGATTAAATCCATGCAATCGATAAGGAATTAGAAATCTCACAACTGAATCAGAACGAACACTTTAATTGTCTGTCTAAGCAAAGAGACTTAGTTCTCCATAGATCTCCAAAATACAAAATAATTCCAAACTCAAAAACTAGGTCTAAACAAAGGGTCCAAAGCTCCTTAAATGGGAGAAAACAATCTATCTAAAATACATAAAATTCGAACCAAAAATAATATCCATAAGTCCAATAAATAAAACGCAGCGTTTAAAGGAGGATTTCGCCTCGGAACTGGCAGTTGTCGCCGCCTCCCACAAAACACATATTTCTTCGTTTTCTTCAATTCAGCTCCAAGTGGTCTTTGGTGCACTTCGGCTCTTCCTTCTTCAACACTCCAAACTCCATCTTTAGCACCTAAACATGACTAAAAGTATGCTAAAACCCCATCTAAATACACAACATAAATGTGTATATCAGTGACAAATTTACCCAATATAAAAGAAAATGAAAAAACACTATATCATCTTTTCACTTACAAAAGAAAGGCGAAATCACTAGGGGTGAGCATGATACGTTCGGAGCCGGAAAAATTGACCAGACCGACCCGAACCGAAACCGATAAACTTCGGTTCGGTTCTCAGTCCAATAAATTTCAAGATTTCGGTTTTGGTTCGGTTCGGTTCAATTTTTTCAAACAAAAATCTTATACTCATCAACATCGAAAAAACCTAAACTTAAAAAAAATCGGTTCGGTTCACCAAATTCCCAAATTTCGGTTTCAGTTCGGTTTGGTTTTGAACCGATGCTTAACTCTAGAAATCACGCTTGATTTACATGGTCTTTTCCACATCCAGGAACAAGGACAATAGGTCACAAAAGTCAAATTGAGGTACCAAATTGGTAAACTATAAAATATAGGGTCTTACATGACTAATCGATGCAAGTTCATGGGACTGCTTATATATTTATCTACTTATAATATGTTCTTAGGGCACACACACTATAAAATAAAAATGTTGCATTAATAATGAAATGTGTCTCTAATATGGGTCTATGATTTATCCCATGATGATCTATCAAGATGTAGGTCGTAGGTAGAAAAAAAATGCTCTTTTTTCCCGTGCCCATTTCCCTCGACCTCCCTCAAAGAAACAGTACCACAAGTCTCTGGAAAACAAAATCCCTAGCCTCTCTAAATATCTACAATTTTGCTTGATTATGTGTGTCTTTCCTAGTATTAGCCTAAAAAATGGAGTTGTTGGGTGTGATTCCCTGGACCCTCCCTACCGAATCCTTAAATTGTGCGATCTCCTGGCACACAATTTCTCTAACAAGATTGCCAATAAGGTAGGCCCCTTAGGAGTTAAGAAAGATAAGGGCAAGGGTAAGGCAAAAAATCGACATGGTGGTCTTCCTTGGAAAGCTATCGGGGTTAAAGGAAAGTATCAATCAACAGAAGGAAACTTCTTTGCGAAACTAAGAGAGGGCTGGAATGTGCACATTAGGACTCATGGGTGGGTTGGAATTAAGGTTTGCAAACCCTTTAGAGAAAGAAAGAGTATGGGAGAAGCGCCCGTACTATATATTTGCTCAACTGATGATATTAAGGCCATGGATGTCTTTAACACCTCTGTGGAGCCTTTCACTTTGGTGGATCTATGGGTCATCATACCAAGGCTTCTTGTGGAATATCTAAGCTTTGAGGTACTAAAGGCCATCATTGAATGGAATAACATGGGGAATTTTTATCCAACACCTGCACGAATACGAGATCTATTGTAGTAGATCAGGAAGTTCCATCCTTAGGTTTCATCCCAAGACTCTAGAATCTTACGCTCCACCATATCATAAAATGAACGCAAAAGGCATGTAGTGAGCTGAGGAAAATTATTAAGGAATATTGCACCATTTCCAAACAAAAAGTTAATCATCATTAGTTAACATTTCACACAAACAAGAAAGTTGGAAATCAACAAAAACTACGTACATATTAAACAAGCATTAGGAATCAATACAATGACAAACCTAAAAAAGTATCCTTGTTTCCCAATCATTAATGACAAACGCAACAAGGAAATACTCTAAGACGTCATAGGCAACACACAATGACAATTAGCAAAGTGGAAAGCTAGTTCCCTGTCTTAAGAAAGACGCTCAATCCTGATTACATCAAACATGGCCACAAAACCAAACAATATAATGCAAAGTTTTATGCTCCCAGGATGAAATGGATTTGATTAACAAGAGCTTCTTCTAGAATAAGGACATGCAATATAAATCGTTGGATGGATGGGACAGAGTTTGGAAAACCACAGGGGTTCAAAGGTACAGGCATTCAAAAATCAAGCGACATAAATAAGGCATTCCAAATGAAGTTCTTGTGGGAAATCCTCACTAATCGGAACAAACATCTAGGTAAGATTCATCGCGAAAAAATAACTAAGGGGACATATGCTCCAATCATATGAGGTCAAAGCCAACACTTCGTGGCAGTGGAAACAGCTAACGAAACTCAAACCTCAGTTTGAGGAAGGGCTTAGATGGCACTTGGGAAGTCGGAAGTCAATTAATTTCGGACAGATGACTGAGTTATGAATGAACCATAACTGGAAATATGTACCTAGCAATGGAAACCTAAATGTGAAACTCAAAGTAGAAAACTTTATCTCGGTCGAGAAAAAATGAAAAATGCAAGGATTACAAAGGATTGTGCTTTTACATATCGTAGACAAGAAAAGGTCCATCCAAATTCCAAATACCATCATCGATGATCGGCTCGTCTAGGCCATGAGCAAGAATGGATGATTCTCATCAACAGTGGCGGAGCGGGGGGTGGTCCTGGGTGGGCCCGCGCCCCCTCTCCATCTTGTAGTTAAAAGATTTTAGCTTGCATAAAAACTCATAATAAATGTTGTCTCAATGGTTCATATAGCATTGTTTGATCCCGTACCCCCCCCACACACCTCCCATGTTCGAAACCTGGTATTTACATCCCTCTTCACGTATCTGTTTTGTTTTACATTCTTCCTTTTATTTTACCATGTAATTTTATAAATATGGACAAATTAATATGCAAATTGTATTAAGTATATAAATGTTCATAAAAGATTATTATATATGGGTTCGTATTTAATTCTAGAATAAACAAGATTCTCATATTTTATCTTTATCTTTTTAATCACTTAAATTATAATTTACTTGGTCTATATATTTATATAATATAAAAATAATATCTATAGTTGTATATTAAATCATATAAATAATATTCTATTTCATTCGTCGTATCGGTATGTTATTAGTTTGTGCCCCCTCTCTCGCAAATCTCTAGCTCTGCCACTGGTCATCAACCTCTATGATTAGCATGATAACAAGAGAAGAGTCTATGACCCCTAATTTGAATAATTGGATTTGGAAAATGGATACTTATCCAAAAGTAAAGAACTTCCTTTGGAAATTTAACATGAACAACCTCCCTACCAAAGTCCGACTTAGTGAAAAACAAGTAACAATTCATGTTGGATATCTCATGTGCAATTTCTTGCATGAGGATTCAATACACCTTCTCCTAAAGTGCCCTCTTCTCAGGCCCGAGACCCTAGAGCGCTATCCCATGTCAGCCCGATGACTTCTTAAGAGGTCACCCATCTTGCTACTACTCTTGCCTTAACACGCATAACTTCATAGTTCTTTTGAAGTGTCGAACTATGAAATGAAAGACCTTTGTTGGCATGGGAAGCACCTCAATCCCTTATACATTATCAAAAGAAAGACTTTGTTGGCATGGGAAACACCTTAATACTTAATACATTATCAAGGTATTAAAATCTTCCCTACTTAAGAGCTTGATGACCTCATCAAGGCCCAAGGACCGCCCCCTGGGTCGACTGACCGTCCTCCGGACCAAGCCAACTCGTAACCAATGTCGGCTCTGATACCATTTGTAAGGCCCGAGGCCCTAGAAGCGCTATAAGTGTTCTAAAAATCCCTTCTAGGCCGCCTAGGCCCCGTCTAGGCGCTAGGCGGTCCCCCTCTGCCTAGCCTTTTAACCCGCCTAGGCGGTGCCTAAGTGTCCATCTAGGCCGCCTAGGCAACCGTTTAGGCCACCTAGGCGCTAGGTGGTCCCTCTCCGCCTAGAATCCGCCTAGCATTTTTTAGAACATTGGCGCTATCCCATACTAAGTCAAGGACTTTCTAAGAGGTCACTCATCTTGGTACTACTCTCGCCCTAGCATACTTAACTTCATAGTTCTTTTAACCTCTCGGACCATGAAAAGTAAGTTCTTTTGTTAGCATGGAAAGCACCTCAATCCCTTTTAGATTATCGGGGTGTTACAACCCTCAATCTCCCTCTCTTTCTTTCATGATTTTCTCTCAATGCTTTTGATAACACATGAATTACAATAATCAAGTTGAGTATATGTAAAAAAACTAGAGCTTAAAAATAGATTTTTTCAAAAGAAGCAATCTACCCCCAAAAAGGATAGAAATACTTGGACGGATCTCTCGAACACGCGCCAAAACGCGACCAGAACGCCCAAGACGCGATCATGTCTTGGGTGTCTAGCCTATGTTACGAGCTTAGAAGCCCTTGTAGCCAAGACGTGGGCAAGCGCGTCCACGCTTCTTCACTTGTCGCCCGCTGATGCTAATATGTGGGCATCGATCCTAGGGCGCGCCATGCTCTCGTCTTTGTACCACGACTCGATTGGCCCCTTTCTTCGACTTCTCCTTTCGTTTTGGTCCTCGTCTCTGTCTTCTTTTGCCCAACCTTGAATCAGGCTCTATAACCCGGCCAACACATAAAAGATATAGATGAAAACATAATAAGTGGAAAAACCAAAAATTATGGTAGAATATCCGTACGGACCGTACTTATGTCAAAGGCCCTGACTTTGTGGGATGGAGTGAATAAAGTGAAAAGAAGAAATATAAGAGGACTTGAAATTGAAGGTGACAACTTGACAATTGTCAATGCAGTTTAGGGGCATAAGAACTTCCCATGGGAAATTGAAAGAATCATTACGGGTTTCCATGCATCCATTAAGGATTCGAGAGAGCACAAATTTCTCATGGGGGTAGACAACTTAATGTTGTGGCCGATAAAATAGCGAACATAGGTCATAGCCTCCCATGGGAAACAATCTAGAACCAAGACGAGCTTCATGCTCTCATTTGTCAGCATGCCCTAGGATCTTCCTCATAAGGGAGGACTCTAATTCTCACCGGATCAAAAAATAAAAGAGGTAGGTCGTAAGTGATTTAACCATAATTGTACAATCTGTTTTCGTTAATGTGCACTGAATTTGTCATATGTTGTTCGTCAGTTCGATGTAGCTGGGACAATGTTAATAAATCATACTTCATCGTTCTCCCGGTAACACTTTTAAATCAAATGTTGATATACTATAAGGAGATAATAGCGTACCTAGATGGGGAAATTCAATTGTACAGTTCTTAATTGTTTTGTTGTATATTTGGCTTATTAATTTGTTATCCTTCAATATATATTGTATAATCCTTTGTGCTTCCTTCTATCAATTTGTTTTGTCATTCTCGTTACAAAAAAAAAGGACGTAGGATTTTAAAATAGTGGTTGACAAATGAATATCAAAAGAGAGAGTTGATGGAAGGAAAAGAAGGCACATGGGCATCAATGAAAGATGAGCACACACCACAGACAAGCAAGGCATGTGGAGGAGGGAACATTCACTTCCTAAAACTTATATCCCTCACATTTTATAAGCCACTCTATTGCAAGTGCTAATTATATAATACATTTCATACTTCCTCTATCTCTTTGTTTTCTGAATGAATTATTATTATATAAGAAAATTGCTATGAACTAAAGAATAAAGACATCGGGCAAGTGCCGAAGAACATGGTTTCACATCCACTCTAATCCAATTGGGTATTTGTTCAGGTTTTTAGCCTACAACTAATAATTAATCATGTGGTTTGCACTAAGCTTTTCTTTGCCTCCTCTTTTTCAACCTATTAAACCAACATAAAGTATGACCTTCACTAGTATAAGATGTGTTAGAGCTTAAAACACAATTGGAAAAGATAAGAGGTGGTGTAACAAGAGATGAACGAGAACAATAAACAAAGTCGCATGAAAATTGACATGGTTGCAAATAGAACTCTAGGTTTCGAGAGTTTATATAGAGATTTAAGAAACCCTAATTGCAAATATGGGCTGCAAGCCCAAATAAATTACGACAGACCCTTTAAACAGAAAACATAGTACAACAAGACTCCGTACTACCTGTCGCGTGTGCTTCAGATTCAAGGTATATAAAGAAAACTAAATTAAAACACACAGATTTGTACACAATTGTTAGCACTTAGACAAGCCTGATTTCTAACCATCTACGGAAAGATTTCTAACCATCTACGAAAACTAACCATCTACGGAATATTCATTTCTAACCTATATGACCCATTTCTTGTTTTTTATTTTTAATCCCTGAACTCACCCACTTCTGTTATTATACAGATCATATATAAAAATGAATATTCCCCATCTTCCTCTTTCTTTCATACTATGGATTCCATCCTCATGACATTTGTCACTTCTCATTTCTTAACATTTTTTAAGGAGACTTCTTGCCATGAACAACTGTCCGTATATGCTAATTGCAAGGTATAAGCTTTCTGTATATACTATTCTGTTTTGATCGAAGAAGATAGGAAATTGCTAACTCATAAAGCACATATAAAGTGTATGCCTTTAGAAGGGCAATAGAGATACAAGAAAACAAAAGAGCTCTTCCCTCTAGCTATAAGCTAGATAAGCCTTGTTTTGTATCCTAACCTTGCTATATATTATACTCATCCAACTCTTCTCTTTCTAAAATAACTAAAAAATCTCTCTTAAACTAAGCATGAAAGTAAGATCAAAGTAAATGGATCCTTAAGGATATATGTGTGCATGATCAAGGCTATTAGGTCAAATGAGTACTTGTGGTGGGTTGATGGATTTCTTCCCTGCCAATTTCATGCTACAAGTACCCAACAATGACCAAAATGACCAGCAACCTCCACATGGTTTCCATGGTACGTACACTTTCTCTTCTCTCTCTCTCTCTTCCTATATGTTTTGAGTGCAAGGGATTTAATTGATTGATTATCAACTCTTTGTGTTTCTTTTGTAAACTATATATAGGAGTTGCACCGATGCTCGGGAAGAGAACGACACCGTTTTCGGGGATGGATGGTTTCTATGAGGAAGGAAACGGTGGAGAAGACGGCGACAATCTGTCCGACGATGGATTTCAACTAGGCGAGAAGAAGAGGAGGCTAAGCTTGGAGCAAGTTAGGACACTTGAGAAGAGCTTTGAGTTGGGAAACAAGCTTGAGCCTGAGAGGAAGATCCAGCTTGCTAAGGCACTTGGGTTGAAGCCAAGACAGGTTGCAATCTGGTTCCAGAACAGGAGAGCTAGGTGGAAGACTAAGCAACTTGAGAAAGATTATGTGATCCTCAAGAGACAGTTTGAAGCCCTCAAGGTTGACAATGAATCAATTCTTGTTCAGAATCACAAGCTCCAATCAGAGGTACACTATGCACCATAATAATAAAAACAACAACAAAGAGAGGACTATATATATATATGTTTCTTATACTTTTGTAGTAATAATTATTTGAGGTTTCAAGATGCCATCATTTGTTTGAGAAAACTTGAATATGCTTTTGGTCATGATTTAGGTTGCTTTAATAACCCTAAAAAAAACGAGTTGATTGTGTTGAAGTTGAAAATTCCAAAAAATCAACACTATCAACTATATGCTAAGTTGATAGAGTTGAAATCTTCCAAAAAAATAAATCATGAAGGAGCACTTGACATTGTTGATGGCGTTGATGTTGAAATTAAAAAAAAATCAACACTTCACTAAGAAATGCCGAACTCAGCCTTATTCTTCCATCCACCACACATAACTTTTTTGTTTTTTACTTGTGGTTGTAGATATCAACATTGAAAGGCAAAAATCCAACAGAAAGAATCAACCTCAACAAGGAGACAGATCAAGGCTCTTGTAGCACCAGAAGTGAGAACAGCTCAGATATCAAACGAGACATCTCAACAACAACAACAACAACAACAACAACAGCCCACATGTATACAGAAGGCAACAGATCAGCATTCTTCACACAGCCACCGTCTTCTTCCTACACCGTCAGCAGGGCGAACGGGCCCACCGCTCGACTCTTCCAAAACCCGCCCGATCTCCATTGCCAGAGGCTTGATCAGAGTGTTAGAGAAGAGGGTTTCACCAACATGTTCCCTGGGATGGATGATCACTCTGGGTTTTGGCCTTGGGTTGACCACCACAATTATAGTTGACTTTTTTCCCATAATTCTTCTTTCCCATCAGTGATCATCTTGGAGCACGGCCAGAAATTTGTATTTCAATTTTTTGCTTTCCTCACATATCTGCTATTGTTGTATAAAATCAAGTACGTACATCAAGATTTCAAGTTTTGGAGTGGGTTATATTTCATATGTTTTTTTTGTGGGCCATGATGAAAAACGTTTAGTACGTAGATAATAAACTTAAAAATCTAGCATACATGATGCTCATAGAGTTTTAGGTAAAACGTTTAAATTAACAACAAAAATGATGACCATAACTATATACTAAAACAGAGGTTAAAAATAATAATTATCACGACATGTGTCAACCCCTCATTGAATTGCACAACTCATCATTAATAAAACAATTTAATTGGTTAAAATTTCATGACCCAATTTAGAACTCTTATTATCTATTGATTTCCATTTTAATATTTTCCATATAAAAAAATAATCTTTAAATTTTATACATAATTTTCTAGAAATCTTCTTATCTACTAATTTTCAATTAAATTTTTTTCTAAAAAACGATTTAAAACAAAAACAAGTATTGAGTCCTTATATGACAAAATTGTAATACTACGAAGCTTTGTACGATTAAAAATATGTATGATAGCATTAATAATATATCATTAAAATAGATCATAAGAAGCAAATTATTAAAATAATACAAGATTTTATATTAAACTATACTTTTGAGTAGCTTTGAATAAAATGTTAGTAAGTTTTTAATTAAATCAAATCATGTCTTCAAGGCACGCGACTGATACTAGTAGAGCTCTAAATTAATTGATTGTGTACATAGATTAATACAAAGAAAGTCTCGGATCCTATCGGAAATGAAAAGAGTATTGATGACACCGTACAATTTTATCCGGAGGGTTCCCTCCATCCCCAAAAGATCGTCCCAAACATAGACGATCCTATAGGACATGAGTGGATCCGTGCCCTTCTTTCGTCGGGTTTATTATTGGTATATATATGTATATTGAATTTTAGGTTAAATATGAATATATTTTAAATTAATTTGTATTAATATGACATGAAAATCGAGTAGTCTAGATGATCTATTGTTCAATTTTGTTTTCATTCCACCGAAGCTCAATTCCGTGTTGCATCTTTTTGCTTTCTATTCAAATTTAATGTATTTCTCTCCATTTTTTCTATAAACTAGCCATTTTTTGCATAAATTAGATGTTATAAATAATATAATTTTTTTTGATAAATAAGTAACTATATTTTTTCTGTATATTTTTTTTATTCTTGATTCATATTTTCTATACCCCATGATTCTACGTTCGTCACTGGTCTCAAAGGTACGGATTTCTCGTGAACTAAGAAAAATGGAATAAATTGAGTGAAAATGTGGATATTTTATGTAAAAAGTGTGATTAAGGATATTTTTGTAGTTTTGTAGAGCCAATAAGTTAAAAAGTGATAATGTTGATGGGGAAAGTTCAATAATAAGGGTAATTTTGTGTGATTAAATGAGGGTATTTTTTAAAAAAGGTACATATAAATGAAAATAAATCAAGATGAACAAACTTTTCAAAACGTCCAAAAATGAATACGAGACAAACTTTCAGGGACGAAAGGAGCAGTATTTATCTACGAAAACTTATTAATGGTAGTATAAAACATGATTGTTGCGATGATTCAATTTCAAGTAGCTAGATATTTATATACTTGTTTGCTTTGCATGTCAGTAATGATTGTTTGAAATGGAACAGGAGAGCATTTGCAGAGAAAACCTTAATTTACAGATCTTCCTGGAAATTGAAACAGAAGAACATTTGCAGAATATAGCATGCAGAGCCTAGCTAATTTTAGATTAATTAATTACCAACTTATGAAGTATTGTAGGTGGGATCATGCATTGAACCTTTAAATGTTTAGGGTCTTAGAAGATGACATAATTAATCTTACATGAGGAATTAATCGCTACAGTATACATGTATCATGTGTAATTGTGTATATATACGTACATATGGAGCTAGCGCAGGATCCAACTCCTAGTTCATGTTCCACGTGTGTTGTCACCACTATGCCTTTTCTCTCACTTTTATTGTCTACTCATAAACAAATGAATAAATTGAGATGACAAGAAGTGGTGTCGTGATGGGCATGTGGGTTTGTGTGCCAACACAGGAGCATACACGTCAACATATACGCATAAAATGAATGGCATAATACATCGCCCTCTAAAAGTTACCACTTTTTTTCAACTAGATCCCTCAGCTAAAAATGTTCTATTGACTTCCCCCTCCTCCCCCCCCCCCCCCCAAAGTTTGGTTTAATAGAATATTTTTTAGTTAACGAGTCTAGTTGGAAAAAATGTTGTAAGTTCGGGGGATCGTATTCTGCCTAAAATGAATGTGTTGAATTAATCATGTACAAAGTTGCATAACATCTAGGTGGTTACAAACCAATATAGAAACCAAAAGATGGTTTCTCAAATTTTGGGTGGGAGATCATTGTAGTGATGGCAATGGCCATGCATTCGGCTCGTTCTTGATATAGCAATAACATTATGCCATCGATAAGACCATCTAAAAAATGTTACCCTTATAAAGTGGATTTGCCATCTGTCTTGGAATCATGATCAGTCAATCACCTTTTATTAATTTAGGAGGTCAGTAGGTAAAGATATATGGCCTGGTTTGAATGTCGGGAGATCGAGAGGAAAACGATAATCGAAAGCAACGAATACTTAATATAACTCGAATGTAAAAACAACATAAATCAAGAAGGATTTCTTACCTCCTTTTTATTATAAATAATCAAAAAACTACAACCATGAATTTTGGATCTCGGTTCCGGAATCCATCAAATAATGTTCTTGTCAGACACGCTGACAAGCTTGTTGGGCAATCTGACCTATGTGGGTTCTATGTACGTATAAGTCGTGTTTTAGTTGTTCTGGATCGTGGCCTGATGTGTCTTACCCCTTAAAATGCTAGGAAGACTTATATATATTGTTATAAACTAGAGAAGTTGAGAGTAATCAATCACCCCCTAAATCTTAGGCTTAAAAGAAGAACTCCTTATTTGAATGGAATTTTGACTTTTTTCTGAAAAATAGGTCTTCTTAGTTGCATTAAAAATGTGGTCAAAGTGGTTTGAATCGATTCTGGAAATATCGTCGTTGCATTCCATTGTCACTTTACTTCTGGGATTTTGTTAGTGCTTTTCATTGTCGGTTTCCCATGGTTGTAGTCCATGACAACGATGGTCGTAAAAGTGTTGGTGGTTTACGAAACGACGATGATCTTAGAAATATTGGTCTCACTAAGATTCTCACGAATTAAGCCCGCAAATTAAGAGGAAACATCGTTCGTAACCTCTCCGGGCAATAGCAACAAGCTTAATGTCGGCTAAGACCCACTCTTGCAACTAGCTAAAAAAGTGAAATCCAAATAATTTACACACTTAGAAGCTAGAGTTAAATTGACCTTACATCCACTTCCCCAACTTGCTAACTAAATATAATTATAACGATTCTATGATAACTATCATCTCACAAAAAAATTCTAAACACTCCCATAAAGAAATCCTCAGAAATTATTATTTCTAGGTCTCAAACTCCATACATTTATCATACATACCTATTAAGTCCTTTACTTCTTGGTGATAACAATAATTTTATCGTTCTAAATTATTATGATATATCTAAACTAATGTAAAATCATAGTCTTTAGCAAGTAATAGTCAAATCCTCAAGGAGACTTTTATCTTTTGCAATGAATGCTTGTGCCAAACTTATGCACCAAAGGATTTTTTTTAGTATCTTGAATTCTAAGATGCAAGAATGAACAAATTCAAGAGGTTGATTAACAATATTTGGGAAAATAGCTTAGCCAAACAAATATCCGCAATCGCTTGACTAATTGCTCATCGAATTCAATTCAATATTAATTCCACGCAATGTAATTCCAATTTCTTTTTCAATTATAATTAATTGAACAATCAAATACTATCAACCCTAACTAATTAAACAACAAGAAACTATCACGATTTAGTTCAATAGCAGCATTCAAGTATGAGAATATATTTGGATACAAATCTAAGATAAAACAACCAACTGTTACCCTAAATTGCAAACCAAATATACTCTTCAATGCTCTAAAGAAGAGTATAATATTGGTTTGCAATATACTCTTCTAAGATAAAATAACCAACTGTTACCCTAAACCTAATGAAGAGGAAGAATGCTCCAAAGCTCCTCTAGAGTGATCTAAAACACCACTAAATATACTCTTAAACCTCGTCTATATACATAGTATAATTGTGCATTTCACTTGGTCTTATACTTTTAAATTTATTCAAATAGGTTTCTACGAATTAGGCACAACTCGTTGCATCCCTCCGCTTGGTCCATTGCTCAACTCATTTTCTCCACACTTATGTAAACTCAAAATCCGAATCATTTCCTCAAATGATACGAAAAACATGCAAAACACAAAACTAAACACGGAAGCACAAACTAATGGAAAAACACTAGAAGAGTTAATCTAAAAACACTTACATAATCAACTAAATGAATGCAAATAAAGTCCAATATATGCTCTAAATCAAATGTTATCATCAGTGTATATCATAAATTTTCAATGATTTTGATTAGTGTATATCATAAATTTTCAATGATTTCGATTAGTGTATTTCGATTAGTGTATATCTAAACCCAATTAAACATAGTTTTGGTTAATAAATGTTCAATTTTCAATGATTTCGATTAGTGTATATCATAAATTGTAACCGAACTACTAATCTCGGTTATCCGTTGTTCGGTTAACCAATTTTTTCGTCAACTTTCTTAGTTTTTGTCATCGTTTTATGGATAGTTTTGCATGTGCATTTAGGCAGGATTTCCTTATTTTAAGGGTTAAATTTTATGTTTAAGTGTTGGTTTTCGTATTATTCGTAGTATGGAGGTCTACACAATGATGTGTTATGGTTTTAGGTGTTTCGAGGTGTTTTTGAAGAGAATTCACATTTAAAACAAGGAGTTCACAAAATCCATGTGATCGAATCATGAAGACAAGGGAAGTCACCAAGCACATATTAAGTCTGAGAAGCTATCAGGTAAGCGACATTCAACATGGAGGATCGAAACGTGCCAGAACAAGCCTCAGTTAGCTGTTACGGGGTCGTGACATGACATCCTCCTGAACATACTCAGTTAATCGTCACGGGTCGTAACACTACTGTTATGGGTTGTGACCCTTTCCTGACTCCCTGTTACGGGGGTAACATGTCGTAACGACTAGCGGTAGGCTTCTATCCGAGATTCTATGCAAATTGCTTAGGGTCCAAGTGGTTTCATATTTTTAGATACACTTATTTCCTAGTATAAATACCTTATTTTGGTGGCCTGGATTAGAGTTTGCAAACCTTTTCAAGAGGGAGGGCTGAACTTTAAAGAACTCCTTTCTTGGAGCAAAACCTTGCTCTTTAAGTTGGGTTTGGACCTAGTTTCTAACAAGGACAACTTGTGGACTAGCTGGGCCAGACAGAATATTACAAAGGGGAGAGATTTCTGGGAAATTAGCTATGCAAGTCAAGGTTCTTGGATTTGGAAGGAGTTGCTGAGGATTAGAGACAAGATCAGCAGTGCTCTTAGCATTTCTGGTAACTCTTTTATCTTCCCAGGTTCCTTAGGCCAGATTTTGAAAGGAAATGGTAAGCTCAATTTCCCTGCTACTTATGATCTCTTGAGAAATCATGCAGATATGCAAAATTGGAGTGAGTTGGTTTGGAATGGCTCTTATGTTAGGAAGTGGAGATTTATAAGCTGGCTTGCCACTCTGAAAAGATTGCCAACAGCTGACAAATTGTGCAGATGGGGTGTGATTCAGCATGATAGCTGTGTACTTTGTAATGCTGAGAAAGAGACAGAAGAGCATCTATGGTTCCTCTGCAACTTTACAAAGAATGTAGTGGATCATGTGTTCTCTTGGCTAGGCATTCATATCAGGTTTTGCTCCTTGATGGAATACTGGAACTGGTTTTTGCAATCCAGGAGAAGGAAAAATAATGTCTTCCAATCAAAGCTGTTTGGTGTGCTGGGAGTCATCTACCATATCTGGCATTGGAGAAATGATGTTGTCTTCAACAGCCAGAAACCTGAAGCGGAGGTATGTGGTAGATTAATTGTAGAGGATTGCAAAATGAGGATGTTGGCCAAGTTTAAAACCACTAGAAGGCGTGGGATGGCTTTGAGGACAAGGTTGGGCTTCTAGGCTACTTCTACGTTGCTTGGGTTTGGGTTGGTTGGGTTAGATGAGGGAGAGAGGAGGACCCTCTCTCCCTCATATGTTGAGTGTTAAGCTTGCTTGACATGAGGACGCAAGAAGGGGAGGGGTTTGACCTTTGTCTATGCATCGAGTTTTAGGAAGTGTGGCCTTCTATGGGATCATGCTTTCTAAAACCTTGCAGGGTGTTCGGTCCTCTTCTCTTTTTCTTGTAGTAAGGTGAGTGATCTCTTTTCTTGGGTGGGTTAGGTTCTGTTTTGGGTATTCTTGTGTATTGCTCTCTTCCCTTATCTTGACCAAGCTGAGTACTAGAGTTGCACTAGTGCAAGGATGTTTGGCAAGAATGATCCTTCATTATGGCATCGTGTTCTTGGTTAGTTTAATCTTGCATTGAGATTGTCTAATCATTAACCTTGCTGGGATTTTGGAAAGAGCTTAGGTGTGATTGTATTTTGGTTTATTTTGTGGTTTGTAAACTTTGTTGGTGTGGTTGCTTAATAAAAAATTTGACCATTGGCGAAAAGGGAATTTTTTCATTAGTTATTGTCTTATGCTTAGAAGGAAGAAACCTAAAACCCTTCTTTTGTGGATTATTCATGCAATTTTAATTCCAAGTAAGTTTTTAATTATTGTTCTTACATACTCTTCTTCCATGTTTTCTTTTATTGATTTTGATTTGAATTTAATTATGATACGCTAATTTCTATAGTTCTATAGTTGGGATGAACCCAACGATTGAAGCGAAATAGAATCAATATCTTTTATTTGAATCAAGTTGGAATCTTAAAAATATGATTTGATCCCAGAAGCTTAATCAAATTGGTAAAAATTAATGAGAATCTTGCTTTGATTATTCATGCAAAAGGTGGTAGTCGTATTGTAAGAATAGGAATAGCGCATGCGAAAGGTGGTTGTTTCTATTCGGAAAATCTAGGATTGAGCTTGAGATTAACCTTTCATGTGGATTATTTGTTATAGGATTTCTAGCTTAATAAATCGAATTTGATGCATCACGAAAGTGGGCAAATTTGATTTATGGTCTAGGATTCCAAGTGCTTAAAGAGCTTTTATTAGTTTTGTGTCATCATGAAAATAAGTTATTAATTTGATATTAGTATAATGAATTTTATTTGAAAAGAGTTGATTTATGACCTTAGACAACGGCTTCATAATATGATTTCCAACTTGGTTTGAGTAGAAGTGAGATTCGAAATCCGTGGATCAAAGTTATGGGGAGTCTTAACGATGAAACTTTGCATTCTTGTATATTTACATCCTTCGTATTTCATCATTTATTGTTTTCCATTAATTGTTTTTAGTTGTGTTTAATTTAGTTAGAAATGCAGCAAAAAAACTTATTCTATTTGGCTTAGCAATTTGTTCATAGAATTAGCTAAAGTAGCCATAATTCTTGTGATTCGATCCTGATTTAGACTACAGTAGATCTCCTATTCTTGCAAGTGTTGGGTAAAACCTACATCATTAACCATTAACTATTTATATAACTTTGTTCAAAATATTAAGCAACAGAATGATATATTTTGAATAAAAAACATGATAAATCCCAGTTGTAACCTTAAATTTGTAATTGTTATAATATTTACTAATATTTAATGGATGTACCTAGAATGTTCCAAGATTTTATCTTATCTTATACTCTCTTGACCTTATCTCAGTCATTGTATTATTTATATAAAGGGTCCTCTAGCAACCCTAATGATACAGAGAAAACACTCTACGCTTCTAAAAAGATAAGAGATTGCATAGGATGCAATTTGTTAATTTAGATCCAAAGATAACTAGCATGTCACCAAATATCTTTAACAACATCAATGGAAGTGACAAAGTAAAGTCACATACACTCATTTAGAGATTCCAGAAGTAACTCCGACATAACAAATAATTCTCAACCACACTGGAAGTGTGAAGAGATAATTAGGCTCTACAGATATCATTCCCTGAAAAAGAAAAAATTTGATATAACATCAACAAAGGCGTGATGATATGTCGGCTATACGGAATCATGAAGATAGATTTCCTGAAAAAGTTCTATCCAAATACTATGAAAGCAAAAAGTAACATTGGCGATAATTTGGGATTATCTATGAGTAATGTAAGTATCAATGGTACCGAGAAGATGTAATCAATGATAATATGTTTACTTATCAGTTGGAATGATATTCGTGAAATAAGACGACAATGATCCTCAAATAATGGAGGAATGTTGACATTAAAATGGTTACGAATGCTAGAAAGAAGCTATATGAGTATAGCTACATTCGTTAAATAAATAAGGTGTTTTGGGGCCTAAAGTTCTAACACTATAAGTGTAAAATCAGTCAACCATAGGTGGTTATTCATGAGAAAATGAAATGAACATAATGAAGTGCTCATATTCAAAACTTGACTGATTGCACGAGATTTATAAAGTACGGGGTGAATTACACAAAAGTGTGCTCACACATAGTGGATGCAATAACACTTAGATTCTTGTTGCTTTAGTCGATGGGCGACTTAAGATGCAACTCATGAGTACTATAATGACTTATCTGTATAGGTCATTAAGTACCATCATATACACGAAAGTTCCTATACGGATTAAATTTACCTGAAGAATCACATGGTTGTATCCTTATATGGATTGAAGCAATGAGAAACAATGTGGTATAAACCCACCTTAGCGAATATCTACTAAGGGAAGGATTTGTGAGTGATCAAATGAGTCTATGTTCATGTAAGCAGTTTTGTTTATGTTATTGGATTTTAAGAAGAGGTTTGATTAACAACCGATTACATGAAAAGAGAACTTGATATGAAGGACTTATATGAACCACTAAGTTTTGTTTCGGCCTATAATTCGAGCATACATAGAATAGAGTATAGGACCCTCTGGTTTGGTTGAAGCACATCTGTAAAGTGCACATATAGTAGTAAGATTACTAAGTATGGAAAATCATTGTCTTCTTCTCTTTGTAGAAATTGAAGAGATATTAGGTCCTGAAGTATGTTATCTCAATGCAATATTGACATTAATTTATTTTGTTCCATTGCCTTAGTATTGCCACTTGAAGAGTGTATGTTTAATTGAGGGGGAGCATTATTATACGACTGTACTCTTCCCTTGACTTTGGTTTTTATCCCATTGGGTTTTTCCAAGCAAGGTTTTTAATGAGGCAGCTCGTCATGCAAGGTCCATAGTGAGACACTCTCATCCTAAAGTTCGAGATATGCGAAAGAATAAGATTTTTATGTGTCATCAAAGCAAGTTGAAGAAGATCCAATAGTGGAATATGAAGATAATGAAGCATGTGTCGCTCAAATCAAGAAGTGATCATTAGAGGCGATACGACACAACATATGTCATTGATAAGTTTCTCCAATTGCAAGATTCAACTAAATGACTGAATGGATGCTCAATTCAATCAAGTAAGGAGGATATATTTCAAGTCGAGAGAGAACAACACTGCATTTTTTTTCCTTCTTCCTAGTTTTATCCCATTGGGTTTTCCAAACAAGGTTTTTAATGAGGCAGTTAGTAAGGTATATTGAAGGGGAAGTGCTTTGATAAAAAAAATCCAAGGGGGGTGCTATGATATTTATTAATATTTAATGGATTGACCTAAAATGTTCCAAGATTTGATCTTATCTTGTACTCTCTTCACCTTATCTCACTCATTATATTGTCAATATAAAGTGTCCTCTAACAACTCTAATGATACAGAGAAAACATTCTAAACTATTCAAAAGTCTCTCTTCTCTCAAATTTATAACGATAATTGTATTGTATTGATTTTGTTGTTATCAACAAATAACAAGAATATATGTTATCGTGTATAACAAATCAAATACAAGAAGTTTAATAAGCGATTCTCGTATTAGTGAGAAGTAGAAAAGTAACGTACGATTGTTAGAATTAGAGATTAGAAGACTCAAATTAGATTACCACCTTGAAAGTCGTAAAGTTCAACCACTAAGCAAAACAAAGATAGCTAAAATGTGAAAATATATGAACTTATTTTGTAAGTGGGCTTTATGACTAAGTAGTGGAAAAAGCACAGCCCACACCATTCATAGCCGACAGCATACCAGCCCACACCATTCAATTGTGTGCCCACGGTCTCCAAACCCATCAAACTATTCAAAGTTTTTCTTCTTCTTCTTGATCAACAGTTAACTAAGGATCTCGACCAAAAAAAAACAGTTAACTAAGGATTAACTCTGCGAGTATTCCTCGAATTGGGAATGGATTTACAGTTCTGAAACCCTAACAAATAGGGGAGCCAATGTATTAGTATTATCAAGGAGTCTGGGCCAATGTGGGTATGTAAATCTCCTTCCTTTGAGTGTAGATTTTGGATTGGTTTGATATAATTAATTTGCAATTGAGCTATGAATAAATCCATGGCAAAGTGCGATACTTGTGTATGAACTCCCTCCTCCGTGCTCAAGTTGGCTGTAGAACTGTTAGTGGAGTGCTTGAAAGGTCATTGAATGGCAGATCAGAGTCAGGTCAGGTTTGGATTTGAATCATTTGATGATTGCTGATGCTGGAACTGAAAAAAATGGGTTGGTTGTGCAAGTGGGATGATGAACCATCAGTGCTGATAGGCATCATGATAGCTAGTCTAGAGGAGCTCTTTGGAGTGACCCATATAGGCTTAGGCATGCTTTTCTCTCATCTCATCTCAGTGATGTCACACCAACACCAACAGGCCGTCCTAAGAGGGTGAATTGAGATTTCAAGTTACTGAGAGGGCTGTTATGTTTATTGATAATTGAATGGGTTTAAGTGTTTGCTCTAGGAAATGCTCTGGTGTCAAATTCCAACCTATTGAATACTGGGCATGACAAAATCTACCTCTAATGATCAAGGGAGTAGCTTGTGAGGGCGAATGTGAGTCATCGGAATGATAGATGGTGTATAGATTCTATTAGGCTGCGTATGTTTGGTATAATGCTCTCTACCTAAATTGTACGTTCGTATGATCTTTACAAATTCAAATGCAGTATTGAAAGTTATTGAATGCATGTATCCAGTATTTTGTGTTTATCTTCAGGATACACTGGAATTTCCTCTAAAAAACGTCGAATAGCTTAAGCCTATGGGTAGACGAATACGCACATTGGGTGACCAAGTCAAGGTATTGTAGCCATATGAAAAGACCTGTGAATACAATCTTGCTGAAGCTAATTAAACAAGTTACACCACACAACCAAGTGGGCTTGCACTTGTACATATTTGAACTGGGGCATCCACACCTTAGAGGACCATTTATATTATAATATCTAGGGCTCTTAACTTCCAGAACTCTTTCTTTCTCTTTGACTTGACTTCAGTCTTGGTCCTTTAGATATATAGGCTTAGTCCAAATGGCCTACAATGGGTACTGGCTGATCTGTCCAGCAATAAATTGCTCAACCGAATGATGAAAGACCGACGCTTTGCTAGCTTGTCATAACACTATGTTCTATATATGATAAATTTTGTGCATTACAGAGTTGAATTACTGAAAGTTAGATCCTTCATTTTCTCTGTTATTAAGTTGAAGTGACAGATGATTTGCTGAATGTAAGTTTGTGTTAAGAATGTTAATTCATACTTGATTGTATACTGTGTAGAAAGCAAAAGATGAGATAAACATTTTCTTCTAGCACATTAGGCGATTAATGGAGTGCTGTTTGGTATGGCCTATGTGGTATTATCAGTGCCTCAAAAGGAGGGAGAAGTATGGGGTGAGAGCTCTGACATAGCAAAGCCGTCCATTAACTAAACTCCATCAATTGCTGGCCTCCCCATACAACCTGGCAAAGGCAGAAAGGAGGGGGAAAAATCGACGAAACTGGACCAGACATTAGCCGGGTTCTGCTCAACTTTTTGACCACACCTGCAACTTCTGTAGTCATGGTTAAGAGATGCCACTGAATTGGCAGGGGAAGGGACCCTAATTTCTACTGCTGATGCTTGATCAACCATCTATCTTTACTCAAAGCTGGTAAAGAGAAAATGATTGTTTCCTATTTACACAGAGTTGCTTTGATCCCCATCTCCCCTAATCAATTTACAAGCTTGCAGATACAATGCCAAATCCCACTAAATGCCTATGCTTTTTTATGTTTGTTGTTTCTATCACATGTGTGGTTTGCAGGAATCCGACTAATTGCATTGGATTGCAAGCATCGGTCAATCATATAATCATTGTGTTTTAGGAATCTGTGATCTGGGTGCCACCCGGGCGAGACGGTTAGGTGAAAAGCGCATCGAGGTTCCCAACAACTAGTCAGGGTCATCAGTTCAATCAGAGGTCCAAGGAAGCAAGTGATCAAGCTTAAGAAGGTGGATTCAATTAGAGGAGAAGAAGAGTGTTTGGTGGTGTGTTAGGGAGCAGTAGCCATGATGGTGTAGGAGTTTAAGGTAACTCCAAAACACTCTACACAGCGAAAGAAAAGGCTAAAATGTTAGTTAGGGAAATGCAATCGAAAATTGCAAAGCAATCAGAAGGGCCCCAGCTAACCAAGTGATGGGGGAATTTTCAAGTTCAGGCATAGGATTCTCTCCTCCATTAAAAAAAACTTGAAAGAAAGAGTTGTGTGTGTGAGCGTGGGGTCTGTGAAGATAATGTGGAAAATGGGGATTGGGCGGTGGGTGAGCGTGGGCATGGCTCAAATACCTAAGGACACCAAGCTCATCATCTTCCTCCATCAACTTGTTAGGTGTTCACAAAGTATCCCAAGCAAGCAATACCAAATAAAATAAGCCCTGCATTTTAAATTCACCTACATTATATTTATATATATAGTGGAGTTTTGCAGAGGTTTTTGTTTGAATGATTCCCATTCCCACATTGCCGTAATAATGGGTTTGGATCAAGTAGAATTTCGGCTTAACTTTAGTCATAGATCTATGTCGCCCTTTACACTCTATTTTAATGATTTTATTAATATGAGTTCTTTCTTAACTTGTGATATCTTTCCTTTTTGTTGCTTGACTTGCTTCTATGTATAAACTTGTGACAGAATCAATCCTATAACAAATATTAATGTAGCAAACCCAAATTCCTTCGAATCAAAATCCCACATTGGACAAATTTAAAGTAGGGATGACAATGGGTCGAGTTGTGGTTGGACGGAAGATGATTCATCACCCACCTGTCTATTGATCTTTTTGCTTGCATCCATTTTTAGTTCGTCGAGTGGGTCGATTCATGCATTAATTATTGAAATATATAAATCCGTATTCGTTTAATTTCATAAGTTACTCGTAGATACCCTCCACAAAACATGTTTAAACTTGTACTATCTGTTATAGTTATACTAGTTGATTTGGTATCTAAAGTTTATCAGATCACGTTTTGTATTTAGTATGGTCGTTTGAGTTAAACGTCTAAACATTTAGTTTTTGAATGGATGTTTAATACAATGTTTACTGAATTAATACGTGATTGAAGAAGCGTCTGCCACCATTATACTTTTGACATATCAGCAATCAACCGTTCCCATTCTCATAATTTAACCATTATGTAAGTAAAAATTTCCATGGAAAAACAACGAAGTACTACTAGGGAGATTTTGCTTTTAAAGGATAACAAATTGAAAATATCCAACTGCCCCTAAACTTTTTATTGCACTATCTCCCTAATATTTTCCTTGTATGTACTTATTATTCCTTTCTCTTTTCCACACGTGGGTCGTTTGCCACTAATACTAGCTAGTAATTTCATTATATTTTTTTGTATAGCTGGAAGATAGTACGAAAAAAGGATTAATTTTTTTGTTGTGTTCTTTTTACTACCTACAAAGGAAAAATGCCACAAGAAATAAATTTTCAGACTTTTGATAAGATGAGTGAATAGGAAAATGTCTTTGGTGCCTTCTGAAAAGGAAATAGACCCATCCCAATGGCCTAAATGTGACTTTATGTATGAGAATGACTCATGCAATGAGAGGTCAGGTCACTACATATTTATTTTACAAATGTGAACCAATCTTATTTTTTTAGCTTCTTTTAGGAAAACAAAATAGTGAATTTGGTAGATTGTGATTCATGATTTGGAGTTTGAATTTTGTTACTAATTTGTTCAACTCTATAATATGTATATATAACATATCAATGTTTCTAACGTACAATATTTTATAAGAGAAAGGGTAAAGAATTGTTTTTAGAAACTACCTACAATTAGACCTGGCAAAATCTGACCCGACCCGAAAAACCGACCCGACCCGCCCGAAATTGTCTGGGTCATAACCCGGAAAAGTAAACCCGAAACCCGATTTTACCCGAACCCGATGACCCGGGAAATTTCTGGGTCAAACCCGTTTGGTTTTGGTTAACCCGTTGGGTCGAACGAAAAACGGGAATGGTGAAAAAAATTCACACATTGTTGGGTTCGATTGTAATGATTTGTCTTCCTCTCGTCATTAGCCGAACTCATCTCCAATTGATTGATTAAAAGATGATTCTTTATAGAGAAAATCGACTCGAGTAATTGATTTTGAACACGAAATATACCAATTGATTAAAGATGTACTAAGTTAGTGTCTCTTAAATTGATGTATACTTCTCAAGGTTTGAATGTTTTTTTGCTTTGTTGAACTAGAATCTAAGTTCTGAATTGATTTGTAAAGTTGTTCTAGGTTACATTAATGTTTATAGTTTTATCAAAGTTAAAATATGTAAACGATGAGAAATATTATACTTTTAAAATATGTAAATTACAAGCTTCTTCTTCTAGTATGATATATGCATACAAGAACTCTAAGATTTAAGTTTTCATACAAATTACTTTTTATCTAACGTGTTTTTTTTTCTTCATAATCAATTTTGAATCTCTAGGATTTGAACTTTAAGGTTAATCATCTCTTATTGAAATTCTTTTAGAAAACACCATGAATGTGAAATTGAAACTTGTTTTTGTTGTCTTTGTGCTACTCATCCCACTTAGTCTAGCACATGATTGATTACAAAAATCTTGTTAAAATAGGTACATATCACATTATGATTATTAATTTGTAATAGTGAGTACAAAGACGAAGTGTAACTCTTGTATTAAAAATCTAAATCCTTACATATAGGTGTCAATTAAATTATATTATAACTTTATAAGTAAATAAGAGAGTTATAAATTAATATCAACAAAAAAAATAATAGATAAATTTGAAAATAAATTTGAAAAATCAGGTTCTTTAACCCGTTGGGTTGACCCGAACCCGCAACAAACCCGTAGTGACCCGACCCGTTTGGACCCGTTAAAATTGTGACCCGAAATGACCCGACCTGGTGTTTGACCCGAACCCGATTACCGAAACCCGAACCCGACCCGCCCGACCCGATTGACAGGTCTACCTACAATCATTAAGAAATTTTTTAAAAAAATCACATAAAAAATAAAAAAAATCTAATAAAAAAAAATTTGTTTGAAAGTCCATAACGTAAGCATAGAATATATATAAAAAAATGTTAGCATAAAACAAAATATACTTGCTGGATTGAGAGGGGGCCAGCAAATCAAATGTATTCAAAACTAAGAGACGTTGTAGGATTGAGAGATAGCTATATATATATATACAGCAAATTATTGGATTAAAATGAGTTGGGCGATCGATCATTCATGATTTAATACTTTGAAGATTGGGTTAAATGAGGGGCCAAAGCCATTACATTCAAACCGAAAGGCAAAAGGCCAAATACGCGTCTGTAGACTTTGATGTAGTGATCAACTTTGTCATCGCCAAATAGAAAACATTCATTTAATATGTGGAGAATTTTGCAACAAACAAACAAACAAACAAATAAAATAAAGTTGTTGTTTTTACCCCCTTTCTTTTAGTCACATTCATACGTACACAAAGATCGATTTTTATCCTAATAATTGTTATCTTTTTTCCTGATAAGAAAAATCAGATTAAGTAATGTGTCTTATACTTATATTATATTTTAATTTATTATTTTTCTTATAATTGTTATTTTAATTGATTATTTTTCTGACTCTCAATTTTCTCGATCCTGAACATTTTATGAAAAGTATTTAATTTGAATCCCTAATTTAATTTCAAGTTAATTATACAGTTTCCTAAATTACATTTAGCTTTAAAAAAAAACTAGAAAAAGGAGGGTGAGTGTAGAAAATGCCTTCGTCTTTTGATGGTCTCTTTAGTCCCTTTCCATACTATATACTATATGATGGCAAAAGCCATATTTGTTGATTTGGTATGTAATTTTGATGCAGCCTAAAAGGAGGCCTATAGGAGCCAAAGGGAGGAGCGTTCTTCCTCTAGTGAAATCATATTTTGTTTTTTAATTGGGGCCTATCTTTCAACCAATCCAATTCGGACGTTCCATCATCAAATCAAATGTGCACTAACAACCTAGACATTTTAATTAGTACTCCGATTATCAACTAATCTAGCTAATCGGTAAAGTCTTAATCGATGATTATGTTTTGGATTAGATTGATTATGTAAATCGCAACTTGAGCTCAGATTAAAATTGTAATTATAATGGAGTACTACTTAATTAGAAATATGATACTGTAATATCGTGGGCAAACTTTGTTCCGCACATATTCCTTTTATGATAAATTAGTGTTTTTATTATGGTCACTTTCCAGGCTTCTTTTCAGCCTTGCTTTACCTTTGAGAGCTGAAAGCATGAGCGTCAAAAGAGAGTGTTCAATGAACCAAACCAATGCAAAACTGCAAAAGCATCAAGAAACCAACAACAACAAAAATCAACCAAAACTATATAGGGCGTTTTCCAGATCCTCCTTCTGAAAAGTTATGCCACGTTAATCTTGTTTTAATTTTAACTAACCATTTATTTGAGAGTAGCATATACTATAAGATCGATTGCAAGCTCAAATATCATCCGTGATTGTAATTGAAAATTAAAATAACGTCATATGGTTGGGTTGTTCGATTGTGAATCACACACATATATACATATAAATTATTCTTTTTAATGTCAATTGATCTTGATCTGGTAGGTGAGTCATTTCTCGTGTAATAGATTAACTTAAGATTTGGGTATATATGCTTTATCAAATACTTCTACATAACGTCCAATTTGTATATACGTAGTAGAAACGATCTATCCAAATAAATGTGAGATACAATGGAAGAATGAAAACAAAAATAAAATTCAAGAATAGTCAAGTAAGTATAGTGACCTGATAGTAAAAGTAAACAAATATGACGGAGCATGCAATAAGGGAAAGTGTCCACGCTCCGACCATGGTTCAAACTTAGACCAACTAAATAAACTAAACAAATCGACTATGCCTAATTATTTATCATTAGTAAAATATAGTCTTGCAACAACTTAAGAGCTTATTACAAAACATGTTATTCAATCAGTCACTACAACTAAATAATCATTCACACCTCCTTTTTGTATTTCGGGTTAAACGGAAGCTAACAAAAAGAGGGGCGGATAAAACCACAAGAATAGAACGGCCCACGTGCTTTAGTTTTTCACAGAGCGCAAAAGAACAAAGGGAGGAGCGTGTCAAGACACGTGGCACTTTTCGATAGATGGGTGTGGCCTGCCAGCTTGGCAGATGGGGCCCACGTGCACCATCAATCTCTTTCGGAACTTGGGCCTCACTTACCAGCTCCACTACTTGTCAATCTCTTGTGTCTTATCTCCTCAATTTCTTTTTTTTTTGGTCGAACATCTCCTCAATTTCTATGAAACGAACAAAACATATGAATACATGATATTACTGTATAACACAACAAAAAAATCAGAAGCTAAGCAAAGTTGGGTTGTATCTGTACGATGGTTGTAAATGAACCGGCCCGTTTACGAGATATTCGTTGTTTGGCTCGGTAAAATTTCGTTTGTGTTCGGCACTTCGGCTCGATTTGTAAATGAGTCAAGCCCAAACAACTAAAAAAGATAAATGGACCGAGCACAAACACATAAATACTCGATTCATTTGTTCATGGACAACCTCAATTATATGTCCGTGTACAAGCTCGTCCAAATATTCATAGATAATCTAAAACATGCATAATATTGTTATATTGTTTTTAGAAAATTATTTTTCATAACCCTATATATATCATGTACACATATTCATTTTTTTACTTTTATTTTTTTTACCTAAAATCATAAAAGATATAGACTCAATCTTTGCATTTAATTATATATGTAAACATCAGCTCAAAAAAAATTATATATGTAAACATATTAGCTCAATGATAAATTAATTGTTCGCGAACCAAGATCGAACTCGATGAACACTTAAACAAACAGAGTCCAAACAAAATTTTGAGCTCGAATTCAAGTTCGTCTTTTTTTAAATAAACGGAAACTTGAACAATATAAAGTTCGACTCGGCTTGATTCGATTACAGCCCTATGTATCATTGAGTGAAAATTGTTTATCCGTATCTTCATCCATTACCACGTACACTTTATAGTTGATAATTACGTTCTCTAATCATTTCCTTAAAATTTACTAATCGTGATCAATCTTTGAATTGCACATAGCAAATCACTTGAATTTTTTTTGTTAGTCTATACAGCTAATTATTTTTAATGTGGCCTTTCTAATTCATCTCGTTATAACTTATAAGTCCAGTTTCCTCCTTTTAAAAACTAATTTCCTACAATAAAAATAATACTTTCCCATAAAAAAATAATATTACCAAAATGGATAGTGTTGAACAAATACAATGATATATTAATATTAATTAAGATAAAATGAATTAAATGGTAAAAAAAATGAACCAAAATATATAAAAAGAAGCTTTCAAGTGGAAATCATACAAAGACAGCGATCGGATTCTGGATGGGTATGTGCTCGTTCTTCCCCACCATGCATATATATAATATGCGCCTGAGCCCGAGCATGATCATTTATATGTGTTTTTTCCCTCTTCCTTTTTGTTCATTTTTAAAAGAAATCAATAATTTTTGGAGGGCTATAGCTAGCTATGCCCGCTGATTATTATTTTTTGGCCCATGAAAATTAATATTGTATCTATTTGGTCCGCCGTGATTATTAATATGGCTATTATATATTTATATATATTATGGAATTGGAGGATACATAAAATTGTAGTGCAGGAAAATGGAAGATATTGTAGTGTGATGTAGCAACCACGTTGAAGCTTTCCATCATTAGGTACGCTTTGGAGCGTTTGGTTGCAAAGTATTACATTTTTTTTTGGCCCGGCCTAGAAATAAAGCAAGGAATTAAAGCTGGGATTGGGTCTTCCATGTATTAATTTCCAGCAAGGAATTAAAGCTGGGATTGGGTCTTCTCTGTATTCGTTTATCTTTTGTGCTACATATTTGACTTATGATCGCGTGAGGGATGTCCTTAAGGTGTGAAATGAGAAAAGATCACGACCATTCGATGGGAGGAATGAATGGTTTGGAAAATAAGGAGAGAAAAGACATGCATGCGGTGGCAATTCCATAAATAAACGGAAGTTTTGTCTAGACTCACATGATCTCTAAGCTCTTATACCAGTTGATGCGCTATCGTCCTCAGAGTTCGCAAAAGTGCGAAAGAATCGCTCAATTAGATTGACTTGGGAATCTCTTGGAATTGACGGAAGCGAATGATATGCAATCTTCAACGTGATGGGGATTGAGTTTTGAGGTTTGAATCCACATTAGGACTAGATCAACGTGATGGACGAGTGAAAATTCACATGAGAATTGTGGGGCGAGCTCAGGCTCGATCAAGGGTTGAACGCACGAAATTGGAGTTAGGAGGAATCTCGACTAAACCAACCAATAGTAATTTATTATGCGTTGAAGAATTTGAGGTTACAATGTTGGCTTAAATAAAAGAATCAAAATTTATTTAAGGGAGAATTCTATCTTGTGCAAAATATAGAGTTTTCTCCAAACTAGGCTAAAACACACAAAAAGATAGAAAAACAAGTCATTTGATCAAATAACATTAAGCCTATCTCGAATGGAAAATAATTAAATAAAAGAAGTCAAAAATAATTATCTAAAACCTAACTAAAATAATAATCTTGCAAGGCGAGACAAAGGCTCGGGCCAAGGGCCATGTGTGGGCCAAGGCCAAGTCTATCTGGTGGCTTGAGCCGCAAGCATGAATCAAGAAGCATGGCCACCAAGGAGCTTGGCCCAGACACGACCAAGACACATGGGCCTTTATCGGGTGTCTCAGAGCGCAAGGCAGGAGCTGGGGCGCACGGGCGCGCACACGACAAGGACATGAAATGGGGTGTTGGCCTAGGCTGCATAGGATAGTGGTCCGATACGCATGCGCATAGAAGAGTGAAGACATGAATCGGGTGCGCGCGGCCTAGGGCGATTTCTAGAGTGGGCAATGCCTTGGCCAAGGGGCCAACCTCCAAATGGCCAAGGGGCCAACCTCCAAATGGCCAAGGACAAGGCCACACGATGGGGCAGTGGAGCTAGATTGGTGCAAGGGCGCGAGGGCGGCGTCGGTGTCCCCTATGGCAGATCTAAGGCTTATGATGGGGCCACAAAAGCATCTCTTATAGACAGGTGTAGATGATGAGCTTGGATGCTTGTTTGGACCCGATGCTAGCCATGGCTCGAATGATGATACTTTGAGTGGCTCGGACCAGTTGCTTGGTTCGGCTCCGTGTGATGGGGCCAGTTGAGTGGACTTGTAGGGCGTCCTTCTCTTCCTTAGCCGACATGGTGTGTGGGAGCGCATCACATCATGAGGTTAGACCCTTTGTTTCCTCTTGATACTCATGATGACACATATTTCTATTAGGTCACTTTCGGCATCACAAGGAGGGGGCGACAGTGAAGATAACATTCACAACAACACCAAAACCAACAAAATCAACGACTTTCACAAAATCAATATCCACCACCACCCAAAAATCCACCCATTCTACGTACATGCTCAAGAGATGACCACCATTCAATATATCTCTGAGCAACTCCGGACGCTCGAGCCATGGACTTGCCAGGCCGAGGAGCTCAATGAACTCTTAGCGAGGCAACTCGTCGAGGCCAATGCTAGGCTCACACCTAGTAATCAACCTCCTCAAGTACAAATCAACCGAGCGATTCAACATCAAGCATTTGAGGTGACAAATCTATTACATAGGTCCCTTAAAGGCAAGGACCCTATGCAACAAAATCGACCACCTTTAAATCGACTGGAGTCCATACGTGATTCGCGCACTCAACATGATGCCCGAGGCACACAAGCGGCTACGGATCACGCCCACATCAAACCAAAGACAACATCCAAATTGTGGATGACACGGACGAGGAGACACTCAAGGCAGATAACCGAGGCCCCACCATCTCAAAGGCCCAACGCTCATATAGAGTGCAACATCCTCACCCACCCATCCTAAACAAGGTAACCCCCGAAACTCTAATCAATCCGATTTGGGTATTAATGAATTCGTTGTGGATGATTATCAATGTCACCAATCTACGATCTCTCTTTACCACTCTTACTCTCACGACACCACCAATGGCTACAATTCTTTTGAGGAGTTTGATGATGATGAGGAGCCCGGGAACAATCACAATGTTAATGTTACCACTCTCCTTTTAGCGGATACTCCCGAGCACCAAGAGCGCTCGTCGGTTTGGATGCCTCCAACCATGATACTGCCGAAACACGATGTCTACGACCGAGCCATCTGTGAGCAAGCGCACAACCTGGGCCGTGGCTAACATGGCGGCAGAGGTGGCCGATACGGAGGGTGTGGCCTTCCAAGGGGGCGCGGTGATCGCCTCTATACTTCGGACGATGATGGGTTTAACCATGACCCTATCTGTTCTCAATATTCTCTATTCAACTATTTCTCTCTCTCCATATCCACTAAAAGAAAATTTATCTAAATATTAATGTCCATTCTCTTTCCAAATCAGATTAATCAACTATACTTTTTTGTCCAAATCTAAAACAAAACAAAAATAGCGTTAGTTTGTCTCTAATCAAAAGCTCCAAGGATAATTCATATCATTCAGGGAGAGATTTATCTCTTTTTTCATAGTCTTCATAGTTCTCGAATAAGTTTTATTTTAAATCTCTCTATTCTTATAGTGTTTAATTTTTCCCATTGAGATTTTATAAATATTGATTTCATATGTGTTTTGGTTTGAATTTGCAGTATTTATTTCTTAGCGTACATGGTCATTATATGTGCAATAATTGTAACGAAAAGTATTTTAACAATCTTACCCAATTTTCAAATGTTTGTGCATGACATTGACATCTAACAATTATAGGAAAAAGTCATTTAGAATTTGAATGTATCCAAAACTTTAACGTTTGAGTATGCATTATATTGATATCTTTGAGTTAGGATTTTGATCGATGACACAACTTCTCTTAGTTTTCTAGTTCAAATCTTTGCATATACAATATGGGATTTTGAACATATTTCATATACATATGAGTATAATTTTATTTTGCATCAAATTCAGTTTATAAATGTATGAATATACTTTAGTTTTGTCGAATATAGTTCATATACATATAAATATGTATTCGAAACGATTGAATATGCATATTGAGATTACACCTTATATTCGACTATTACTAATGCACATTCAAGATATCGAAATGCATATTCAAATTCATAATTTGAATATGTGTTTTGATACATTGAACATGCATTATTAACAACTGAATATGATGTTGAAATTTATGAACAACTATGTATTTGTATTTAAATTTTTAATTGAATATCTATTATGAATGTTTTGAATCCATCGTTGTTTAGAATTTCTTATTATACTTTTTGAATTTGCTTAGTTACAAATAACTTTAATGTTCTTGTTGATTAACAATTTATATTTTATTGACTGGATTTTATGTAGCATAATTTGAATACTTGAATGTTCTTATGAATTATTTGAATATTGTATCTGAATTTTTAATTGAGTGTCTTGAATATATGTACACAATACATTTAATATTTTTTTGATATTTAATGAATACACAGTACATTTAATAATTGTTTGATATGTGAATACTCATTGTGTTCTAAGACCATGAATATGCATGCCGCGCTTGTTGATAATTGACATCTAAGGCCTTGTTTATGCATGTCAAACAATTGAAGATATACATATAAATAAATATGTGATTTATAGATGTATATTGAATTTAAAATAATTTTATTTTGAACTTTTGTTTAATATTTGTTGAATATACATTATTGAATAAATAATTCATAAACGATCGAATATGTATATTTGATGTGTGCATATTGGATAGAAAAATGTGAATTCGTACTCATTATGCTTTGAATGTTAATGTGTTTTTTGTTGAATATGTAGTATTGAAGTCGGAGAATATTGAGATGGCTAAAGAATATAATGAAGTCTAAAAATAATAGAAGCAAAACCATAAAATCAAAGACGATGATTTAAAATAAAGAAGTGTTATAAGATTTGAAATCAATTCGAATTCGATCTATTTGTATACATGTATGGAACTAGAATGAGGTATGGAGCTACCAGCTCAGAGGATCATATATGTAAAAACTTGCTGCAAAACTCAGACTTCTGAAACGGTACTCTAAAGCCTGGGCAAAAAATAAAGTCAACAACAACCTTGAGCAGCTTAAAACATCGGAAGAAAAACTGCAGCAACTACAACAACTCGCGCTGTGTAATCCGAACAATATGGACCTTCAAACCTGTTTACAGAGACATCAGAGGAAATATGCCTGCCTCTTGGACTTCCAGCATAAGTATTGGAGACAGCGATCCAAGTGTAAGCACATTGTCAACGTCGACAGGAACTCCAAATACTATCAGTCAGTTGCAAAAATTAGAGCATACCGACAACGAACCAATGCTTTCCAGACAAAGGATGGGCTAACCCTCTACGATCACGACGATATAGCTAAGCACATTACTATGGAGCTTAGGCAGAGATACCAAAAGAGTGTTGCCTATCAAACTAGGCAAGAAGATTTGGGAGTAATTCTGAGCATTGTGTCTGACCTTGATAATAAACTCCTCTACACCAAACCGACAATGACTGAGGTAAAATACGCAGTGTTTGAACTTGTATCTGACAAAAGTTCTGGACCGGATGGATATCCAGCTGATTTTTTCCAGAAGTACTGGCATATTGTAGGAAACTCTCTGACATCAGTTGTCCAGGCTTTCTTCCACTCTGGGCAGCTACTTAAAGAAACAAATCACTCCTTCATTGCTCTGATCCCCAAAACTGAAACCCCAATAAATATTAACCATTTTCGACCAATCAGTCTGTGCAACATGACATATAAGGTCATTACCAAGGTCTTGGCAAACAGACTAAAACCTATCCTCCCAAAACTTATAAGCCCCCTCCAAGGAGCTTTTGTCGAAGGAAGGCTCATCCAGGATAATATTTTGATTGCTCATGAGATTTTCCATTCTTCCCATAAAAAGAAAGTGGGTAAGAAAGGGTGGATGGCGCTGAAACTAGATATGGAAAAGGCCTACGACAAACTAGATTGGCACTTCATCAACCGAATTCTGCTACAATTTGGGTTTGCGGAGAAATGGATCTGTTGGGTCATGACTTGCATCTCAACGGCCTCTTTCTCCGTAATAGTTAACAATGAACCCGGTCAGTTGTTCCACCCGTCCTGCGGAATACGCCAAGGTGACCCCCTTGCGCCCTTTATCTTTGTCATTGCCATGGAATACTTAGCCAGGACTCTAGAACTAAGATCTAACCTACCATATAAAAAGAATAGAATTCAGCTAACGCGAAATGGAATGCGAATTCCTTTCCTAAACTTTGCAGATGATACTCTAATCCTGGCCGACGCTTCCCTAGACAACATGAATATGATAAAAGAAGTTCTTGAGGACTTTACAAAGAAAACGGGTTTGGCCATTAACTTTCATAGAAACACGATGCAGACATCTTCGAATGTGACCAAACCGAATGCAGCAGCTCTTGCAAGTATATTGAACCTAAGGATAACGATGGATATGGAAAAATACCTAGGCATCCCGATTGTTAGGGGACGGGTGCATAACGCTGTCTTCTCATAGGCGATACAAAGCCTAAAAAAGCAACTAGCTAAATGGAAGGCCAATTCGTTGTCTCAAGCTGGTAGGAAAGTTCTAATTCAGGCTAACTTGCAGTCGAAAATGAACTATCTCATGCAGAGTAAACCGAGATTTCTTTTGGAACAAGAATGTTGATAACTTTCATCCCCTTATTAGTTGGGAGCGCATCTGTGCCCCTGAGCGGAAAGGAGGGATGGGGCTGAGAATTACTGAGGTCTCCAATACGGCCCTTCAAATAAAGCTACTATGGAAAATTCTAACAGAACCAGCAAACCACTGGGTTCGCCTAGTAACCGAAAAGTATCTAGAGACTGAATCCATCATGACAGTTGAAAAGAAAACACACTCTTGGCAGTTTGGACGTCTGTTGAACATTAGACCAACCTTTGTGAAGGGTGTGAAGTGGCAACTTGGAAACGGAAAAACTATAAATTTTTGGACGAACTCGTGGCTGGACAATGTCGCTCTACGACCATACCTCAAGAACGAAGATGTCAAAGCGAAGGTCTCGGATTTTATTCTTGATGACAAAACTTGGGACATTGTGATATTACACACCCACCTTCCACAACATCTTGTTGACAGGATTCTACAGGTAAGTATTCCAATAGTAGGTTAGGCTGATAAAGTAATTTGGACGCCGTCCCCGGATGGGGCTTTCACTGTCAAAACGGCAGCTCAGTTGTGTGAAGAAACGAGAAACCTCCCGGATCAGAACATGGATTGGATTTGGAAACTTAAGGTCCCTCCTAAGGTACAAAACTTTGTCTGGAAAGTATATGGGGACTGCCTCCCAACAACGGAGCGACTAAATAGGTATCATGCGAGAGTGCCTGGTACGTGCTCTCTGTGTGACACTCAAGAAGAATCCAGTACGCACCTATTGTTTGAGTGCCATTTTACTATCACAATGCTTCGACATTTAGAACAACGATCCGATGTACATATCGTTATTAAAGACGAGGGCGATCTGAACCATAGTATTGTCCAAACCATCAAAGCTAACAAAGGAGACCCCATAATACTGTTTCTTTTGGTGGGCTATTTGGATGCACCGAAACAACAGAATTTTCAATGCAGATAGAGCATTAACTGATGAGAAACCATCTGACCTAGCACTCGCCCTCTACTTGCAGTGGAGAATGGCAAAACAACTCGAGCACAAGCAAACAGTGAAGCGGTAGAGACCGAGGATCCCAACTTGGAAGAAACCAGACAACGGGTGGATAAAACTAAACTTTGACGGTTCCCGCCGATCCAACTCATCCACGCATGGCGGATTTATTTTGAGAGATAATAACTCAAAAGTTATTGCCTTGGATCGACGAAAGTTGACCGTCCCGTCCATCCTCCAGGTTGAAGCTTTGGCGGCTCTGGATGGGGTGCGAAGGGCCAAAACCCTCAATATAACAAATTTAGTGGTTGAAGGTGATAATTTATGTGTCATTTATAGCATTACGGGGGTATGGAGATGCCCTTGGGAAATTCAGACAGTCATTAGTAACATAAAAAGCATCCTGTCTCTATTTGAGGAGGTTCGTGTTTTTCATTGCTACAGGGAAAGTTACAGAGCCGCAGACTACCTAGCAGCCAGAAATGCTGACCCACGAGCCCTACTAGTCAGTGTAATGATGAGCTCTAAGACGCAACACTGGGAGGATCCCTTATAGACGCTTGGATTAAGTGAAGGAAGAATTCGAGAAGCTAGAGATTTTTTGAAGAGTCATCCGCGCGGATGATTTAGGCTGGTCGTACAATGATTAGGAGGTCTAGTGTTTTCCCCTTATTGTACACAAAAAATCTATTACAAGGAAATATTCATTGTCCACTATATTTTATAATTTTATATTTAGTACAATTTCACCTTAAACAAGACAATATAATTTGGATTCGACAAAATGGATTGAACATTCAAAGTACGACAAATTCAAACATTGTTTAAATAATTTAAAATAGTTTAGAACATATTTAACTATGTACATGACAAATTCGAATATTTTATATAGTCGAATTTCAAGCTATTTAGATGAATATTTAAGTTGTATCGTCGAATATGGAAACTGAATTTGTGAGAATGATGATGAAAATATGCGGGTAATATTTTCATAAAATTTGCAATATTCAAAATTTCAAATCTTTAAAGAAAAATCAAATCCTTATTATTAAGGATGTGCTCTTTCTTTTTTTGGATTTTTTTTGAAATTCAAATCTATACTACATATAATATAAAGCGGAGACAATGTCTTCATAAAAAATTGTGCCACGTGTCATTTCGATAATAGAATAATCGGTCGAGCCCTCCTTTATACAGATTAGATAGTTATAATCTCATATAATCTTATCCCGTAAAAATTACCTTAAAAATTATAAATTATTCCAAAAATTATGAATTCTCTCTTACCAAGAATTAGTTGTAATCTTCTCATAAATATTATTAATTAATAAAACGTGATATTTTCGTAAAGTAATTTTTGAACAAATCTAACTTATCTATATTATGAGTTGATTTACTATTGGTAAAAAACACTAATCAGAATACGAAAATGAATATATATTTTCTATAATTTTAACGTGATCATTGACATTACATATCTATATTAAATTGAGTTTATAACCACATTACCCGTACATGGTACGGGGGTTAAACTAGTTGCATTTTAATTTGGTAACTAATCCTATTTTTAAGGAGCTTCCATTTAAGAATATTATTAATTTATGATTTATTAAAATTCAGGTTTTATTTTTCTAAAATTCATCCTACATCGTGATTCGGGACCCTTCATTTACAGTGATTTAACACCCGTTTAACGTGAACCTCCCTTTGTAATTGTGTATAGAGAGGTTTCCTCGCGAGTGAGCAGGAAAATGTTAATTGGCGGGACACATCGCCATCAAAAGAGACTCATCGGCAGTCTCATATACACACCCACTGCACACACACATTTTCAAACAAAAATTGTAAATTGAGTTCGGCAACTTCCCACTACTAGCTAGTACCAATTAATAACAACTAGTCGTATCCGTCGTGCCATGTACGACTTGTATTTTTAAAATTATTTTGATATATAATAAATATAATATAAATGTTAAATGTATAATAGAAAGTTTAAATATAATTTTGTTTATCGAATAATAAAAGTTTTTTTAATTGTTAAATAATTGATTGAAAATATGTTATCAAACAAATCACGTACTTATACTTTATTACTTTATAGTCAATAAAATACGTTATTATTCAATTTATATTTGCTTATATCTTAGTGTGCAAAGTACCAACTTGATATACTCATATAAAACATGTAGGCATTTAATCATAAATTTAGTGAATAGTATTTTGCCTCTATATGTCTGTATAGACCAAAGAAATATCTTATTAAAATATGTATGTATATATTTTTTAACATAATATATTTTTAATCATATTATAAAATAGAATAAATTATATAACGATTTAAAAATCTAATATAATTTGATATAATTGTCATGATACATAAAGGCGTTGAATTTGTACCTTTTATTTTTTTAAGAAATTGTTTTTGAAATCAATAGAACCACCATAATATGCTATTGCAAAAAAAAAAAAACTATGATACTACCAAAAAAAAACGTAAGATATGTTGAAGATATGACACTTTTTTTGAAAATTTAAAAATTGGTTAGAAATGACCAAATTTGGATAATATCATATCTAATGATTAAATCGTGATCTTCATTTTTATGGAATATTTTTTAATTCATGATTTTATCGTGATCTTCGTTTTAGTAGGATTTGATAACAAAATGACTTCACTAACCGACTATGATGGATTTCCAATTAAATCTTGACATATTTGTAAAGGATAAAATTACATATTAGTAATTTTTATTTTTTAGGGTTTAGGGTTTAGGGTTTAGGGTTTAGGATATTCAAATAATTGTATAATATCGTAATCTTTAATTAACTTAATTTTGACAAATCAATAAGATTTTTTATCTTGATTGGATTATGTAGATGACATGGCTTAATTAATAAATAGAAAATAGATAATGTGGCTCAATATTATGGTGACACGTGGCAAAATCCTTGGTGGTGTAATATGGGTGCGACATGTGGAAAATGCTGACGTGGCGCAACGTGGTGGCTCCAATCCTTACGCCTTTTATATATATACATAGATTCAACGGACCCAAAAAAAAATAATAATAACAATTCTAGTTGGCCCCAGCAAGTGATTACTATTACATTTTAGATTTTGCATAATCTACTTGGATCCTAAGTATGGAATAGAAGCAGTATTATCCTGCAATTATTAGTCTTTAATTAATGTAAATAGGAAGGACTATAGTTTAACCCTATGTAGCTATAAAAGCTATTAGGCGGGATATGTTGTGTTGATTATAGTCAAAATGATTGTGATTTGTTTTGATAGAAATGATTGTGATTTGTAAGACAAGACTTTAGTAGCATTTTTTTTTCGTTTTGATTAAGAATAAGATAGTTTTGAGGGGACTACACTATTAATAGTGGGTTTAATGTATATAGATGTTAATTTTCTTTTTAACGGAGGTGCATTGTTTAGATGTTAATCTGGAGATGAAAACTCTTAATGGAACAGGGACCTGAAACTATGGGTTTGGCTTTTGATTATTCTATTGAATATCTTGACTTCATTATTATACTACGTATAGATTATATTAACGATCGGCTAAAGAAGTAATTAAGTACTTAAGGCATAATTAAATTATAATTTATTGCGGCTATAGTGACACAACCTCTTTTTGTAGAAAAAAAGAACGAAATGTACTGGTCAATAATCTAAAGGCAAGATGGTTAGGTTTATGTCATTTCACCAATTGTAGACGCTTACGCGCGATGTGTTAACAATTGAAGTTTTTTTTGAAAAATTTCCATCGTACTAGTCTTACAAATCACAATAGTACGTAAATGATAATTTATTGACACTGTGATTAATAACAAGTATTTGAACGATCGATTTCTATATCAAAGACGACAAATGATATTTCTTACGCGGAGTCACTTTTTATTATCGGTTTTTCTATGGTGTGTATTAAATAAATATTATTTTTTTTTGGTAAAATTAAATAAATATTATAAACGTCCTTAATTTAGAAATTTAACTCTAAAAGGGAAATGAATCTCGTGAGAAAAAACTTAAATCATTCTAAAAGGAAAATTTCCAATTTTATGTAATTTTATTTCTATAATAAAATAGGTGCAAAATTTTATAGCAAAAGTTTAAAATATTGCAAATATATGATTATACAAGGAGAGAGGTTTGAGAATTGGGTTGTTTGAGAATTATGGATTCTTATTATCTATCCTTCAAACACGTTCTAGACTAGAAGACTGTTTATTATTTCTTAAAATCCAAAAAAAAAATTCGTGTTTTTGGATTTGAAGATACAAAAGATCGAGCAAGGCAAGGATGCTCTCAATTTGAAGAGTTGGTTTAATGGATTCGCAAATCTAGTGAAGAAAATGATAGGACTATGCTTAAGTTTTACTTTTCCCTTATATAGATACCATGTCATAGTATTAAAGGTTAATACTGATTTTTAGATGATAGGCGAAAGTTTTCCTAATTAACTTTTCGTTGTTGAATGCAAATGATTTGTTCTCATAACTTGAAATACCAAAATGAGTTTGTTTTCTTGAATTTGAAAACATGAAGGAGCAAGAGAAGAATGATCTCGTTCAAAGAGTTAAATTTTGGACATAGCTTTGAAGAGGCTGTATACAAACTTTTTTAAGTAAGCCTTTAAATCATGGTAAACTTAGGCAGTAGCGTTTGGAACTAAATTTTCAGAGCGTGTTGGAGACAGCTATCAACAGGATCTCGCTACTTCCACGGGTAAATGTATCGGATGACGTAGCGAATCGAGTAGCTCTAGAAGAAGCTTGTATACAAGCGCGCTAATAGTGTGGGGTGTGATCATCGGCGGAGCCAGAAATATTGGGCAGATGGGACATAGTAGTAAGGCGACGAGGTGAAAGCAATTGCCATACATGATTAACTCAGCTCAGTGCTGGATTGGCGATGTCGTCGCGCCTCCACCAGTTCCTCTGATCGAGCATCACCGGCGCAACCCAACACGTACCAATTGCCATCGGAGCCCTAGTCGATCTCCCTCTCTCTCTCGCCCATCGATCTGGTCGTTTCGTCTCTCGGTCGAGCACCACCACTTAGACACATCGGAGTTGGCCGGAGTCGCGGTCGCGTGAATTGGCAAGGCGTTGAACTCGGTTGGTGTTGCTGTTGTTGATTGAAGGTGTAGGCGAACTAGGCAGAGTATGTATACTTCTTCTTAGTTGAAGTTGAATTGTGCTGTTTTGGTGGGTAAGTTAATCTCATATTACCAAACTCTAATTTTGATAACTTGAGCTTTTATAAGGGTAATATATATCAATCCAAGGGAGCAAATGAATAGACCAAACAATAGCAAGTGTTATTAATTACAAAAATATCACCGCGTCTCTCATTTTCTATATGAATGTGAACTACATATCCCGACCAAAAAAAAACATACGAGATATGTGAACATCAAATATAAATATGTGAATTGAAAACAAAAATACATGAGTTCAAAAACCAAGTTTGTTTACGTACATATGTACAAAAATGTCATTGCGTCATTCTTTTCCCCTATTTTCCTATGTTAGACTTGGACTCATCTTGGACCATTGCTTTTCCTAATCTAATGGTCCATATTAGTTTATAGTTTACGTATTAAGGAAAGTTTTCACTAAAATCAACTTCGTAATCATGAAAATCATCCACAAAATGTTAATACACATGTCGTCTAGAAAAAAAAAATCAACTTGATGTAACATGTATGAGTGTTATTGTAAAGTAGATTATGAACTAGTATTAATACCCATGTCTTTAAAATGCAATTTTGATTTAACTATAAAAATTAATTTAAATTTATATAAATTTGTCTAATAAAGAGATAGATATAAAATCTTAACTAATATGATATAAAAAAATAATCTCAATGCTTCTATTTGTCAGTTTATGAAGTTTATTAATATTATGATGCTAAGAGCATCCCCAACTAGAGATGAGCTAAAAAAATTTCTAAAATGGAGAAGAAAAAACTATTTTCTCCAAAAATTTTCTACATCAACTCTAACAGCTTCTCCATTTTGCAGAATATAACATTTTTTATTTAAGTCCAACCGCTTATCTATTTTGATGAATTCAATGCTTATTAATTATTATTTTTATTTAATTGAAATAAATGAAAAATAATACAATCTTACTTTAAAAATACTTAATTTTTTATTTAAATAATAAAGAAGTAATTATACTAAAGAATCATAATGGAAATAAGGAAATAAAAATTATGCATTCACAATTAGATGTTGGAAAGACTACATATTATTGTTTAATGGTTTTAGGGTCGATACCGACCGACTCAAATATTTATAACTTATATACGCATAAGCTCAATAAAATACAGCTTATGTGAGCAAAAGGTCCATGCATTCACGAAAAGTTAAAACATTTTATAATCATAGTTGTATCTCATAAGTACGTACATACACTAATACTCGTATTTATATTAAACAAGGGCTTGTTAAATTCTCTGATTTCAAATATTCGTCGTAACGCTGCCATCGAGAATTAGACGAAGACGAGTCGGGATGGGAAATAATAAGGCGGGGACCCCGTAGGCGTTCACCCCTAACATGGAGAGGACAAGCGTGTGTTATAAATAGGGAACTACAAGCAACACACACTTAAAGGGAAAGAGTCGTGTTGTTGAATGTTGAGTACAATACAAGGGCATTTAATGGGAACTAACAATCAAACACATATATGAATATTGGTCACGTACTTTTACCATTTGTTGCCTCCCCAAAATTTGAATTCTAACAAACTTCCTCCCGTTGGGACTTGGGAGGCAAAATATCGCATGCCATTCTTTCTATCTGTACCACTTTCTTAATTACGTGTGAAAAAATACTACTATATGAGAAACTATTTTTGGTTTTTTAACATATAAAAAATGGCAATTAAAAATTTGCCCTATTTTAATTTTAAAAAATTGGAACCGTGGTTAATTATGGCATAGTGTGGCACATGAGAAACTGTGGAAAGCTGGAAGTTCAAGCCTTGGGATGCAATCCATGTTTGACTGGCTTAAACAAATGGTCATCCCTCTGTTGTATAGTTACAGTAACAGTGGTTTATTCAGAGTAATAACTGCATTAGGCAGGTTGTGCCATGTGAAATAAGGAATAAAGATGATGTTTCCTTAGATTAAAAATGAATTGCAATTCAAACGAATATGGAGTACTAAACTAAATATATATCTTCTTTTTTTTACCAAAAAATATATACAGTAAATCTTTTTTTTAAGTATTTGTTATAAATCCAAATATTTCCGGCCTTCAATTACCATACTGTATATCACTTCAATTTTTCTCTTACAACAAACAAATTTACAAATTTCAGAATATTTTTTTAAAGCAAACTCTATTCCAATTTTTTAAATCAAATGTAAATTTAATAACTTTTCAAATTTCAGAAAACCATCCGAATCTACACTACTAGAATTAATCCTTATTTTTTTAACTTGTATCGGATATTTCTCAAGTTAAAAAATAAAAAAAAACATGGGATTTTTTTGTCAATTTTGTTTTCCCACCTTCAAAAAAAAAATTAATGAAGAAAAAAGAAGCGGAAAAAAAAACCTTTTCAGACAAGTGAAAAAGGAGCAAAACAAAATTATCCGTCATCTTCCTCCGCTCCACTCCTCCCAAAACCTGTCCGGTCAACTCCCCATCTCTGTACATCGATTCATCGATCGGGAAAAACCAGACTCGTTTCGTCTCGCCGTATGATCCAATCGGAACAATCCTCCGATCAGTAGAGTTTTCTGGTTTCTAGGTTTGGGCATCTTTCTCTCGCAATTTCTCAAGTACACAGAAAAAAGGCGCTTTCGCTAAAACCGATGCTAAATCCAATCACTCCGGCCTACAACCATCCTACAACCCTCCACAACTACTACTACGAGTAGTATTTAATACAACCGCTTGCGTTTTCTCCTTCTCCTCTTTCTCCCTTCCAATCCTCTCTTTTCCCCCAAAATATCTCCGAGATAGTGAGAGATCGAGTCTTGTGGCGTTGTTGAAATGATTTCGATTCGGATCGGACACTAGGCGTTGTTCGCGCAGGTTCAGTAGGCCGAATCCGAGGTCGTTTCCGATTGGCTGCTCTGATCGATGAGCAGCTCCCGTTGCTTTTGGATTGAACAGTGATTTGTCTGGCTACAAAGTGAGAGAAAAAGAGCGGCCTTTTGTATGAATAAAAGGAGGCCTGTTTTGCTTTGGCATGTGGATTTTGAGAGCCAGAACCGATTGAACGATGCAGAAGAAACATGTTGTCTGTGAAATCCCCGCTCCTCCCAAGCACAAAGAGCGTCGCATTGTCACCTGGACTCCCGAGGTTTTGCTCTTTCCTCTTTTTTCTCGGCCTTTAATATATTCTTAAGTCTGTTTTGATCGATTTTTTTTATAATAATCTAATGAGTTTTGGCTTGCAGGAAGATGATATTCTTCGAGAGCAAATAAACATTCATGGAACGGACAAGTAAGATGCTAGCTTCTTCAAATTTCATATTGGGTTTCCTGTTTTTGGGTTCTGTGGACTGATCGGAAGTTTTTGCAGCTGGACCATTATTGCATCAAATTTCAAGGATAAGACAACAAGACAGTGCAGAAGAAGGTAAACTACAAATCTTATTTGGGGGGTTTTGTAATATGCATACAAAGTTACAAACTACCCAGTATGTGCAGTGTTTGGTATTCTTTTCATGACAGATCATTTTTGTGTGGCAGATGGTACACATATCTAAATTCTGATTTCAAAAAGGGAGGTTGGTCCCCGGAGGAAGACATGTTATTGTGCGAGGTAATTGGTTAGTCTTGCAACATGTTCAAGTATCAAGACCAATAACAAGTGCTAGGCAATAGACGATGCATAGTAGTCCATGATGGAACTTGTTATTGATGGTGTGGGTTCTATTGAGCTCTCCTCAAAAGATGTATATTCCATTCATTGTGGATCAGCTCCCTTGTTCCGAGCAACATGTTCCTCAATTTCTGGACTTGTGTGTTGATTTGCTTTCGGTGATCGCAACTGTGCAAAATTTTCTGCTTAAAAGTAGCTGAAATGGATTCCATTAAAAAAAAAGTTGTTGAGATGAATGAAATTAAGAATAAAGTTTATTCTTTGAATTATGCAAATGTTAAGTGTTCTAAAGTTATCTTATATTTGCATCAAAATAGTTTTTATCTTATGTGGCTCAAAATAATGCAGGCCCAAAAAATATTTGGTAACAGATGGACCGAGATAGCAAAGGTGGTCTCAGGCCGGTTAGTCAACATCTCTTCTAAGCAATCCTCTTGATGCTTTATACATAGAGGTAGAACAAGGGATTAATGCTTCAATTTTGAAATGCTTGTATGCAGGACCGATAATGCAGTGAAAAACCGATTTACCACTTTATGCAAGAAAAGAGCCAAGTGTGAAGCCTTAGCTAAGGAGAATAGCACCACATTTATCAATGGAAACAATAAAAGACCCATTGCTATCCAAGGCTCATTACATGGTGCATCTCCACCTAAGAAGATGAGGTATCACTATTGTCAGTTGTCTGCGTAACATCTGTTGCTGCTGATTACATTATATGAAAATGAGACTGACCGTGTTTACTGCTTTTGATTATATAGGATTCCTCATATCCCCAATACCATGGGCAATTGCAGCATTCAAGATGTTTCAGTTAAAGATTGCGTGATTGGAAAGCAGCAACTACGATCCCCGTTTGCAGTAATATCTCAAAATAGAGAGAAGATTGGCACCGTGCTACCTCAACATCAAGCAACTACGCTGGAGGCTTTGATCAATGGTAATCATCGTTCTGATTTGCATTGAAAACCTTACTTTTTTCTAGTATGAAGTGTGCGTTAGCGAAAGTTATTCTGGCTCCCTTCTTCTTTGATTATACATTAGTGTTCTTAACAATCATAGCTACTTATCATTTTAAATTTAAATTATTGGTTGGAATGTATCAATGGTTTTTAAGTAGTTCAAAACGACAGTTTCTTATTTGCATCTATACATATCAGCATAAATGTGGCTAATGACAGTGTAACCTGTAAAATTTTCTTCTTACAGGTAGCAGAAAGTATGAAGGCTTTCTGAAGAGGGGTGATCCCAAGATACTTGCTTTGATGCAGCAAGCCAACCTGCTTGGCTCTCTTGCCGTGAAAGTAAATACCGATGATGCAGAGGAAAGTTCAGAAAATGCATGGAAGGTATCAACTGCTTTCTTGACCTGTTTGTAGTTGGTACTAGTAAGTGCCAGTAAACTGATTGTGCTGTCTGAATGTGTTTGAAGTCTAATAGAAGAAAGACTTTGTTTCTGTTACAAATAAGAATTTGTTAAAAGAGTCTTTGTTCTCCAGGAAGATTTATTACATGGGCAGATGGTGTACTGGCAGTTATATTTTTCCGGCACTCTATAGCTTAATGTTCTCACAATTAAATAGGTTTTTACAATTCTCATTAAATCTTTCAGATTCTCGAGAGTTTTCTCAACAAAAGCAAGGACAGTGAGGTGCTAACATGCAGCATCTCTGACATGGATTTGCAAGTTGGCCAGCTTAAAGATTTGGTGGAGGAAGACGTGAGAAGTTGCAACACAGAAAGTCAACCTTCTCAAAGGTCTGAAGATGAACATAGAACCTCTTAAAGTCCATTTTACCTGTAATTCATGATTGTCTTATAGATTGCAAGCTCTTACAGGCAACCTGATCATTACGATTCCCCAAGCAGCTCTGAGTATAGCACTGGGTCAACCATCATGTCCACCAGTATCAGTGAGCAAATTGAACAAAGTCAATCTGAGATGTGCACACTACACGAAAATTCAACATCACATAAGATTGATACAAGAAGTCACAATGGTATTGGTAGTTCAGATAATGTGAGCTTTGCTACAGAATCTGTAAATCAAGGTAAGCAAGTCTCGTATATATTGACAATTCACTAAGTAAACCCCTTGTTTGCACAAATTATTTGAATTCTTGGACTAGTTACAATCAACTTAGAGATGGTTGACATAAATGTTCATTTGATCTCATTTCAGAGGGGATCCTATTACCTTTTGCTGTGGGAAAGAATGATGGAGATGCTTCAGCATTGTCTGCAGAATATAGCTCCCCTCTTCAAACAACTCCATTATTCAGTCTTTTTGCAGCAACAATCCCAAGCCCACAATTCTCCGAAAGTGTAAGCCATCTTGGTGCTAATTGTGTATGAGTACTTCCCCTGTTCATAGACAATAAATTTGATAGTTCTGGAAGAAGAGGCCTATGTGATTTTGGATTTTCAATGTATTCATCCCATTTTGACTGACAGTAGCTCATTTTGCATCTCAGGAGAGGCACTTTCTCATGAAAACACTAGGGATTGAGTCCCCAGCTACAAGCAAAAGCACCAACCCTTCACAACCTCCACCTTGTAGAAGGGCCCTTGTTCATAGCCTATGACCAATCTTCCCCTTTAACCTATCATCCTACAAACCCAAAAAAAAAACCATATATTTATCTTCTGATCCATTTATGCTCACCTCGGGCATCCCCGGATACTACTTTCATTGATTTTTTTCAGAAAGTTTTCCAGAATCACAGCCAAGTCGGCCTGAATATTTTTGGAGAGGCTTACCAGATTTTGCATGCCAAGAACCACAATCCATAATGCTGTGCTTACATCAAACCAGCATTCCAGGAGTCTTCATACGTGGGTCTGCACATTTTTCACTTGTTTGTGTTATTCTTTTGGAACCATAGTTAGTGTATCCGAATCGGAAATTCGGTAATCCAAGCCGGTGCTTGTATTTCTTGTGCATTTTTGTGTGTGTCATTTGTACAGAACCAGCAATAGGAAGCCTAGATGTTTTCTTTTTTGGTTTACTATATAAGAGTGTAAACTATACACGGGCACGTCGCCCTTTCAACAGATACATATGAAAAGAAGTAGAAGAATGAAGAAGAAGGATAGATCAGTGGAATGGGAATCCTTCTTGTTTTTGTTAATTTGTCTCTTGGTTTGCAGAGGTATAGAATAAGTTTTTCTTCGCTTTTTAAACACTTGTTTCTTCTTGAGTTAATTGTAACTCTGGAGGGTTGGAGTGAAATTTTGATATGGACTTTGTGTGCAGACATGGATATGGCTTAACTATCCCAGTTTCCCCCTCTCAAACTCTTCCTTCATGTCTACGTTGAACAGAAAAGCAGTATGCAAAATATGCAGATATGATGAAAATTTAAAGAGAACATTAACAAAAGCAGGCATGGAAAACAAATAGATGGTGTTGTTTTGAAATAAACTTACAGCTGTGATGAGCTTAATTAGGTCGTTGCCATCTCTGCTGGAAATCTGAGTTCTGACTTCTGAGATGTGGTCTGTGGGATTGCAAGTGTGATTTGTGTGGGGGAAGAAGGAAATGTGGGGAAAGTTGTGATTTGAGTTGGGTAAAGTGCTGGATATAATGGACGACGGGACCCAGAGTAGTGATTATTCATAGATCAGAATTCAATAGGATTGCATAGGATAAAGTAAAATCTTACACACTTCTATATATAAAAAAAAAAGAGTAAAATGTTACACACTTCAGATTTCTACCCAAACCAAAACTCGTTATGCGCTTCAGAGATTACCGCCCAGACGATTTAATCAAGAAACATGAGAGGAATTATTATTCTCTCCTTTAAGTTCATCTTTCGATTTCATATGCATTAGGTCAAATAAAAACTAATATTTTATTAGAAATGATTACAAAATTGGAAGCATATGTCCCAAATTAAAATAGCTGGATTTGGAAATTAGATAGTTAAAAACTTTCTTTGAAAATTTGATTCAAATGGACTCCCAACAAAAGGTTGGTTACATGGAAACCATATTAGTATTAACGATTTTTCTATTGTGTGCCCTTAGGGCACACAATAAGCATCTAATAATGGAAATATTTGGTAAATTTTAATTTTTTTTGTTCTTTAATCTTTTTTGTGACGGGTTTACTCTTTTCCTTTTAGGATTTTAGTTTCTGTTTTTGGTATACTTATCATGTGCCCTTAGGGCACACAATAGAAAAACCGATTAATCAAGATGTATTATGTGCAATCACACTAATGAAGACATTGGCCATTTATTTGTCGAGTGTTCGCATGCGATAGGAATAGCTCGACATCTCAACTAGAACATAGCGATCACACTACAAAGTACAAAAAATTAACATAGTAAATACTGCCACAAAGGACATCTTAACAATACTTCACCAAAAAATTAGGGAAAAAAGAATTTACAAATTTGGTAGTATTGTGGTGGTGTTTATGACACCAACGAAACAAATTAATTTTCCAACAAACCCCTAATGACCTTATCCCAGACCTTGTAAGATATACTTAAAATCAAATAGAATTATGATTACGATCAAAAGTCTGGGAAGAGGACAAAGAAATGATTAACAAAAAACATAATTATCATTTGCAACGTGTGAAAAAAGAAAAGGCATGGATGAAACAAAAAACTGGATATTTAAGAGTTAACTTTGATGGATCAAAATATACTATGGACTCAGGCAACATCAAGCTTTTTAATTAGGACTCAAGAAGCCAAGGTACTAGACATGGGAGTTAAGAGTTATGGTCATAGCACAATTCTACAAGCTGAGGCGCTTGAACTGAGGGATGAACTAATGAGATTCTATCAATTAGGATTGTCTAATATTGAAATTGAAGGTGACAATCTCACAGTGATGAACTCTACCAAAGGGATATGGCAATGTCTTTGGAAAATTTACAGAATCATCTCATATATCCTGGCCTTTACCTAAGGATTTAAGAATGTTAGAATTAAACATGTGAGTATGAAGTGTAACTCTATGGTTGACAAAATTGCAAAGTTGGGCCACGATCTACCTACGCAATACATCATGAATCATTCAGAACTTATGGTTTTCATCCTAAAGGATGCTCTAGGTCGGTTTCCCAAAGAACCACCTAATCCTTACCTAGTAAAAAAAACCAATATTTTACAATTTTATCTTTATAATCTCTAACACAAAAGTACTCCGTGAGCACCGATGGGAACTCCCAGAGTAAGTTGCCTATTAAAGTCCTCAATACCACGAGTTAAATACGAAAATTAAAAGTACAAACTCGTATGTGGCAAAATGTTGGTCAATCATGAAAGTGCAAGTTCAATAACTAGTGGTAGTAGAGATACAAATGTTAGATGTGAGGGTTCAGAAGAAATGAGGTGATCAGGAATGAGGTGGTCAGGAATATGGTAGGAGTGACCAGTATAGAAGTCTCTCAACACAGATTAAACTTTTGAATTCTTCTTTTCAAACTCTCAAAACCAATATGTATATGAATTTGAAAGAGACTTAAGCAATGTAAAACGATTGTGCTTGAATTGAAGAAAATGAATTCAGAAACTTGAAATGAACAAAATGAATTAAAATTTGAATTAAAACCAAACCAAACCAAACAAAACAAAGCTGATCCAACACAACTGCCCAACCAAATTCACAACTTAGAAGTTGGTGCAAGAGGGAAGACAACCACAATTTGTTCATTCCTAAACTCGCGTAACCAAGCCTAAGAGATTAATCCGCTTTAGATAATGATCATGATGTTGGTTTTAATGAATAAAATAACATAAGATTTCTTAAATTATCATAAGATAAAGAAATTTCCAAAAGATAGAGAGATTGGAGTGCAAGGCACTTAACATGTGCTTTAGTGACCCAACCGTGAGTCCATGGGCTTAACCCAAATTCACAACTTATAGAAGTTGGCGCAAGAGGGAAGACAACCACAATTTGTTTCATTCCTAAACTCACATAGTCAAGCCTAAGAGATTAATTCTCTTTATATAACAATCCTAATGTTGGGTTTAATGAAGAAAATAAGATAAGATATCTTAAATTATTACATGATAAATAAATTTCCAAAAGATAGAGAGATTGGAGTGCAAGGTACTCGACGTGTGCTTTAGTGACCCAAGTGTGCGTCCATGAAGTCCATCCTTCCCATGTTCAATTCATGCATACTCCATGCCTTCACGTACCAGCTTCAAGGTTGCCACTTTATTTGTAAATAATCTGATTACAATTATTGTATTTAGCAATAACGACCAGTGTTGTGATTTGTTATTAGTTAATATCGTATGCTAGTACTTAGACTTATATCTTCGATGATTTGTGGCCTTTGATTATTTCATGTCTCGTTTCAAGATTTTTCTCTAGATTAGTTTAATATAGGGATAGATGAAATAGTGATCGAATATCCCCCTATAACCTATTGGGAGGTGTACCTAATAAGTTAGAGAAACTTCTCATAAGCAATCAACCACAACAAGTGAAGGCTTGTGGTGTTTTCCACGATATCTCTCATCCAGTAGACGCATGTCCCACTTTTCATGAAAATGAAGAAGTCAAGGCTCTTGGAGGTTATGGGCCCCAAAGGTCAAGGCATAATCCTTTCTTAAACACATACAATCTGGGCTGGAAGGGTCATCCTAATTTCAGGTATGGAAATTCAAATCATCAACAATATGTTCCCCAAGGTGAATCTCAAAGCTTGGCTTTAGTGTTAGGACGATATTAAGGACGCCAGTCATTAATATCTAAGTTAATAATGATCGTCCCTTGTTTTGATAATGACAAACTCAAATGTATTTAATAAGTTGTCCAAGTGTTGATCTCAGGTAAGTCCAACAGACGCAAATGAGAGAAAAGGACAACAAGTGAATGGCAGTCCCTAACTCTGTAGGGACGCACATCATCAGAACTTCAAGCACTGAGCGTAATTGGTGAAGTCCCTGCGCAGATAGGACGGCGTCCTCATCAAGAAGGGACGCGCGCCAAAATACGGACGAAGTTCAAATTCAAATCAAGGCCGCCCCAACATGATTACATCATACTCGGTCGTAGTCCTCAAAAGGAAGCTTCCTTTGTCTGGGCACGTGTAGACAATTCCAAAGATGTCGCTTTCCCAGCAATGGTCCCCTATCCACGCGGAGGCTTCCCAAGCGTCAACAGAGTTGACCTCCTCAAGAGGCTCATCGCACCGTTGATAGAAGATCAAGGATCCTACAAAGCCTCAGAGGACGCTAGAGGACAAGAACCACTTCCGCTATAAATACCCCCTCAAGGGTATACATAGTGGTGTGGACTTTGAAGACTTTCTCTCAAGCTCTCTCGAAGCATTCAAGAACAAGAACGAGGATCAAAAAGATCAAGTGAGCTTAAAGCAAGAGGAAGAAAGTCCAACCAAATCAAATCCTAAACAAACCACAAAAATAGTTAGAGTTGTAGTTTGTCTTTCACAACGTATCGTGAAAGACGTGAGTGATAGCTACCTTATAGCTAAGAGAGTTAGGTTACTTTGTTAGGTGGAAAGGAGTGTTACTAGTGAGGCTAAGGACGGACGCTTAGCTCAGAGAAGTGTAACGGCTCGCCTAAGTTGTAAGGACTCTCTCTTAATAAGATAAGGACGGCTATTGAAAATCCTCCAAGCGGAGGTAGAGGTTTACCCATAAGACTAGTTGGTCTTAGTGGGGTTCCTCTATAAATACTCGTGTCCATTATCTTATCGTGTTTCCTGTTAAGTCTATTTTCCGTTGCACCTAAGGACGCCCTTAACTCAGTTAAGGACGCCTTCACTAACTGACTTACGATCCAACAATTGGTATCAGAGCAGGCGCTCTAGATTAAGTTTGAGTTGCAGGAAACATGGAGATGGATCCTATAGGTATCTCAAGTGCGAAACCACCTCGCCTGACGGACGGCAACTTCAATTGGTGGAAGACGAGGTTCGAATGCTTCGTGCGTAGTCAAAACTACCAATGCTGGTTGGTGATAAAGAACGGCGATCTCGAAGTCCCTACTGCTAAGAAGGACAAGGGAGCAGAGTGGGGCCCTGACGAGTTCAAGCTTATGGAGGCAAATGCAAAGGCCATCTGTTTCTTACAGACGTCCCTCTGTGAAAGGGACGCCACCCGTGTGAGCAATCTTCCAACTGCTAAGCTTCAATGGGAAGCCTTGGAGAAGTATCATGTTGGGACGCTTGAGATGAAAGAAGACGTCCAACTTGAAGCCAAAAGGGACTTCTACAAATTCAGGATGTTCACAAATGAGACCATCACCGATTACTCCTTCCGTTTTGAGGCCCTTCTGACTAAGTTAAAAAACTTAGGTGTCAAAGAAACGGAGATCACTCAGAGGATGAAGGTTCAAGTCTTGATTGATGGACTCACGGGACCATGGAACTTTGATAGGATGACGTTCAAAGAAAATCAGGCCAACAAGGGACTATCCATGGAGGAAATCTATGGAAAACTCAAAGGGTATGAAGCAAGAAGGAACCGAGATTTGGCAGAAATGGGAAAGAGTTCCCCAAGTGAGCTTGCTCTAACTCTTGCGGCTAGGACGCCAGAGTATGAGCAATACTACCAAAGGCAAAGAGAGCTGAACTCAATGCTAGAAGCCAAAACCCAAGAGCACCATGAGAACCTCTGTCTTCAAGCTGCGATAGAACGCAAAGGAAAAGCGGAAGAAAAAATTTCCGAGGAAGATGAGGTGGCCCTGTTGCACAAAACTCTTCGTGCAATGTACAAAAGAGGCAAAGTCCCAAGAATGAAGATGCCTTACAAAAAGGAAACTCGCAAGCCTACATATGTAGAAATGAAGGAGATAGTTTGCTACAAGTGCAACAGAAAGGGACACATAGCCAAGAAATGTACTACAGGGCTTACATCAAAGGAAATGAAGGAAAAGGCGCTGGTTGGTGCATTTGAGAGTGCATGGGACGACCTTGACTCAAGTGATGAAGAGCCAGACAATCAAGTGGCTTACATGGCTATGGAAGACGCCCCAGAGGACGTCTCTGAAACTGAGCAAGAGGTAACCCATGAAACCATGCTAAACTCCCTTGAAAAATGTTCAAAACCAAAGCTCATTAAATTGATAACTCAAATCATGCAAGAAAGCTATGCCATGAAACAAAGCTTTGAAGAAGTTGAATCTGAGAATATTGTTGTGAAGTGTGAAAATTGCAATACCATGCCTTTTCAACTAGAGTCCTCTCAGGAAGAAGTCAAGTCCCTTAAAAGTCAAATTGTGTGCTTAAAGCTTGAAAATGCAAGCCTTAGGGACAAGGTCAAAGTTCTAGGAAAGAGTCCTATGACTGAAACTGTAAATCCAATAGTCTTTGTTCCAGCCAGGAAGGGACTAGGGTATGAATCAAGATCAAAGAACTCTCTCCCAAGTGACTTTGAAGCTAGCAAGACTACTGAACTAGAACTTGAGAAGGAAAAGACAAGAAACCTAGAAGAACGCATAAGAGTTCTAGAGAGTGGTGAGAAAGGACAAAAGGACTACTATACAAATTCTGTCAGTCACAAAATCTACAAGAACATTGCTAAAGGAAAAGGATCTAAGGTAGTGGACCCCGAGAAGATGAAAGAAAATAAAATTCAGCGTCCGAACAAAAAGTACTATCTTAGAAACTACTACAGGACGTGTTGGTATTGTGGCAAAGGTGGTCACTACCAGTATGAGTGTCTTAAGTTGATAAAGGATCTTGAGAATGGAAAGAAGGCTAGAAAGAGTCATGATAATGCTAATCCTAAAGTTGCTGATAGGACGCATGCTAGTGTGCAAAATGCTAAATCTCGATCTCCTAGGACGCATACTAGAAGATCAAATGATGTGAATGTTTATGATCATTTGCCTATGAAGAATTTTTATCCATGTAACGAACCAGGTAAGGGTCACCTTGCCTGGGTCGCAAAGAACTAACTCTTCTTTTCAGGTGGAAGTGAGAGGAAGTCCATGGATCATTGATAGTGGCGCTTCAAATCATATGGCTGGAAGCCAGATCCATCTCACTTCTATCCAAGCAAATGCCACGGGAGGAACTGTCTCGTTTGGCAACAAGGGCAAAGGAAAAATCAAAGGGACGGGCATCGCAAAGTTAAATCATTCCATCAGTGCGTCCAAAGTCAGCCTTGTCGAAGGACTGGGCTTCAACCTCCTTAGCGTCTCTCAAATTTGTGATCAAGGTGAAAATCTAGTCACATTTGACTCTAAGGAGTGCCTGGTCATCAACAAGAAAACAAATCAAGTCATTCTCAAAGGGACGCGTGAAAACAATGTCTACGTCTTCAATCAAAGGTTCAAGCCTGCATCCAAGTTGTGCTTATCTGTCTCTGTTGTGGACGCCAATCTCTGGCATCGACGTCTTGGACATGCGGGGTCAAGCAAAATCTTCAAACTTCATCAAAAGTATCTTGTAAGAGGTCTTCCCCGAATTGATCCTGAGCAAATCGAGCAATGTGAAGCATGCATCAAAGGGAAGCAAACAAGATCGTCCTTCAAATCCAAAAATGAAGTTAGTACAAAGAAGCCATTGGAACTTCTTCACATGGATTTGTGCGGACCCATGCAAACTCAAAGTTATGGTGGAAAAAGGTACATGTATGTCATTGTAGATGATTTTTCCAGATTCACTTGGGTTCTTTTCTTGGTGTCAAAAGCAGATGCCTTTGGGATGTTCAAAATTTTCATCAAGCAAATAGAAGTTGCCCTTGGGACGAACTTGAAAGCCCTAAGGTCAAATCATGGAACGGAGTTTAAAAACTCAGAGTTCCTTGACTTCTGTGACCAACAAGGAGTCTCCCACAACTACTCTTCTCCTCGAACTCCCCAGCAAAATGGTGTTGTTGAAAGAAAGAATAGGACGCTGGAAGATATGGCAAGGACGATGCTCTTGGCCAGCGGCGTCCCCAAACACTTCTGGGCAGAAGCCGTTGCCACCGCAACCTACATTATCAATAGAGCTATGATTCGTCCTTTGCTCAAAAAGACGTCCTATGAGCTCCTGAATGGAAGAAAGCCAAACATTTCACACCTCAAAGTCTTCGGGTGTAAAGGCTTCATTCACAACAACGGCAAAGACAACATCGGCAAATTTGATGCTAGGAGTGATGAAGGAATATTCCTTGGATACTCCCTCACAAGCAAAGCCTATAGAGTGTTCAACAAACGGACTCTTAAGCTTGAAGAAAGTATCCATGTGGTGTTCAAGGAAAACGCTTCTCTCAAGAAAGAACCAAGTAAGAAGGAACGTCGCTCCTGTCCAAGGGACGATGATGAAGATGATGAGGAAGGATCAAGAGGCTCCTCCGACAAATATTACGTTCCTAGGAACGCCCCTGAATCTCGCGATGAGGTTTCAATGGGAGTCCCTAGTGAACAACAAGAGCCTTCTCAAACTTGGTCGTTAAACCAAGTAGAGGCCGGTGAGTCAAGTCAACAAGGAGAAAGGCATAGTGTGGACGCTCCAGCTGAGGGGGAACACACTGAGCCAGCCAATGAAGATGACGGTTTTGACTCTGATGAGTCCGATTGGACGGACCCTAGGTATACTCCTTCAAGAGACGCTACGCATCGGGGATCCAACCTTTCAAGACTTCATTCCACAGATCAAATCATCTCAGATATGTCAAAAGGAGTTCAAACAAGATCAGTTGTGAATCAGTCCCTTAACGCCAACATAGCGTTCTGTGCCTTCAATGCCTTCGTGTCCCTAGTTGAACCTAAGAACATAAAGGAAGCACTCCAGGATGCTGATTGGATTCAAGCCATGCAAGAAGAACTCAATCAATTTGAGAGGAATAAAGTTTGGACCCTCATCCCTCGTCCGAAAAACAAAAACATAATAGGGACAAGGTGGGTCTATAGGAACAAGCTTGATGAGAGTGGACACGTATCAAGAAACAAAGCAAGGCTTGTGGCTCAAGGCTATAGGCAAGAGGAAGGGATCGACTATGATGAGACCTTCGCTCCTGTTGCTAGAATTGAAGTCATTCGCCTCCTCATTGCCTACGCCGCTCACAAGGGATTCAAGCTTTTTCAAATGGACGTCAAGACGGCCTTCCTCAATGGCAAGCTTAAAGAAGAAGTGTACGTCGCTCAACCTCCGGGATTTGAGGACGCTGATCACCCTGATCATGTGTACTTCCTGGACAAGGAACTCTATGGACTCAAGCAAGCCCCTCGTGCATGGTACGATAGATTTGCATCCTTTCTCCTGTCCAACGAGTACACACGAGGTAACATTGATAAAACACTATTCTTAAAGAAAGTCCTTAAAGATGTTTTGATTGTCCAAGTTTATGTCGATGACATAGTCTTTGGAAGCACTAACATGAAACTTGTAGAGGAATTCAAGAACTTGATGAGCAGTGAGTTTGAGATGTCTCTCACATAGGAGAATCAACTTCTTCCTGGGACTCCAAATCACCCAGCTCAAAGATGGGACGCGCATTCACCAACAGAAATACATTCGTGAAATGCTGGAGAAGTATGGGATGAACTCTTCAAAATCCATTGATACTCCCATCTCCCCCAACACTCGCCTTTATGCTGATGAAGAAGGCAAGAGTGTAGATCAAAAGCTCTACAGAGGAATGATAGGGTCCTTGCTATACCTAACGGCAAGTCGACCCGACATCATGTTCGCTGTATGCTTGTGTGCTCGCTTTCAAGCAAATCCAAAGGAGTCCCACATGCAAGAAGTCAAGCGAATCTTCAGATATCTCAAGGGACGGGATGACCTATGCCTATGGTATCCCAGAAGGAGGTCCCTAAACCTGGTAGCGTACTCTGACGCAGACTACGCTGGCCATGTGGTGGATAGGAAAAGCACATCCGGCATGGCGCAATTCCTTGGGTCGTGCCTTGTATCTTGGGGATCCAAAAAGCAAAACTCCGTGGCGCTCTCTACCGCGGAAGCTGAGTACGTTGTTGCTGCTTCGTGTTGCTCACAAGTCCTTTGGATCAAGTACCAACTTGAAGATTATGGTATGTTCCTCAACACAGTCCCTATCTTGTGTGATAACACCAGTGCTATAAGTATTGCCAAGTATCCTGTTCATCATTCTAGAACGAAGCATATTCACATAAGACATCATTTTCTTCGTGATAATGTTGAACTTGGATTAATCAAAGTAGATCATGTTAGGACAGAAGACCAAGTGGCCGATATTTTCACGAAAGCACTTGATAGACATCCCTTCGAGCACCTCAGGTTGCTTTTAGGGATGATAACTTTTAAATGATCAAGTCCCGTTCTATTATTCCCTCCATGATTGGCTATGTCTTGTTGAGAACTTGTATTAAAGTGTGTTAGTCATTTAAAGTCATCTTTAAAGGACGCTAGTCTAAGACATATGTTCTGCTTGTGTTTTTAAACGTCATTCATCTCGTTTTTCATCTTAAGAGTATCTCTGATCAAACTACCCTCATTATAAGCCGAAATGATGGGAACTCTAAGCTTACCTAAGCCGAGAATCTTGCAAACGCGTCCTATGAGCGTTCTTTGTTTTATCTTTACGGGACGTACTTGCTTGATTTTCAAAAATGGTTCTAAGTGATCAAAGGGACGCTTGTTAAGAACTGAGAGTTGTCCGTACAGAGTTCTAAGTTCAGAGGTTGAAATCAGTATTTGGGACGCAGTGTTTCAGATCTGAGTAAAGCAGTGTTGTGTGTTGAAAAGGACGCCTGGTCCAAGTCCTTTGCAGTTGTGAGAAGCTTGAATTTTGAAAAAGGGAAGTTGAAACGTCGTGGGGAAGTTGAACGCGGATCTCGGGATATATGTATCGGATGCGCAACAGCTGTATTTCTTAGCAAAGAAGGAAGCCACGTGCGGGATTGCGGGTGGAAGAAGCCAAAGGAAAATACCCTTTTACCCTTGACTGTCCACCTTCGTCTTCTTCCTATAAATATGTCCCTGTGCAATCCTGAAAACCATCTTCGCTCCCCTGCTGCTTACGCCATTTTAGCAAACTCTCAAAATCTCTCAACCAAATCTCGAAATCTCCTTCTCCAACCCTAATTTTTCCTTATAAAATGGTCAACACAAGAGTTTCAAAGAACCCTTCTCCCTCCTCGGCGGCGAAAAACCCTAGCTCTTCGAGATCTCCTCCGGTAAAAGGCCGGTCACTGATGGACTCGAGAGGGCGACCTACTGGGCGCCAAGAACCCCCTCGCCACCTCTCCAAACCTCCAGCCACCCAACGCCGCCACTCCACCACTCCTCCCCAGCAACAACGCTCCCAACCTCCTCGCTCTCAATCCAAACCCGCTCCTAAACGCTTTCAGTTCCTAGAGAAGCCCTTCAACCCCGAGCCTGAACCAGCCAATACCGCCAAGGGCTCTATCCATGGTCTCCCCTCCCAACCAAAACGCCGTCCTCCTTTGGACCCTCTTATTGAGGACTGGCTTGAGAGAGAGCCCAAAACCCTGGCTAACATTTGCCACAGGGCGTCCATTCAGGATCACCCTCCCAAAATCCAACGCTTGCTACACTATTTTATGCTAACATATGTCAAGCCCCGCCTCCAAGAAACCAACTACAAAAACCCCTCCTTCATGGGACCAGCGATCATCTCTGATTCGTTTGGTGGGACGGTAGACGAGCTCGCCAAACTTCTCCCCGATATTATGGAGTTCCTAGTGGCTCCAACGGGCTCCGTCCCCTCCCAGAAGCGCAAGCGGCCTTCCTCCCCTTCCCCTTCCAAGCCTCCCCCCTCAAAAGGCCCTTCCTCCTCCTCCCAAGACAAACCAACTCCTTCCTCCCCGCCTCCCGCTCCAAAGCGAAGGTTGAAGACATCTGCTCAGCTTGAGGGCGTCACTGAAGAGCAGATGGCAGCTATCCGCCTCTCTGAGCTGCAAATTGAGATAGAAGAGAAGGCGCGCTAGGAGCAAGCCGAAAAGGACGCCATTGCTATGGCGGTCCAAAAGAGTCTCCAAGAAGTCCCTCTCCTCCCTTCACCACCACCAAGGGTAGAGGACGTGACTCCCGCACCAAAGGAGGTTGCGGATCCGCTGGATGCGGAAATTGAGGCGGACTTGGCTAAACCCATGTCAAAGATCCACAAGGGAGTCCCTCCAACACAGGTCCCGGCCAAGGACGCTGTGCCAATTGTTATCTCTGTGGAGGACTCCCCTGCCAAGCACACTCCTCCTCCTCCTCCTGCGCCGCTCAAGGTCAAGCCCCTCTCCGTGGCTCCCCCCAGCTCTTCTTCTGCCCCCTCCACCAAGGCCAAGATAAGAACTCCCTCTCCCTCTCCTCCCAGAGCTTCAACTCCTCCTCCTCCTCCGTCCGCTCCGGTCGTCGAGGACATCACTCAAGTCCAGGGGACGGCTTCTGGTGAAGTCCCCATTGAGTCCTTGGCAAGGACTCCAGCGGTGGACGCGCCTCCTGCAGAACAGGCGTCCACTGTTGAGGACACGGAAATGGTCGAGTCCCATGACCAAGGGGACGAGGCCTCAGATGAAGAAGACGCTCCTCACCAGGATGAGGATCCTGAGGACGAGGAGGGAGACGGTGAAGAAGAAGATGCCGGAGATGAGGTGATCGTGAGCAACGGTAGTAAGCAGAAACGTCTAAAGAAAATTTTGTCGCCGCTCCTGTTCACTGCCCAGTTTTGGAAGAGAATCAAAGGCAAGAGTTTTTGGAACTGCTTGAGTTCCAGGGATGGACGCACTTGGGCGCCGAGGCCGCAGAAGTCGACCCCGAACAGGTTCTTCGCTTTTACTCAAAATTCGAAATATCAGAAGTAAAAGGGAAGCCTCAAGGGACGTTCGAGATAGATGGGGACGAGTACTCAATTGCTGAGGGTACCGTCCGCAACATGCTAGGCCTGCGTCCTTCTCCGCCAGATGCCCTGCACGACCTTCCCAACAAAAAATTTGGTCGTTTCTCCCAGGAAGAGATCTTCCATCGCATTTTCAACGGGAGACAGCCAGCGGCTAAGGACAGAGTCGCCCATTGCCTCTCCAGGACGGGCGTCCTTGCGCATCACTTCATTGTGCGCATGGTCTTCCCCCGCCAAGAAAAGAAGTCGATAGTCCAGATCACTGATAGTATCTTACTGGACGCCTTCTTGGAACGCAAGCCCATCAATTTGCCGCGGGTAATCTTGGAGCACATGGGCAAGTGCACAGGCGGTCGCCATTCTCTTCCCTTCCCTGACCTGGTCAAGCAGATAATGCAGCAGCAAGGCCTCTACGTCCCCAAATCAGAACAGACCTTCGGGATCCATTGGGACGTCAGGCAAATCACCCTCCCTCCAGTTGGGAAGCACAGGTGTGATGAGCCGCTTCCCTCTGTGAAGAGGCAATTGGCCAAGGAGAAAAAGGAAGCTGAACGCAAAGCTAAGGCCGCCGCTGCTGCTGCTAGAACTGCTCAAGGTGATCCAGAAGCTGAAAATCTTCAAGTAGTTGGGACGCCGGTTGAGGACGCTGCTGATGAAGAGGACCAGCTTGACGGTATGAGCGTCCCTGATGAGGCTGAGAAGTACTCCTCGAAGTATCTGATGGGTATGATGATCGAGAACCAGTGTATGATGATTGATCTAATTCAACAGGTTCACGACACCCTACACACCCACACAGAACTCTTGGAACGCAACATCGAGCTCCTTGCGCAGAACAACTACCTTCAGGAGCAACATCTCAAGGCCCTTGGCAAGCGTCCCCGCAAATGATCACCTCCCTCCTCTCTAACCCTGAAAAGTTTATTTGTTTCTTTTGCTTTTGTTAAGACATTGGGACGCTATCCACGTTTTGAACCATCTTTATGAATGTCTGTAATGATCGTACTCTTCTCTTCTTATGAATGAGTTCATTACATTTGTGATTCATTCTGTCTAAGCGTTCCTTTCTTTAGTTATGACTTTGTGCATGCATGCTTTTCAACTTGTTCTCCTTTTCGATGATGCCAAAAGGGGGAAGTATAGTTTTGCAGAGATGAGATTGTCTTTAAGTTGTCATAGAAAGCATGTGTTTAGGGGGAATTTCGGCCCCAAGTCCAAAGGACGCTAGTTAAGAATAAGATAGAACGCACTTAAAAGAATGAGTTGCATACCAACCTAAGTTGAAAAGGAAATCAAGTGTAGTCTCTCATGCTAAAAGCTTTACTTCTGTGCGTATCTTTTGAAAGAGTTTGTCATCATCAAAAAGGGGGAAATTGTTGGGACGATATTAAGGACGCCAGTCATTAATATCTAAACTAATAATGATCGTCCCTTGTTTTGATAATGACAAACTCAAATGTATTTAATAAGTTGTCCAAGTGTTGATCTCAGGTAAGTCCAACATACGCAAATGAGAGAAAAGGACAACAAGTGAATGGCAGTCTCTAACTCTGTAGGGACGCACATCATCAGAACTTCAAGCGCTGAGCGTAATCGGTGAAGTCCCTGCGCAGATAGGACGGCGTCCTCATCAAGAAGGGACGCGCGCCAAAATACGGACGAAGTTCAAATTCAAATCAAGGCCGCCCCAACATGATTACATCATACTCGGCCGTAGTCCTCAGAAGGAAGCTTCCTTTGTCTGGGCACGTGTAGACAATTCCAAAGATGTCGCTTTCCCAGCAATGGTCCCCTATCCACGCGGAGGCTTCTCAAGCGTCAACAGAGTTGACCTCCTCAAGAGGCTCATCGCACCGTTGATAGAAGATCAAGGATCCTGCAAAGCCTCAGAGGACGCTAGAGGACAAGAACCACTTCCGCTATAAATACCCCCTCAAGGGTATACATAGCGGTGTGGACTTTGAAGACTTTCTCTCAAGCTCTCCCGAAGCATTCAAGAACAAGAACGAGGATCAAGAAGATCAAGTGAGCTTGAAGCAAGAGGAAGAAAGTCCAACCAAATCAAATCCTAAACAAACCACAAAAATAGTTAGAGTTGTAGTTTGTCTTTCACAACGTATCGTGAAAGACGTGAGTGATAGCTTCCTTATAGCTAAGAGAGTTAGGTTACTTTGTTAGGTGGAAAGGAGTGTTACTAGTGAGGCTAAGGACGGACGCTTAGCTCAGAGAAGTGTAACGACTCGCCTAAGTTGTAAGGACTCTCTCTTAATAAGATAAGGACGGCTATTGAAAATCCTCCAAGCGGAGGTAGAGGTTTACCCATAAGACTAGTTGGTCTTAGTGGGGTTCCTCTATAAATACTCGTGTCCATTATCTTATCGTGTTTCCTGTTAAGTCTATTTTCCGCTGCACCTAAGGACGCCCTTAACTCAGTTAAGGACGCCTTCACTAACTGACTTATGATCCAACATTTAGACCTTCCTATTAGCCTCGCTCTCAAGCTCAAAATCAAGGTTCTTCTAGGTCCACGAAAGATATGATCCGATCTCTCACCCAATCTATAGGGCAATTCCAACAAGAAACCAAGTCTAGCATCCACAACTTCGAAAATCAAGTCAGTCAACGTGCAATAACAATGAGAAACTTTGAAACTAAGGACTCCAGAAGCTTCCCTGTCAAACGAAACATAATCCCAAGCAAAATAACAATGAAATCTCACTTTGGAGTGACAAGGTGTTGGAGAACAAAGGAAATAATACCATAAATGTCTAATAATACTATGAAAGAAAGATATCTCAAGACAACATAAGTAAAAACATAATGTTATGGTGAGGTGGGGACAGGGTACGTAAACCTAGGTTGCGCCCAAGCTTATCACCATGGATTCGGGGGCTTGTGGCTCGGTATGCTTAAGAATGGCTCGGTTGGCCAAGGATAAGGTAGCTCGACCAATAGGATTCACCCTAGGTCGGGTGTTCGGTCCATCATAGCACACACTCATAATTTGTTCCTCGCCATGAGCAATCATGGATGGTGAGTTAGGTCATAACGTTTATCCTAAATTTGAATTTTAAAGGAAAGTATATACAAGACCAAAAACAAGGTACTTGTCATTTGTTTGTTTGTACTAGATTATTAATATAAATTTGATAATGAAATTGAGCAGAAACAAATATTTAACAATAAATTTCACATGCTTCAACAAATCTTTATCAAAATAGTTTGTTATATATAAAGATACTTTTTGTATAATTTACATAAGTTTTGTGTTTATCCTTATTTCATGATAAGAATGTTAATGAATCATGGTATAGTCCAAACTCTCAAAATAAATATTTACGATTATTTTTGTTAAAATCTTATTTAATAGCATAAAAAAGTTAAATTGAATTTTTTTTGATAAAATTTACGTTTTTGAGAATTAATTTATTATACTTTGTCACATAGCGTAATTTTTAGTCAAAGACTTGACTTTACTTTGTACTAGCTTAACTCGTGGTACCATGTACGGCTATGTTTCAAATTTTAATTTTTTTGAATGCATTATATTATTTAATGTATGCATATTTAACTTTACTTATGAATAAATACACCATGATGGTAATATTATATTTCATTCGAATTAACTTGTTTTGCCTTATAATTTTGATCGTAGCATATTTTTCAGATTTATAAATTTCTCCTAAATCAATACCTGTTTTTTAATATAAACCAACCTAAAATTTAAAATCATATATTTGATGTAGATAAATATATAAAGTATTTTATACATATTCATATTTACCATATAGCTTAAGTTCAATATCTCATCAAAATTTATACAAATAAATACAATATTGATGTCCTAGCAGATCACATTTTCTAAATAAACAACTTTACCATATAACCTAACATTATATTTTATATATATATAAACATATAAATGATATATTTTATAAATATTTATAGTTTGCATAAAAATATATTTACTAAATTTCTAGCTAATAGTTACATTTTCTATTAGGAAAAATCTAAGTATTTTCTTAACTAATAGGTTATTGATAGATTGTATATGTAGATATTATTTGGATAGTTTATAAGTATAGGATATTAATTTGATAGATTATGGATATAGATACTACTTTCATATATTAGATAAAGACATATGAAATTTTTTTTATTGTAAAATGAAGAAGGATATATAATTGTTAAAATAAATCAAAATGTAATATGAGGTGGGGTCAGAATTAACGTGAAGGCTCAAAATGTCTCGATTTAGTATATAATATAGATGGATTTGACAACTTAAGTGATTAAAAAAATGTGTTTTGACTTGAGTAAATCTGAAATCGTACATAACTAAAAACAATGTAGTTTGTGGTTTGTGATTTATATTATTTGTCTATCTTATATATATAGAAGGAAATTTGAAAGGTAGATAATATACTTTAAAGATAAATATTAGATGAGTATGTAAAAAGATAAAGTTAAAGATTAGATAGTTAAGAAAAATTTAAAGCTATGAAGTATGTCTTGAAAGATAGATATTAGATGATTAAGAGAAAAGATAAAACTACATATTACATAATTTAGGAAAATAAAAGATATAAAACATTAAAAATTGAGTTATGAAATGAGACCAGAATCAACAGATATGTCTTGAAGAGTTTCAACCATCAACAAAGGCCTAGTGGCTTGAAAACGGTCGCGTTTATAATATATAGTAGTACTAATCCCACGACATGTACGGGTAATGTGAATACAAACCCGACTTAATGGATCCGAGATAGAATTTTGACTTGAGCTTGTTTTTTACTCAATAATGTACAACCCCAAACCCGACACATCCAAGTCTGAACCTAACTAGTGACTTATATATGTATTTTTTCATTTTTTTATATTTTAAATTATGAAATCTATTATTTTAATTAATTATTTAGAATCTTCATAAAAGGATTAAAAAAATCCCTTTTAGCTTACACAAAATGAAAAACATTTTAATAATTTAAATGAATATTATGCTTTCTTAAAATACCAAAATTAGGTAAGATATCAAAAATTGGATAAGATACCGAGTGAATATAAAGACAATTTTTAAAGGATACAATTAAGAAAATAAAATTGTTATTTTATTCAACTTTAATGACGGGACGCAAATTCTAAGAAAAACTTGGTTCCGCTTTATACAATTTATCCTTAGAGATCTTTAAAAAAAAGTTATCTCAAGGAGCCTTTTGAAAATATAAAAATGTCTTTTTGGCCGAAATAAAATACAAGAAAGTATGTGTGTGAGGAATACATTTTCGGTTGCAAAAAAAGAAAGAGCGGTCAGCGCGCGGAACCCAAACTTAATTCTGCCTGTGTTTGATATTTCTCACTTTCCCGCCTTTTTCTCCGCTTTTATACTCTTCTCTCTCCTCCCTGTCTCTCTCTCTACTTTCACCGTGTATCGATAGAAATGGGAATCAAGGATCTTCTGCGCTTCCTGAAACCCTACACCGAAGCCATCCACATTCAGAAATACGGTGGCAAACGAGTAATCTCCGATTCTCACATCTTCATTTGTTCTGCCTTCTTCCTTCCTCTTGACCTCTTTTTCTCAGCAGTACTGTCTATATGTGGTTATGGCTCTCACTCCGAATACATTTTCAGGTCGGAATTGATGCTTACTCATGGCTTCACAAGGGAGGTAGGTATTCACAACCTCGGTTGCACGGCTTTTTGTTTTTGTTCTCTCAATTGGGGTTTAGCCCTAAATATCTGCTTGGCTTTGGCTTTTCAATTGGGATAAAGCGGTATGTTGTCATGCCGATTGGAACTAGCACATGTTGATAATGTGGTTTCATTTGATGCTTTCTATTATGTCAGCTTACTCGTGTAGCATGGAAATGTGCTTGGACTCCGACTCTGATGCCAAGTTTAAGTACATTAGATACTTCATGCATCGGATTGAGATGCTTCGACACTACAATGTCATTCCTGTGGTTGTCTTTGATGGGGGTAATGTTGCGTGCAAGGCCGCAACGGAGGATGAACGCCACAGGCATGCTACTTGCTATCATTGTCTGCTCTTCTAAATTTTGTAAATATTAGTATGCACCATGTACTCCATTTTGAGTACATGTGGTAAGTTTTGTTGCTACAAGTTCTCTTTTTTTATTGATGTGTTGGTCATGTTGTGGTTAATTAGGAGGAGACAAGCGAACAGGGAAATGGCAATGGAAAAGCTTAAAGAAGGAAATGTTAGTGCTGCCACTGAGCTCTTTCAGGTAGTTTTTCTTCACACTGAATTCGAATTCATTGTTCAAAAGAAACGCAGTGCATTATCCACTAAGGAATTCTTCCCATGTACTTGGATTATCTCAATCATACCTCTACACATACATCTCATGTACTTGACCATGTGCTTGATTTGACTAAGGAATACTATTTCAGTAGGGCATGTGCTTGCTCATCTCCACTTCACCTGTGGTTTTAGTTGGCAGCTTGGAGCTCCCAAGGAATTGCAACTCTCCTACACAAAAAGTTTGAAATTTCAAAAGAAAGGGATTGCTTTCCAAATTCAGCTAAAATTGGGAAACAAAACACTACTAAAATACCAGATAAGCAACCATTCAATCTGACCCACATTCAGGCTTTGCCTTGCAATCTCATGGGTTAGGACCCTTTATGTATATATACTACCCCCAACGTAAGGTGGTTGCTAGTGTTCTAACAAGCCCCTCATTGCTGACAGTAATCCTAACTCCCTTACCTCACTGCCTGACAGCTTGGCCTTCATCATTTGGCTCCCAAATGAACTCGATGCCTTCTGCCATCTCTTTTTTTGGGGATGCTTCATATCTTCCAAGCCATTTCTTTTGCTGTTCTTAGCCGTTTTTGTTTAGAGCATGGCTAGTCCAGTGGTAAAATTGAGGATTGGGGATTAACATGGAAGTCCTAGTACTTCAACTGAAAATCTTTTGAATGCTGGGTATATCCAAACTGGCAGTCTTAGTACTAAGAAATTGGCTTTAATATGCAATTATTTTGTTTGACCTTTTTTTTTCTGTTTTGAAGGTTTATATCTCTACAATCTTGTATTTTTCATTCTTTTTTGTGTACACGGTGATTTGCCCTTTAATCCTTGCATTTTTTACTCTGAGCCACATTGGTATGCTGTTTAGACTTTAATCATACATGGTACATCGGTAAACTACAAATTGGTGATGAAAATAGAAGTCGTACTATGTCAACAGTACAAATCCTTTCTTGATTGGATTTTATTACCTTAAAATGGAGCTGACAACTAGATTCCAGCTAATACCCAGATACTCACTTGTGTTTTTTTGTTCTGCAGAGAGCAATTAGTATCACAACATCAATAGCACATCAGTTGATTCAGGTGCACCATTATTCTTCTTGTAGTAAGCTATTAGATGTTTTTCCTACTCAATCCCTTTGTAACTATTCATTTTTCTAACAAGTGAATAATGATAATTTCATTTCAGACACTGAGAGGGGAAAATGTTGAATTTATGGTTGCTCCATACGAGGCCGATGCACAATTGGCCTACTTAGCAAAACTGGGTGAGGAAAAGGGGGGTATTGAAGCTGTTATCACTGAAGATAGTGATCTGCTGGCTTATGGTTGTTCATCTGTAAGATCTTCCACACTTTCTGATCCTATACCATCATCCTTTACTTCTTGGCTCGGCTGACAATCTATTTTGCTGTTTTGGAACTGATGATGGTCAGGTCGTATTCAAGATGGACAGATATGGTAATGGTGAGGAGATCCTGCTAGAAAATGTTTTCAACTCCACAATCTATAAACCTTCCTTTCGGAATTTCAATGTAGACTTGTTCACAGGTTAGTTCACTCAACTATTCTGTAGGTTGTATGTAATGGAATATAAAGAAGTAATTGCTTTGATTTGTTTTCTTGCTTTGTTAATCATATATTATAATGTTGGGTTTCTACACTGGAACTAAATCGCTGCTTTTAATTTCATTCTGATCACAGGAATGTGTGTCCTAGCCGGTTGTGATTTTCTTCCTTCAATCCCTGGAATCGGTATAAGCAAAGCCCATTCCTTGGTTTTAAAGTATCATAACATTGAACGAGTAAGATTTATTACTGTGCAGATTTAATGCACTTTAAGCCCCTACAAGTCTTCTTAATGTGACATGCATAGCTCATCTATATACAATCACTACAGCAATGAAGAACTATACCTAAGAAATTTTGTGGTCGCTTCATTTTAATCTAAGTGGACTAGTAGTTGATTATACATCTCCAACAAAAAAGCATCATGAATAACATTACTTTACCTCCATTACTTGGGTATATATGCAGGTTCTGTCAGTTCTAAAATTTGAGAAGGGCAATAAAATGCCTGAAGATTACTTGAGATCCTTCAGGCAAGCAGTTGCAGTGTTTCAGCATGCTAGAGTGTATGTAAACTACATTTCTCGTGGAGGCCTTTTTTTTTTCTTTTGGTTTCTGGAAAAGAGGAAGTGGTATTTAGTCTGTCACTGAACATTCTCTATACTGAATAACCTGGCACAATGTGTAGATATGACAAAATCACCAAAAGAATTCAGCACATTAAACCACTGGAAGAAGAGCTGTTACATGCACTAGATGGAGAACTTGATTTTTTGGGCAGGTGGCCATCTATTTCTTCTAAAAGTCCCCTTGTTCTTCATCTGGTATATGCATTTGATTTGTTTTGACCAGCCATTTGATGTTACAATCAGTGATCTCCCTCCTTCGATAGCTACTGCAATCAGTGAAGGAATCTTGGATCCTATAACAATGGAAGCCTATAACTGCTCCCAAAACACTAGGAGCCACCAACCGAATCCTAGTTTCACGAAGAAGACGGAGCCTACCATAGTGGTGCCGACAGAGAGCTGCTTTACAGTGTATTCTTCCAGCAAGAAAGGCGAGACTGTAGTCTCCAGTAAGCTCATCCCTGGAACTGATATGGGTATGCTCTGACATCTCAATTTGATGAAAGGTCTTTTCATCTAATTCCAATTAATGATGATAGTTAACAGCTTTAGTGAGGCTTGAAGAAACCATTTGCAAAAGTCCTCTTATATATGCTTTATTTGTTGGTTTCATCTTTTGCAGCTCAAGTGCCAGTGCAAAGGCAGGTTCTAAAAGAGCGAAATTACTCAAATGAGGCTGCCAAGCTTGCAACGAGAGTTCAAGAGAAAGAGTTCCCAAACAACTCGTGCAAGAAAAGGAAGCAAGATTTCCCTTTCCACAAGGGGGTGGAGAACACAAGTGTAGCTATGGAATTGTCAAAAACAGGCGAGGAAAACTCATTCATCTTTGATGGAAAGCCGGTGAAGACTCCACAAAACAACCCCTTCAAAAGGTGTAACAAGGCCGCCTCATATGATACGTCAGGGATTTCAATGGTTTCTGATAAAACTGTGATGGAGACTCCATTCAAAAGATGTGATCAGGTCACTTCATCCATTTCGACGCTTTGTGATGGACATACGTTTAAGACGCCAGATAACAACCCCTTCAAGCGAAGGTGTGATCAGAAGAACGCTTCAGATTGGCAGGAGGGTGATACATTACCAGAATCGGGCACGACTGAGGCAGAAACCAGCTCTGTTGCCGTGCTCTCTCCGGTTTTGGATTCCCAGGGTAGTGTGAATTCAAAGCTCAGAAACATGCAAGATAGCCGGAAAGGCAAGAAATGCCGAACAAGATTGAAAACAAGTGCCTGTAAGGATGCTAGGAAGAGCACTATATTAGACTTTTTTTCTCATTCGTAGAATCTTAAATTAGTAGAATGAGCTGAAATTTCATCAGAGTCTGAGCCTTGTGAGCTACTGCCAACTGATGCATTGCCTCGTTTATTAATCGCATTAAAGAAAAGTTGTATTCGAATCAACATATAACATCGTGGAATTAACAGGACAAATATGTATGAGCACTCAGTAGAAGGAAAAAACTAAGGAGTTTGTCATCTGTAGATGGGTTCAATTGTTTTTTTTGAACCGGTTTTAATAAATTGAACCAAATCCCGGTCTCATTTAAATCAATTTATAAGAAAAAAAAAAAAGAAGGAAAAACAACCACTCTTAACAATCAATCTCACAAAGTCACAAGTCACAACCCCCAACCCCCATTCGCGCACACGGTATCTGTTCGATTGAGATGATGACTTGCACAGAGAGTGAAAATTGAGAGAACTCGAAGGCGGTTCAACCTCCATGGCATACTCGGAAGGATCGAGCAATGACGTGAATGCAATTGTAAGTTAAATCCGAAATTAGGTTTTGAAATTTGGCAAAATTATAGTGTTTGGCTGAAGTCAATCGAGTTATTGTTAGTGTTTGTGGTTAGTGTTAGAGCTAGAGATATCCAACATCTGATGTTGTTTAATGTTATGTTGTGATTATTTTCTAGTTTTGCTGGATTTGGTCTTATATCTTATGCGCAGGTCGCACGAGCCCTTGTTGTTTTTCAATTTAGGGTTCAATTGTGTATGAGTCTAAATTGGTGAGAAACCAGCAATTATTGAAGTCTAAGTTACTGTGAGTAAACTAGCTAGATCATTTCATATTTATTTTAGATTGGAAACCATAGAATCTCACAAACCATCAAAGAGCAGCAGGGTCAGTTGTTAAAATTTCCATCAGGGAGAACAGCTTGCCATTTCATCAAATAGGCATCCAATATATGAGGAAACGTGGAGCGTAAAAGCTTGATATTCAAAAACAACATAGCATGGTGTTCAATAAACAATGAAGATTTAGTTCTACAAAATGGTTAAGAAATTGATTTTGTTTTTAATGATTTGGCTCACGTTAGTTAAAAATTTGTAGACCTGGTCAGACGTAATTGTATCTCTGAAGTCACAATTGGGTATCTTTTTATACCTTTTATCTTTTTGGCTGTGTTTCTGGAGACTAATCTGTAGATAATGTGGTTTTAGGAAATATCATGGACATTGTGTGATTTAGTGCAATATGATATTAACCATGGCAAATATTGAACCTTGTGGCATTTAGAAATGGTCAATCTAATGAGGGAGGCATAATCACCTGGAAGCTATTCAGTTTATCTTTCATGTTTGATATTGATCCTTCAAGGGTAGGGTAGTTCTCCATTCAACCACAAACTCTAAAAACTTCTGTTGTTTGACAATTGGGTTATTTTTTTGCATGTAGAAAATTTCTTTTAGAGATTTAGCAGTATTAGGTGCTTATGCTGTCCCAAGTATGCCGGAACTCGCATTGTACCTTGATACTCTTACTCATTTTGTACAAAGCAAAGTGATAGACTTGGCATATCATCATCAATCTTTATAAGCACAATTGATGGAAATCAGTCCCTTACTTGACCCGGTTTTGATTCAATCTGTGCTTACTGGGTTACACACTTAATGGATAAGACTGATGTTTGTACATGAGGTCCTAATTTGTTTTCAAGTCATGCACTTCTGGCTTTCACAACAAATGTCTTAATTATTTCTTTATTACTCCAGTACTTTGAAAATAGGAGAAACTTATATGTTCGTTTTGGCAGGCTATCAATGAGAGTGACACACACAAGATTGTGCTATCTTACCTGATGCACAACTGCTTCATTGAGACCACAAAATCATTCATCAAGTGTGCTGAGATGGAGCTGGCTGCACCCGTAAACTATATTGAGGATATGGATAAAAGAAAAAGTTGGTATCTTACATGCTATCTTCTTTTCTTGAATTGTTCATTGTTAGTGGAAGATTCTCACTTTTACATACACAACTTTCACTTTTTCATATACGACTGATGCTTGCATATAAGATTCTCTGCCTTGGTTCTCATATAGTTTCACTGAACACTGTTAATTTATAGCTCTAGTTATTTATTTTTTGAAGGATTGGTTGAGAGTTTGTGGAGCCATCCTCTTACCATCTCTTTTTAGCAGGAATACTTCATTCTGTCTTGAATGGAGAGGTTCTCAATGCCATTGAGTTGACTGAGCAGCTGGCACCAGGTTTATTAGAGAATAACACTGACCTCTACTTTGATCTTTTGTGTCTGCATTTTGTGGAGCTTGTCTGCTCCTCAAAATGGTAAGTGAAATAAATGTGGCTATGTAAGTTATGATGAAGTTGAAAAAGACTGTTTTATCACATCAGATTTCTATGACAGCACAGAAGCTGTTGAATATGCTGAGAAAAAGTTGACTTCTTTTGCAAAGGTACAAAAATATCGCAACAAACTTGAGGTATTATACTCTTTTATTGGAAATACCTCTATGAAATGAATTTTCTTAGACATTGAGCTTCTCTTTAGATCTTGAGCCGACCACTTTAAAGAAAAGGATTTCTTGGTTTGCAGGATTTTATGGCATTGCTAGCTTACGAGGATCCTGGAAAATCACCCATGTTTCATCTCCTTAGCCCAGATTATAGGCAGCAAGTTGCAGATGACTTGAATCGAGCAATTCTTGGTTTGTCATTTGTTCATCTGTAGAATCTCCTGGTTTCCTGTTTTTCTTGTCACACTTTGCAAGCATTTGTTGGCTTATTCGGTACTCTAAAATTCCTCGACACTTCTTTTATCATACTTCTGATTTTTGTTCTATATCTCAGGCTCTTTAAACCTGCCAAGGTATTCCTCCTTAGAAAGGCTCATTCAACAAACTACAGTTGTCAAGCAGCACTTGACTCGAGATCAAGGAAAGGTAGCGTTCATTTGCACTGTTTCTTTCTTCTGTCATAGCCTGTATCATGGAAAAGTAGCATTCAGTTGACTAGCCTTCCTTTAGTGTGAGCTATATTGCCTCCACAAACTGATGCATTTCATCGTTCATCTTTGCATGTTTGTTTGATCCATCCATGTAGCAGTTTTCATTGAAGGATTTCCTCGAGGGCTGAAAGGTGAATCTGTTTAGAGCATGATATGACACAAGATCAGCTTCAGACTGCATGCTATTCACCAACCAAGTGTGGGTTAAATTATTTGGTTACCATGTTGTAAGCAATCACTTGATAAGATGAAAGGTTTTGTATCATGATGGTCTGCTGAACAATCGGGTGATTGTCCCCGACGTTGCCTCTGGTATGCATACCCTTTTTCTCACGCCTGGTAAAAGCAGGAGCCATCAGGCTAAGGTTACAAGGATTGTGGGAGGCCCTTTGGATCGAATAGTATGATTGGGTCGAAGGAAGATCCTGCCAAATCAATAAGAAGTTTGTAAATAAATTCACAAAATGAGATATTGCTAGTCCCTACACTAATTAAAGATATGTGCAATGCTATAGGTATCACAAAAATAGATATCATTGTATCTATATACTAAAACTTAAAATAATAATATAGATGGAAGCGTGTTACTCTACTCTACGCTAAACTGCAGTACCCATCTCTAGCAGGGGTGTTAATTAGATATCCGATCCGTTTTTATCTGCATTTAAATTAATCCGTTTAAAATTAATCCGTAAACGATTCAATTTGATCCGCTATTTTTTTTGGATATTTGGATTGGATACGAATCGGAGTTTCGGAGAAATGGATATCAGAAAATATCCGTATATATTAATATGTATATTTTTTTAAATACGGCTGCAATTGGATACTCTCATACGTCTAATTGTCGCCCTAACTAGAATTTCCTCAAATCGATCAAAATCTTCCTCTCTCCTAGATTATGAAATAGCAATAAAGACTTATTATTTTCGTGACCTAGCAAAATGTGTCAAAATTAATCGGTTAATTTATTTTTTTACAATTCTACCGACTATACACTTATTTTATTTGGGTGAAAAAGTGGAATCTACATGCAAGAAATACATCTTGTTTTATACATGTTTTCTTATATAAAAAAAAAACAATATTAGGTCTTATTGCTTATAATTTTTTTACCATGATTTGTAATTTACTGCTTTAATCAAGTTTAATCAAAATAGATAGTTTAGATATTTGATCCGAACAGATATAATTTCTCGGATATCCAAATAAAATTGGATTGGATACGGATCATCATTTTAAGTGCTCTTGTTGATACAAGCTCTTGCACAAGTTGCATCTAAATGCTACACATTTAATCAAAGGGCCATTGAATCCCATTAGTCATAAGCCTTAATTTCGGCCGTTTCTATCCTAAAACCACCTAAAGGGCATTGAAGGGCATCCTTATCGGCTGCATGTATAAGCAAATATTAATGTGAAATTTTGAATGTAATATTGGCTCAATGTGAAATTTTGAGGCTATTAATGAGGCACAAAAAAGTATAGAGATTGTATATTATACGTAACATTAATTCCGCAAAACGTTGTCGCTTATAGATTCATAGATATCTAATATATATTTTACTTTAAATTTTATTATAAGAATTGTTATTTTATTGTTACTTATTATTATATAATCATAATATTATTCTAATAATCAATAAAAATCATTTTTTTTAACGTGTTATGTCCACGTGAACATGCACAATAACAAGCCAAGACATGCTGACTTAAATTGTAACTCGATTGACACGAATCCACCCCAGCCAGAGCCCGAAATAATTGAATCTGAATCTTTCCAAACCGACACGTTTAACAACTCAGTGGGTAGAAAGTGCAACAATGTCTCTAGAACTCAAAAGACCTCTAATTCTTGACCAAAAAGAGACCTTCTAATTCTGACGTGGTAAAAGAAAAACGAACAGATAGAGGAACAATGACCTGCACACTCAAGAGTCAAGAATCAAGATAGAACTATAGAAGGGTGTGAGGGCGAAATACAGAGAGCCAAGGCTCGGGAGAGAGGAATCCTTCATTGCCGGCATACCGGCTCTTCTGCCCCGTCCTCAGAGTCTACAAATTCGTCTCCAAACTCGATCGGTTCGAACTTGTCCTTGTCAATTGGATTTTGTTCGTAATGTCTTCTTCTTTATCATGTCAGCTCTGTGGTTCCTATTTCTCAATTGAGAAATCCCGGCTGCCGATGGGGGCGGCCTCCCGCCGCCTGCCTCTTCCACTGAGGAGAAGTAGTGGGCAACTCAGAATCCGGGGTTTGCTTGCCAAGGCCAAACAGCCTTCTTCATTTCGCCTGGATACCGTGCTTAAGGAGCCCCACAAGTATTTTGATCAGGTTGTCATTACAGTCCGTTCTGGGGACGGTGGCCATGGCACTATCCTCAACCTGCCTGATCAGAAAACCAGTACCAAATCTCAGGGTAAAAGTGATAAAGGGAAGAAGGGCAAGAGGAAGATTTCTTACAAGAGGGATAGTGATGGGTCTCTCATCCTTCCCATGGGCGGACCAGGAGGTGATGTTGTCATCTATGCTGATGAGAATCTTGATTCCCTGTTGGAGTTTCACAAGCAAAGCCGGTACAATGCCAAGCGCGGAGGAAATGTTGATGCTATGGGCACACTCACACGCCAGTTGCAGAATGGTCTTCCTGCTCCCACATTGCGGATTCCTGTTCCTGTAGGTGTGTGAGGAATGCCCTACTTTGCTGATTTTGTGTATTTAGTTGGATGCTTTGAAGACCATCATTTTTATACTAGCATACGACTCGGTTTTGCTATGCGTTGTCGTGACAGGTACGGTTGTAAAGCGTAAACGAGGAAAGCTTTTGGCAGATCTTGCTGTTCCAGGTGATCAAGTTCTAGTGGCAAGGGGCGGGCAAGGAGGGGTGAGAGCTTCTATCCCTACTGAGCATTGTACCTAACAAAACAAGCTAATAAATAAACAGTTGCCTTATGATTGCATTTCCACATGTTGTGTGTAATCGATTTGCAAAATTGGTGAATAATGGTTCATCTGCATCTCCATATTCTTACTTTGTCACAGATGAGCTTGTTAGACATGCCAGAACATCGGAAGAACAAGATGATGGGCATGACGACAAATTTACTGAGAGATGATAGTGACAAGGTCTGATATTTAAATTCCTGATGAATGCTCCACTGTAATGTTCTCTAAAACATGTTTCCTATACTGGAGCTGTGAGACCATGACATTATTGCTTAGCCACGTATATATATTATTCCTTGGTATGATTTGTCTTGCCCAAAAATGCATATTTCTCTGCTGTGGCCGTAGTTTGCAGAATACACATGATGGTTCATTTCTGTGATTGGTCAATACTTACTAATGATATTGCATACTTGTTTGGGCATTCTTGTATGCCCAGTCTGCCACTCATAGTCTCACGTGAGGTTTACACCTTATATTAACAGAAAAGTTGAATTATATACATACCTCTATCCGTTAATTTAGTGTTTGACTACTTTGCAAATTATGTACGGGTCCAAGTGCAGAAAAATAGAGGGAAAAAATGAGCAGTTGGATGGCTTTCTTGATTTTGGATGTGCAAGCACTCGAGCATGGATGGTAGAACTGTTAAGATCCCTGGATACAAAATTGGCACAAATTGGTTTTTTTCTTCCACCTTATCTCTGAGGGAAAGGGTTCTTAAATATCAATTTAATTGAAACATCTCAGTGGAATGCTTCTTTGGAAATAGACTGTTTGCTTATAGTAGCTATTTGTGAAGACATCAGAAGCATATAAAAAGCAATTATCTTCCGCATTTGAACTTCTGGAAGGATATATGTATGCATTCAATCTAGCTGTTTCTGTTTATGAAGGGCATCTCACTTATGTTCTCTTGCTTTGTTGTCCTTGTTATTAACTTGTAGGTCTTAGCTTTTGGCCAGCAGGGAGAGGAGATTAATTTGGAGTTGATTCTCAGAGTGGTTGCTGATGTTGGTCTTGTTGTAAGTGATATCCCTTTACTTTCATACCTCCTTCACTCTTGGGTTTGTTTATTTGTTTCATTTGTTCAAAAATTCTTGTCTCTAGTTCCCTACCTTAGAAAGAGGATATCTGCAGTTTTTTGGGCATTCGACTATTTCCGACTTTTATATCAATTTTCTGTTACTTTGTGAGTTTTTTTAAATTACAATTTTTTTAGAGAAGTCAAATTATGAGAAAAATCAGCTATCCAAAAAGCCTGGAGAAGTACCTAAATGCTCACTGGGATTCTTCTCAGCTCATATAGTGTTTGATTCTTATTTTAATTCTTTGGGCTGCATTTATCGTCATTTTTCTATCATACAGCTTGAAGTGTTGTCCTCTATTGCATTCCGCCACTTTAGTATTCTCTGCAGTGCGGGAACTATTCAACGTTCCCAATATAATTGAACCACTGCTTCATGCACACATTCTGTCCTCTTAAACATTGGTCGTGTTAATTTGCAAGGGACTTCCAAATGCTGGAAAATCTACCTTGTTGTCTGCCATTACCCATGCGAAGCCTGAGATTGCTGATTATCCTTTCACAACTCTGATGCCAAATCTAGGGAGGCTTGATGGTGATCCTGCTTTAGGGGCGGAAATGTTTTCATCTGAGACAACTCTGGCTGATTTACCTGGTCTTATTGAAGGAGCTCATTTGGGGAAGGTACTTAATTAGCTAACATACAACTGTGTATCAGCATCTAAATTTGGTACTTGTACTTCCTGCCTCTGAAGGAGCTGTAAACCTTGCAGGGTCTTGGTCGTAACTTTTTGAGACATCTGAGGAGGACTCGGCTATTAGTTCATGTTGTTGATGCTGATGCAGAGGATCCTGTAAAAGATTACAGAACAGTCAAAGAAGTATTTACTCCTTTCCCAGCCAAAGCTTGCTTATTTTGCTAGATATTAAGAAACTTATTATTTCTAGAAATATAAGTGTGCTGGATTATTTTTTGCAACAAAGTCTGGAAACTGAATAAGCACGAAGTAGTGTTGTTCTAATATTGGGGCAGTTGTGGAGCTCGTTGGGAAGTACTTAAATCTAGATGCTATCAAACGTAATTATGAATAGAAAAAAATAGTGATCTGTAGTTTGCAGCATTGAAAATGAACAATTGAAGTACGAAAGGAGTCTTGTATATTTAGCTTACAGAATTACAAGTTATGCAGCTTTGTGCATGGATTATAGTATCTTACAATTTGCCAAAGGAATATAAACAATTCCTATGCTACAAAAAAGAATTAAAAACTTATATACCAATAATCAAGAAGCTATATTCTATAAATCATCTCTTACCTCATAATAAGAGGCCAATAAGCCATCTAACTTTTGAAATGCGATTTTTATAATAACGTGATCTGGGTGTCCTTGGAATTTTATACGCTTAAGCTTGTTTTTGTCTTTTCCATGTAACACTGATCACAATTCAAAAGCTGTGTATATCCTGCTAATTTTTCAAGTTATATCTTGCACAGGAATTGCGTATGTACAATCCTGGTTATCTTGAGCGTCCATACCTTGTAGTTTTAAATAAAATCGATCTCCCTCAGGTATGTATTTATATTTGTACTTTGTTTTTACTTTTTTTTTTTGACATTTTATGAATGTCAGTTTCCATCATAAGATTTTTATAAATTAAAAACCTCGATTCCTATACTTGCTATGAAAATGGAAAACAAATTTCTTCTTCTAGGCAAGGGAGAGACTTTCTCATTTGACTGAAGAAATTATGAAAATTGGTCGGGTTGAGGTGGATGGTGACTTGGACCAAGAATCTAGAGCTGCAGTTATGGAAACGGAACACAGCAACGAGCTTCCTTCCTTTTCGTATGAAGGAAACGTCCAAGAAAAGGAAATTGAGGATTATCCACCGCCTTTGGCAGTTGTTGGAGTTAGTGTTTTGTAAGTAGTGTTCATAATTGTGCTTCACTTGCATGTCCATTTTCATAAGCAATGTTATCGTTAGTATTGACATTGTTGATAGCTGCATTGCCATCATCAGTAATGTCTTAATTCGTTGATTAGATGACATCACTTTCTTTTGGTTGAGGTTTACATGTATCAATATTGAGGGCCTACGATTCCTTGGGTAAACCTAAAGAGCTCAGCATTGTTATAATATCTGTCGTCTGTAGGTCATCTCATTATTTGCAATCAAGCACAGTATCTTATCACATTATAGTTCAGTTACAAGTTTCTTTGGAGAGTTCAATCGATCACTGTATGATTACTGTTTTGGTTATGCAGGAAAGGCATCCAAGTTAGTGAAATGCTAAAAGAGATCAGGATGGCATTGAGAAAAATGCGTGACGGACCTCAGCAACCACCAGTTGAGCAAATATTGGAGTAGATGCAAGAGCGAGTTGTTTCACGACTAACCAAGGTAGAGTCTTTTGTTCGACCAGCTAATGGTTTACTTGTATTAGTCATAACAGAAGAATTGAGAACTTTGAAGAAAATAAATAAATACTTTTGTTCAAGCTGGAGTATGTACTGAGCTGAGTTACCCTGAGTATATTGTTTAGGTTCTACCAACGCAAGAAAAGGTTCTCAGTAGGAAACAGAAATATGGTAAAATTTCTTCTTCAAGATGACATTTTCTGTCTTTGTTGTGATTAGTTATATGATTTCATCGTCCTGTTTTTGAGCAGGCTAGAAGAGAACCACACAACTCATATGAGGTGCTTTTGTTGAGGCTAAGATAGCGTTTTGTCCGACTATACTATGTGTATTAGGACTTGAATGTCGACATGTTGTAGCTAGGTTATGCCAAACTGTTGTACAATATAGAGTGACGTTGTCTCATTAGTAATAGTAAAGAGTAAGCGGGTTTACAATTTAGAATCAATTTGTATCTATAGTTCCTTATCTCTTCCACAGTCCAAGATATGGTACCATCCTAAAATGTGATGAGATCGACAGTGTACTCTACAAGCCATCATTTCATTCGTTGCCAAGGCAGAACCATGCCTGCTAAAATTTAATGACGGCGATGTTTTTGAGGTAGGGATACGAATCTCACTCGTACCTGATGGATACCTAGCTCGGAAAAGCGGGTGAAAACCCGACTCAAGTGGGGCGATGGATCGGTATGAATGAAAGTCCTTCACTCACCACCTTACTCGATACACTTGATGTACACACAGTATGAGAATTTACAACACTATTATTCTTACTCACTTTGTTGAATGAGAGAAAATCAAATAACAGACAAGGAGAAAGAAATGAGCCCTATTGTCTATAAAGGCCCATTGGGCTCGCTATTGCTTATCTTGGCTTTCTGTTTGAGTAGGGACAACCCAGCAGGATTTCAATTTCTTTCTTGCAAAGACAACGCTTCGGCCTTCTCTGTCTGTCCTAGTCTCTCGCTCCAGGCCTTTCTTCGTTGTTCTTTCTTCCATTCACAGTCTACCATCAACGGTAAGATTACTTCGTGTAATATGCTGTTTTGCTTGCTCTCGTTGGCTTCTTTTTGTCTAGTATCACGATCCTTTTTTGCGTTAACCCGCTATATAGCTACTAGATCCAGTGGTTTAGGGATTCAAAGTCGGTTGCTTTGCAAGAAAATTCAACATGGCAAGTTTTTAATCTTTTTCGCCACTTCTCTGAGTGAATTTGTTTGCCTTGTGTCATAAATTTTACTTGTCTAGGCTGCTTCGTTGAAGTCGTTGTCAAAATTGTTTTTTTCCTTTTTGGAGTTCGAGGGCATGAGGTTGTTGGTCTATGCTGAAAAACCTCGTTTAGGTGGTTTAGCTCATTTTCCCGCCAAGTAAATTCGTTCATATTGTTAAAGGGGAGATTTTGCTTCGTGAAGTTGTAATCTTTGCAAAGTGGGGGCCTTTATGGTAAAAATGTATCCCTGTTAGTTTTTTTTAGCTATTTGTGTTGCTGTGTCTATAAATTCCAGACAGAGAGCACCTTTTAGCTGGATTGTTGTGTATGAGTGTGAGGGGCTAAGCAATTTCATCTGTTCATGTATGCATATTTGTGCACTTCTAATGTTCTTGTGACATTGATTTTTCATCAGGTTTTCATAGATGATGATGATGATGATGAATGGATGCACTATGTCTGGAACTACCAATAGGAGCTATCGATCACCTACCTTCGCACGAACTACTCCGATTTATCCATTTCCGTCTCGTTTGATTCCAAGAGCTTCGTTTCCATGTTTTGGAAAACTGCATGGACCTGAGTGCAAGTTTAAACTTTGTTCACCAAGAGGTCTGTGTTTATCATTTTTATCAATGTATTGTGCTTGATCAATTAACCTTATACATTGTCCTGTAATCTTCATCTTCTACAGAAAAATTGGTCAAACTCATTGTTGTAGATTTATGATACTAGATTTTCATTTTCAAGTAGACTCTATCATTGTCTTAGTATGATATTCATGACATACTTGCAGAGCAAGTGTCATTGAGATTTTCGGCTGCTTCAACTTCACCTTTCAGCAGAAACGAGAATGGAGCATTTCCATGGTTCCCTACTAGGAAAAGCAAGATCACACCTCTTAGAGCATCCAAAGATACATCCTCTAACTTCCACTTTCCTCCCATGGAGAAAAAGCCGAAATTCTGGTGGAGAGTTCTCGCCTGCACCCCTTACCTAATGCCCCTTCATACAGCCTGCAAGTATGCAGATTCGGCTTGCAATCTCCATCCTTTCTTCGACGAGTTTGAAGGAGTCATAAGGCCTTTTGTAGAGGCTATTTTTCACCGCTTACCCATTTGGTTTTTGATGATCTACTTCTCATTGGGGTATCTCTTCATTGCCAGAAGGAAGGAGTGGCCCCACTTCTTCAGGTTCCATTTCATCTTGGGATCGCTGCTTGGGATGGTTCTTGAGGTGCTGGTAATTGGAAATGACCGATTGCCAAGATCGTATGTATATGGCAAGATTGGGATGCACTTCTGGGTGGCTATAGCGTTCGCTCACTTGTTTACGGTCTTGGAGTGTATTAGATGTGCTCTGTGTGGGATGTATGCTGATGTTCCGTTTGCGTCTAATGCTGCTTACATTCACTCCTCGCCGGACTATTAAACCGATAGCTCTCAGGGCTGGTATTGTGTTAGTTGTTTTGAATATGGATGGAGCTTGATACTTGTTGAGATAGAACCACTGATGTAATGACCTTTTGTTTCTAATGAGGTTTCAAACTATGTATGATATTGCTTAACAGGCTTGCACTGAATCAAAATGTTCAATCCATTTCCGTGCTTTTACTATCACCAACTAAAGGCATGCTTATAAAACATGCTGATTCTGTAAACAGAGTGCACACACCAAGCTTCCAATCTGTTGCTATTATCAAGAACTTTGTACTAAACTCCAAAGGCATGGCCGATTAGGCAAACACAATCCAGACTCCAATTCTTTCCATTTGTAGTCTCTAAGTCTCTTGGATTCTTTCACATTTTGCAGGTAAGCTGTTCTTCGCACATGATCTTTTTCCATATAAATTGTGGATTCAATTCTTTGCCAATTGATCCAACATATGGTAAGTGGCTGATCAATTTTTTCTTGGTAATAGTTTAGTAAGTGATCTATTGTTATAAGCCCGGGAAAAGAAGTGTTCTACTGTAGTACTATTTACTTGAAAGTTTTGTTTAGGGTTTTATTTATACATTACATGAAATCTATTGTTTACTTGCAAGTTGCAAATCATAATGCTAGGTGACACGAAATTAAAGCAAAGTAGTGCATGTGGATATTGTTGTTTTTTTAGGTCAGCATCTTGTGGATATAATTAGGTGATAAATATTTGGTTTTTGTCATGGTAGGTTGATATATTTTGGTATTTTGTGGCCATTCACCGCCATGTTTGAGCTGGAAAAGATAGAAACTAATATTTTTAAATACAAAATGCACGTGTTATGAATACACTATTGTCTAAAATTAGCAAGTCTAAACATTACACTATAGGTCAAAAGAAACCAGCGCATTGTCTTCACTCTCTATAATGTGCTGAGCTTAGATATAAATATTGTGCCAAAAGTGAACGTAGGGAGAAAGCCAAATGCCTGTTGTTAACTAATTAACTACTTCCATTGTATATTGCTAGTTGCTCAGCTGGCTCACAAGCTGAAATCAACATCTGAAAATACAGTACTAGCTGCTTAATTAGGAGGAGATGGGAAACTGCTTCCATTCCTCCCCCAGACCACCTAGCTCTCTTGTCACCAAAGATGGCTCCATTAACAAGGCCCACATCAACCCGACGCCAAGGAGCGAAGCAGAAATACTATCCTCCCCAAATTTGAAAGCGTTCACCTTTGATGAGCTCAAGAACGCCACAAGGAACTTTCGTCGGAGTAGCCTAATCGGAGAGGGAGGATTCGGCTGTGTCTTCAAAGGTTGGATTGATACTGAGGGCCTAGCTCCTGCAGAAACTGGACCAGGAATGGATGTTGCTGTCAAACAACTCAAACCTGGAGGCTTTCAGGGCTACAAGGAGTGGTTGGTATGTTCCTTTATTTGCTTCGAATTGTCTCTTTGATTTGTTGATTTTTGTTTTGGTTAAGAACACTGCTCACTAGAATCGAACCAGTAATCTCTGGGTACTACCTTGAAGGCTTGACTAGATGCCCGAATGCCACTTTTGGTCCGTTTTAACTTGTTGGATCAATTGATGCAGACGGAAGTGAAATTTCTTGGGCCGCTTCATCACCCTAATCTAGTGAAGCTTTTTGGGTTCTGCATAGATGGAGACAAAATGCTCTTGGTCTATGAGTTCATGCCCAAAAGAAGCTTGGAGGATCATCTTTTTAGACGTAAGACATAAGTCTCACATTTGAAATCTGTTGCTTTTGTAATTGAGTCATGTTTCTTTGGACTACATTTGACAATACCCTTAGTTCCTAATTGTGCTATATCATGCGACTCGGCCAGGCTGTCCGCAGCCGCCCTTGTCTTGGGAAAGAAGAATCAAAGTGGCAATTGGAGCCGCTAGGGGACTTTCCTTCTTGCATGATGCATCGGTCATATTTCGAGATTTCAAGACGTCTAACATTCTGCTAGACGAGGCAAGTACTTTAAAGATCAACAACAAGTAGTGGCAATCTAGGATACTGTTTTGTCTTGCTGATACTATCTTGTGCTCATTCAGGAATTCAACTCAAAACTTTCCGATTTCGGCTTAGTAAGGGAAGGACCATGCGACGACGCTAGTCATGTTTCAACTCGAGTGATGGGCACTGAAGGTTATGCATCGCCGGAATACATTGCTACAGGTACATTTGCTCCTGCTTTCATCCTAATGGCAGATCAATCATATTTCATATGGTTTTCTACATCAGTGAATCCTTACAACCTTATTGCTAATGTATAGTAGCAAAATTTCTCAACAGGACACCTCTCTACAAGATGTGATGCTTACAGCTTTGGAGTTGTTCTACTAGAGTTGTTGAGTGGAAGGCCTGCAATCCAAAGGTCAAGGCCAGGCATAGAGCGATTGCTAGTTGATTGGGCAAGGCCGTGTTTGGGAAAGAAGCGAAAGCTTTCTCGTATAATGGACGCCAGATTGGAGGGTCAGTATCCTCCAAAGGAAGCCATGACTGTTTCCTACTTAGCTCTCAAGTGCATTGATTCTAATCCCAACGCCAGGCCGACAATGCCAGCGGCTTTGGAGGTATTGGAGAACCTAACAGAGGTCCAAAGCACAAGAGTGGTTCCAACAACTTGTCTACAATGTTTGCAACTTTGATCTTGTTGCGGGTATTATAGCTTTGTTTCTAATCCTTGCTATGCTCGTGTAGTCGTGTGCTCTAGATTTACTATAGTGGGCGCGTAAAACCGACTCTGTACCGGTGATCAATCTCGAGACGACACACAACATTTTGGAAAACGGACACAGAGCATCAATGCAGACAATGCTATGTAATAAGGCCGGTGTCCTCAGGAAGCAAACTTTCTTCTTGCTAATCTCAGCTTTTTGGATCCATGTTACCGTATGATAAGCAACTATGTCAGTTAAATTAAACACCCATTGAGCTTGAATACTTGACTGATCTGCATATATGTGAATAATCAACGGATTCCAATCACTTAGTTCTAAAATGCATGAACTAGTCCAAATTGGTCTTCTCTTCCCACCTTATATATATATATATATATATATATCTAATTAACTATAAGTTTTTTTTTGTTTAGTAGTACTATCGATCAACCTCAGCTACAGTATTTACATTCCAATAAGAGATATTATAAAGTTTGTTATGAACTTTTAGGCCGGCCTCAAACTTAGATAAGTCGAATGTAGTATGGACGAGTCTTCCATTCTTGCAGCTTTGAGATTGTTCATTTGATTGTATGTGATGATCCTGTGAAAATGTACATTTTTGTAAGTTTGTTTACAAGTCTTAAGCCATAAATTTTGTTGAGGCTAACATTTCATGGAAATGCGTCGGTTAAAACAAACACTCTCTTATAAGAGGTCAAAACCAGGGATTTCATGAAGGGCCTGCTTCATTAGTATTCGGACCATTTCAATGAACTACAAAAAATCTACTCGAAATCGATCTGAAGTCCAAATTAACATTTCTCTAGTCCTTGAATCTTACTTTGTGTAGATAGACGAGATCCTTCCTATTTACTACAACGCTATGAACCTAGACAGAAATGCAGGTATTGGGAAAGAAGAATGAAAGAATAAACTGAGTTATGTTCTTTGTAGTGGGCATAAAATTGATCTTGTCCTGTTTCTTTGCATAGACGCATAGTGCATTGCTTTCAAACTTCTACAATAGACCCCTTTTTTGATTCATTATATTAGTCTCATCACACTTCTAATCAGTACAAATGCAACTAATCACCACCCGAACAAAATGCTTAATTAAATTGCAATAAATGCTAAAACTTGAAGAGGAAAGTTCGGTTGGAAATCATGACCTTTGCCCATTGACAATAGATTTTGATTCCCAATCTCTTCTATCATCCAGATTTAAGGCTACATTCAGTTATTCCTTCAACAACTTTAGCTTCCAGGGGTCTGCTAAGGCCAACAGTTTTCAGCCTGTGAGCTCAAAATCAGCCGAGATGAACTTGCTATAAATAGCAACATGCAGCTAGTGTCACATTCATATCAAGTAGTGCTTCAGAAAAATTCAAACTTGTTATGACATCTTTCCCATCGGAGCATCCCTAAGAAGTCCTCCGAACGCTTCAATGAGGAGCGCGCGCAATGCAATGTCAATGCGCGCTCAACACTGAAGCGTTTGGGGGAACTCCTCGGGTCCTTCGATACGTATGTTAACGCTCATTAATCTCTCTCTTTCTCTCTCCCTCTCGTCTTGTTCTTTTTTTCTTTGTTAAGTATATATGTAATGATCTTCAACAATTTTAGTACGTGTTGGTGTAGCTGCTGTCATCTCCAAGACCGAGTTACAAATTTAGAATGTATAGATATATTATAATGAAAAATTGTGCATTAACGTCAATCTAACCTAGCAAATTACAAAAGCTGAACTTAAGACTAAGGAGTTGCTAACAATATATTAACATTAGAATTTGTCCATTCCAAAGCACTGTGAAGTTGCACAACCTGGGTTTTGAGAATCTTCAAGTTGTTATCCCTTTTCTGTCCTGTCATGCTGTGGTTTATGTACAAATGTACAATCTCTCTATTTCCCTCTACCCAGCTTTGTGCCATCTCTCTATTTCTAGATGTTAATTATGAGATCTTAGACAAATTTCCGGACATAGCTTAGAACAATTTTACACCCACATTAGAAAGGCAAACAATTTGGTCTAAGGATTGAAACTAATATATACCAGCTAGCTAGAATTGAATCATGTATCATATTTTAACTCTGGACCACACTATAACTAGTTTATACTGGCTATAATGCGGTTCCAAATTTTGAAAATACTAGCTAGCTTGATGTATCCATAATGTGGTTAGAATGTGATCGATTAAGCATTTAAGTTGTCCCATAGCTTGGAGTGAACGCTTCTTCCAAGGGTATTAATGTATTAATATTATTGAGAAAAACCAGACCTCCAATAAAAATAGAACCTCATTGAGAAGTTGTTGCTTCGAAGGGATGTGTCTAGGTTGGCTAAATTATATCTTTCTATTTGTGGAATTTCCCTTTTTAAAATATGTGAAAATACAAATTTACCATCGTCAATCTCTACAAATTACTTAACTTTTAGAGAAATTTACACTAAACCACCCGTTAAATAGGCGAATTTACAACTAACCATCCATTATACAAAAACTTGTTTTAAACAGCCCATAACTTCAATTCCGTTAACAAATAGCCACCCATGACCCTATTCCGTTAGATTTTTCGTTAAATATTGTAAATTTACTAATTTACCCTCAATTTTTTCAAAATATTACATTTACCCAGCCAATTTAGGTATTCTTTAAAAAAAAACAAATGGAATTAAGTGGTGGTCCCTTCTCCTTACGTGGTCAAAAGTTTTTTTTTCGTATCGAATATATAAATATTGCGGAAGATAGTTTGATTAATAAAGGTTGGTTCATATTACGTACTCTCTCAGTTTTAAAATATTTGTTCATTTGGACATTGCATACGCATTAAGAAAAAATGTTATTCCTATATTACCCTTATCATAATGTAGAATTAATTATTTGTTTAAAGAAATATGAAAAAGTATAATAATTATGATAAGTATGATTAATAGGGGTATAAACGAAAAAAAAAATTTAAAAAATATGAAATGGATAAGTATTATGAAACAAGAAAAAGTGATCATATGGACAACAACTTTTAACCGGACAGAGTATGATATTAATATAAATGTAATATAAACAATAAAAATGTTATTCCATTTGGCTTCTTTTAAAAAAAATATTTTTTGTTAAATGTAATATTTTGAAAAAAATTCTCTAATTAAATTTTTTCGTTAAATGTTTTTTTTTTTAAAAAATACCTAAATTGGCTGGTTGAATGTAATATTTTGAAAAACAATTTAGTAATTTTTAAATATTTAACGGAAAATCTAACGGAATAAGGTCATGAGTGGCTATTTGTTAACGGGATTGAAGTTATGGGTGGTTTAAAACAAATGTTTGTATCATGGGTGGTTAATTGTAAATTCGCCTATTTAATGGGTGGTTTAGTGTAATTTTCTCTAACTTTTATCACTTTCTCCTCTTCTTTTACCATATACCCTTATCACAGGGGTGTTGATGAAAAACCAAAACCGAAAAAACCGAACCAATAAACCGAAAAACCGGTACTTATTTTGGTTAACCGAACCAACATTATTAAAAAAATTTGGTTAGGTTAACCGAACGGAGAATATTGACGGTTTCTCGGTTCGGTTTCGGTTTATGATTTTCGTAATACCGGTTAATCGAAAGATACTTTTTTTATTTTTATATTAATATTTAAGTTTGATTTATTTTTAAACTATTTATTTTTCAAATGATGATGTTGTTCTGACGAGCCATTTTGAGTCCTCTTGTTTGCATAGTTTTACTTTTTGCTTGTAATTAATAACTTACTTGTCAAATATGTCATTATGTCTACATAAGCCCTTTAAATTATTTATTAAATATGACATTCGAATGAAATACATACAATAATAGTTTAAAGTATCATTTGTTTTTTATTACTTTCAAGGTACATAAAATTACTATATATTTTTGAAGATCTAATCTAATTAGATTATCTTGTATAATCATTGTGGATAACTTAGTTTTTCTTTTGTGTATATTATTATATTATAAATCACATAAATGGTTATCGGTTAACCGATAAAACCAAATTGAAAAACTGGTTACTGATCTCCGGTTAACTAAGATTAACGGGTCGGTTAAGGTTTGTAACTTTTAGCTAACCGAAATTATGGTTAACCGAAGTCCAGTTAACCAAAATTATGTTAACCGGGTTTGAACACCCCTGCTTATTTAATCCTCCGAATTACCCTGTTTTATCATTTTATTCTCTCCTTTTACCCTATTACCCTCGTCAAACATTCAAATTACCCCCTTTCTTCAATTCTTGCGCATATGGTCAGACAAGAATCGTTTTGGGACGGATGAAGTATATGCTAATTTCCAAGTACTAAAGTTACCTTAGTTTGAAATTATTTAATACTAGAACAAATATAAATCTTGTACCATATACAAGTAATGTAAATATAAACCCGACCTAATTGATCCGAGATCGAATTTTGGCCTGAGTCCGCTTTTTGATAGATTTAAATATGAATCTATTGATGTATACATATACTTTCTGTTAATACATTAATATAAATCTTTTTAATTTTTCATATTTATACTATTATATAATAGTTTTACAATAGTTTAATAATAAATGTATTCCTTCCATAATGTTACCCGGTCTAACTAGTAGTTCGATTGGTTTAAACTCTTAGTCAATCGAAACCACAAATAATTGAACTCGAACCAGTTGAACTGCTCCAATTGACACATAAAATATTATCTTATTAGGTTACAAATTTTCAAGCACTATCGATTTTATTTTAAAAATTTCAAAATTTAATTTTCAAAATTTCTATTTGTATAAAGTAGTATATATATTTATATACTTTTTTATAACTATATAAAATCAATCACTTTGATTAAGACTATCCTTTAAGATTAGTTTTCCAAAGCAATATTTAATGAAATAAATGTTAGAATTAACCTATTCAGGTTCTCATTTAAAATTAATAATATACATATTTGTATTTTATCTATAAATAAATAAAATACAATCACCTCAATTAGGTAATTCATTATTTTATTTGAAATGTCAAAAATGAGACATGACATGGGCCTTTAAGTTAGTTTGTATTTAATAATATGCTTATTTTATATTTTATCTATTAATAAATAAAAGACAATCACCTAAATGTATTTTTAATCAAAATTACATAGAATAAAAGCAATGTACCTTTGAAATGTTCTTCCACAAAAGAATACCTATTATTATTTCTCACACAAATAATTAATTGAAATTGTATATTTAACTATTTTTTCTATATTGATAATAAACTTGATATTTTAGTCAAATAAAATAGATAAACATATATGATATATCTCTTTCAACAATTTCTACTTATTTACGTAGAATCCCTCATTTGTCACAAATTATATAACACCTCTTATTTTCCTCATACACACAAACACGTGTTTGTAGTATATAGGTTTTCTATTGATTTATTAGCATTTGTTTTAAAAAAACTTTTGTCAAATATAGGGAAAATTCTTTCAATTACAGATAAAGCAAAATCCTTAAATAATCGATTGAACCTATTTCTTTTAATACAGGTAAAATTGTGGTTTCCTATATTTTATATTAGATTATGATGAACGATATCAAATTATTAAATGATGAAACATTTAAAAATTTCACTTTTATATTTAAATCCTTATTAGTATATGATAAAAAAATTAGTAAAGTACCAATGCGTATTCTTATAATAAGATTTTAATTAAAATATATAAACAACTGTAAACATTATGTTAATACAAATTATTCGGGTTATATGAATTTCAAAAACAATATCACTCATTTAAAAAACATGTTTATGTACTGAAATTTGTATTATATTTTTTCATAGAAATATTTAATTAAAAATATATAATTTTAATTTTAGTATTTTAAAATATAATAGATATGCACGACAAACTAGACTATTTCATTTTATTTCTAAAAAACTACTTCCTCCGTCCCTAAAAGATTGTCCAATATTCCATTTCAGGCGTCCCTTTTTGTTTGTCCATCTTTAACAACTTTTCATTTATACATTAATTTCTTTCCTTTTTACCCTTATTCAATCTCTTATATTACTTAATTATCCAACTTTCTCACCAACTTTATCACTTTTTTCTCTACGAAAATATAAAACTACCCCTATCTAATCTCATATACTACCCCCATACCCAATATTCCCATCAACTTTATCACCTTTTCATTTTTTCCCACCAACTTTTCATATACTTTACATATTTTCTTAAAACCCGCAAAAAACGTCCTTTTGGACGATCTTTTAGGGACGAGGGAGTATTTCATTTTAAAAAAAACGTGTGAAGCACGGCCGGCCCTAAGTTAGTTTTGTCTATGATACATTTTTTTTATATATCATATATATTTTCTGACGACTATAAATAAATTGTTGCATTCTCTTATTGTTGAGGTTGTAATTGTGCTTCCCACATCGAAAACTGGTGGGAAACCAAGCTCCCTTATAAGTAGACCTGGCAATTCGGGTTGTTCGGGTCAATTTGGATCGGGTTGTTCGGTTCGGGTCAAACAGTTATTTCAGGTCTTGTTCGGTTCGGTTCGGTTCGGTTCGGTTCGGTTCGGTTCGTGTTCGGGTTCGGCTGTTGTTCGGGTTCGGGTCTTTTCGGATCGTAATATTTCGGATTAGTTCGGATCGGATGTTGTTCGGTTTTGGGTCTAGTTCGGTTCGGGTCCTTTTCGGATTGCTTCGAATCGGATCATTTCGGATCAGGGCAATTCGGATTTGGGTGTTATTTGGATTCAATTTTAAAAAAAATTATAAGATCACCCGCAACGGTTAGTTTTTAACGTAGAAGGTTTGGGCACTTTAAGTCTTTAATGAGTACTTTAATGTGTCTTGTAATAAAACATGGTTGATAGCATGTTTGCATTTGGGATCAAAGAAATGTTTGGTTTTCTTGATCAAAGAAATATGCCTGAGGTGGATTGGATCAAAGTACAATGAAATGATTATTGTTTGTTTAATCATTAGAACTTGTTTTTTTTATAAGTGAAACGTTTGAGATAGAATTTGGTTGCTATTAAAAGTGTTGATGTACTTAATCGGTCTTTATCTATACATTGTTTTTGTGCATCATCATTCTAATTATTTGTATCATTATTTTTTAGTATTTAATTACATTTTTAATAGTATATCTACTCTTAAGATTTAGTTTGGATACTTTCGGGTCATTTCGGGTCAAAATTAGTTCGGGTCAGTTCGAGTCGGGTGCAATTCGGTTCAAGTTTAGTTCGGGTCAGTTCGGTTCGGGTGCAGTTCGGTTCGGGTCAGTTCGGTTCAGGTTTAGTTCGGGTCAGTTCGGTTCGGGTGCTATTCGGTTCGGTTCGGGTTCAGTTCGGGTCTGGGTCGTGTTCGGATTGTTCATTTTTTGTTGTTCGGGTCTAATTTCGGGTTCGGTTCGGGTCGGTTCGGTTCGGATTTAGGGTTCGGGTCACTTTCTGCCAGGTCTACTTATAAGTGTATGAGTTACTCTTCTTATTGTCAATTGGTTTTGGGATGGAACCCCATGGGCTTGTGAGTTGGGCTTGGCAATTGGGCCCGTCTCCCTTCTAACAAGTGGCATTAGAACCGATGGTTCAGCTTAGAGAACGATACGATGCCTACATTCTTCACTTATCACAAGATTGTTCTTATTTCATTACTACTTGTACGGTTGAGTATAAATCTCAAACAATATTTTGTTATGTGTGTTTGAGGATTAAGTTATTGTCTATGCACTTTAACATTAAATGAACTGTATAATTACACAACGTGGGCCTACAAGTGAAACACAATGAACCAAGTTCCTTTCTTTTACACAATTTACGCATTTTGTCATATATGAACCGAATGATTCAAATTCATGAACTATGACGTCGAATCCAAAGAACCAAACAAATAAACTTCATGAACTTAAAAACAATGAATTCAATATTTTTCATTTATACACTTTACGCATCTTGTCATATATGAACCGAGTGATTTAAAATTTTGAACCATCACTTTGAAGACAATGAACCAAACCATTAAACTTCATGAACCTACTTTCTATTGCACAAGGAACCTTACAAGTGGACCACAATGAACCTACAAGTGGAACACAATGAACCTACAAGTGGTACACAATGAACCATTTGGGTCAAAATTAGTTTATTTACAAGTTTGCCACCGCTTTTTCGTTTTCCTTATTTCCTCATTTAATCTCTACCATTAGATCTGAAAAATCTAATGGTAGAGATTGTTTCTCATTTTACACTATAAGAGTTGTTCTTACTATAACCAAACTCTTCAAATTTTAATACACACCCCTAATTTTGTTTCTATATAGTTTAAAACGTTTTAACATGCACTTATGTATACGGCCAACTTGCCTGAATGCTTAATCTATATTCATATTCATTAAATATTATTAGCGTTGACTTGAAAAAGTGCGAATTTATTCAAATATCGGAAACCATAACAACTACATCGTGGACTGTATATACTATATAGTGGTGCCCTTTTTTTTCTCATAATCGACTTATGAATAGGTAGGTAGGCTCTATAGAGGTACTTGCTATAAAGAGAACCAGAGAATAAATATGGGGTGTTAGATTTGTGAAAAATGGACGATAGATTTTTACTCGGTTATTATGAGTGATTTCTGATTTTTTGTGATTATGGAAAAATGTGGTATTGAGAAAAATCAGGAAACTACCATATTTCATCCATGATTTGCTCATTCATGATCAATAACTATCATATACAGTTATCTTTCCATAATTTACTCTCACGGAATATATTAATTTCAAATTAACTCGTTTTTTTTTTGGACAGACCTAACAATCTTTATTTTTAACGGAAACAACGGCCAAGATTTGCGCACTCCATTTTTTCATTTTCGCACACCGACTTGTGCGGATCCACAATCCGCACAAGGTTTTTTAAAAAAACCGGGATTTTCTTGTGCGGATTAAGGATCCGCACAAGGTTTTTCTAAAAACCCGGTTTTCCGCGTGGATACGGAGATCGCATAGGTGAACCGGTGTGATCTTGTGCGCATACAATACCCACACAAGATCTCCGCACAGTATATTTAAAAATTAGTAAAAATGCGAATTTTAGAAGACCGCGTAAAAGTTTTGAAAATTACACTTGTGCGGATTCAGGATCCGCACAAGTATTGTAATCTAAAAAAAAAAAACTTGTGCGAATATTAGAAGACACGCAGGTGAAATAAAAAAATACAGCTTGTGCGGATTACCCATCCGCACAAGAGTTGGGCTTCAATTTTGCCTTTCGACCTAGGTTATATTAGTATATGACCCGTACCTTGTACGAGGGTGTTATTTATTTATTAATTGTTTTGTACTTGAATTTACTATAACAATTACAAATATTATCATATGCATATTTTGTTAGAATGACATTTATCTTTGGGATTATAAAATGATAAATTCTTGTACAACATAAAATATTTATATAAAAAATAAATTTTATTTATCTATTAATTTTTTATACATACATAAACATATATTTAAATAATTGAGAAAGAATTCCATAAGATAAGATGGAGGAATTATCACATTATATTAAAAATTGATGAAAATTGTTTGGCATTTAAATAAAATTGCGTAAACTAACTTTTATAACAAAATAAATCATTTTAAGTGAAAACTCCAATTAATATAGTACTACGCTAAAGATATAGATAATATTTACTACGATAAAATACAAAAAACAAATTATTTTGTACATATATTATTGTTTGTGAAAAAATAAATTAAAATAAATATATAAATAAATGTATCTTGTACAAAATAATCAAAGAATCATTATCGTGAAAAACAAATTATTTTGTACATATATTATTGTTTGTGAAAAGTTAAAGAATCATTATCTTAATCAAGAAATGTATCTTTTTATCTAAATTGTAATCAATATGTAATATTAGTGGAGCTCTCAAAACTTGACCCGACCCGAAAAATCGACTCGAATAGTAGCAAACAAAGGAAAAATCGAACCCAATTAACCCGAACATGATTAGGTTGAAACCCAAACCCGACCCGACCGACCCGATGTTTTATATATATGTAGAATAAATAAATATATTTCAAATATTATAACATATTTTTTATATAAACTATAATAAATAAATATTATTATAAAAATCAATTAAAAATAATATATTGTTATTGAATATTATTATTTCATCATAATATTATTTTAATAATCATTAAAAATTCAAATCTTGACTTGTTAGGTCGACCCGAACCTGCACAATAACCTGTCAAGACCCGACCCGACATGACCTGTAACCCGATTGACCCGAACCCGAAAAAGACCGAACCCGAATCCACCCGACCCGACCCGTTTGACACATCTAAGTATTAGAGATATATTTATGGTAAATATTTCATCTAATATTTTTTATTGAAGTTTTAATATGATAGGATAATACAAAAATATATTTGATATATTATTTGAATATAATGAATATTTGGCTTAAATATAGTGGTAGGATATGCTAATGATGAATAGGGTTTAGGGTACGACCCTAAACCCTATGTACTCATCCTGGATCTACACATAGCGTTTAGAGCTGGACCTAAAACTCTATGTGCTCATCCTAGATCTGCACAAAGGAATCAGGGTACGGTTTAGGGTTTAGACATTTTCTTTTGAAAAACATTTAATAAAGATCGATCAATGACTTGTCCTACATCGCACATGCAATTCCCGTCGTTACATATATAACAATAGAGTAACTCTTCGAGAGACATATCAAGTATGTTAATCTTTATCTTTATGAGTTGGACACGAGCTGAAGTGAGGTTTGAATTTATAAGAGTTGGACTCGAGAAACATATCACGTATAACAAAATGATACATAGACATAAACTTTCGATATAGATATAGTATTGTAAATCATGAAATTCGTCAATGCACATGGTTGAACATTACGATGATTCGATCGTGTGGATCATGAAGCCACACAAGAACGACTCCGCAAACCAAATCAAACTCCGCACAAGAACGACTCCGCATAATAGCGAACATAGGGTTAAGGTTTAGGGTACGACCCTAAACCCTATGTGCTCATCCTGGATCCGCACATAGGGTTTAGGGTTGGACCTAAAACCCTATGTGCTCATCCTAGATCCGCACAAGACAAACCAAACTAAACACCGCACAATGGCGAATTCGAGATCCGCACAAGAACGACAACCAAACTCCGCACAATAAGCTAGATCTGCACAAGGTGCGGAACCCTAGCTTTGTGCGACACGAGGAACCGCACAAGAGCTAGTTTTTCTTGTGTCCACGTGTGGGCCCACTATGTTTGTTGGGCGGTATTGAAAAGACAACTTGTGCGGGTTATAGATGCGCACAAATGGGCCCGTTTTTTTACAAACCGTTCATCCTTACCTGTGCGGCTTCTCCGTGTGCACAAGGTTCATAATAAACCCGGTTTAACTTGTGCGGATCCGTAATCCACACAAGTTGATGTGCGAAAATAAAAAAACGGAGTGCGCAACGGAACGGCCAGAAACAAATTTACATGGAGTTAGATGGGAGCCTCAAATTCTATTCCAATTTTTTTTAATTTCATAATTTACTCTCACGGAATCTAATAATTAGATATTATTTTGTCATTATGACTTTCGTAGAATTGTATATATATACAAGGAACGAGCTTAGGGTTGAGGTAGACCTGTCCAAACGTGGGCTTGGGCCCATGTACAGCTCGGCCCGTAAAAAATCTAAAATATTTTTTTTACCGATTTACACTTGACTTTCTACCAATTTACAATCTTGTAAAAGACACATAAAAATTGCCCACTTCTTAAACCAAAAGTAACTGTTTAATTAACGGCGTGACGAGGACCGGGAATGAACTCAATGAAGGCATTAGAGAGGGAGATGGGAAAGTGAGCGATGGTCTGAGACTCCTGAGAGATGCATGAGTGATTGGCGCAAGGGTTAGGGATTAGGGAATGAAGGGATAAGGGTAATTTGATAAGGCATTCAACATTGGGTGTAAAAAATGTATTTATTATATATATATATACTTTTTATAAAATGTTCCAAGTTGGGCGGGGCCTACCGGCCCGGATGGGCTAAACCGTCGGTCCATACCCGGCCCAGATAAAATATGGGCAGGCCGGGCCGGGCCCGTTGGGCCAGGACCCTTGTCCAAGCTCGCCCCTATTCGCGAGCGGGTCGGGCAGGCCAACCCGCGTTTGGACAAGTCTAGGTTGAGGGTGGGTTGGAGGTCAAGTCGGATCAAGTGATGAAGGGTTATTATTCAGGTTTGGGTTGGTTAACGGGTAAAAAAATGTCAACTTTTTTATATGGTTATTAAAATATTAATTTGATTAAATAAATCTATTTATTAAAATAATATTATTTTTATGATAAAATATATCATGTTTAAAGTTGAATATATTTATTCTACATATACAATTAAATCGGGTTCAAGTTTCAACCCAATCACATTCTCTTTTTTTTTAGATTTCGAGTATACATTTTTGAATCATCGTTGGGCTGGGTTTTAAGGGAGTTTTACTTATACCTATAACTTGACATTTACTCTCGGTGTTGCTCAGGACAATAATTCAATATTAAGCATCAAATAAGTATAAAGGAAAGACAATAGATTAAAACTCATTTGTTCAGGGAACTACCTGTAGCACTATTCCTTAGACCGATCGATATCGATCACATGGCGCAGGTTAGTTGAGTAGTTGTTAGAATTCGTTTATGGTAATGTTCTTGAGGTTTGGTTCATAATATTTTGGGTTTTAAAACTTTAAGTATTATCTCTTTCATTAAACAAGTTGGATATTTCCTTATTTTCTCACCATGGCCGTGTTACAAGATCCAGATGTTCAGTTGTCAACTAACTTGGTGTGCCTTATGAGGTCTACTACTAAGTAACGCTTTGTTAGAAAGACGAAATGTTACAACAAATTAGGGTCTAAGGTCTAGATTTTTGGATGTTAGATTTAGAGTCTAGAGTTTAGGGTTTATGCTCTCGGGTTTGGGTCTATGGTACAAAGTTTAAGGCTTAGAGGTTTGGGTCTAGGGTCTAGGGTTAAGGTTTAGGGTCTAGGGTGTAGGCTCTAGGGTTAAGGTATAGGGTCTACGGTGTAGGCTCTAGGGTTTAGGGTTTAAGGTGTAGAGTAAACCCTAAACCCTAAACCCCAAACCCTAATCCCAAATCTTAGACACTAAACCCTAAACCCTATTCCCTAAACCTAAACCCTACACCCTAAGCCCTAAATCTCAAACCCTACTTTCTAAGCCCTAAATCCGAAACCCTAAACCCAGACCCTAAACTCTAAACCTTTGGTCAGTAAATCCTAAACCCTTAACCCAACATACCCTTAAGCCTAATGATTCTTGTACATCGTTAAATATTTATATGAAATTGACTAAAAGGATTAAAAATATTATTGTATGGCTACTTTGTTTTAAAATTAACAACACTTATCTATTGGATTATTAAATAAAATAATTCTTGCATACCACTAAGTATTTATATGTAGTTTATACCATGAACTTTTTATTACTATTTTTATTGGTATTTCAATAGGAGGATAGTAAACAAAAATGTATATAACTATTATTGTAATAAAATAGAGATGTGGTATATATATAGTGGTAGAACTTGCTACCATTGATGGTTATTAAAAATTCTTTTAAAATAATTACGCAAAATATAATGTAATTTTTAGAACAACATTTTAGAATAGATCTATTTATCAATTAGGAGGGTATAATAATGAGATTTATATTTATATATTATGATAGAATTTTAATTAAACAACTTAAAATCTACGATAGAATTATATCTATAGTTTTGTTTGTTTTTTACATTCCAACAATATATTGTCTTGTTTAAATAATTGCAATGAAAATATGCTCTTATTTTTGAATATTGAGATTATAAATCAAATATCAACTATAACTATCATATCCTTAATCTGTAAGTTTTTAGTTACAATACTGACATTGGTTATCCAAAAACTAACGTAATAAAAAAATTTACGAAAGGAATCTTATAATTTTTGTATGATATAAATTGTAATTATTAATATAAAAATTGAGATCTAAATCATTATTATAGAATTAATTGCCATAAACTATAACCATATATATAATATATATGGTTAATTTTTACATTCCAACAATATACATTTTTTTGGTCGAAATTAACCATATATTATATATATGGTTAATTTCGACCAAAAAAATTTATATATATGTGGTTAATTCATTCACATTTATTTCTTGGTCTAACCTACAGTATAAGGAGATCGAGAAACAATTAAGCATAATGCAAATAATGTTCAGATGGATAATAAAGTAATAATGCATGGCATAAAATTCAACACAATAATTGATGAGTTGGACGTACGTACGTCATGATCGAGTCGTGACACTGAAAGTGAAGTGCAAGCAATACAATACTGTTACAATTTCATCTTTATGATTTTTTGTTTCGTTGCAAAAAAGCTAAATACAGTATGTTATTGATTAGCCAATCAAAAAGAAAGCAAATCAAATAAAACGCCATGTCCTTCAACAAGAGAGAGAATCTTGCAACTTGATGAATAAAAAACAATGCATGCATGAGTTTATTATTGATGGAGTGCCGACCATTTGGACCCCTTATTTAACCTTTTTTGTCCATTGGTTTCACCACCTTTCCTTCATCTTCTCGTGTACTTCCCCTACCATATATTCCTACTCCTAGTACATATCTTAGCCCACAATGAATGCATACATAAATCGTATCTTTTGGCCGCTTTCTTTTTCTTCTCAAGGCCAACATGTTCCTTCTTACAACGTATGATCTTATGGCACCTAATGTCAAATTAGCAAACAACATAGACTTGCTCAACGCCATAGCCATAAAGTCCGGTAGGTCAATTAGTATATATACACATATTAGAATAAAGTCAATGTACATATAATATAGCTCGAGTAAAATTTCATATTAAAACCAGCCCAGTTGACATCACACTCTTACAACACACTAATAATATTTTGAGAAGTTTGACGGACCAACAAATCCAAAAGTATATCGTTCTATGTGCTTATAAGTGATGATCAATTTCAAACTTCTTAGCAGAGAAGCAGTACTACATGCGAAGATTGGTAGTAATAAATTATAAGGATGATCGATGGGTTCGAAGCAAAGTTGTTAGATTATTTTCAACTGTACATCAATGACTAAATCTTTTTTTTCTCAATTACTTAGAGCATAAATAGTGGTAGACCAAAAACTAATCATCATGTAAAAAATGATAAACAATTAATAAAAGAAAGAAAAGAGGGGAAGATTAGTCATGAAGATAACCAAAATTGAGTTTGTTCTTTCAATGTTGGCACTCCTCTTTTAAAGATTAATTTGCTTTTAAAAAGAAAAAAAACAAAATTAATAAAATATAATAATAATAATAATAATAATAATAATAATAATAATTGATATACCATTAACTATGCTCTCACAAATACTTAAGAGATTTTTTCTATACGTATCATTTTCAAGGCGTTCACAATACTCCGTATTTTTTATAAATATTGAGAGAATAAATTCTAGGCTGGTCCAATGAGTGAGTTCTCCTTTCATACTATAAGACGAATCAAACCCTTGTCTTTATTTCATCCATTCATAATAACCATATTTTCATTCATTCAGAATCATATATTTCAAACACAAAAACCCCCACCGACACTTAGTCCTCCCTACACCTAAAGTCCTCTCTAAACCACTTAGAAAACGATCTTACCATAACTAGACGACCATTACAACAATTAACTTGACAAGGACCCTTTGAAAGGAACAGGCCAGGTGAAACAAAAGAGCCTGTATTGTACGGAATCATATCTAAAACCCTGTAGTTTAGCCTTTAATTAAACCAAACCAAAATTTACCATAAAGAACAAAGCGCCACATTAGTGGCACGTGCCTATGGGCTACGTACGCGCTCCATTGCCGGTGGCGGTGGGTCAACTCCGTGGATCCTCAGCAAGCCAAACAAGTTTGACTCAAAGGGCCCTCTCCACATGGAGCTTCAAAAAATCAACGGTGAAAACAAAAGAACAATTGGATAATTTCGGTGGGTCGCGCTGCAGAGGATTATTATCCTTGTATTCTGTGCAGTGCACTGACAGAGTGGCAACTGTCTAGCAACACTCCCTCTCTCTATTCTGTTTTGTGCCTTCCAAACTTCCCATCCTCTTCCCACTCTCTTATCTTTTTATTTCTTCTCAAGAAAGTAGAGAAATTCCTGCCGTGTTTTCGGATCTTTGATCAGTATCAATGCATTTGCCTTTAATTTCCCTACTCTCCTTTTGAACCCTTCTCTGTGTTTTTTTGTTTCTCTGGCACTCTCAACTTTCTTAGTGTCATGAAAACAACGTTTGTTCTTCTGCAATTAATGTCATCTCCCATCAAAAAGCAGCTGCTTGTGAGCTCTATAGGTTGACGTGGAACGTTTGAATAAGAAGTTTTTCTGCTTTGCTGAGCAGAACCCAGAAGACAAAACTCTGCGTTTTAAAATACCCAGGTGACATTCTTCCTTCTCTGAACCTCTGTTCTTCCACTTCTGTGAAGAACCTGGGATTTCTGAACTGGGTTTTTTGCTACTCAATCTCCTAGGGCAATAGAAAAGCCAGTAAAAATGCATAAAGTTAGGTTCTTGCTTAGTGTCCTCTTTCAAGCACTTCTTTTAGACCAGTTATGGCTCCTTCCCGGATCAGATGCACAGCTGAGCTCAGCTGAATCCAGAATTCTTCTTGAGATCCAACAGCATCTTGAATACCCACAATCTCTCCAGGGTTGGAACAACTGGACCAACTTCTGCTACCTTTCTCCCTCCTCTTCAGTTTCTGTGGTTTGCTCAGATAATCATGTATCTGAGTTAACCATCATTGGAACCAAGAACTCCTCTCAAACCCTCAAAAAAGGTGGAGCCTTTTCTGTTTCACACCAATCTCTCTCTAAGAGTTTCTCCATTGATTCTTTGTTCACTGATGTTACCAAGCTTTCTGGATTGAGGAGGCTCTCACTTGTGTCATTGGGCATATGGGGCCCATTTCCTGCAAAAATAAGCAGGCTGTCTTCACTAGAGATGCTCAATATCAGCTCAAATTTCATCTATGGTAACATCCCACCTTCAATTACATCATTAAAAAGCCTCAAGAGCCTTGTTCTCTTTAGTAATCTCATCAATGGGAGTGTTCCTGATCTTAGTGGATTAGATTCACTCCAAGAGATTGATCTTGGGAATAACCGAATCGGACCCCAATTTCCCTCACTAGGAAGCAACCTGGTTTACATCAGACTTCAGAACAATTCGTTGAGATCTGAGATTCCTTCTCAGTTCAAGAAATTCTATGATCTCCAATGGTTTGATGTGTCATCTAATCATCTTATTGGGCCGATCCCATCTTCCCTGTTCTCTCTGCCTGCATTATGGTACCTCAAGTTGGCGGGAAATCAGCTCAGTGGAGCAGTTCCTAAGAGCACAGCTTGTGGTGGCAAACTATGGATTGTGGATTTATCAAACAATCTCTTGATTGGAAAGCTGCCTAGCTGTTTAGGATCGAAATCTTCAAACAAGAATGTGTTGACTTCATGGAATTGTCTTTCGGGCGCTAAGCAACAGCATGCTGTGTCATATTGCCAAACACAAGCATTGGCTGTTAAGCCACCTGGTAGACATGGTAAAAAGAACAAGGATCATCAGCCAGATTCAACACTCAAACTAGGAATCGTGATAGCTGTGATAGCCGCCATTGTTGTCATTGGAGGTGTTGTTACTGCATTGCTGTTCTGGATCATTTGTAAGAGAAGACAGCCAACAGAGGACCGGAGTAAGATGATCAGTAAGCCTACTTCAGCAAACACATCTACTCGCACCACAGCGCCCTTTATAAATTCGAGTAAGGAGAATTTTTTAGTTTCAACCACAATTCAAGCTTTTTGTTTCAGCTTTGAATTTCCAAGTTTTAGTGTTGAAACATATTTACTTTCTTATAGATACCCAAATAAGTGTTTCAAAATATGTTATATCCTACTAATCACCTTGATTATCCAAACTGACAACTCAAATTTGAACTCCATAAAAAGGGGTTTACAAAAATCTATTGAAGGGAGTATAATCTTGACTTTGCTCTTTCTTGAATTTGGTGTTGTAGAGTATATGCCTAGGACATTGAGGATGCCGGCTCTTAGCCTCCCAACCTTCCATGATTTCACATTGGAAGAGTTGGAGGAAGCTACAAATGGGTTTGAGCCAGAAAGTCTTGTGAAGGATGAAGGTTCACAAGGACAGGTAAAGCTTTAGTGAAAGTTGACTGAAAAACTAGAGTTACAAGAATACAAGAAACTTTCGACCAAAAAAAGAATACAAGAAACTGATTTCTGTTTTCTGTATGCAGATTTACAAGGGAATGTTGAGGAGTGGATCAGAAGTGTTGATCAAGAGCATAAAACTGAAGCAGAAGCATTCACCAAAAAGCCTGAAGCAACATATGCAAGTAGTATCACAGCTAAGGCACCAAAACCTTGTCAGTGTTATTGGCCACTGTATCGTGACGTATCAGGATAAGAACCACAAGGGAAGCACAATCTTTGTTGTGCTTGAAAACATCCCAAATGGGTCATTGAGGGATCACCTCACAGGTAGAGAGATGCAAGCAACAAGCGTCCTGTTTCAAAAATGCAAGACATTTTGTGGAACTTATCAGTTGTTTTTCTTTGGCAGATCGGAGAAAGAAGGAAGCCTTGAAATGGCCTCAGAGAATGACAATCTCCATGGGAATTGCAAGGGGTGTGCACTTCTTGCACACTGGAACAACGCCCCGTGTCTTCGGAAATGACTTGAGGATTGAAAATATACTGTTGGATGAAAGCCTCACTCCAAAAGTGAGCAGCTACAAAATCCCCTTGCCACCAAAGGTAAGAAAATTATTGTTTTTCCAACTGATTCTTCAATCCCAGTTCAGAATACTGTAATACAAACCCAAATTGTTATACAAGGTTTGATCATTATCTTTTATTTATCCATATTCTAGTTAGTTTCTTCGTTTCCCAAATTCCTACTGATTCATCACTTTGTTATCTTAAATCTTCTAGGAGGCTGGAGAAAACACTTCAAATGATGTCAATGCAGAGAAAGACGATATATACAAGCTAGGGGCAATCCTGATTGAATTGCTAACAGGGAAACAAGTCTCGTCAGAAACCGAGCTAAACGAGCTTAAGCAAGAGGTAACTTTTTTGTGCTGGAAGCTTCTCTTCTTTTATTTCTAATCTTAAAGCTTTATGGAGGATGCTGACTTACAAATCCTCCATTGTTTTGCAGCTTGAGGGAAGCTTAAGTGAATCTGCAGCGGTGCTACAACAGGAAGTCGACACGTCTCTTAGGGGTACTTTTGCTTACCAGTCGTTGAGGACAGCGATTGAGATCACCATCAACTGCCTTAACAAAGATCCAAGCATGCGGCCTTCAATGGAGGACGTTCTCTGGTACCTGCAGTATTCAATTCAGGTGCAACAATCATGGACCAGCAGTGGAAATCTGGGTTTGAACAGTGGTAATCTTGGCATTAGTTTGCAGAAGTGATTCTGTAAATCATTTCCAGTTGTATGTATATTGTCCAAAAACTACACTATATTTTGGGTCTTTTTTGGTTTTGAAAGTTACACATTTTTATGTGATGATAGCAAATAATAAGATCATTACTGCTTGTATTATAAAAGAAAAGAGATTACACATTTCTTGATATGAAGTTATTGCACAGTGTGCACACAGAAATTAGTAAATGCAAAGTCAGATTCATGTCACAGTGACAAATGGATAGCATTCTGTTCAAAGAAACAACCATTCACATATTGGACTGTTATCCTCAGATGATGACCAATTCTTCAAGACTGGTTATCTGAAAGCTTTACACAAAGGTCACATTTTTAATCAGCAGTCCAGCTCTGCTCGACAACCTCACGAACCCTCCTGTTGTATTCTCGTTTGTTCTCACTGAACAACCGAGCAGCTTCTGAGTTGGCTGGAGAGTTTGGGTTGGGGTCAAATAACAATGACTGCAACAAGAACGACAAAAATACCACTTTTTGTAAGTAAACATAAACATCCCAATTTACCAAAAGGCTAAATAATGTATATTCCTGCATACAGACTTATCGTCGTTTATGCACTTGAGAGGGGGAATCATGCTATTTTGTACATGCATACATAAATTTTGCTATACCCTCCAAAAAAGAAAAATGGAAAAATGTGGAGAATTTTTGGGCGAGAATGAAGTACCTGAATAGAAGTAAGTATAGCAGCTACATCATATATAGGACTCCACTGATTTTGCAGAATGTCCAGGCAAATGCTTCCATCAGCGTAGACTAGTGAACATCAAAAGGAGAGGGAAGATAGAAAAACCAATTAGATTCAATTAAGGCTGATGTACACATAGAACAGGTAACACCTTAGTGGAAAAACATATAGAGGCGACTCAACCAAAGCAGACGAGGATAATTAGATTTTATCACTTTTCCTTCGCTCTATAAACTAGGTTTACATCAAAATGTTCCTCCAGAATATAGAGAGCAGATACCAAGACATAACCAATGCAAAACAACAGGAATTATCATGAGGACATTAAAATCCTTTTGTCTTCTCTTCTTCTTTATTTAAGGAAGGTCTTTAACAACAATAAGGCAGAAGAATTGGATGTACAATTATCAGACATTAGATCAGTGATACAAAGCAGGTGACACCATGATAGTATTTATTAATGAAGTCATCAACTATATAATTTTCATTTTGTTGAGATGTCACTGAGATTTAAGTCATTTACCTAAAGTGAGATTGTTAGAGCTGATATAAGGTTAACTCCTTAAGAGGGCATGTGGTTCAGAACTTACTATTTGGATGGAACATCCGGGAGACAAAGCGAACAGTTGGTGGCTTATTTGGATAATCTTCAGAGAATTGAAGAGTCAGTTTGAAGGTACCTGACAGGGGCAACACAACAGACAGTTTTGAGTGAAAAGTGAAACAAGTCCTACAAGCATTTTTCTGTGAGTAGTTAACAGTTTTAATGCCTTCAAGAAGAAAATAAATGTGATTAAAAAAACCAACACAATTACCATTAAATTCATGAATTTATTAGTGTTGTGAAGAACAATTTCAAAAATGATAACCATCAAGTGCACATTGACATGTACCCATAGACACACATTAGAAAAATGCCTTGTAGGCTAGGATATCAGTGAACGAATGCAAGAAGTAAGCTCAGATAATCCGGTTTAGTTCAACAAACAACACAAATCTATAAAGAGTTTACAAGTTTGAACATAAACATATCAAATTCCTCTATCCATTGATAAGTTCTTTCCTTGAATAGAACAAACCCCTGTGATAAATGGATAACAAGAAGGATACAGCACCCTAAATAGGAAAATCAGACAGTCAATACTCTGAAAAATGCAAGGAGATAACAAGATGTCACACTATAGTTGCGAGTTGCGTGTTACCTCCATCCCAGGGAGTGTCATCCGGGCTGCAGTTCAACCAAAGAACAAAATGACTAAGTCAGAAGCACATAATATCAAGAGATAAACAAGTCGTATCCAATTGTCACTCCAGACCTACCCAAATATGACAGCATTCCAGAGCATTATGTTATTGTCCTGGGGAGCGCCGCTGATTCCTGCGGGTGGGTCTTGCTGCAACCTCTTGAAATCTCGCATCAGCCTTTTCCGGGCAGGAGTCGACATGCTGACCTCTGACAACCTTTACACATGCCAGAGGAAGTCAAAAATTTGAGCAGAAGCTAAAATAGCCAAATCATACAGGCATGGTTACCATGCATCATTACATCAGTGGCTTCACTCGGTTTTGTTTATATGTTAGAACTTATATGGAGAGCCTGCTTAAACTAAACGCAAGCATCTTCTACAACAGAAGTTGTGCCATCTTCTACAAGAGAAGTTGTGCATCTTCTACTTATTGATAGTGAGGTTGTGCGAATTAATTCTGAAAGCCCAGGCTAATTAGCAGTCAATCAAATACGGAGTACTGTATATATATATATATATATATATATATATATATATATATATATATGGGCAGGGGCCAGTTGCCTAATAACTTAACAATCTTATATGACCAATTTTCTCAAATTGAACCTCAATTGAAGATGACATCAAAACTAGGTGACAAGATAAACCCTAATTACAAACAATTGGCGAGAAAAAGAAAGAACGACAATAAAGGTGGATCAAAGGGACTCACCTGGACGTTTGGGACAGAAAATCAGCTCTTCAAGGGTTCCGAAATACAATGGGAAAACTGATCGGGGAGATGCTAAATGAAGAATTTCATAAAGATTGATGGAACACCCAAATCAGAGAAATGTGGGAAGAGAAGGGTTTAGGGGTTGACATTAATTGGAGATGGTGGGAGCAAAATATTCGGGGTGTCGGACTCGGATCCGCGTAATCTAGTCAGCTCTGTATCTGCAAGCTGTAACCAGTTACCGAATCCAGACAATGACATACAGTAGCAACATAGCTACTCACGGATTCCACTGCACTTATTGGTGTGTGATTGGTCATTGTCCACTGCTAGAGTGCTTTGTAAAGCTTTGGTTGGTTAATTATTATATGGGCAATTAGAGCGTCGTACCGATGGTTCTCCATTTCTTAAAATTTAATAGAAAGGTAAAAGAAAAAATTAGAGGATATGTGTAATAAGTAGACCTATCAATCGGGTCGGGCGGGCGGGTTTGGGTTCGGGTTCGGGTCGTCCGGGTTCGGGTCATTTCGGGTTCGGGTCCACCTGGGTCGGGTCTTGACGGGTTATCGGGCGGGTCGGGTTGACCGGTGGGTCAACTTTTTTTTAAACTCTACAAACTAAAAGTTTGAAACTTTAAAGAAGACCACGAAAACATACATGTTAAATAGTGTGGTATTGATATTGACAAAATTCTGGATATATATAGTATAAGGTTGTGGATATATATATTAAGGTTATAGGTTTGTTTAACGAGCCAAGTAGTGACTAAAAAATATAATGTATATTTTTCAAGGTAAAATCAAATTGTAATTAGTTGATTAACTAGTTAGGTAGTTATTTTAGAGTTGTTTTGAATAAATAAATGATAATGGAAATGTTGTTAATTAGCTTTATTTTTCATTTTAAATTACAAAATAGAAATTGTACGTAATATATAGTTAAAAGTAGTTATTTAATGCTCAAATACAGTTTAGTAATATGTTTTGTCTAACACAACTCCAATTTCAATTACAACTAGCTAAATAACTTGTATGCACAAATACAACACAACTTATACGAGAGTGATTACATTTTTTTTGGTTGAATACGAGAGAGATTACTTTGCATCGTAATTATTTAAAAAATTTCATATTATGAGATATTTCAAGAGCGGAGCTCAATAAATTCTAATGGACCAAACGAATTACGACCCATGCCAGCACATCGTCCTTGCCAGCACAAAATTCTGGATAAGCAAGGATAAATTTTATCAAAAAAAAAATCCGCCATTTTCAAAATTTTAGGATAAATTTTAAAATAAATTTACCGCCCTAAAATTTCTCGACCCACGGGTTGGACCCGACCCTAACCCAAAAATTCCCGGGTTTACCGGGTCGGGTTGAAACTGGGTTTCGGGTTCAAATTACCGGGTTGAAACCCTAAAATTTTCGACCGGGTCGGGTCGGGTCTACGGGTCGGGTCATGTTTTGACAGGTCTAGTAATAAGGTTTTACATAAATTCTTTTCATCTCTTAGTTTATTTCTATACAATTCTGATTTTGTCAGATTTTTTTATTTTTATTTTTTTAAGTTAAGAAATATATCTAGTTTCTCAATTGTGGATACTCTTAGTGATCTGATTCATTGAGAAACAATTGAACACGGAATATAATCATGACCAACATAATTTAAGGGAATGTATATCGGTACACTATTTTTTGGCTAAATGTACACTATATGTGCGCATAGAGAGTACAATTTGGTGCGCTTAAGATAAACATATAAGGGTAAAATCAGAAAACAATTATCGTTTGGGGCAACACAGTGCACCTAAGGGAGGCGCACACTAGTGCGCCTAAACTAGGAGTATCATTGGTGCCCTTGACGGTATAGAACTCTCGATCGTATTGAGCCTAATACGATCCAAAACGAATATAACTCTTGATCCAATGCAACATTCATGAAAGAGTAAGGACATAAACGAAACAATAGTTGAACGCGACGAAGAAATAAGGAATCGAACTCGATCGAGTTGGGCCCATATGCCCCATTAGGCCTAATACGATCCAAAACAAATAAACTCTCGATCCAAGACAATGTTCATAAAAGAGTAAGAACATAAGAAACGATAGTTGAACATGATGAAGAACCGAAACTAAGGAATCGAATTCAAGTTGGGTTTATGAGCCCACTACGATCCAAAGTGAGTAGAATTGTCGATTCAAGGCAACATTCATGAAAGAGTAAAAACATAATCCGAAACGATAGTCGAACGTAATGAAGAACCGAAATTAAGGAATCGAACTCGAGTTGTGTAAGGCCCGACGCCCTAGAAGGGCTATCCCATGCCAACTCGAGAACTTCCCAGGACGCTTAACTTCACAGTTCTTTTGACCTCTTGAACCATGAAAAAGAAGAGCTTTTGTTGGCATGAGGAGCAACTCAATCCCTTACAAATTCTCGGGGTGTTAGAAGTTGGGCCTATGCGCCCATTAGGCCCAATACAGTCGTAAGCGAATAGAGCTCTCGATCTAAGACAACGTTCAAAAAAGAGTAAGAAAAAAGATCGAAACGGTAGTCGAGCGTGATGAAGAACCGAAACTAAGGAATCGAACTCGAGTTGAACCCATAGGCCCATTAATAGGCCCAATACGACCCAAACCAATTAGAGCTCTCGATCCAAGGCAACATTCATGAAAGAGTAAGAGCATAAACCAAAACGGTAGTCAAACATGATCAAGAGCCGAAACTAAGGAATTGAACTCGAGTTAGCCTATGGAACCATTAGACCTAATATGATCCAAAACGAATATAATTCTCGATCCAAGGCAACGTTCATGAAAGAGTAAGAGTATAAATCGAAACGCTAGTCGAACGTGATGAAGAACCAAAATTAAGGAATCGAACTCGAGTTGGGCCTATGGGTCAATTAGGCCCAATATGATCCAAAACGAATAGAACTCTCGATCCAAGGCAACATTAATGAAAAAGTAAGAATATAAACCGAAACAATAGTCGAACGTGATGAAGAGTCGAAACTAATAAATCGAACTTGAATTGGGCCCATTATGACAATACGATCAAAATCGAATATAACTCTCATTCCAAGGCAACGTTCATGAAAAAGTAAGAAAATAAACCGAAACGATAGTCGAACATGATGAAAAACTAAAACTAAATAATCAAACTCGAATTGGGCATATGACCCCATAAATTTTTATATTGCCTTCCTCTTACAACAAATACAATAACGACAACGACAAAAAAAAAACTTCGATAGTAGTGACGACTACTAGCCTTGTAGAAGGACTTGAACCAAAGCGTTAAATGAAATTAGTGAACCACTACATCCATCCGTTCAAATATATTCATTTTTTAGAAAATCTTAGACATATTAGGAAATGTTACATTCTTATCACAATGTCCCTAGCCTATTTACTTTTGAATTACACCCATAAACTTATCATATTTTACCTCTTAAATAGAACTTATTTATAATCACACACTACAAATTTGTATGGTTAATTACAATGAGGGCTATGAATAGTTGGGGTTCATTCCTATGGCATAGAAAATTGTTGTGGGTAAATAGTTTGTAAAGTGTATATGTTGATTAATTTAGGATAAATTCGCACCAAATTTTGCAAAGAATAAGTTTTGTCTAAACAAAAAAAAACGAGACTAAAAGGGCAACAGTATCTAAACATGCAGAGAAGCATATAGTATAGTTAGAGGCTGTTTGATTTAAGGTGGTAATCAGCATGGAGCACCAGCTACGCACTTAAGAGGCCCTGCAAAGCGGGTCAGATGGTTAACATGTTTCCCCGACTGGGGCGGTACCCTTTCGCCGGACGGGTGCGATCCCGATTGTCGAAAGTAGGCTCCATTGAGGAACAAGTCCTGCTCAGATCTCCAAATCCATGTGTTCCACTCGGCCTTATTCGTATACTCTCTCTTGGTCACCTCCTTAAGTGTAATGTTATCCGTCGCGATGTACCGGTTTCCATGGCTAAGGAGCGTCGGGTTTTGGCTGCCGCCCATTGCGTACATGGTCCAGTGAGTGTAGTCATTATTGACCATATGGTAGAACCCCCATCGGCCCCTCGGCATCCTCTGGGTTAGGTTTTTGCCAAAGTGGTTGAACGCCACTGTTATCTGCATCACCTTGTCTGTCGAGAGACCGTCCTTAGCCCCGAACAAGAACACCTGTTTAAGGACTCAAAGAAATCAACATTCCATTAGTTAGTAGCTTAGCAAGAGGCCATGTTACCCGGAAACTCCAACGAGGTGGCGTTTCCCGTTTCGGATGGAAACACAGAAATTCAGAAACTCGTTTTCACACTAAAAATAAGGAAATCTTGTGTTTCCTCGTTTTCGTTTATTTTCTTTTTCCCGTTTCCGTTTCCGTGTAACATAGGCAAGAGGTCGACCGAGCACATGATGAGGTTGGGATTACGTACGTCATTGTGATTGCTCATATGGGAGTTGGTGATGGTGATCGCGGTGGACCCCTCGATGGCGTCGATCATGCCGTCACTACACCGGGCCAGAGAGACGTGGTCGATCCAGATGTGGCTGGCTCCATAGAGGCCGATGCAGTCTCCATCACTAGGCCCCCTATAGCCTATGTGGCTGATTGAGTCCCTGATCGATATTCTTCCTTTGCCCGGGCGGACTTTGTGGATGTGCACGCCGTGGATGATCACGTTCTGCACGTATTGAATCGTCAAACCCCCTTCCCCGCTAATGCGCACCGACGAACCTCTTGCGTCTATCGTCTTGTTTGACGTCGTTATTACCAGTTCCTGCGCGCCCAAGTCATCAATTCAATCAACCAAGTACTTGCAAAACGCGACGTTATGTGAACACAATAATTATAAACACACGTTGGGAAGTGAGCCATTTGGTTATAAGATGGAACTCTATCGAGCTTAGATGTTAGGCCTAGCGCGACACGGATATTGACCCACCAGACCTTAGCATTTTGAATAATGAAAAAAATCAAGCATGCACACCTCTTTGAGCTTGATATTCATCATTTTGGGGCCGAAGATGATCCAGAGCGGCTCTTCCTGAATGACAGCATGACGAAGGGTCCCGGGTTTCGGGTTATCCATATGATGGTCAGAATTGTCGGTGACCACGTAGAAACGGCCTCCCTTGCCACCGGTGGTACCCTTACCGAACCCAACCGCGCAATCTGCTAGGCGTTGCCGGTTGTGCTCCCACTCCTTGTCACACCTCCAACACCTATCCACAGGGTTTGTAGTGAGACATGGCCCTTTATATTTTTTCTCCTTTTTTTTGGGATCCATAGCTGCTTTATCACTTTCCTCATGCATCACCCTCTTTGGTATGTCGAGCTTCAAGTTCTCGTCCACAGTCCTTCATCATCGTCATAATCATCACGTATATTATATGTAAATATAACTAAGATGCTAGCTAGGTAGGAGAATAAATATTAACAATCAAACTTACATGCCGGTAAGATGATTAAGGTCATTCACAACCTCATAAGGGTTATTATAATGAGCCGTTTTTATAGCATCCCAGGCATCCGTGGCTTTCTTTTTCATATACGGATCTTTTATGTTGTTGATTGTAGAGAGCATATCGATCGGCACGCTTAATAGGAAGAAGAAGGCGATCCAGACGTCGATAATCCGGGTAGACGCCATAGCTAGCTAGCAAGACAAATGTGATGGTGTTGTACGTATGTTATTCTACAAAAGTATTATCGATACATATATATATATGTGTGTATACCATCAAACATTGAAGGTTTCTCAATTTCTCCGTCTCTCTCCTTTTAGGGTTTTATTTGGTGGAGAGAGGATTAGAGAAAGGAAAACTGGTCACGAAAGGAATTTTAAAAAAAATAATGAGAATGATCAGAAAAAGTGAGAATTTAAAGAGAGATGGTATGTATAGAATATGTAAGACGAGGAAGAGAGCGTTTTTCGATGGTTTTGTCCAAGCTGGGAAAATGACCAAGTTTGTGGAGAGCCACTCTATAGGAAATCAAATGCAAGCTCCCTAAATTTGATGAGGAAAATCCGGCAAAGATTGAGAGAAGGGTCTTTGTACGTATCACCCACATTCCTTTTTCTTGGCTCTCGTATTAATTATGTTCTCTCCCACTCGACTATCCCCTCTTTCTTTTTAATTTGTTGAAGAAGTTTGCATCCTTTTTGCACAATGGTTGGGTGAGCATTTGTCTTTCATGAGGTCTCGGATTCAAGACTTTAGGGTGACGATTTGCTCTCTTTTCGAATATAAATAGTACTATCTTGTGACGACCTTAATCCATCAAAGGCAGAGAAGCGGCTGGAACAGATGGCACAGTTGTGATGGAGGTTTCGATGGAGTACCTTAGCCAGTCCAACAGCTGATGCGGTACCATCCGGATCGAACCATGCCGCTTTGATCGAACCCTCAGGCTTATGTCGTGCCATATCAAATGGCGCTTTCCTGACGACTATGGGGCTGCTACACTTAAGCAAAAAAAGTACTTTTTACATAAAAGTACCTTGTTTGCTAAAAAGTAGTTCCTGAGAAAAAAAAATTCTGTAAAATTTTCTTTTTCCCCCAAAAAACAAAACTCAACCTTTTGGGGTATAACAACGAAACGCCCAAAGGCCTCATCCGAAAAGCCTAGAATGTGTCCATGGGTAAAAAAGAAGCTGTCATTAATTTTTACTTTTTCACCAAAAAAATAAATTTGTTCCTTTTATTATCCATCCGAACAACCTTTCTACAAAAAAGTAGCTTTTATGTAAAAAGTACTTTTTATACTTCAAGTGTAGCAGCCCCTATATCCAACTGGGCTATTTTTAAATTACTCAATGGCTTTCGAAATACATCAAATGGCATTTTTAGGGAGCCATTATAGTTTTTATAAAATTACACATACAAGTAAACCGATTATAAATTGTAAATAAATAGAGAAGATGGGTAATTTTAGGTTTTCAACCGTATTCTGTATTCATTGATTGAATGACAATTTATACAAGAGGTGATGGGAACTCCTTGGAGCCCAAGTCATACAAAATCTCTATCATAAGATCTCATAAGATATATTTTTACATAAAAGATATCTAGGCAATATTCTATCCTTAATACCCCTGCAAGCTCATGGAGGTTCACTGACATGGAGCTTGGATCGAAGCGTCTGAAATCTGGCATTGCCCACAGCTTTAGTGAATATATCAACGACTTGATCCAATGCCCGAACATGGCGAACAATATGAGAACCATCAGCCACCTGCTCACGAACAAAATGATAATCGATCTTAATGTGCTTAGACCGCTGATGGAAGACAGGATTGGCTGACATATAAGTGGCGCTTAAATTGTCGCAGAGGAGAATGGGAGGTAACTGGATAGGGGCGTGTAATTCCTGGAGCAGCTGCTGTAACCAGATTAACTCGGTGGAGGCAAAAGCAATGGCACGATATTCAACCTCAAAGCTGGATTTTGCAACAACATGTTGTTTCCGAGAAGCCCAACTAATGAGATTGCCACCATAATAAATAGCAAAACCATGCTGAGATCTACAGTCATCAAGATCAGATGCCCATCCCGCATCAGAAAAGGCCAGAAGACGGCTATCAATGCACGGCCGAAGAGTGAGTCCCACTGTAATAGTGCCTTTAAGGTAACGAAGGAGGCGCTTCACAGCTTGCCAATGAGTCTTTGTGGGAGAATGCATAAACTGACAGACTCTGTTAACAACATAAGATATTTCAGGACGAGTGATTGTGGTGTACTGAAGACCACCAACCACACTCCTATAGAGAGAAGGATCATCCAATGGGTCACCATGCCGAGAGAGACGTGAGCCAGACTCAGCAGGCGAGACAATAGGCCTGGCATCCGTCATCTTGCACTTGGTGAGAAGCTCTGTAATGTATTTCTGTTGGCTGAGAAAATGGAACCGTTAGAGCGTTGTAGCTCAATGCCAAGAAAGTAGTGAAGATCACCAAGTCATGAAGAGCAAAAGCCTTATTGAGACTGAGAACAAATGCATCAATTTCAGAGGGAGACGAGCCTGTGATTATCAAATCATCAACATAGACTAGTACATAGAGAGCAGTGCCATTAACCTTGCGGATGAATAGAGTCGTGTCAGACTGGCAAGGAATGACGCTGTAATGTAGCAGAAACTGTCTGAGCTTATAAAACCAAGCACGAGGAGCCTGTTTGAGGCCATAAAGGGCCTTGCGTAATAAACAGACGTGGCATGGCCGAGATGAGTCCACAAAGCCGGGTGGTTGAGGCATGTAGACAGTTTCCGAGAGATCACCATTCAGGAAGGCATTGTTGATATCAACCTGTCTCAGTCTCCAATTGCAAGTGAGAGCAATAGACAAAACAAGTCGAATAGTGGTTGGTTTGACTACAGGACTGAAAGTGTCAAAGTAGTCAATACCTTCCTCCTGATTAAAGCCTTTAGCAACCAATCGCGCTTTGTAGCGCTCAATTGATCCATCTGCATTCTTTTTCACCTTGTACACCCACTTACAACCAACAATGTTAGAGTTACGGGGAGGCGGGACAAGTTCCCAAGTCCCATTTCTCATAAGAGCATCATACTCAAGCTGCATATCATTTTGCCATTCAGGGTATTTAGAGGCTTGTAAAAAGGTTTTTGGTTCAAAGGTAATATCAATAGTGGTTTTAAGGGGATTTTTGGTGGTGGTGAAGGTTTTGGGTTTAAGATTGTTAGTTTTAAAGCGAGTGACCATAGGATGAGTGGAGGTAGAGACAAGTCTATAATGTGAAGGAATTGAACTAGAGGTCGGGTGAGGGGACATACATGTGTTTGCCGAAGAATCTGTGGCCGACGGCGATCCCGTGGCTCGTGAGTCAGGGCTAGGGAGAAGCGGGTTTTGTGGACTTGGTGCAATGGATGGCGTGAGCATGGAGTCGATCGGCGACGTGGACGAAGAAGATGGTGTATGGGGCTGGGATGTGGACGTGGTGCATGGTAGGTGTGTGGCTGGATGCGTCGCCGATCGTAGCTACAAGGGTGGTTGAGTGCCAGCCGTGGAATAAGGTGATGGGGCTGCAAGTTGGAGTGGCTACAAAGAGAGAGGCTCGGTCGAAGTAGATATAGGATCATGAATAAGTTTAGAAGCATGTAAGGGGTAGGGAAAAGTAGTCTCATCAAACATAACATGTCTAACAATATAGATGCGATTGGTAGGAACATGAAGACATTGATAACCCCTATGTTGTGAGCTATAACCAATGAATATGCAAGGAGATGACCGAAACTCAAGTTTGTTAGCAGCATAAGGTCGCAATAAGGGATAGCAAAGACAACCAAAAGATTTAAGAAAAGAATAGTCAGGAGATTTTCCACATAAGCACTCAAAAGGAGATTTGTCATGTAAGATTGGTGTGATTGTCCTATTATGAAGATAAACACTAGTATCAAAAGCATGCTCCCAAAAGCTACTAGGCAATTTTGAATGAGATAATAAAGCAAGACCTTTTTCAACAATAGTTCGATGTCTCCTTTCAACAGCACCGTTCTGAGATTGTGTGTTAGGACATGAAACTCTATGAAGTATTCCTTGGGTTTGTAAGTAAGTGGAAACCGTTCTGTATTCTCCACCCCAATCACTTTGTAATTGTTTGATTTTTCCATTAAATTGAGTTGCAATCATTTTCTGAAACATATGAAACCTAGGTAAAACCTGAGATTTTTTATGCAAGAAGAATATCCACACAAACTTAGTGCAATCATCCACAAGAATTATGAAATAGCGATTTCCATTAAATGAAGGCATAAGGGAAGGACCCAAACATCAGAATTAATAAGTTCAAAAGGAGTAGCACTAGACTCAAGACGATGCCCTAAATGTAATCTATGACTTTTTCCTAGCTGACAAGACTCACAAATATTAGGTAAAATGTTTGAAGTAATAGGTAAATTAAATCTAGAAACTAATCTACGTAAAACAGATTCATTAGGATGACCAGTTCTATAATGCCATGTTTGAAGAGACGCCTTTTCACCAAGGTAAACTCGTGGAGGAGGAGGATGGTTTGGCTATGGTTGAAGGCGGTAGAGCCCGTTCTAAACGATGCCTTTGAGAAGCGTCCGTCCCTGCAGATCCTTGACAAAACAACAAGTAGGGTAAAATATCATGTAGACATTATTATCATGGGTTAATTGTGAAACACTTAAAAGGTTTTTACGAATTTGAGGAACAAAGAGAATGTTTTTAAGATGAATAGGCTTATGATATGTATAAAGAGTTGAATTTCCTAAGTGAGTTGTGGGCAGAGACGTACCATTGCCAGAGTAATTGGAATGAACAGAAAGGTTACCAAAGTCTGCAGTGACGTGATTGGTGGCACCCGAATCGAAGCACCACGGATCAACCAATGTGCATGGTGGATTCTGAACCGTGAATGCCTGTCAGTGTGGTGTTGGTGGCTGCTGTAACATGGGCATATACGGCTGTTGGGGCTGTGAAAATTACTGCTGCTGTTGGGAAGGCCCACGGCTGTAGTTGAAGAAGCCACCTCGTGACTGACCACAGCCTCGACCGCGCTGAGTCTGTTGTCGAGGCTTTGTCTCGGGATAGGCCTCGTAGTTAGAGCGGTGCCAGCAGTTGATCACCTCGTGCCCTTGTTTGTGACGGATCTGACACGTTGGAGAGGTCGGAGCATCACCTTGTACTCTTGCCCCGGTGCTTTGCCCGTTTTGCCTACAGTCAGCGCCGTCATGGATAAAGACGCCGTCTTTTTGGCACTCAGCCTAGCCTCTTCACGTAGAAGGAGACCAATAAGAGCGCCAGAGGAGATGGTGTGGATCTGCATATCATAGGCAAATCGAAACGCTGAGTAGGAGGAATCGAGTTCGTGAAGAATTCTTTCTGCAAACTCCTCATCGGGCACTATGTGGTTGCACTCGGCCAAGGCATCTGAGAACGACCTCTTCTTCTCCACATAGTCAAGGATGGAGAGATCTCCTTTTGGGAATGTCTGGAGCTGCGTCTTTAGATGCATCATCCGAGCCCGGGTTTAGGAGTAGAACATCTACTCAAAGATTGTCCATGCCGCGTGTGTGGTGTTGGCTCGTGTTGCCTGAGCCAAAAGCGGAGCCGAGAGGGTCGGCTTCATCCATAACAGAATCAGTCGGTCTTTTTTCTTCCATGAGACATACGCCGGGTTCGGTATTTTGGGACCGTCTACACCGGTAGTGGAGGGGATCGTGCGAGCTGGTTGTGAAGAGCGTTGAAGGAAACCCTCCAATTAATAAGCCTCAAGTGCAGTACGAATTGTGTGCCTCCACAAATTGTAATTTTCACGTTGAAGTTGAATCTGAATTTTGGGCAATTTGATGGAGATAGGCTGTACCGTGCCTGACGCCGTAGCGAACAAGTTATTGGTGTCTTGTGGATCGACGGTAACATCGCCGCCGTCGGGAGATTCCGTGTCACTCATGGTGGCCGGATTTGATTGTAAAAGGCGGAAGCGTTTTGAAGATGAGCGATATTAGGGTGATACTATGTAAATAAATAGAGATGATGGGTAATTTTAGGTTTTCAATCGTATTCTGTATTCATTGATTGAATGACAATTTATACAAGAGGTGATGGGAACTCCTTGGAGCCCAAGTCATACAAAATCTCTATCATAAGATCTCATAAGATATATTTTTACATAAAAGATATCTAGGCAATATCCTATCCTTAATATAAATGAAAACTTTATTCATTAACTTAGAAAGGCTATCAGAACATCGGATGATGTTGGGCAAAAAGATATTATGTGTGCAAATTAAAAGCAATATGTTTAATAGATTATCCATGTCCAACAAGATAATGTAATACAAAATAATAGTCCAAAAGAAAGAAAGAAAAAAAAAGAGAAACGATGGAAACCACCAAAAAATGAGAAAGTGAGCTTCAAGTTGTACTCTCAATTAGTTATTCAATTCCTAAAGTTCGGTGTTAATTAAACGAAACCACCCGCTCTTTAGCCTGATCGTTAAGTGTCAAGGCTTTCTTAGTAGGGATTGAACTATCCAATTCCGTCATGTGTACTGATAGACACATGTTAGGTAGTGTTTTAGGGCATGTTTAGTTAGGATTTTCATGGTTTTTGGTTTAGTTTTAGTTAGTTTTATTAGTTTTGTAGTTTGTTATAAAGATTCGGATATCTACACTTTGTTGTGGTTTTCGATTGTAGATGTGAAGACAATAAGTGTAGAGGCGGTGAAGCCAAAGCATTGGAGAAGGCAAAAAGAGAGCCAAGGTATGAGATTAGCCCAAGAGGTGATGGGAAAAGCACACTTGGATCCGGACTATGTATTGGAGTTGTTGTTTCGACATCTCTTGCTTGCAAGGGCTGGATTGGGAGCTACGGTGGTCGGATTGAGTTGATTTTAATGTCATTGGAAAGCTAACTCGAAGAGCTACAATTCATATTTTTACTCCGAGTCCAAATTCCAACTCTAAGTGTGCCAAAACGGCATCTGAAGTGTCACTTGTCGACCAGTGCGTGAAACGCGGGCAGGTGCAATGAAAACGCGGCCGCGTCTCGTGGTTTCAGACCGCGTTTCGGGCTTTTACTCTCTATGGTGAAAGCGCGGGCAAGGCATCGAAAACGCGACCGAGTTTTGGGGTTTCCATCCCGAGTTTTCGCCCGCGTCTGCGATATGTCCGAGATTTATTATGAGATATTTGTGGGCCTTGTGGGTTGTTTTTAGATATATTTGTGGAAGACATATTATTTATAGTTAGCCCTAGTTTTAGGTTTCAAGATCTTTTGAATCTTTGTTTGGTTATTGGAGACTTGGAGAACAAGAACCCTATGGGAAACTTTGTAAGCTTTTCAATGTCTTTCAATAGCTAAATTCCTTTTGCTTGACTAGTTAATTGAAATTGTGAACGAAGTATTATTGTGAGGTTTGATTCTTCTTAATTTCCCTTGCCTAGATTGTTTTCTCTATGCTTGATTGAATAAGTTTGATTTAGGGTTTTGTTGGACTGGCCATCTAATTGAATCTCTACGTTGAATTACAACTAGATCTTTCTAATTACCGGTTGGTGTTAATTAGATCAAAGGTAGAACCTTTAATCAATCTAGGACTGATAGGACTAATTGGTTAGAGAAGAGAATTCAATTGCATGTTATTTAGATGTCTGGTTGCTCTGAATGCATGTTTCTATTGATGCTTGAATCTTAATGCTGTTGTCAAATTGAATCTAGGAGGTCTCTTAGATTATTTGATAATTAGGGTTGTTAGTACCGGTCGGGCTAACAACTAGAACTGAAGTAGGATTAATAATTCCATGAAGTTGGGTGATTAGCATTCCGCAATAGATTAGTCAAGGTAAAAAGAGAATTTTGATAATCAATGATCAATAATCAAGTTCACAATGGATGTTAACTAGTTGAGCATACTTCTCTCATATTTGATAAATCGATCTTAGTTTTGCATGTTCAATTTATTAGTTAATAGAATAACACTCAAAAACCCCCCTTTTCTAACTCTGAGTAATACAACAATAAATACTGAAAACCTGAGTCTCTGTGGGATCGACCCTTACTTCCCTACTACATTAGTTGGGTTGTTCGGATTACTTTGATAGGTATTAAGGCGACTAAAATACCGTTATCAAATTGGCGCCGTTGCCGGGGACTCAGTTGTTTTCTTATGTATATTGTTTTGTTACTCTTGTGTGGACCTAGATTACGGTCCACACCCGTGCTACTAATCTATGGCTTTGTTCGAATGTAAACAGTTTCAGGATGAGCAATTTCATTGGTACTTCGTTAGATTCCAAGATTACATGGATGGACTTGGTGCTCAAGGACTTCATATTGATATTGGAAGCTTTTGCATGGGCATTATTGAGGGTATGAATCATGAAACTCTTGAGTTGGCTAAATACATGAGCAATGGACGAATTCTATGTATGGAACCTATGGAGTGTTGGGATTTTCTTTGTTATATGGGCCGTCAGTGTTTGTTGGTCGGATCATCTTCATCAATTCTCCAACCTGATGAGACTTCTGACATTTCAAGAGCCCAAAATGCATGTGGAGGAGCAATTCCCTACACATGAGTTGGGTAAAGATGGTGACTTTGATGTTCAATGTGATACTACTCATCTCGAGGAGACCATAGATGAGCCTTGTGGAGTCTATATTGCTAAAGAAGAGGTCACCGAGCTCAATGAGCCGATTGCATTTCTTCCCCTTGCTAATTCATCCGAAGAACCAAGTTTGCAGCATAATGAAAAATCTAGGGATTTCTCTGAGTTCATCTTGATTGAAAGTGGTACTTTTGGTAAGAGCTTTGATCCATTTAGTAATTATTTTGAAAAGCCACCACTTTTAATATTTTGGTTTGAGCATATGTCATGTCATGAAGATTGGTCACACAAGTTTGACAAGTTGAAATGGTGTTTGAATGGTATGTTAAATAGTTTCACTTTATGCTTGTATTACTTATGTTTTTCTGAGATAAATTCGCAGAGTTTTGACAGGTTATTAAGGGCATTGACAATGTCTGATCCTATGAGCGGTAACTCCTCAAGCTAACGACGTAAAATAAGCGCTTCTTGGGAGGCAACTCAAGTGATTAGGATAGTTGTTTTTTATTCTTAGTATTAGTTTAGTATAGTTTTGTTTTTGTTTGTTTGTTTTTGGTTTTGTTTCTAGTTAGCCTGGCGTACAAGTCTCATAACTCGGGTTGCACATGTCATAACTCGGCCACCGAGTGCTTATCTCCACCACCTCAAGATCCGGATTAGTAGATGACGTGGTTAGTTTTTCTTTTCTCTTTACTTTTACTTTACATTGGGGACAATGTAAAATTTAAGCATGGGGGAAGGGATTGCTTGCTTAATCTTAGATTGCATTCATATAGTTGCATTTGCATGTTTAATTTCTTGTTTTGCATTGATTAAAATTTTGAAAAAAAAATTGAAAAATTATAAAATCACAAAAATATTGCATTTTAGGATTCAAATTTCCCTACTTGACCACTTGTTCTTCTAAGTTAAGAGTGATTTCTAACCCATGACTTGCTTGTTGGTTGAAGTTTCCTTTTGAAGCATGATTCATAAGTTATTAATCTTGATTATAGGATTGAGCATGCATAAGAAGTTGAAATTTTGAATTGTTTATGAAGTTCTAGACATATATGCCTTGTGAGATTATTTTGAGCCTTTTATTGCATATTTGCATCTTTTTCTTGAGTTATCGCTTTGATTGCTAGCTCTCGAACTTGCGTTTAGAAATCTTTTTCAAGACTACATTACATGATTTAAATGCATGACATTAAGATGATTGAGGCATGTTCATTAACTCATATTATCCTTATCTACCTTGCATTATTCCTTGTTTTGATAACCCCTATTTTTGAGCCTATTAGCCCTATTTTGTAGCTCCACAAAAATAATTCCTAGCCTTGATAAGCTTGACCCATCCGGGAATTAGGATTTAGCTAGAGTTGTTGCTTGTGGTATTATGGGGATGAATTGAAAGATGAAAAGGAAGAATGTTGAGTTTGAAAAGAAAGAGAAAAAGATAAGGAGTTGGAAAAATAATAAAAAATATGTCTCTTAAGAAAAGAAAAAAAAATATGAGAAAATGGATGAAGTATTGAAAGAAAAGTGATGAGAAAGAGGTGAAATTAGTTGGTGGAATTATGAAGTTGATAGTGGTTTTTTTTGTAATTTGGGTTTTTGCGCGTTCTAGTTCCCGGATTTTTAGCACCACATGACCAAATACTTCCCTACCTACTTGTTTATACCTTGGCCCCATTACAACCCTTAAAAAGTCCTCATGATTTTTATTGTGTGCTTAATCATTCGTAGTGGAGATTTAGAACACTAATGCAAGCTTATGGTAGTCTAGCTTTCAAAGTTGATTTCGAGCGAAACACATATCCCTTAAACACTTGAGTGAAGAGTGCAAAACACATTACCTTGGTGAGGTCTAGAATGGATTAATGATTTGATTTTGAAAGCTTCTATTTCATGTATGCAATGATATCTTGGTCAAGGTTTAGCTTATTTGATGAAGTGTGGATTGATATTGAGATGGATGCTTGGCTTGCTAAGTTGTGGTGTGATTTTGATTTTATTTCTTGCTTGAGGACAAACAAGGTTCAAGCATGGGGGAATTTGATAGACACATGTTAGGTAGTGTTTTAGGGCATGTTTAGTTAGGATTTTCATGGTTTTTGGTTAAGTTTTAGTTAGTTTTATTAGTTTTGTAGTTTGTTAGAAAGATTTGGATATCTACACTTTGTTGTGGTTTTCGATTGTAGATGTGAAGACAATAAGTGTAAAGGAGGTGAAGCCAAAGCATTGGAGAAGGCAAAAAGAGAGCCAAGCTATGAGATTAGCCCAAGAGGTGATGGAAAAGCACACTTGGATCCGGACTATGTATTGGAGTTGTTGTTTCGACATCTCTTGCTTGCAAGGGCTGGATTGGGAGCTACGGTGGTCGGATTGAGTTGATTTTGGTGTCATTGGAAAGATAACTCAAAGATCTACAATTCATATTTTTACTCCGAGTCCAAATTCCAACTCTAAGTGTGCCAAAACGGCATCTGAAGTGTCACTTGTCCACCAGTGCGTGAAACGCGGGCAGGTGCAATGAAAACACGGCGGCGACTCGTGGTTTCAGACCGCGTTTCGGGCTTTTACTCTCTGAGGTGAAAGCGCGGGCAAGGCATCGAAAACGCGACCGAGTTTTGGGGTTTCCATCCCGAGTTTTCGCCCGCGTCTGCGATATGTCCGAGATTTATTATGAGATATTTGTGGGCCTTGTGGGTTGTTTTTAGATATATTTGTGGAAGACATATTATTTATAGTTAGCCCTAGTTTTAGGTTTTAGGATCTTTTGAATCTTTGTTTGGTTATTGGAGACTTGGAGAACAAGAACCCTATGGAAAACTTTGTAAGCTTTTCAATGTCTTTCAATAGCTAAATTTCTTTTGCTTGACTAGTTAATTGAAATTGTGAACGAAGTATTATTGTGAGGTTTAATTGTTCTTAATTTCCCTTGACTAGATTGTTTTCTCTATGCTTGATTGAATAAGTTTGATTTAGGGTTTTGTTGGACTGACCATCTAATTGAATCTCTACGTTGAATTACAACTAGATTTTTCTAATTACCGGTTGGTGTTAATTAGATCAAAAGTAGAACCTTTAATCAATCTAGGACTGGTAGGACTAATTGGTTAGAGAAGAGAATTCAATTGCATGTTATTTGGATGTCTGGTTGCTCTGAATGCATGTTTCTATTGATGCTTGAATCTTAATGCTGTTGTCAAATTGAATCTAGGAGGTCTCTTAGGTTATTTGATAATTAGGGTTGTTAGTACCGGTCGGGCTAATAACTAGAACTGAAGTAGGATTAATAATTCCATGAAGTTGGGTTATTAGCATTCCGCAATAGATTAGTCAAGGTAAAAAGAGAATTTTGATAATCAATGATCAATAATCAAGTTCACAATGGATGTTAACTAGTTGAGCATACTTCTCTCATATTTGATAAATCGATCTTAGTTTTGCATGTTCAATTTATTAGTTAATAGAATAACACTCAAAAAAAACCCTTTTCTAACTGTGAGTAATACAACAATAAATATTGAAAACCTGAGTCTCTGTGGGATCGACCCTTACTTCCCTACTACATTAGTTGGGTTGTTCGGATTACTTTGATAGGTATTAAGGCGACTAAAATACCGTTATCATGTACCGTGTGGCTAATTCCATTGCAGATGGTCTTGCCTCTTTTAATTTTTCTTTTCCTATTGGATTCCATGTATTGAGTGTCCCGCCGGAGGGGATTTTTTTATTGTTGATTGATGATGTAAGGGATCAGGCTATCTCCCGTATGCTGACTACTTATCTATTTGTTCTTATTATTAATAAAATGTTCCACATAAGGAGCCGGAGAGTGTTGTTTCTCCTTCGACCAAAAAAATGAGAAAGTGAGGGGACTGTTAGAGTAATATATTCTTAGATATTATTGTTTAGGTTGTTGAGCTAATATAGCTCATGTATAATTCAAATATTTTACTAGGGTTAATACTATGGTTTCCTTAAGAGGTGTTGTATGCTATTATAAATACAACCACTCTCTCTCAATAAAGATAACACAAATATTCTACCACTTATTTCCTTATATGGTATCAGAGCCTAATTTACGATCCTTCAAACCTCTCTTTTCGTTCAACCTACTCGACCCTCACCATGGCTGCCGACGGCACCCTCACCCTCCGAAATCCCCTTAACCCTAACGAGCCCTTCATCTTCGTCAACCTCCCAAGTGTCATCAAGCTTACGCCTACCAACTACATCGGTTGGAAAAGCCAACTTGAGGCCACTCTCGAGGGACTTGATCTCTTCAAGTATGTGGATAGATCCTTTCCTTGTCCTCAAGCAACGGTTGTCACCAACAATGTCGTTGGACCGAACCCGCTCTATGTGTCTTGGCGCCGTCAGGACAACTGCTTCTCGGTGCCGTGCTAGGTACCCTCTCTCCGGCGGTCCATGCCTTGGTCTCCAGGGCTAAGACGAAGATGGACGTGTGGAATCTCCTCAAGACGAAGTTTGCAAGCACGTCTGGGGGCCACATCCAGCAGGTGAAGTACAAAATCAGCCATGCCACGAAGGGTACTCGTACCATACAAGAGTACATGAATGTGATGAGGGAGTTCGCTGACCTCTTGGTGTGCTCTCGGCTGAGGACTTCACCGACCACATTCTCAAAGGCTTAGATGACACCTATCAATCCATCATTCATGGTGTCAACATGAGGGATACTGTTATATCCTTCGAAGAGCTCCATGAGAAGCTGATTGTGCAGGAACTCCGTCTTCAGAAGGCTGCTAAAACCGACGGTACTATTACTACACTTACGGCCCAGTCCAAGTTTGTGAAGAACAAAGGTAAGTCTCCCACTACTCAGTCGAATTGGAAACAATCTGGCTCTTTACTTCCTCTTCCTCCTTCTTCCCAAAAGAACCAGAACTGGAACCCTAACCTTCACCCACAACAATCGCCGAACCCTACCAATCAGCCCCGTCCCTTCAAAGGGCATTGTCAGTGGTGCAAAACCGTCGGCCATGTTATGTCCCAATGCCATGACCTTAAACGTCAGCATCCTAACCTGGTCCTTCCTGACTCTAGTCGGTTCCCTGCAAACAACAATCCTCCCCAAGTGAACTATGCCAACGCCCATCCCGCCCCAAACCAATGGCTTATGGATAGTGGTGCATCACACCATGTTACCAATGACCTTACCACCTTAGCCAATCACTATCCTTACGCGGGTCCGGATGAAATTGTTGTCGGAAATGGTTCCAGTTTGAACATTGAAAATCAAGGTGTGCTCTCACTTTCCTACAAAATCAACTCATTTTCTCTTTTAAATGCATTGCACGTTCCTTCCATCTCTCAAAACATTCTCTCAGTTTCTAAATTTACAAAGCAAACTAACTTGGGTGTCTTGTTTTAGCCTCACTATTTTCGTGTACAGGACCTATGAACATGGGCAACCGTGCTTGAGGGGCCGTGCGTAGATGGCGTTTACTACTGGCCTAAGGCATCATCCAGTATCTTTTCTACTCGCCTTCAATTTTCAAGTCTTTTGCATCATCAGCTCGGCCATCCGTGTTCAGATAATTTTAGTTTAATTTCATCAAAATTTCCCTTTTCTAGGACTAGAATTTCATTTAAGCAGGCTGATTGTAAGTCTTGTTAGACGAACAAAAGTCATAAGCTTCCGTTTGCGCGTTCTTTGCTTGTTTCAACTTCACCTTTGGAAATAATATTCTCTGATGTTTGGTCATCTCTAGTACCTTCTATTGATGGTTATCGTTACTATTTTATTTTCGTTGACCATTTTACTCGTTATTCATGGCTATTCTTACTTAAACGAAAGTCTGGAGTGGCTACAATTTTTCCACAATTTCGGGCCTTAGTAGAAAATTATTTCAAGCATAGAATCAAAATTTTGTACTCACACAATGGTGGAGAATTCATTGGACTAAAAACGTTTTTAAGCAACCATGGCATCTCTCACTCTACTTCTCCACCACACACTGCTGAGCATAACGACATTTCTGAACGTAAACATCGACATGTTGTTGAAACTGGATTGTCCTTATTAACTCACTCATGTGTGCCTCTTTGGTTTTGGTCTTTTGCTCTTAAACACGCCATTTTTCTCATCAATCCACTTCCCTCCAAATCCTTGCAAAACGAATCTCCATATTCTCGTCTACTTCATTCCCAACCTGATTATCACAAATTAAAAAGTTTTGGTTGTCTATGCTTCCCATGGTTACGACCTTATAATAAACATAAGCTTGAATCCAAATCAAAACCATGTGTTTTTCTCGGATACAGTCTCACTCAACATGCGTTTTATTGCTTGGAACCAAAGTCCGAACGTGTCTATGTGTCTAGGCATGTCAATTTCCTGAAAAACGAGTTCCCTTTTGCCACCAATGAACAACAACCATCGCTTATACCGGACGAGCTGCATGGGTCAGAATGGGGTTCAATTTCCGTCTCGGTGGTCTTGGCTTCCAGCTCACATATACCTCGCACACGCCCGACCGAGTTCACAGGGGTTGCATGGGGTTCAATTGCACCTCCTATGGCTCGTGAACCCTCTCCCTCTTCGGTGCCTTGTGTACCAAGTCAGCCCACATCTCATCCTTGCCCTAATCCTAACTCACCGATTTTGCCTCACCATAAAGATTTGGCAGCTCATATTCCCTCAAATCTTGCGTCTAACCAACCCGATCCTATCCTATCTTCACCTCAACGCACAAATCTTATCCCCCCAACTGGCCACATCTCTCTAACAACCGAATCCTACCCACAAAATTGCTCGTCCTCAATATCCGCCTCCAAATCGGCTGACCATTCTTCATCCACGCATTTGCTGACTTTTGCCTATTAACTTGCATGTTGATCTCCCTCCTATCTCTTCCCTCTCCTCTTCTTCTGGAACTCCTCCCACGCCACACGCTCAAACCGCTCCTCTCTCTCTACCGAGCTCAAACCCTAACCCTAATCCAACAAACTCGGATCCCATTCTCTTACATTCACCCACTGCTCTTGAACCTACTCCATCATCTCATCCATTACTCGACCAACCTATTCCAGAGCCCTAACCCGCACCGGAAGGTGTTGGGATGCGATCCAAAAACAACATTTACAAGCCCAACCCAAAATACGTCTCTTTCACCAAGCTCAACCCAACCGAACCTAAAACAATAACCCAGGCCCTAAAAGATCCGGATTGGCGTCGGGATATGGAAGCTGAGTACGGAGCTTTGCGTAATAATCAGACTTGGGATCTCGTTCCGTCTAGTTCAGCCAAAAGCATCGTCGGTTGTAAATGGGTCTATCGGATTAAGTATCTGCCCGATGGGTCCATTGATCGCTTCAAGGCTCGATAAGTTGCAAAGGGCTTTCATCAGCGTGAGGGGTATGATTACTCCGAAACATTTAGTCTGGTGGTCAAGCCGGTTACAGTTCGGGTTGTTCTCTCACTTGCAGTCAATCACGGTTGGTCTTTACGTCAACTAGACGTTAATAATGCATTTCTGCAGGGGACTCTCACGGAAGAGGTATTCATGCATCAACCTCCGGGGTTCCTAGATAATGCACGTCCTGACCATGTTTGTCATCTTCGTAAGGCGATCTATGGCCTTAAACAGGCGCCTCGGGCGTGGTACAATGAGCTCAAGACGTACTTGTTGCAGCTTGGTTTTCATAATGCAGGGTCTGATGCGAGCTTGTTTGTTTACCTGAATACAGGCGTTACTCTTTTCTTACTTATGTATGTTGATGATATTATCGTCACGAGTACTCACTCTGCTTCTGTTGATCGGTTACTTCAGTGTCTTGCTAACCGCTTCTCCATCAAAGATCTAGGTACTCTCTCATACTTCCTTGGTGTTGAGGTTATCCCTAGCAATGGCAATCTCTTTTTATCTCAACGGAAGTACATTCTTGATACGCTACAAAAGGCAGGCATGGAAGACACGAAACCGGTTTCCACACCTATGGCGCCTGTGTTCTGTATTATGGCCGGAGCCCTATTGCTTGAAGCTCCCGCAAGCAAAAGTCCGTCGCTCGTTCGTCTACCGAAGCTGAGTTCAAAGCCCTAGCCGATGTGGCTTCGAAACTTCTATGGGTTCAAGCATTGCTAACTGAGCTTGGTGTCGCTCTTACATCTCAACCAGTGTTGTTTTGTGATAATCATGGGGCTTTTTATTTAAGTTTCCAATTCTGTATTTCACACTCGTATGAAACATGTCGCGTTGGCTTCTCACTTTGTTCGAGAGAAGGTGCGCAATGGTACTTTTCGTGTGACTCATGTCTCCACGCATGAGCAGCTGGCCGATGCCCTCACCAAGCCTCTACTGCGTTCTAAATTCCAAGAGCTCGTTCGCAAGCTCGGACTTACCCAATTCGGCCGTCCAGCTTGAGGGGGCATGTTAGAGTAATATATTCTTAGATATTATTGTTTAGGTTGTTGAGCTAATATAGCTCATGTATAATTCAAATATTGTACTAGGGTTTGTATTAGGGTTTCCTTAAGAGGTGTTGTATGCTATTATAAATACAATCACTCTCTCTCAATAAAGATAACACAAATATTCTACCACTTCTTTCCTTATAGTGACAATAGTTCGTACTTCACTTCTCCATATACAATGTTGGGCAAAATTATTAGATACGTCGATCTATATCAGTTATTATCTAGTTAAATAAAATGGATCTTGAATATTAGATCGGATACAAAGTGTGGTTTTTAGGTAAATGGATATACGACGTATCTGATATCATATACATTTAACGATTTAAAAATTTGTAAAGACATGGACCGGGATTTCATATCTACTATAATACAGTATAAAGCGAAATCCAATTCTTTGACAAAATTTGCGCCACGTCATCGAGGCAGAATTAAATAGTGATTTAATTTTTAATTGTATCCTCGAAAATAGTTTTTGATATCTCATCACACCTCCGTATAAATGGAAACGTAATAATGTGGTATCAAGCAAACACTTCCTAGATTAAAAATTATGTTTAAAGTATTAGAGTAAGTTTTATGCTTGGGATTTAAAGGAGTTTTAATAATTAAAAAATACAATTTCTTCCATGTTAAAGTATATTTTACTTTTTTCTTATAAAATCACACTTAGCTTTAAGATTTTGTATTTACCTTTCTTTGTTGATAGTTTTATTAAAATTTTCATAATAAGAGCCTTTACAATTTGTAGGAAAAAAATGTTTAAGATATACGTTTTTAGTGTGTGTTTTTGTGGGGGAAGTCTTAGTTTTTGTGTACTTTCATACTACTTTTTTACAAAAAACTTACATTTAACATAATTTCAGTATCATAACCCAAGTGACAAAGAAGGTAAGATTTAACCAATTTAGATTATGTCAGATTTATCTTATCTTATACAGTTTTTGATATCTTTGATATCTTACCTAATTTTGTTATCTTAAGCAAAGGTGATTTTCATTTAATAATTATAACATTTTTTATTTAAGATAAAATAGTATTAATTATTATTGTTAGGGAGATTCTACATAATTAAGTAAAATTAATGGATTCCATAGTTGAAGTGGTTGTATTTATATATTTGTAAATAAAATACAAACATTCATATTGTTAACATAAATGAAAATATTATTAAAATAATACAAAAATACTATTTGAGAATGTAATCTTACATAATAATCTTAATCAAACTGATTAAATGTATTTATATAAAAATAAAACATAAATTGATTTGGGCTATACATTACCGAGTAAAAAACAAGTTCGTGTCAACATTTGATGTCGGATCAATTAAGTCGGGTTTATATTTACATTACTCGTACATTGTACGGGGTTTGTACTAGTTAGTTTATGTAATTTTAACTTTAGTATTACTAGGTTTAACGTGCTTAAAGCTTAAATTAGGCTAGCACCTTATAAAGTATTTAAGGTTCAACCTAGTGGATATCCAATATGAATATCTAGTGACCCGACTTAAAATTGGACCTAATTCTAAAATAGTAGCGATGCTCTTTTACTAAGTATAATCCATAGATCGAATATCAGAAACCTAAATCTAAAATGTAGCGATGCTAGCTCTTTTCGGTGTCTCATAGAACGTCTCGTATATCTGACTATTGCCCGTCTAGAGATCAATTTTTCTATACATACTCTGGCCCAGTTTTTACAACCACCTAAGGTGGATCATTGCCATGTTGTTGTTTGCATTCTACGGTACCTTAAGAGTCATCCAGGTCAGGGACTACTTTTGTCGACTTCTAGCTTCTTACAACTCTTCCCCTATTGTGACTCTGATTGGGTCGCTTGCCCTATGTCACATTGGTCTATTACCAACCGACTCGGCTAAAGTCGTCGTACCAAGATCAAAGATAAATAACCCAAACTACAAACTAAGTATAGTAAGCAAGTAAGGGGTCGAACCCAAGAGAACAAAGGCTTCTATTATTAATACAATTATCAACTAAAGATATGGGGGGATTCAGAAAAGAGATCTAAACTAAACTAACCTAGAAAACAAAGAACAAACATACAAATACGGGGAAACAACTGATATGGAAACAAGTTCATTCAAAAGATCCACTCATGATATAATATATCCCTCGATCATAGATTCATCCATTGATTTCATTCACACCTATGGCTAATTCCTATCCTGATCATTAACAATCGCAAGTCCACGGTCTAAGCAATTCTATAACCCTAGGCAAGGACGCTTAACCTAGAATTAGCATAGAGAACAAGGATATGTAGGATATAATATCAAACAATCAAGCTACGAGTCAATTGTAAGATAAAACAATCAATTCTCTTCTTAATCCTAGTTGCATAGACAACAGGTCTAGGTTAAGTTGTTTTCACAGATTAGTTTTGTCCACGGTCCAAACCTAATCAAACTGTAGAACATAAATCAATTCAATAGGTTAGCTACTCCTAGAGAAACAATAAACATTCATAAGATGAAGCACAAGAGAATTAATATCAACCAAAGGATAGAAATCAATTACCAAAACCTCACGAGTTCATACATCAGAGCTTCTCCCTTGAACAAACCCAAGGAGACTAGCTCTCCATAACTAAACTAAAAACCTAAAAGAGAAGAATTGAATTATGAAAAAGAAGATAAGAGATATCTCCAAACCTAAGGTTGGCTCCTCCTTAAATAGCCCAAGGAACATGCTCCTCGAGATAGATAAGGTAAAAGGCAAAAGATAGAAAAGGAAATAAGATAGAAAGGAAAAGATTTCGTTCCGCTAGAAGTCGGCCCGCACCGCGACCGCGTCGACACCTCCGCGCCCGCGCTTTCACGACATAATAGAATCTCGACTTTGGCTATGTGATAGAGCATATAGGTTATAGTATTTAGGACATGTTTTGATTAGTTTTTCATGCATTTTTAGGTAGATTTTCCTTTGTTTCGTAGTTTAGCTTTAGCATCGGAAGTTTCGGAATCTACACTCGTTTGGTTGATATTTGCAAATATGAGTGATCGAGTGCCGGATTATGGTGATGGTGGACATGGAGGTGAGCTTGGAGGTGCCTAAGGAGTGTGCAAGGACGAAGGCCAAGGAAGAAATCAAGTGCACAAAGTGTTAGAGAGATTTGAGTTTCAGGAGTGAAAGCGCGGGTCCATAAGGTGAAAGCGCGACCGCGCTTTGGAGTCCCAGACCGCGCTTTGACATCTGGCGTTCAGGAGTGAAAACGCGGGCAGATCAGGCGAAAGCGCGACCGCGCTTTGGTTCCAAGCCGCGTTTTCTCTCGCGTGTCCGAAAATATGACGTTTTGTATTGGGCTTGGGTTTTGGGCTGAAAACTTGTTTTGGTTGTTATTTTTAGAAACTTCTTAGATATATTTTTGGATATTAGTAGTTTCTAGGTTTTTATTCTCATACTCTTGATTTGGTGTATGATTGATCGTTGTTGAAGCTTGAGAAGAACAAGAAACCTTTGGGAAAAATTGTAAGCTTTTCAATGTCTTTGAACAACTAAACCTCTTTTGCTTAACTAGTTAATTGAAGTTGTGAATTAAGAACTATTGTGAGATTTGATTGTTCTTAATTTGTCTTGATTAGATTGTTTTCTCTATGCTTGATTGAATAAGTTTGATTTAGGGTTTTGTTAGATTGGCCATCTAATTGAATTTCTAGGTTGAATTGCAACTAGATCTTTCTAATTACCGGTTGGAATTAATTAGATCATAAGTAGAACCTTTAGTCAATCTAGGACTGGTAGGACTAGTTGATTAGAGAAGAGAATTCAATTGCATGTTATTTGGATGTCTGGTTGCTCTGAATGCATGTTTCTATTGATGCTTGGATCTTAATGCTGTTGTCGAATTGAATCTAGGAGGTCTCTTAGGTTATTCGATAATTAGGGTTGTTAGTACCGGTCGGGCTAATAACTAGAATTGAAGTAGGATTAATAATTCCAGGAAGTTGGGTTATTAGAATTCCGCAATAGATTGGTCAAGGTAAAAAGAGAATTTTGATAATCAATGATCAAAAATCGAATTCGCAATGGATATTAACTGGTTAAGCATATCTTTCTCATATTTGAAAAATCATCTTAGCTTTGCATGTTCAATTTATTAGTTGATAGGAAAACATTCAAAAAACCCCGTTTTACATTCTTCTGAGTATCCAAGTTAAATACATAAAAACACAAGTCTCTGTGGGATCGACCTTTACTTCCCTACTACATTCCTAGTAGGTAGTTTGGATTATTTTGATAGGTATTCAGGCGACTAAAATACCTCTATCACTATGCACCGCGACCGCGGCACCTTGGACGCGCCCGCGACGGTCTCTGTTTGGCAAATTGCTGAGTCGGCTTCTACCGCGACCGCGCCATCGACAGCGCGACCGCAGCCTTCAAGGACCTTCATGGCTCGTCACCTTACGCCACCGCGCCCGCGTCATAGACAACGCGACCGCGGTATCCATGCAGTGGCGAACCTCTCTTCAATTAAGCTCTAAGAACTCTTGATTCTTCACATCTCGTGTCTTCGGTCTTCGTATTACAATAACACTCAAATCTAACCTAAACACTCACAATAATACTCCTAAAATACAAGAGTTAACCCATACAAAATAGCCCGAATCACCAACTTTTTTGTTTCTCTCGAAGAGTCTCCTATTTCTTGGAAGACAAAAAAGCAACACATTGTATCTAGATCTTTTGCAAAAGTCGAGTATCGCTCAATGACATGTACTTATTCCGAACTGATTTGGTTAAATTCTCTATTATGTTTGGCGTTCGTCATCCTACCCCTATTTGATTATTTTGTGACAGCCAGGCTGCTCTCCATATTGTTGCAAAACCCGTATTTCATGCCAAAACACATGGAGGTCGATTGTCACTTTGTTCGTGATTTAAATCAAAATGGCACCATCGTTATGTCCCATGTTCGGTCTGTAGATCAACACGTTGACATATTTACAAAGCCCTTAGGTTGTCAACAATTCCAATTCCTTCTTCGCAAGTTGGGCATTATATTATGGATATCTTCATGCTCTAACTTGAAGGGGCGTATTAGACACAAGGATAGGTTAGTCTTTGTAGATATTGGTGAATGAGAATACAACACATTCTTTTGCCCTAAATGTGTTCTCTCAATTCTATCAGTTTTCTAAAATACTTCAACGATGCATTACTAAACCTCACAAAAATATAAGTACGTTAGAAAAACAAACAAAACATAAAAAGAATGATTTAATTTCAACCATTTACTTATGAAATGAAAAGCAAAATCTTAACCACTCCACATAAATTAACTCTGTTGGAGCCCCGCATCCCTTATATCTCTGTACCTAACGGGTCCTAATACACAAGATATTCACCAAAATTGAGGAAAGGAGTGTGTTTCTACTCTTAATAAATAAAGCTAAGTATGAAGGGAAAAAAAACGTAGCTATTTCAAAACAAGGTCTTATTGATCACATATAAGGACGAGATATAGTTACGTTAGCCTTATGCATATATTGCCTTCATACAACAACAACAAAAGGAGACCAAAACAAAACTTAATTGTAATTGCTAGTGGAATGACTAGAAGCAAGACTTTAATTGAATAAAATTAAAGGGCTAATTGATTAAGAAACTGTCTAAACTATATAAGTCGTTGTTCAATTCTGATGTGGCGGCCATAATCAACATGGAGCACCAGCTACGCACTTAAGAGGCCCTGAAAACCGAGTGAGATGGTTCACGTGTTTCCCTGACTGGGGCTTTACCGTCAGTTGGGGCGGGTGAGCTCCAGATTGCCGGAAAAATGCTCCGTTGAGGAATAGATCCTGATCCGATCGCCATGTCCATGTCTTCCACACTGATTTGTCTGTATACTCCCTCTTGGTTACCTTAATTGAACGTACAAATGCATACATTATTTATATACACACGGACACATACGTAAGAGTTGCAATCAGTGTTCTAAAAATCCCTTTTAGGTCTCGTCTAGGCCCTGCCCGTTCACCGGCCTAGCCTTTTAAATTATCTAAGCAGTGCCTAGATGTCCGTCTGAACCACCTAGGTAACCGTTTCTTCGCCTAGAAGTCACCTAGCGTTTTTTAAAACACTGCTTGCAACTAACTCAATCTTGTTGATTCTTGTATATATAACATATTTATACCTCCTTAAGGGAAACGTTGTTAATCGCGATATACCGGTTTCCGTGGCTGAGGAGCGTTGGGTTTTGACTACCGCCGACCGCGTACATGGTCCAGTGAGTGTAGTCATTGTTGACCATATGGAAGAATCCCCACCTTCCCCTCGGCATCCTTTGGGTTAGGTTTTTACCGAAGTGGTTAAAGGCCAACGTTATCTGCATCATCTTGTCGTAGGCTTTACCGTTCTTGGCTCCAAACAAGAGCACCTGCATGTACCATGCAATCCATCAAAGTACGTACCTAAAATGTTGGTTGGTATTGGGAACTCTCTCGGTCCGACTGTTCTTAGACAAGATCTTAAATCTGCAAGTAATGAAACATATATTGTTCCCCCAGTCCAGTACATTAATTGTTACCAAGGGAACAACAACAGCCACTTACTCTCAGATTCAAGATCTTCGATAGGAACAGCCAGACAGAGGGTTTTCGTTCATGTGCACCAAAGTTGTAAAACAAATGGTTCCCTATATGTATATATGCATATATTAGTATGAGCGGTAGGTTACATCATTGTGGTCGCTCATATGGGTGTTGGTGATGGAGACCGCGGTGGATCCCTCAACGACGTCGATCATGCCGTCACTACAACGAGCGAGAGAGACGTGGTCGATCCAGACGTGGCTGGCTGCATAGAGGCCGATACAGTCTCCGTCACTCTCGGCCCTGTAGCCATAGTGCCTGATTGAGTCCCTGATCTTCACTTTTCCCTTGCCTGGAACGATTCTCTTGATGTGTACGCCGTGGATGATCACGTTCGTCACGTACTGGATCGTGATCCCTCCCGCCCCTGAGATGCGCACCGCTGAGCCCCTCGCGTCTATTGTCTTATTCGACGTCGTCATTATCAGCTCCTGCGCGTGCAAAATCGGTCTCCAACTGTTAGTTTAGCTGTAACACACCACACACATGGACATATGATCGTCTATGCTACTCGGAAACTCCGACGGGATTCCGTTTCGGATGGAACACAGAACCTCGGAAACTCGTTTTTACACTAAGTATATGGAGATCTTGTGTTTCCCCGTTTCCGTTCCGTTTGTTTTTCTCGTTTCCGTTTCCGAGTAATATAGATGATCATTTGATTGGCTAAAAAACGTCGTAAATCTAGGTTGACGATTCGAAGAAGCTAGAATCACATACGCGAGCGCACCTCTTTGAGCTTGATGTTCACCATTTTATCCCCGAAGATGATCCAGAGCGGCTCTTCCTGAATGATAGCATGGCGAAGGGTCCCAGGCTTCGGGTCTACCAACTCGTTGTCAGAGTAGTCGGTCACCACGTAGTAACGGCCTCCCTTGCCACCAGTGGTGCCCTTACCGAACCCGATCGCGCAATCTGCTAAGCGTTGTCGGTTCTGCTCCCAGTTCTTGTCACACCTCCAACACTTGTCCACGGGGTTCGTTGCAATGCATTGCCCTTTGTATTTCTTCCTTTCTCTGGCCATCAGCTTATCACGCTCTTTTTCCTCGTGTTGAAGCTCTTTTTCTATGTGGTGTTGCTCTTTTGCACGTTGTTTTTCCTGGTGTTGAAGCTCTTTTTCTTTGTGATGTTGCTCTTTTGCACGTTGTTTTTCCATATGTTCAAGTTGTTTTTCCTTTTGACGTTGCTCTTTGTCCTCTTTTATCACCCTCTTTGGTATGTCGTGCTTCAAGTTCTCCTCAACAACCCTTCATCATGTATAATCTCACCCTCATCATACATGTGTTACCTCTATGTTTAAGCTAGTACAATGTTAATATTGGAACTTACATGCCGACGTCGCGGTTAACTTCATTGACGACTTCCCAGGGGTTTGAACGATGAGATTGCTCTATCGTTCTCCATATCTCTTTTGCCTTGCTTAACATATATGGGTCGCTTATGCCCTCAAATGGGGAAGGGGTTTGCATGTTCATAGGCGTGCTCAAGAGGAAAAAGAAGGCGATCCAACAAGTAATGATCCGGGTAGGCGCCATTGCAAGAAGATTGTGGCCTGGCGGTCTGGCTTGTGTGTTATTCTACAAGTATTTTTCATACACATATATCAAACTTTTTAAGGTTTCTCAACTTTATGCTCTTTTTTTTTTTTTGGTTTTTTGGATTTTTCTCTCCCCCTTCTAGGGTTATTTGGTGGAGAAAGGTTAAGAGAAACCAAAACTGGTAGCGTAAGGATTATTTCTTCTTCTTTTTTTGGTTTTAATGGTGGTAGTGATGAGAAGTAGTGAGAATATATGGAAATGGTTGGTTTGTTTGGACGGTCTAAGGTGAGGAAGAGAGTGTCTTGCGGGCAATGTCCGAGTACGAAAAACCGGAAAGTTTGTGGAGAGAGCCACTTCTTAGAAATTCAAAGACAGCTTGCTAAATTTATTGCTAATCGTTGATTGAATTTGTAATATGCACGACTTTCTTTTACCACTTTTAGAAAGTAACATAGCACATAAATCGTTTTACTAATTAAATGGTTTTTAATCCTACATAATTTCTACACAAAAATATTAATTAAATGGTTAGTAAGATCTCGAGTAGGAGCGTTATTTTGATCCTTCTGTCAATCAAATTGTTGGGTAATGGCCCAAATTGGCTCAGCCCACTTTAGATGGTTTTGTGAATTATTTTTTTATCGGGTAAGAATTAGAGTCATTGAATCGGGTTACCTTGGGGTCCATTAATGACTTAATATGTCGGACTTTTTAAAATGAAACTATCAAACTACCCTTTAAAAAGTGCATTTCACCAAATATCTCAAATTACAATATTGATAAACAATGCACGACTTGAAAGTATTGATAGTTAACTTATAAGTAATGTCATTTTTGTCTAGTATGTCAAAGGACACGACGGAGGCAATTCAAAGATAATTAAAAATCGGAATCTTGACAAAAAAGATCACATATATGTTCACGTAGGCAAACCAATAGTGCATGGCGCATTGACTCGATAGCATGGGGCCTTATGGTATATCATGAGGTCATACATCGGAGTCTAGGGTGGAGTCAGGGGGTCCTGGGGGTTCCAGTGATCCTTCTACCCTTCCAGTTGAAGAGTATAATAATGTGTCTTCCCTTATTAAACATAAATTCTACTTTGTCCAGTTGGTACTATGCCCCCTACATGCATGAGGTCCATTGTTCAAACCTCACTAGTCCCCATTTTTTTTATATACTTGTAAACATGGATTCATTTTCTACTTCCCAACCGTCAACATGCATGCAATTAGATATATTCTTCGGATATATTCACTCATTACAGTGCAACAAGTTCTAATTTAAATGACACAAAATTTTGTGATTACTAGCTTGTCCATTCTTCAACACATTATTAATGATTTCTATGTAATTTTTTATTCTATTTGAACATGATTGTCATTTCATAGATTTTTGAAGCTTTGATCAGTATTTGTATTAAGAATTTTTCCATACATTATTAATGATTTCTATGTAATTTTTGATTTTATTTGAACATGATTGCCATTTTATAGATTTTGAGGCTTTGATCAATGTTTGTATTAAGAATTTTCCATTAGGTCGTGCCTAGCTTATGACTTTTCGTAAACTGTAATTTGGAATAGATTTTACCATTTCTAAATATTTATTTTTACAGCAACTACATTTTGTTCTTAATTATATAACTAAGTTTAAATAAACGTAATGCAAGAGAGATATAAGTTTAGTGGGTAGAATAAGAATATAAAAATTATTTTATTTGCTAAATTAGTAGATTCATATATAACATATATTGACCTATGATTTTGTTGTCTAATAACAACAACAACAACAACAATAATAATAATAATAATAATAATAATAATAATAATAATAATAATAATAATAATAATAATAATAATAATAATAAATTAGTGGGAAGCCGAGATACTATTTGGGCCCCCACTCCTTTAGCTATAGCAAAACCAATCCTAGTGGAAATATATGCAGCAGCACGCGCCCCAACACCTTGAGCCTTCAAGAACTTTTGGATGCGCTTAAGCAAGGAAATAGCATATACCTCCAACTCTCCCAATGAGGAGAAAGAGAAGGGGAGAAAACCATATCCAAGCGCCCCACACTTATCTTGATACTTGAGACGTTTACGACGTGCCGCCTCTGTGACCACACGCCCGGGCACAAAATCAGACATTCCGGATTGGGTCAACGGTGAAGACCCGGTCAAGTCCACACACACATCACCACCCCCATCCCATGAGTAGAGCAAAACGTCAGCCGGACGGAGAGGCTTGTCCTGCCCGTCACGCAGCCCAATATTGACCTCCTTACCAGCAGAATAAATTATAATAATAATAAAAATAAAAATAAAAATAATAATAATAATAATAATAATAAATAATAATAATTTATTGATTGTCTTGTTACGTAATTATTCGAAGTGACCCCCCATCCAAGTTTCTCCGGCTCCACCACTGATTGGAGTCTTTAGGGAGGTATTTTTCTCTCTATTCCCATAATGAGTTAGTAACCACTTCTCACTTATTTATGGGTGCTCTAAGCTAATCCAAGTAGTTGCCTAAATCTTACCAAATCAAAAAAAAGGCGGCGAACCAATTAAGTCATTCCTCCAAACAATTTGTGATGCTAGAGATGTGCAACCACCCTAACACTCCTTCAATCACCGCATATATGAAAGGACAACGAAACTGAAAGTGCCAACTAGCCCCATTACATTAGTTAGTATTAAGATACTAGTTGTACCCGTCGTGTCATGCATGACTCGTGTTTTGTAATTTTTTGAATATATTATAAATAGAATATTAGTGTGAAAACGTAAAATAAAAAATTTGATATAATGTAACTTAATCAAATATTATAAATCTTTAATTGTTCTATAATCGTTTAGGAACATATTGTTATGAAAATCACGTACTTATATTATATAGTCAATAACTTACATTATTTTGCAAATTATATTTACTTATATTATAGTATGTAATCGCCAATTCGATATAACCAAATTAAACATGTAGTTGCTTTAATTATAATATTTAATGAATAATTTTTTTGCCTCTATATGCGTGAATATACAAACAATATCTTATTAAAATATAATATATTTTAAAAATCATGATATTCTGAATCTAAAAAATCATTGGTATAGAAAATATTAGGAAAGTAATAGAAACTGTTAAAAATATTTTCTTAAAATATATAAAGTGGGTGAGAATAATGTTTTTTTATTTAACTTTTAAAATTTTATAGGTCCAAAACTAATTAAAAATGTTAGTTATATGAAAGAAAATCATAAAAAATTTATTGTATGACTACTATAATTGTCAGGAAATTAATGTTAGTTATGCTAGTATCTAATTATATTATAATCCAAAATTAATTGTACATAGACTTTAGAATAAGATCCATTAAAATAATAACATAACAAATCAAACATACATACATATATTTTAAAGTAACATAGTAAATTTACTTTAGACCAAATTGATTTGTACGTATGAATCGATATGATCAATTCTTGAATGACATATTATGTGTATGTATGAATTTGACGATGCAAAACATAGAAGAAAATCAATTCTTGAATGGTGTATGTGAATATATATTGAGTATCTTTTATAGAAGAAAAATAAAGATAAAAATATTTAAGAAATATGAAATTAAAGATAAATAGTATGCCTTTAAAGATAAAATTGAGAATTAGATACAACATAATCAACAACAACAACAACAACAACAACAACAACAACAACAACAACAACAACAACAACAACAACATATACCCAAGGATTCCCCCAAATGATAATACTATTATCTTTAATTAGATAATTAAAGAAAATAGAAGATATAGAGTTGTTATTATCTACTTGAGTTGAAAAAAATTAAAATCAAGTAGGGCCTTAATCAATTCTAGTTTAGCCCGTCGTACCATGTACGACTATGTCTTAAATATTAAAATTATTTGGAATACGTTATATTATTCAATTTTTTACTAATAAAATACATAATGATAATACTATTATATTTAATTCAAATTAACTTGTTTTTTCCATATAAATTTGATTGTAGTATATTTTTTTTATTTATAATTTTTTTGTAATATTAATACTTGATTTGTCTTATAAACCAACATAAAATATAAAATATAAAAAATATAATTTACATATTATTTGAATAGTTTATAAATATAGGATATTATTTTGATAGATTATGGATACAGATAATATTTTCATATATTAATATATGGTAATTAAATAAAGATGTCGATTTAGGATAAATATAGATTGTATAGATAGATAGTATTTGGATACTTTATAAATATAGAATATTATTTTCATAGAGTATGGATAATCGGATATAGATAATATTTTGATATATTAATATACGTTAATTAGATAATGACATATGAAATTTTTTTAATTGTAAAATTAATAATGATATATAAATGTTACAATATAATTGTATTTATAATTAATTTAGTATGAGTCGGGGATAGAATTGACGTGGAGGCTGGAAAGATCTCGACTTTAATATATAGTATAGATAAATAGATAGATAGCTAGATTTATAGGATTAGTTAATAAATAATATCAAGGCAAAATAGTAGAAATGGTTAATAGAATACTCAATTATACTAGGTGGAAAAAAGATAGAGTGAGCCTATCAAATGGAAGATCATAAATTTGGTTTTGAACCGTTCATATAGTTAGGGTACGTGGATTTATGTTAATCTTTATTAGTTAATAAATAATATGAAAGCAAAATATTAGAAAAGGTAAATAGAATTTAATAATATTAGGTGGAAAAAAAATAAAGTGAGCGTATCTTCCTAGTGTATAAACTAGTTATAACGCGGGCTTTGCCCGGGTTTTTTTCAAATAAATTTACCATATATTTATTTACACAATGCATAATTTATTTAAATCTGATAAGTATAGTGAAGTTTTCAATATTTTATAATCGGTCAACTGATTAATTTTAGTGATATGGACCGATGTAGAGTAAAATCGAATTTGATGGTGTGAACCTAGATAGCGATGGATTTTATAATAGGGGTTTTTTTTAATAAAATTTTCTATTATAAAACATCTCCGTACATATTCGATATATTCAGATTATTATAATAAATGTGTGTATATTCAGAACTAAGAAATTATGAAATAATTTGTGTAATTAAATATTTTTCCTGAAAAAATATTATTTTAATTTGTAAATCATTTAAATGTATCAATATTATTCATAAGAATTGTCAAACAGGTTAGTTCAGTCGAGCTTTGTCCTTTCGGGGTGAGTGCATGTTTGGTCCGTTTGGATCAATGTGATTATCGATCAAGTTACACCGATAATTCCATGGAAAAATAGTTATATAGTCTTTACTTGTGTCTAGAGTTGTCAAAACTTGACCCGATCCGAACTGACCAAAAATTTTAGGCTTGAAATCCAACCCGAATAGTAGCGAACAAAGACAAAAACCAAACCCGATTAACCCGATCCCAATTGAGTTGAAACCCGAAACCGACCCGATATTTTATATATACGTAGAATAAATATATATTTTTGTAAATATTATAATATATTTTATCATAAAACTATTATAAATAAAATATTATTATAAAATCAGTTAAAAATAATATTTTGTTATTAAATATTATTATTTAATCATAATATTATTTTAATAATCATTAAAAATTTAAATTCTTGACTTATTAGATCGACCCGAACCCGCATAATAACCTATCAATACCCGACCCGGCTTGACCTGTAACCCAATTGACCTGAAACCGCAGTCAACCCGAACCCGAAAAGACCGAACCCGAATCCACTCGACCCGACCTGTTTGACACCTCTACTTGTGTCATATCCGAATATACACGGACAAAGATCTATATTTATTATATTTGGTATAAAGATAAAATCAACAAACTATATACATATACTATTTATGTGATTGTTTACTTGAAAATTCTAAATATGAATAAAGTTCAAATAAACTTATTCAACATAAAAGATCGTTTAATCAATTTTTTAATCTTGTCAATCAACCCATACGATCCTATAACTAATTATTTGTCATTGAGGCAATCTTTTAAAATTAGCTATTTTGTACTGTATATCCTACTTGAAAATATTCATTATATATAAATGGATAGAAAATTATCGTAATAAATCACTTAATTAAAAAAAAGGATGAGTGGTTTAAAAATTCTTATTGACAAAACTGCCCTTAACTGCTTCAGGTTTAGAAGTATACTAGCAGATGACCCGTACCTTGTACGGGGGTGTTATTTATTTTTATTTCTTTGTGTATGAATTTACTTTAACAATTACAAATATTATCATACGTATACTTTGTTTAAAAACAACGCTTATTTTTTGGAGTATAAAATGACATAATTCTTGTATATCATCACATGAAACTTTTTATTTATATAGTTACTTTTTATACATGCATAAATATATATTTAAATAATTGAGGAATAATGACATAAGATAAGATGCATTATCACATTTTATTGATAATTGATACAAATATTTTGGTATTTAATTAAATTATGTAAACTAACTTTTATAATAAGATCAATAAATTTAAATTAAAACTCGGATTAATATATTATAATATTAATGATATAGATAGTATTTAATAAGTTATAGAAAACCAAATTATCTTGTATATATGTTAGTGTTTTTTGAAAAATAGTTAAATAATAAATATATAAATATGTAATGAAAACGTTAAGGAATTATTATCTTAATTACGAAATTGATCTTTTTTCCCTAAAGCGTAATCACTATGCAATATTAGCGATACATATGGTAAATATAAAATACACTTTTTTATTGATATTTTTATATGTTACAATAGTAAAAATTTATTTAATATTTTTTTTAATAAAAATGAATATTTGTCTTAAATATAGTGGTAAAATTTGCTACCATTGATGATTTTTAAAAAATACCATAGTAAAAATACGAAAACTAATTTAAAGTTAATATGATATTTAATTAAATGGGTAAAATATTATGATTATGATTTATAAATTATGACGAAAAAAATATTTTTTGAAATAAAAGGTTTATGATAGATCTATGTATTAATTAATTGTGTACATTGATAAGATAGAGATTTATAAATTTTGGATAGAATTATTAATTAAACAAATCAAATTATAGGATAGAACTAATATCTTAATTAAGTATGTATAGATTATGATAAAATCAAAATTTAATAAGATAGATTTTGAAATAAGGGGGTGATGTGGCGCAATATGGTGACAGAATTTGCTTCCGCTTTAGTATATAGTAATAGATATTGATTGATTAGGGAAGTGAGTTTCTACCAAAAATTAGGGAAGTGAGTTGTTAGAAAAGATAGATAAGTAAGAAATAAAAAGATGAAAAAAATAAGTAATTTTAAAAAAAAACAAGTAGGATCAGAATCAATGTGGTGACTCGAAAACGGTCGAGTTTTATAATATACTAGTTTAACCCCCGTACCATGTACGGGTAATGTGATTATAAACCCAATTTAATATAGATTTATAACGCTTATGATAACGTTAAATTGATAGGATCATATATATTAATCTTTATATAATGATTAGTATTTTTTACCACTAGTAAGTCAACTCATAATATAATGAAGTTGGATTTGTTCAAAAATTATTTTATGATATCGCATTTTATTAAATAATAATATTTATTGAAAGATTACAACTAATTCTTGGTAAGAGATAATTCATAAATTTTGGGATGATTCAAAATTTTTAAACAATTTTTACGGGATAAGATTATATGAGATTTTAACTATCTAATTTGTATATGTAAAGGAGAACCAACTAATTATTCTAACTACATATAAGTGTATCTATAGGATTAATCTCTATTTAATAATAAGCCTATAATATTTCCTATCGAAAAAATTCATGAAACATATCTATATTAAATCGGGTGTATATATAACCACATTACCCGTAAATCATACGAGGGTTAGTTTTTTTTTTGTTTTGAGCACCGTTAGATTTTACTTTATTTCTAGGTTACACACGTACACTCTATTCATCGCGGAAAAATTATACTCCGTATATTTTACACGATAGCATATCATATAAATTTATTTTTAAGTACGAGTTTATGAAAAAGTAGTGCACATAAACGCCGGCAAATTGCTTTATTAAATAATACGGAGTAATATGTTTCTGAAGATTACAACTAATTCTTGATAAGGGATAATTCATAATTTTCAGGATCATAAATAATTTTAGGCAGTTTTTAAGCAATTTTTACGGATAAGATTATATGAGATTCTAACTACCTAATTTGTATAAAAGAGGGTCCGGCTGATTATTTTAGGATAGAAATGACACGTGGCGCAAGTTTTTGTGAAGACATTATCTCCACTTTATACTATAGGTAGTATAGATTGTGTACGTGTGATACATAGGAAGAAATTTTAATCCTTCCTTTGTACGTAGATATAGAATTTTGCATAACATATATCTTTCTAAATATGTTCCTATTGAGGAAGAAATTTTAATCATTCCTTTGTAGATATCGAATTTTTGTAAACGTGATTTTGCCTACAATTCTATTTAATATACGAAACAAAGTATCCAGGAAGAATTTTTAATCATGTAGCTCGTATTTTTGTTGCAAATTGTGTACGTGTGATTTTGCCGAATTTTTAATCATGTAGTTGTAGCTAATTAATTGTGTTCTCAAAAAAAAGATATCGAATTTTTGTAAAATATATCTTTCTAAATATCTTCCTATTGTGATTAGTGGTTTTTTAAATATGCAAGGGCCCAATCAATTATTTTATTGAAGAAATGACATGTGGCGCAATTTTTTGTGAAGACATTGTCTCCGCTTTATACTATAGACAGTATAGATATATTGATTACCCATTCGATTGCAGCTCGGTCTTATTATATGCATCTATTTTCTCTACTTCTCTATCTTAGTTGATATCTTATGCCCTAAGATAGCTAGGTTAGTAAGCACGTCTCATGTATAAGCACACCTATTGGCTCATGAATAAAGATTACGCGGTTTACATTTAGGGCCCGTTTGGTATCCAACGGCGGAAACGGAAACGGAATGGAATGGAATGGAAACGAACCTAGTCCACATTAGCATCATGATACATGATGAGTCACCTCAATTTTCATTCAAAAACTACCGCAAGAAGGTCTTGCGGTACCCTTGTGGCACCTCAATCATTCCCTATTCTAAGGGTGGGGTAACAAAACACCTCAATCATTCCCTTCATCCCTTCTCTAAACACACAAATTTCAAAGTTTGAAATTAAAATATTTTTTTCAATTAATGTATAGTGACCCATAATTGGACTAGGTTCATTTCCATTCCATTCCATTCCGTTTCCGTTTCCGTTTCCGGCGTTGGATACCAAACGGGCCCTTATTGTACTCTCTATATGCTATTAGAGCCTACATCGATCCTTTCATCCCCTTTCTCCTAAGCCTTCATCATGGAAATCATCAAGCATGATCCATTCATGGTCATGGCAGTTGAATTCCACAGTTACCCAACCCGCACAAGAAAGACAAGCCCTTTACCATTATTCACATTCCTACGATTCTCAAACTCAAACCTATTACCTTGCTTCTAGTATCCAAATCCAAGCTACACATGAAGGCTACAATCTCCTTAATTTTCTCGATGGCTCTTATCTATATCCTACTGACACCGTTGTTGGCTTTGATGAGAATGCTCTACAAAATCCAAACCCTACCTATCACACATGGAAACACCAATATCGTCTTTTGTATGAGTCCCTTCTTGGGACCTTCTCCATGTCCATTCCCAACTTGGTGATACATTCCAAGCCATCAAAAACTATGTACAATCTTCTCAAATAAACTTATGCTACCGCCTCCCAAGGCCACAAGAAACAAGTCAAAAACAAGCGCTACAAACTTTGAAACAACATTTACGGTTACAATATGTTCCTTCTAAACTAACTTTTTCGTATTTAAGTCGTGGAGCTCCCTTTCCGTCGGGAGATTGAGTCAAGGAGTGAAGTGCTACTGGGAGGTGAGATGGTTGCGAAGAAGGAAAATTTCAAGTATTTGGGTTCAATTCTGCAGAGCGACGGGTGTATCAATGAAGATGTTAGGTCCCATATTTAGAGAGGTTGGTAGAATTGAAGGGCGGCTTCAAGAGTTTTGTGCGACAAGAAGGTTGCATTTAAGCTCAAGGGAAAGTTCTACAGATTTGTTATAAGGCCTACGATTCTCTATGAAACAGCATGTTTGCTGATGACGAAGGCTCATGAGTAGAAGCTTGCAGTCACAAAGATGAGAATGCGCGCTTAGATGGATGTGTGTCCACACGAGGTTGGATAAGATTCGAAATGAAGAGATCAGAAGCAAACTCGGGGTGGCTAGCACAGGAGACAAACTACGGGAAGTAAGACTACATTGGTTTGGCCATGTTTAGAGGCGGAGCCTAGACGCGACAGTTAGGAGGTGCGAGCGGTTGGTTTTAGGAGCAAGCCAGAGGGATAGAGGTCTTCTGAAGAAGCACTGGATGGATAACATTAAGTAAGATATCAACTTGTTAAGGATCTCTGCGGACTTGCCATAGTGCAGAGAGAGATGGTAAGAGAAGATCATCGTGTTAGACAGCTAGCCAGATGGTGGAGTCTTTTACTCTTGTGTTGGTCGATGTCTTCTCACTTAGCTGGCTTTTTTGTGCTAGTCCGAGTCTTCTGTTCATATCCTGTCTTGTCCTTTTCTTTTCTGCTCTTGTAGCCTTTTTGGTAGTTTTTTTAGTGTTTTTGGTTCATGGCGCTTGGGTTTTATTGGGCGCATGTCATCTAGGTCTGAATTGCCCCCATCCTGACCCCTAAGATCTCGCTAAGATGGGATTTCCCTGGGTAAATGTTGTTGTTTCTGTATTTAAGTTTGTTTAATATTGACATGTATATTTAGTTGTTTGTTTTATAATTCTAATGTAAAGTTAGAATTCATAACTACTAATCAGATGTTTGATTTAGATTCATATTTAGATTTTAAAGTTAAGAATTAGAAAATGAATTTGTTTTTGATATATTGGAGTATATTTGTCAGAATTTGAATTCGTAATATAAATGAGATTTGAATTATATGTGTGGCTCTAATTGAAATTCATAGTTAATTTTTATATTTGAATTTCAATTATAAATTAAGTTTGTATTTATATTTGGAGTTGATATTTAAGCTTTGAACTTGTAATTTAAAATAAAAGGTAAGAAAATGCCCTATCTAAAGTTTGTAATGAATTGATAAATTAAACTTAATTTAAATTATCCTATCCTAAATTTATCAATATCATATCCTAAACACAAATATTACACAATATAAGTGAAAAATACAAAATAATAAGTGAAAAACACTGATTAATAAGTGTAAAAAACTTATTACTTAAATTTAAACCTATTACCTAAAGGACTTACACACTAGGTTGAGTGTCATCCTCATCGAGAAGAGGGGTGTCCAAGCTTACAACTACCAAAATTGCACGTGTTGTGCTTGCTGGAGTGTCGTCCACTTCCCCTTGGTGAGATTACCATTATCCAACATGATCTACATCACATTTTAATGGTTCCTATCAATGGACATCCTCTTATATCCCCATTAAAAATTGAGGAGACCCAAGATTGCATGGCGGAGATGCTAGAGTTTGGCCGAAGATTTAAGCATGTGTGGAGGACATGAACCTCATCGACGATGGTAGCGTCTATTTTGATGGACATGGTGGTCGGGGTTTGACCCGCACCCCCAACGGCCATTGCCACTTTGTTTCTCTGGTTCTCGGTATAACGTTGTTCGTTGATAAGTCCCGGACTAGTATCAAGATGTGGATATTGACATTCTTATTAAACCATGATAAGACGGGTCTGTTGCGTTTTCCCTCCTTATGGGGGAAGAACCCAAATGGGTTTTGTTTGCCTTTATGGGCTTTATTTTAGTGGCCCATTTAGAAGAGGTATATAAGCACACTTTTGTGTCTTGTAAACCTAAGAGAAGAGAGAGAAATTCCTAGCCACCAAAAAGAGAGCTAGAGAGAAATGAGAGTGTAGAGATTTGAGAGTCTCCACCATTGAAGAAGAGAGAGCTCAAGACAAGAAGAGAGATTGAAGGCGGTTTCCCGTTGGATTTCATCCCCTTGTACCGTTCTTGTGCATTTCCTCTTTGTATTCCAAGGTAAGACCTTGATGAACTTGTATTCCTCTAGTCTTAGCTAGAGAAGAGGATTCTCACTTGTAATCTTTGGTTGATAGTGGAAGTTTTGGTACCGAGAGTGTACCCGTGGTTTTTCCCCACATCGGGGTTTTCCACGTAAAAATTGCTTGTGTGCTCTGCTGATTTTCTTTCCGGTATTTGCTTTGAGTTTGCTTGGTTGAGATTTCTGCTTGTGGTTGTGTGCTCTCTGGAAAACTAGCTTAGTCTGTCAACGATCCTATTTCCGCAACAACAGAGTGGTATCAGAGCATTTGGTTCCGATGGATGATAAAGTCAGTTTTCAGGGAATGATTGTGTTGAACTCTAGCAACTATTCTGACTGGAAGATAAAGATGGAAGATCTGTTGTTTGTAAAAGATCTGTATGAGCCAGTCATGAAGAAAGAAATACCGACGGGAGTCAGTGAGTCAGAATGGAAGATTCTGAACCGGAAAGCTGTCGCGACAATACGACAGTTTGTGGATATTAGTATACTTCAGCATGTTGCCAATGACACGAATGCTTATGAGATGTGGCATAAGCTGGCTGAGATGTGGATATTAGTATACTTCAGCATGTTGCCAATGAGCGGAAGAGTGCTCTAAACAATGCGTCATTGATGAGAAAGCTTGTGAGGTTGAAGTATAAGGATGGTGAGAGCATCGTAGTTCACACAAGCACATTCATGGGTTTGATAAATCAGTTGGCCTCAGCGAAGATGCAACTTGATGATGAGCTGCAGGCTTTGTTGCTACTTTCCTCGTTGCCGGATAGTTGGGAAACGCTTGTAGTGTCACTGAGCAACTCGAGCCCAGAGGGCAAGTTGTCTATGGAGGCGGTGAAGGTGAGCCTCTTGAATGAAGAGACTAGAAGAAAGGAGATGGGTTCCTCCTTGCAATCTCAGTCTGAAGCAAATGTGGCACAAGATTCCAACAAAAGTAGAGGAAGAAGTAAGCAAAGAGGATCTCAAAATCGGGACAAATCCCAAGGTAGATCGAAGTCCAGAAACAAGTACACTTGTTATTACTGTGAGAAGCCAGGGCACATGAAAAAGAATTGCCGAAAGTTCAAGCATGATCAAGGCAAAGAAAAAGGTGAAAAGACGGAGACATCAAAGAAAAACCCTGAGGAAAAGGATACCACCGTCATTGCAACTAGTGAAGAAGATTTGTTTTTCATCGGTGATCAAGGTTGTCTGAACCTTGCAAGTGATGAGTCGACTTGGGTGATTGATTCTGGTGCATCATATCACCTAACTCCACCCAAAGAGTACTTCTCGTCCTACACTTCTGGTGATTATGGTTATGTGAGGATGGGAAATGATGGCTCATGCAAGATTGTTGGCATGGGTAATATTTGTTTGATGACCTCCACCGGTTGCAAGTTGATGTTGAGAGATGTTCGTCATGTTCCTGATGTCAGACTGAATCTGATATCTGCTGGTAGGCTTGACGACGAGGGCTATCAAAGTGGCCTCAAAGGTGGTAAATGGAAAGTCTCCAAGGGAAGTTTGATTGTTGCCCGAGCAGAGATACAGAATTCCTTGTATGTGATGCAAGCTAAGGTTTGCAGAGATGAAGCCAACGTGGCCGCTGACTCAGATGGAGAATTGTGGCACCAGAGACTTGCGCACATGAGCGAGAGAGGATTACAGATGCTTGCCAGGAATGGTATGCTTCCTAACTTCAAAGGAAGCTCCTCCGACAAAACAGGTATGACTCTGAAACCTTGTGTTGATTGCTTAGCTGGAAAGCAAAACAGAGCATCTTTTCATTCTCGTCCTCCATCTAGAAAAAAACATGCATTAGAACTTGTTCACACTGATGTTTGTTCTATGGATGCTAAGTCACACAGGGGTGCACAATATTTTGTCACTTTTATTGATGATTATTCCAGAAAAGTGTGGGCTTTTGTGTTGAAAAGCAAAGATCAGGTGTTGTCAGTGTTCAAGGAGTTCCATGTCAGAGCTGAAAGAGAATCTGGACAGAATCTGAAGTCTGTCAGATCAGATAACGGGGGTGAGTACATAGGTCCTTTTGCAGAGTATTGCAAGAGTCAAGGAATCAAGCTTGAGAAAACAGTGCCAAAGACACCTCAGTTGAATGGGCTTGCAGAAAGGATGAACAGAACAATTACAGAGAGAGTGAGAAGCATGTTGTCGCACGCTAAGCTGCCAAAGTCCTACTGGGCGGAGGCAATGTTGACAGCTGTATACCTCATCAATCGTTCTCCTTCAGTTCCTCTTGATGGTGATGTTCCTCAGAGAGCGTGGACAGGAAAAAAGGTTTCGTACAAGCATTTGAGAGTGTTTGGATGTTTGGCATATGTTCACATCGCCAGAGATCAGAGGTCCAAGCTTGATAGCAAGACAAAACCGTGCATCTTCCTAGGGTACTCAAAGGATGAGTTTGGGTACAAATTGTGGGACCTCAAAGACAAGAAAGTTGTCAGAAGCAGAGATGTGGTCTTCATGGAAGACAAGACTATTGAGGACTGGAAGCAACCTGGAGTGTCGTCCTCGACTACCGTCTCTGACAGTATTCCTATTTTTCATGATGTTGTGCACAGAACTACAGTTCAGAATGAGCAGGAAGACACGCAAGAAGATGGTGGAAATGTTGATGATGTTGGTGATGTAGATCCACCACACGAGCCACTAGAAAATGATGAGGCTCAAGTTCCAGAGCTCCCAGAAGAGCCAGTTGTTGAGTTGAGGAGATCCACCAGAGTAAGACAATCTTCCTCAAGATATCCGGTCTATGAATATGTGTTGCTGACTGATGAAGGAGAGCCAGAGGGCTATGAGGAAGCGATGTCAGATGCGCATAAGAAGGAGTGGCAAAGTGCAATGCAAGATGAGATGAATTCCTTGCATGAGAATCACACCTATGATCTGGTGAAGCTGCCTAAGGGCAAGAGAGCCTTGAAAAACAAATGGGTTTTCAAGTTAAAAACTGGAGAAGTTGGGACACCACCCAGATACAAAGCCAGAATTGTTGTGAAGGGCTTCCAGCAGGAAACAGGTGTCGACTTTGATGAGATTTTCTCTCCAGTTGTAAAGATGTCATCTATCCGGGTTGTTCTTGGTTTAGCTGCAAGCATGGACTTAGAGATTGAGCAGCTTGACGTGAAAACTGCATTTCTCCATGGTGATCTGAAAGAGGAGATTTATATGGAGCAACCTGAAGGCTTCAAGGTGAAAGGAAGCGAAAAGCTAGTTTGTCGTTTGAGAAAGAGCTTGTATGGCTTGAAGCAAGCCCCTCGACAATGGTACAAGAAGTTTGAGTCCTTCATGATGGACCATGCATTCCACAAGACACAAGCCGATCATTGTGTGTTTGTGAAGAACTATCCTGAGGGGGACTTTCTCATTCTATTGTTATATGTGGATGATATGTTGATTGTTGGTCGTGATGTCAAGAAGATTGACAGCTTGAAGAAAGCATTGAGCAAGTCCTTTGCAATGAAGGACCTTGGCCCTGCAAAACAGATTTTGGGCATGCATATCACCCGTGATAGGAAGAGTTAGAGACTATGGCTATCTCAAGAGAGATATGTGGAAAAGGTGTTGCAGAGGTTTAACATGGACAAGGCTAAGCCCGTAAGTTCTCCACTTGCTGGTAACATGAAGCTGAGTTCAGATCAGTGTCCCAAAAGTGAGAAGGAGAAAGCTGAGATGAAGAATGTGCCTTATGCTTCAGCCGTGGGTAGTCTGATGTATGTCATGGTTTGTACAAGGCCAGATATTGCTTTCGTAGTCGGGGTGGTTAGCAGATTCATGAGCAATCCTGGAAAGGAGCATTGGGCTGCAGTAAAGTGGATTCTCAAGTATCTCAAAGGTACTTCAAGAGTGTGTCTCTGTTTTGGCTCCGGAAAACCAGAACTTGATGGTTTTACAGATGCTGACATGTCAGCTGATGTAGACTCTAGCCGTTCTACGTCAGGATACCTATTCACTTTGTCAGGGGGAGCCGTGTCATGGCAGTCAAGACTTCAGAAATGTGTAGCTTTGTCAAACAACAGAAGCTGAGTATATGGCTGCAGTTGAAGCTGGAAAGGAGTTGATTTGGTTGAGAGATTTTCTTGAAGAGTTGGGAGTAGAACAAGAAAAATTCCCTCTTCATTGTGATAATCAGAGTGTCATTCAGCTTGCCAAGAATGCTGCCTACCATTCTCGAACCAAGCACATACGGAGGAGGTATCATTGGCTACGAGAAAGAGTAGAAGACAATGATTTTGAGCTGATGAAGATCCACACCAACAATAATGGATCAGATATGTTGACGAAGACCTTGCCTAAGGAGAAGATGTTGTCGTGTCGCTTGAAAGCGGGCTTGGTCGAGCCCCCCATTACGGAGTGAAGGGGGAGTTATGTTGTGTTTTCCCTCCTTATGGGGGAAGAACCCAAATGGGTTTTGTTTGCCTTTATGGGCTTTATTTTAGTGGCCCATTTAGAAGAGGTATATAAGCACACTTTTGTGTCTTGTAAACCTAAGAGAAGAGAGAGAAATTCCTAGCCACCAAAAAGAGAGCTAGAGAGAAATGAGAGTGTAGAGATTTGAGAGTCTCCACCATTGAAGAAGAGAGAGCTCAAGACAAGAAGAGAGATTGAAGGCGGTTTCCCGTTGGATTTCATCCCCTTGTACCGTTCTTGTGCATTTCCTCTTTGTATTCCAAGGTAAGACCTTGATGAACTTGTATTCCTCTAGTCTTAGCTAGAGAAGAGGATTCTCACTTGTAATCTTTGGTTGATAGTGGAAGTTTTGGTACCGAGAGTGTACCCGTGGTTTTTCCCCACATCGGGGTTTTCCACGTAAAAATTGCTTGTGTGCTCTGCTGATTTTCTTTCCGGTATTTGCTTTGAGTTTGCTTGGTTGAGATTTCTGCTTGTGGTTGTGTGCTCTCTGGAAAACTAGCTTAGTCTGTCGACGATCCTATTTCCGCAACAACAGGGTCGGTAGGCTTGGGTTGTGGATTTACTACTTGCCTTTATCGTGAGCTCAAGATGATGTTGCACGTTAGGGTAACGGGATGTACGGGTCATTCTCATGGTACATCATTCAAATTTTAGATTTCATTTGTCGAATTAGGTTAGGTTCAATATCTTATGAGTTTAATTTTAGACATAGATCTAGAGTTATTTCGAGCAGACTCGGGGTCGTGTCATATTGGATCTGGGGATGCTAGGCAATGGTTAGGAAGCAGCACAATTGCCCACAAATCGAGCCCCCACGTGACATATCGATTGACTAATGGCGATGCAGCGGGTTCTAGACAAGACCAGACAGAGGAGGTAAATCTTCTTCTCCCACCTAGTGTACATTTACTTAGCATTGTATAATAGTGTCTCGATTGACGATTTGTTTTTCGATTTGCATATACAATGAATGTCTTGTGGTTCTGATATGTCTTGGGGCATTTTGGTCCTACACACCATCTAAGAGGCATACTATCTAGTGCGGTGTCTTAGGCAATATGGTCCCATCAGACCATCGTGCCTCCACTATTCTAATCTTCATTTTTGTTCTGAAACAAGGACTTGGCCAACCGTGCATACATTATTTCCTATTCTCCAATGGGCCACCACTAGGCATGTCGCATACATTGTTTCCTATTCTCCAACTCCACCTGATCGAGTTGGTTCCTTGGCATGTTGAGTATGCATGGTAGGTGGAGTTGGACTGCTTGATATGGGTTAGGTCTTGATCCCATGTGTACACCGACCTGGATTCATCACACCAAGACGATCTAAGTCCTCTCGAGGTTCACGCGATATCGACCATTTTTTTATAGCAAGGTAAGAAGATATTAATTTTGAGTTGTGAACTTGTAAGTTTTATATAAAAATTAGGTTTTGCACATTCTGCGTGATAGACTCATGGTATTATAAATTGTTAAAAATATTTAAAATATAGGCAATTATTTTGTTAGAAAAAAATAACAAGGATTTATAAAAATATGAATATATTTTGTCATGAAGGATTTGTAAATAATTAAGTTTTATAAATTTTTCTTACATAAACATATAAAATTAGTTTTTTTTTTTAAGTTATAAACAATCACCCAATAAAAAATATGTGTATTAATTATTAAGTGATGTTTGTTATTAAATATTTTATAAAATATATTTTGTACGTAGTTAAAAATATGGATCCTTTATTCAATTAAGCCAAATAATGTGGCTATACTTTAAATAATTTTAACAATTTATAATATCATGAGTCTATCATGCGGAATGTACAAAACCTAATTAAGATTATCGTGTTGAATTTTGAAAACCTTATTTACCACGCGGTATTTACGAAATCTCCACTCTAGTCCCAAGGGTATATAGTCGAACCGAGCTGAACTTTATATTGTTTGAGTTTCGTTCATTTAAAAATAGGCGAATTCGAATTCGAGTTTGAGTTCGCTTCGAGCGTAGTATTTTGTTTGGGCTCGATTCGTTTAAATGTTCATCAAGTGCGAGCTTGGGTCAAAAACCGCTCATCTAGTTTGTTCGCAAGCAAACTAATTGAGCTAATATGCTTACGCATAGTTAAATGTAAAGACTTAGGTTATATTTTTTTTACGATTTTAGTTATAAAATAAATAAATATGTCTATATGATGTATAGGGTTATAAAAAAAAATAATTTACTAAAAATATATAGCAATATAATTTATATTTTAGGGGTATGTTTGGATTCTCATGTATTAAATTGCATTATGTATTATTTTGCATTATTTTGATATAAAATTTAAACTGCATTATGACTTTCCAACAATTGCTTCCAGCACATTAATGACTCACACCTTAAGGTAGGGCCCCCGACGGGGTAGGGCGGTTTTGGTTTGTCGTAGGGGAGGTTGAGGTCGAGAGAGAGTCAAACATTGGCGATGCACGAGTGAGGGGGTAGCGGTGGGGTGGGGGGGGGAGTTGGTCTTGGCCTTGGGGCGTCGTAAATGAAGGCGGCTTCCTCGGGGGTGTCGAAAGTGCCGCTCCAGACGTGGGTTTTCTTCCAAGTGTCGTAGATCTCGGTCGCGTAGTGACCCCACGACCTCTTACAAGCGGCTTTACAGTGGGATTCTCATGTGATGGTGGCGGGCGGAGGCAGCGGAGACCACAATGGATTGTGAGTTGAGATAAAGGGGGGAAAAGATGGGATTTGGAGAAATGAGATGGTATTAAAAATGCGGGAAAATGACTTTATTTGTCTAATGCATTTTTTTTATTCATCCAAACACAATTTAAGTATTTAATATATTAAATCAACCTTAATGCATTGTAATATATTATATCTGGCTATCCAAATAGGCTCTAGATGGTTGGTGAATATTTGGACAATTTTTATGACAAATATATACTTGAGCTTGTTCATGAACAAACAAATCGAGTTGCCATATCTTCGTGTTTGTGTTAATGTTCGGCCATTTATGGTTTTAAGTTGTTTGAGCTCAACTCTTTTACAAATCAAGCTGAACACGAACAAATTATTATCCAACCGTACACCGAATATCACGTGAAAAACTTGGTTCATTTTGCACCCGTTTCTAACCCTTCCAATTTCCCAAATACTTTTTGATGGAGGACCCTAAACTGCCACATGTGTGTAGGCATCGGAGACTGTTGTAGAGACTCACCGAGTCGTCCTCTTCGTTCCACAAATCCAAACCCTCAGAAGTCACTCTCTGCTCGGAAACGGAAATGGTGAATGGTCCAGGGCTTTACTCCGACATCGGCAAGAAGGCCAGAGGTGCTCAATTCAACTCCTCCTTTCTCATCTTATTCCGTTTTCGTTTCCTTGTCTTGTCTTTGCGTTTTGGTCTCAATTTCTTTTGCTGAAATGGATTTTTGTTGAATCCTTCTTCTCTCTGTTGTTTTTCAGACCTTCTCTATAGGGATTACCAGAGTGACCATAAATTCACTCTTACCACTTTCACTTCCAACAGAGTTGTAAGAGCGCTCTTTCTTCCCTTCCATCTCACACTATCAATCGATTCTTGCATTGGCTGATGATTTTAATCCCTGAAATTTCATTTTTGTTGGCTATGGTTAACAAATTTTGTGTTTCTCTCCGCTAATAAGTGTCAATTGGTGTTGGGCTTGACTAATCGGTTGATTTTAGGGTTTGTGATGAGTGCTGGTCACTCAACGGGGTTGTTATTATCTGGTTTAGATTCAGGAATAATGATTTTGAGCACTTGTGTGATGCAATTGGAGTTTGATTGAACAGATAGACTCTGACTGAAAGCTCAGTAACTGTTTACTTGTACCCATTGACCATTGTAGTACCCAATAGTTATTGGGTTCCAATACAAGCTGGCGATAAACTAGCAATTATGCCTGTGGAGTTGGTGCATCCATGGAAGTTGTTCTAATCATGAATGGACGACTCTCATTGGAACAAGATTTCCTACCTTACAGTTTTGCTGATGTACATGAAAAATCAATGCTTTGCGACTTATGATTCATGATTATGCTTGTAGTTCGTCAATATATTTTCATTTTATTTGAGGTGTGATAAAAATATCCACGTGATGTATAGAAGGGAGGGGGTGAGGAGAAAGGTGCAACTTTGGTCAATTGTCATATGTCCAGACTTCAAAAGTAGATATGTCCGATATTTATGACTTGTCAAATATTGCCTTAGCAGAGTACATTCATGTGCCACAATCTGAATATTGTGTTGTTAAGTTGATCAAAACTCAGTGATGTTATGTCACGATCTGCTGCATTTGTAGGCTTTTACATCCACTGGAGTCAAAAAGGGAGATTTGCTACTTGCAGATGTCAGCACTAAGCTGATAAACAAGAACATCACTACAAAAGTCAAAGTAGACACAAACTCGAATGTAAGTATCAACTATACTGCTTATTGTCCTGCTATTTAATAAGCTGAATTGCATATTGATGAACCTCAAACTGTTACTACTCATATTTTTAAAAACAATTACATCAAGAGTTTCCTCCCTAGTTCCTTTGTGGTTCCCAGCTCGAATGTAAGTTACGTTGAGTATTGAAATAATACTTATAAATGGAATTTAACTCCCGAAATCTTTATATAAGACCCATCTAAATTTGTTGAGTATATGCTCCGGTGATGAGCTTTGCTTAGCAGTTAGCAGATAGGTTTTGCCTTAAAATTGATGCTTATCAGTTTCCCAGAAGAGCAGGTGATGGGTTTCTACCTTGTTCTCATGGGTTCTTTGCTACTGGTTCTTGAAGTTTTTATATAAGACCCATCTAAATTTGTTGAGTATATGCTCCAGTGTGCATGAGTGACTGGATCAGTTTGACCTTATTTATGCATGTTCTGTTCAATGCTTACTTGTATTGATGAGCTATCCTAACAGTGCATGGTTTGCTCAATTTCCAATCATTTTGGGGATTACCTAAGTCTTTAGCACTATCACAATTGATCAACCTGCTCCAGGATTGAAGGCTATCCTTAGCTTTATTGTTCCTGATCAGAGATCGGGCAAGGTAAATAATACAAGCCATTTGAGTTCTTGTCTTTGTTTTACAAAGTAGTAATGTAGTATTTGACTTGTGTCTTCTCTATCAGGTTGAACTCCAGTACTTACATGAATATCCTGGAATCAACACCAGCATTGCGATGATAGCTAATCCCATTGTCAACTTCTCTGGTGTTGTGGGAACTAACAATCTCGCCTTTGGAACCAATGTTTCATTTGACACCACTTCTGGTAAACTCTCTAAATACAATGGCGGGCTTAGCTACAGTGGAGATGATCTCATCACATCCTTAAACTTGTAAGCATTTCATCCCTCAAATGTAGGCTCTGATAATATGGCAATGCTTAATTGACATTTTTTTCGATGACGAAGGATCGACAAGGGTGATATTCTAAACGCTTCATACTACCACATTGAGTCACAACTTTTCAACCAATGAGAATAAGCTGACAATTGGAACTCAGCACGCTCTAGATCCACTGACACTCGTCAAGGCACGTGTGGACAACTACGGTAAGGCAAGCGCACTCATACAACACGAGTGGCGCCCGAAATCTCTTTTCATCATCTCAGGTGAGGTGGACACCAGGGCAATTGAGAAAAGTGCTAAGGTTGGACTTGCCATGACTTTGAAGCCCTGATCACCTAAATCTAGCTAAGGCGCATTTTGGACCTTTTGGTTGGTTTCCAAATGGTTTTTTTCCCTTTGGTTGGTTTTGTTGACTTATGAAATGTAAAGAATAAACTTCCCTTTTGTTAGAGTTAGAACATGGGTTGAAACCCTAATCCCCGTCCCTTCTTTGCTCTAGCAAAACCCTCCGGTTCCGCATGGAGGATTCAGGATAATTAGTTTTTGCTTAAGAGGCTATAACTCTCATGCTGGAGTTCTTACCCCTTTCTTTTTCTTAGCTCTTCCCTGCCCCATTTTCGGGGTTCTTTGATATGAGTTTGGTTTGCCCCATTTTCGGGGTTCTTTGATATGAGTTTGGTACGTGAATGGTTGTATGGATTGGACCACAATTTTTTTTTTAGAAGTCCTCCCTATCTTGGGAGTGAAGATGATAAACTTGCAATACTGTATATGGGTTTAAAGTTTAAACTATCGAGGATCAAACAATATAGTGGTAGACCGGAAAAAGACAAATACAATTAGAGTTGCAAACTTGATAAAAAAACAATTGGAGACGAGATTAAAGGCTATCCTTAGCTTTAAAAATATGAGTATGTTTTCAATAATATATTTTTTTTGGTAAAAAATGATTTTTTGAAAACTATATTTATTTGAAAAATGCCTAAAGAGAGGTCAAAGACACTCTCACTACTTGTCATTTGTAATTGATACAAATTAAATATTTGTAGACAAAGAAATATCCTTGTATATGGTAGTTTATAATTTTTTTTATAGAAATAATGATCAATCTCTTCATATCAACGTAAGTAGTGTAGTTGCTCGAGTCATGCTCGGGTATATTTATAATATATATTTTGTTCTTAGAAAAAAATACTATATATTTTATTTAAGTTAGTATATATAATTAAGTTAGGTTCGGATTTGATATTTTGATTTTGTGATGAGTACGACTATGGAACAACTGGAATATGAGTTAAAATGATCTAGTCACGACAGGTTGTTATGTTGGTTCAAGTTGATCAACGGGTTAACATTGATATTTATAAATAGATTTTATTGTATATAATATAACAATATAAACGTTAAAATACATACAAAGATCACAACAATTAATTTAAAAATTGTCATAACAAAATCACATTTAGAACTCTATCACTCTATCATATCCAATAAATAACTACGCATTCTATTTTAACAATGGAAGAGTTTTTCAATTCCAAATAGGATTTTGCAATATAAATCCCTTTTTCATCGGTCAATGCTAAAAGCCTAAAACTTATCAAAATTTTCAACATGAATTCTCGCCCTTTCTCAGAGTTTTTCAATTCCAAATAGTATTTTATAATATAAATCCTTTTTTTTTGATCAATGAATGCTATAAGCCTAAAACTTATCAAAAATAACAACATGAATTCGATCTCGTTCTTTCTCATATAGAACTGTATGATTTTTTTCTTAGTCTAACTGTTTTCCAATGTTTTGAATTTTGAACATTAGTATGCGAACATTTATAAATAATGGTAGATAGTACATAGGGTAACATAGTTCACTAAAGGGGAAATATCTTAAAAATAAAAATTTTAATATTAGTCTTGAGTATGCTACAAATCCTATACTCGAAAAAATGCTAATTAAAGAATACAATAATATAGGCAAAAAGAGGATGACTACTCAGCTAAGTACTACTGGTAGTTGGATAGAAACACATATCTAAGGTAGGCACTCCAATAACCAAGTCTCAAGATATTCATCAACATATGGCTACACAAAATATGTTATACTCATCAATATGAATTTCTGAAAACTACAAATATACAATAGCCCTATTGAACATGCATGATGTCATGCTTTTAAGTTAGATTTCATAGGTTATTTTCTAGGTTGTTTTGTGTCTTTTCTAGTAGTTTGCATAATTTTGCATGTGATTTCAACTCTCTTTCGAGGGTTGGAGTTGTTTGTGTTTGCTTTGTGTTTTGTAAGTGTTTGGAGCGTTTAAGAGGAGTTTTCTAGCTTTCCGGAGCATTCTAGGAGATGGTGTGTGGCGGTTTTCGTAGTGTCAAGTCAAGTGGAGTTTATCAAAGATTTCAAGGATGGATTTGCAAGTTCTAAGGTGTCTTAGAAGGAGCTACAAGAATTTTAAAAGGACCAAGAAACATCAGGGAATAAACACCGAAAGAAGGCCAAGCTTTGGAGCATGTTTCGGGACAAGACAAGAAAAATCATGGTTGGCTGAAGGTCAATGTCGACCTACTATAGGTCTCTGCCTACCTACTATAGGTCAATGGAGACCTACTATAGGTCGGGTACGACCTCCCCTGAGCCTAGCGGATGAAAACTTGGGGCCCAAGTATTAGTTTTTTGGGTGTTTTATTTATGGGTTTCTAAGATAGATTGTAATTTCCTTTTTGAAACACATCTACCTCTATATAAGGGGCCTTAGGGTGCTCTTTTCTAAGAGGATCACACATTAGGGGAGGCTTGAGGATTAGGAGAGATGATTTGGTAGACAAGTTGGGACAATTCTAGAGATTTTGTGGATCAAGCTTGGATATTGAAAGTTGTAAGTTTGATTCTTTTAATTCACGTTGTTTGTTTGAATCATGTTTTCTCCTTCTTCTTTGATGATTGAATGTATGATGATGTGAGTAGTAACCTTTTCTAGGGTTTGGGTTAAACCCAACATGATTATGGATGTCTAAAACTTGAATTCATAACTTGAATTCTTGAAGATCATATCTATCTATCTTGTGCTTAAATCATTGATGAAAGTTGAGGAATATCTTGTGATTGACCTTAGCGAAGGTGAAAGTTGATTACTTCATTAGATCTAATAGGATTATTTGTGAAAATTGATATTCCTAAGTTGAAGGATAGATAGAAAGTTGTTTGATTTGCGAAAGTTGACTGAATGACTTGAATTATTTGCGAAAGTTGACTCTTCTATGATCTAGATGGCATGATAGTTGTTAGTTCTTGTTGGAAGCATGCATGATTGTGTTGTGGTAGATCCTTGGTCCTAGATCTTTTTCCCATTGATTTTTCGAAGCTTTTTTTCCGTACCCAGTCAAGGTCATGGCCGACCTACCTCAGGTCGTGGCCGACCTACTCTTCAACAAGGTCGTAAGGAAGAAAGTCGTGGTCATGGTCGTGTGTGTTCGTAAGGAAGAAAGTCGTGGTCATGGTCGACCCTGACAAGGTCGAGTACGACCCATCCTGGACTTGTGTTTTTTTGCGTTATTTTGCTTGTTTTGATAGGATTGATTGCTAGATTTTAGATTTTATTAATTCTCATAGACGATCCTGACTTCGCTATACTCAACGGGATCTTGAATATAAATTTATCTGTTCAAGAAACTCTTCAACAATGCACAAATCTCATGAGCCATCAATTGTTCTTGCATCTTCAGGTGTACAACTGAACCTCTTATATTCTCACATAGAGATCAAAGAGATCAAGTGTGTTAACGGAAATGGTGGGAAAAATTGATAGTCTTACTGATATTTGAAACTAAAAGACGAACAAACCAAATCCATGACACTTATATTAGGTACTTGAGGAACCTTGCATTAGACATGAAAGGATGCAGTCAAACCACTATGTAGAATGCAGTATACACAAGAATTATTGCAAGATGTGAAAACAACACTAACCTTTCTTTCATTCTTGTACTTCTGTTCATCCGTATATATCTAACTCATCAGGCTCTCTTGCATGTCTAAGTATTCATGTTCTTGAAGACAAATTTGATCACCTCCTTAAGTGTGGCCTTCCGAAGCCCGTTTATAAAATATCTTCCACTCGGGTTATACTCATTCAGCTCTTTTAAGGCCACAATCACCGCCTTGTATATCTCGCCTCTCCACTCTTCCTTTAAACCCTTGAGCTTTTCGTCCTCTTCCTCAATGTTTTCCTAATAATAAGAGCATACAAGTATTTCACAAAGAGTTCAGGAAACCTTAGTTGAAAGGATCATGCAGAACGTTGAAAATACCACCTTGAGGAAACCAATTTTTGTTACCTAGGATCTAGCACATAGGCGTTGAAGTCGAAGACGATGATTTCTTTTCCATTAAGATAATCAGAACAAACTTACACTACAAAATTAGGGTAAAGTCAGAATGTCAAATTTAAGGTTACATGAGGGAAATGACAACTGCAACAACTTACCAAAGTCCGATAGGCTCTTGATGCGGCTCGAGAACACCATAACTCAATCACAGTGAAGAACTGAGCGCCTATAGTTGTTGTTATTACTCCTATCTTACTCGATCTCAAGGAGAGCAGCGAGAATACCCAAATTGTTGTCTTGGCCAAACGCCTTGGAGGTAGAGCGGAATCCGAACGGAGCCGTGGAGGTGAAAGAGGAGGCCGAGAGTGCGCGGGAAGATACCACCGGATCTCCGATCCAGAAAACGTCGTCTTCGCTGAGTTCGTCGCCAACAGAGGAAGGCGGTGACTAGAGAAGACGTTGAGGAACTGATCGCGGAGGATTATATTGTCGCCGTTGGTGGGAGGAAACGCCGTTTGCTTCCATTGGAGACGAGGATGGATCTGATTATCTGAGCCCAAGCGGTGAACTAAAAAATATTGGAAGGCGATTTGAGGGTTCACGAGGCGGCATACTTTAGCTTATGGTTGAACGGTTACGCGAGTAAAAAAAACTGCGATCATCACGTATAAGGATGATGAGTGGTCGAGATGTTGTTCAATTAGGTTTCCACGTGGGTGAAAATTTTTTGAAGACATGGCTTCACAAATTAGAGATAGGAAAATTGCATTAATATATAAAAAAAATTCCTTTGACTATGTAGAGTTCGTAATTTTGTACATAACTATTATTCATAACACACTTAAACTAATAAAAAAATGTTAACTCTAAATATTTATAAAATAGTCCCTCCCACAAATTTCTCACCTTTTTTCCTCCTACCTCCGTTGCCATCTTCCTCTAAAACAACCATCACCGACCACCATCCTTCTTCAACTATCACACGCCACAACCACCATTCTCGCCGGCCATCGCAAGCAAATACCAACCTCCCCGCACCAGCCTATTCATCAAAAGCCTCCGTTGATCAATTTTTTCATCACCGACCTACTTGCCCTAAACTAAAATTTATACCCAACTCGATTTCAATCCAAATTTATACAAATTCATGCAATTGAATACATAATACCATCAATTCTGCCTTCTTATGTAACTTAAAGCAACAATCTATATTCAGTCACATAAATTCCTCAATGAACCAACAAAAACCCTAAATATTACAGTGAAAGATTTTAGGGAAAGTAACATTTGAATTTTATCTTACAAACTAATTAAAGGTGGATGATACCCGGTGAATGATTAAAAATGGTAGAAAAAACACTATTCAATTGAAGGTTTTTCAAGATCGTAGATTGTATATGCACGAGGACAGCAAGAGGAGGAAAGTGAGTTTGAGAGGGATGAGTTAATTTTCAAATTAGGTAAATTTGGTAGTTTGAGAGAGAGGCATTAATTTGCAAATTAGGTAAATTATTTGGGTTTCTTTATTAGCTTTAGTGTGTTAAGAATAACATGGCCATTTTTTATCACATTTTTTCCAAACTCTTTTTTTATTTTTCTATCAACTAATAAGTTAGTTTACCAATCTCAATATAATTGAAAGCCCGTGAAAACGACAATTGAAAGTTCGGTACGAACGGTTTTAAACGAACATGAACCTAGATACAATAAGAGAAAAAAAAAGGAAACTACACACATTTACACTTGAAACTGCTTCATATAAAATTACTTTTTAACTGATGTAACGTCTCAACTGATGCTATATGTTATCTCCGGGCATTGGGTGAAGCAAAAGAGAACAATACCTTTGGCATGAGGGTCAAAATTACTTTTTAAGAATGATAGAGCAGACGTCAGGTTTTTAACTGATGTAACGTCTCAACTGATGCTATATGTTGCCTCCGGACAATGGGAGAGTGAAGCAAAAGAGAACAATACCGCTGACATGAGGGTCAAAACTACTATTTAAAAATGATATAGCAGACGTCAGGTTTTTAACCGATGTAACGTCTCAACTGATGCTAAATGTTACCTCCGGACAATGGGAGAGTGAAGCAAAAGAGAACAATATCGTTGGCATGAGGGTCAAAATTACTATTTAAAAATGATATAGCAGACGTCAGGTTTTTAACCGATGTAACGTCTCAACTGATTTTATATGTTACACACGTTTACACTTGACACTGCTTCATATAAAATAATTGGTAGTATTAGATAGGTAAGCCAAATAATAAACATACAAATCTAACAATATTGCCCAATGTCATAATTTTGTTTCTCCATTCTACACACTTTTCCTTTTCATTAACTTAAATTTTTTCTTGTTAAACTTGCATCAAAAGTTTCATTTTTGAATCCAAAATAAATAAGTCCTATATATATATTTGATTTACTGAAATTTGAGCCTAAGCATATGTATGGAGAAGGATTGTTTTCATGTGATCTTAATTGATTTTACACTAGAATTGGATTTGTACAAAGGATGGAAGGGGAAGATGAGAAGTGATACAAGGAGGGTATAAAGGTAAATGAAGGAGGTATGCAGAAACAGAAGGGGAGTAAAACCGCAGTCTTTAACTTGTCCACATCGAGAACACCACCTCTGCCTTTGTTTCTCCACACCAGACGCTCTCGTCTTCCAAGAAGAAGGAACAATCAATCAAATCCCCTTCTCTCTCTCTCTCTTCAATCAATCACACAATTCCTTCCTTCCTTGAGAAGAAGAGGGGCTCCAAATCCCAGTTTGCAGCCGCCACACGAATCTCCCTCTATCTCTCTGTTTCGTTTCCAGTGATGGGGTCTTGTAGTGGCCTCTCCTTCCTCCATTAATAATAATAAAAAGTTACCCTTTACTTGTGCTGGGTTTACGACCGTTTCAGAACTGAGATCCTCTCCTCCTCTTGTTGCGTGACCCACCCCCACACCCCACGTTTTCCATCCAAACCCCCCACTACTACAAGAGTACAAGACCATCCAACAGAACACCTCCTCCTCATCATCAATGGGCTCTCCTCATGTTGATGCTTCCAACTTCCATGCCCTCCCTCCTTCCCAACTCATCCGTTCCCTCCTGGCCTCCGCTCCCTCCCCTTCCTTTCACGCCGGTAATCCTCAACTCCCCCCCTCCTTCCTCTCTTCCTCCCCTGTCTCTGTTTCATTAACTTCCTTTTTTGCAGAGCCCTCCTCTATGGCGGACTTGAGCGGGATCCGCCCCCCTCGGCCTCGTCGATCGGAGCCCCAATCCGACGAGGAGGAAGAAGAGGAGCAACTCGGGAGTCAGGCCGGGAAGAAGAGGAGGCTCTCCCCGACTCAGGTTCAGCATCTGGAGAAGTGCTTCCTGGTGGACAGCAGACTGGAGCCCGAGCGGAAGACCCGCCTCGCCACGGAGCTCCATCTGCAGCCCAGGCAGGTCGCCATCTGGTTCCAGAACCGACGTGCCCGCTTCAAGACCAAGCAGCTCCAGAAGGACTTTGCCCTTCTCAAGTCCACCTTCGACTCCCTCCAGTCCCGTTTCGACCATCTCCTCACCGAGAAGGATCTTCTCCACAACGAGGTCACTTTCCCAGAAATTACCATAAACATAATTAATTATTATAAAATAAGAAAAGAGGAATTTTGTGAACGTGATGCATGCACAGGTGTGTTTGCTGAGGGCCAAGCTGAAGACCAAGGAGACGACCGAATCTGAATCCCCTATTCAGATTCCGATGGAGGAGGCGCCATTGCCGGTGGTCCATCAGGAGGAGGCGAGCTCCCTGAAGAGTGATGTGGTCGATTCCGGGACCCCGAATTCGATGTCCGATTTCAGCCAGGGGGATCTGACCGTGCCGGTGGCCGCCCACCACGCCTTCGCGTTCGGGGAGGCGGAGGAGGAACCTGATTTTCAGGGTGGATTTGGGGTGCCTGCCTTGGAGTTGGAGGGGCAGCCTTCGTATTGGCCCTGGCTTTACCAATGAGTTAGTCGACGTCTGTTATTTTTTACTGCACATTGTGATGTTCTTAGACTATATATATTTACATACATTTATCTACATATGATATCATATGTAGCTCAACTATGAATATGCATGTCCGTAGAATATATTGCATGTGCAGCTTTTGGTTCTGAAGATACAATTCATCAGATAGCTTTTGATCTTTTTGGTTCAAGATTTTGTGACTTTGTGTTCGTATAATGCTTGCTTAATTCTTGTTTCATGCACAAAGTTAGGGTTTAATCTTTAGATTCAAAGATTAAAATCAATTTCAATTAGTTGGACGTTGGAGACTCAAACTTGTGATGATTTTTGTTTAATCAAAATTCTTAATCATTATAAAGCCACCCCCTAGATCCTTTTCTTCGCTGTTTCATCCTAGTTCTAACCCTTTATTTGTATTGAATTTTGCCTAGGGTTCGTCTTTCTCAATGTTGAAGGACTAAACTGAAAATTATTATCACAGAATTCTTTTGGTTAGGACAGTTAATGCTTATAGCTAGTGTGGATCAACCTTAAACGTCCCAGTTTCCTTAACCCTTTAATTCTTTTAGTTTACTTTTCTCTGCTAATCACTCTATAATCAATGCTCTACTTAATGGAGGGGGAAAAACTACTAAACTAGCAATGTTTATCAATCTTTTAAAATGTTCTCAATGTTTTGGTCAAATGTCTAGCTACTTAATCTCTCTGTACTGGCGTAACCATCATATGCTTTTTACCACACGGATAAACAACAATGCGACTATGTGACCTATAGTAGATTATGGCGATTAAGTCTTGGACCATTTTTTCTAAAAAATGATGAATTTATTATGTGAATTTGTATTATGACGATTTCATTCCGAACAAGGAAAGAAGAAGCTTCTCTAATTTCCTAATCCATTCTTTAAATAGTCATGAATACAAGATACCTTTCAAGTCTCATCTCAATATATTATTAATTTATTGATCACATATCACCTAGAACTATATATTATATTATCTTTAAATCATTCAAAAATAATACTCCCTCCGTCCCTATTTGTTTGTCCAAAAGGACAATTTACACGGGTTTTAAGAACGGTATAAAATTTTATTGGTAATTGGGAAAAGTTGGTATAAAGAAGTATAAAGTAGGTGAGAAAGTTGAATAGTATGGGTAAAAGATGTGATTGATTGGGGTAAAAAGAGATAAAGTAGGTAAGAGAGTGGAATAATGAGGGTAAAAGAGTGAATATAAATAGAAAGTGGACAAACAAAAGGGGACACCCAAAATAGAATACTGGACAAACAAATAGGGACGGAGGGAGTATAAATTTAAGTATGATCTGTTTGATTTGGAGAATCAGACCGATAAGATCACGTTTCACGTGAAACATCAAACTAGCATATATTATTCGTGCCCATTATTTTATTGGTATTGACGCGCTAATAGACCTGCCCTGACCGCAAATTACAAAGCTTGATATCGTAGCATATCTTGATCCATCAAAGTTAATTTTGACATATCTTATATTTGGTATTTTATTCGTACTAGCTTAACTTGTCGTGTCATGCACGACTATTTGACTTTAAAATATTAAAGCTATAATTAGATATATTAAAAGCGAATACTGATATAGAAAAATATGATATAAGTTATGATATATGAACATATTTTTTTTTAAAAGGAGTGATTTTTTTTTGTTGTTGTTCGTATAACCATAAAAAAACATAGAAGACATAAAATTATTAGGGGTGACTCGAAAACGGTCGGCTTTTATAGTATATATTGATTGATTATTGGTTGATTTTTAGTGTATCATATCATGTTTGGGATAAAATTATTAGGGGTTTGTTGGAAGATCAGTTTGGTCCGTTGGTGTCATAAACAGCACCACATTAATGTTGTCAAAAAAAATCCCTAATTTTTTGTAAAGTGTTGTTAAGATGTTCTTCGTGGTTTTATATACTATGTTAGTTGTCTCTAGTGTGATCGCCTTTTTTCGGGTTGAGTTGTCTTGTTATTCCTATTGTACGCGGACACTTCACAAATAAATGACTATTGTCTTCATTAGTATGGTGGCACATAATACATCTTTCATTAATATTAATATAATTTCCGCGTAACCTATCTTTTATTGGGAGTCCGTTCTAATCAAATTTCCAGAGGAAATTTTTAGCTTTTGGGATTGTACCTAATTTTCAAATCCAACTATTTTGACTTAGTGTACAATATATGCCTCCAATTTTGTAATTTTTTATATTGTCAATGCCCTAGTAAATTCTCCATTTTTGCTTGGTGCCCATTGCCCAATATAATTGGTCATCCATTTTGTTGAATGTGATTGGTATGGATGCAATTCTATGGATGATTTATGTTGGTACATTTGTCATTAACTCATTGATTTTTCATTCTTTCTCGATTGTTATGTAGTTACTCACTTTATCTTCTTCATTTATTAAGTTGGGATTAATGCTTAAGTTTCTTAGTGGTTCTTTTGATATCCCGTAATCTTGTCAAAACTTTATCATTTTTCTATTTCTCACATGTCTAATTATCTCCATCAGTCTTTAAACGTTTGTCCAACACTAAAACAATTCCTTGGATTAACACAATTCAATGAAGAGGGTATAAAATTGGATAATATGAGTCAATTTTGTAATTTCATAGATTTGAAAAGTTAAAAAGTGAAAAAAATGGATAATAAAGTTGAATAATACGGAGTATGATAATATGTGAGATTAAGTGAAGGTAATTTTGTAATTTTACAGATAAAAGCGATAGAATTGTGAGAAAAGTTGGATTACAAAGATCATACATGAGATTGAATGAGAGTATTATTGTAACAAAATTGAGTTGCAAATGGAAAGATTGACAAACTTTTTGAGTATCCGTAAAATACAAGACAATCTTTCAAAGAATGAGGGATATAATATGTTGACTTGAAAACGACAATAATATATAAGATTGAATAAGAGTATTATTGTAAGAAAAGTAGGTTCTAAATGGAAAGATGAACAAATTTTTTGAATATCCGCAAAATACAAGACAATCTTTCAAAGAATGAGGGAGTAATAAGCAAGAGTATAATATGTTGACATGGAAAACCACTTTCTATAATAACGTGTCCTTGAAAAACTTAATTTAGAAAAAAGTTGTATAAGGAGGTATTGTTTTGGTGGTTTTGTTAGCTTTATTTATTTTATTTTGGCTTTTTTATTTTAATATTTAACATTTTCATAATATACCTTTATGACACATTGTAAAAAAATCATTTGGAAAATAAGGTAATATTAATATGGGTAAAACAAGTGGAAAATATTTAGAATAAGAAATATCTTGTAGGAATTTGTATCACATGCGAAATAAAAGTTATGTGCGAATATACGACAAATAAAAGTGTACTACAAAAGATAAAAAAATGTATGTAGAGGATTTGAAAGTGCATTCCTAAACGACACTAGTACAATATATTAAGGGCCCGTTGTTTCACAAAAAGGGCCTTTTGGAAAGGGATTGAAATAACTCTTTCCGTTTAGGCTTGTTTGCTTGCCATATTTCCATGTTTTTCATTTAGTTAAAAAAGGTAAACAATCCTCTATTTAATTCCCCTTGAAAAACTGCAAGAAAAAAAATTCATTCCCCTCTAATGCCTTTCCTGATTTGTCAACCTCCCTAAATTGCTCTCACGAGTCACGTCATCTCTCTCTTTTCACCGGCGACTCCGTCGGCCACCAGGGAGGCTTTGTCGGCCTACCGCCCTCCCTGCTTCCCTTCTCTCTCCCCTCTCGTCTTCTGTCACTACCTCGGCCATCGGCAATCTTTGTTGTCCTCCTCCGTCCTCGCCATCAGCTCCGGCGTCCTCTTCGTCACTAACCTCCTCTGTACTCGCCGAGGACAAGTCCGCCACCTCCAGATCTGATCCCGCCCTCGCCCCGACGACTCCTCTCTTTCTTCGCTCGCCATCGATCTCATCTTCTTCCTTGATCCACCGCCTCGAACTCCCCTCTCCCTTTCCACTTCTCCGCCGTCGTCACCTCGATTTCCTCCCTTACGCTCTATAATCGGTTCAATCGTCGCCGGAAACCTCTCTCCGGCGGAATCTGGTATTTCTCCTCTCTGGCGGTGGTGAAATCAGTTTGACCTAGCTTATTATCGCTGCCGAGCCATAGCTAAAGCTGACCTTTGATGGCGGTGATTTGATGTTTATTGGATTAATTAATGAGGTAACTGTGGTTTTGGGGAAATGAGACGGTTTTGGTTCCGGCGGGTCCCAGCGTAAACCACCATTCCGGCCAGGTTCTTCGGAACAAATTTTTTTTTAAAACCGGTCAAAGCTGTCTGCATAAAGCAGACAAACTGTTCCGTCTACAGGGGTCGGAACGGTTCCGACTGCAGAGCTCGGAACAATCATACTTTGACCGAAATTCATTGGTGCCCTATACCAGCTACAATTTCCCACTCTCTTTATAAAACCCCGATTTCGTCCATCCTCAATTCTCATCCATCGCTCTCTAGTCCCTCATCCTCTTCCTTCGTATTACTAATTCATCCATCCATCCTCTAAATCTCAACATAAAACATGCCAAACTCAAGAAGTTCGTCTACAAGAAGCTCGTCTTCAAGGAGTAGCAGTATTAGAAGCGCACTCAGAACAGACAGGCCTCGACGTGTTTGAGTCTCCGAGGAGCTCGCACTATTTTACGGGAAAGACCTTAAAAAGTCTTATAAGCCTCCGAAACGAGAATAAAATAATACGCGGGGGGTGGGAGAGCTCGAAGCAAGACGAGCCGGTTTCTAGCGCGCCGAAAGGCCCGAGAGTTTAATAATTTTGTCCCGTAGTTAGTTCGAGATTTTCGGACTTCAACAGTTATATAATTAAAATTTTATGTACAAATTTCGAGATTTAACATTAGGAAGTTAAGATATTACAATTTCATCATTCAAAGCTATTATAGTATTTGATATTCTATTTGATAAATAATTTATTTATTATATTATTACGTTAAAGTTGTGAGATTTTGTAGTATTTGATATTCAAATTAACACGACCCGGGTTGAATTGTATCAGTCAAATGTTCGGAGTTTCGTAGGAGGTAAATCTCCAAGTAGTTCACGTAGGCCACAATCTTCATCCTTGGCGTTGGACTTAAATGTGGAGCAACCGCGGGAGAATGTTGAAGTGTCACAAGCTCAAGAAGAATTTCAGATTACAAACCCAAACAACACGATGAGCTACAATCCGCATATTCTCGTCGCCCCTAATACGGGTATGTCATCCTTAATTTATTATTATGGAAAAAAAAAGGAAAACTTATGGATCTGGAGAATTATTTATAGAAACAACAAAAAGTATGAAATTAAGTTGATGTTAGAAAATAAGTTTATGTTTTAGTGATACAAAAAACATTTTGGTTGATTTTAGGCTAGAAGCATGCAAATTATGATAAGACTTATATGTTTGAAAATACAAAATTTTGTTAATATATATATTTTATGTTAGAAAACATGTATGTTAGATTGACAGATTTGATAAGACGTGCATGTCGCAAAATGAGAAAATTTGTTAATATATAATATTTTTGTTAGAAAACTTGGATGATAGATTGATTTTGGTGAGTAAACATTGACGTAAGAACATAAAAGAATTTCTAAATATATAACCTTTAATATTTGTTTGGAAAAAAAAATATGAAAAAACACTGGTTCCAAATAGAATAGAGATAAATTTAACTAATTTCATGCATTTTATCATGTACAACTTAGTTCTTCATTTGACGATAATATACAAATAATTGTAGTTCCGGACGAACGTGGATCAATACCGAGTTTTATGCATTCTACCGGCCATAACTATCCCGATCTTTCATTTGATTTATTTGCGGACCGGGATATGTTTACACTTGGCCCGAACTATACACCTGGCGGGCCTTCTGGAGGGTCTTCCCGATATCCCACAACCGGAAATTACCAATTCCCCTTTCAAGAACCGACCCGGATGTATACAGGCTTTGAGGGTTACCAAATCCCGCAAACACAAAACCAAGGCCCATCCCATAACATGAGTCAAGAGAATTACCAAATACCGGCCCAAGGTCCACCCATGTACTACCCAAGCCAAGAGGGTTACGAAATCCCAACCCAAAACCCACCCATCTACTCTGGAGGCCAACCCGCATACCAAATTCCGGTCCAAGAGCCAGCAGCACACCACGTTCCGCATGAGGACCCACAAGATGCACCCCCCCCCCTCCATCCTGAGGGCGGATATGGTGGCGGGCCAACCATCCCAGACATCTTGACCCATTTTTCTACACACAAGGCACACTATATTTGGACCCACCAAGACGAGATAATGATGCCTTTGAAATGCCACGACCGTGATGGCATAGTAGATGAGTCGGCGAACATTGCTAGGACAACTCCAGATGCACCGTGGATGATCCTTGTGAACCAAAGCGGCTTGGGAGTGTTAAAAGATTGGGCGTTCAAAGAGACTGATGAGACGCTGATAACTGCATTTGTTGAACGTTGGCATCCGGAAACTAATAGTTTCCATTTGCCTTGGGGGGAGATGACCATCACTCTCTATGACGTCCATAAGATATTACAATTGCCGATTGGTGGGGTTAAGATGACCAGAGGAATGAACGCGTTAGATGACCATACCTTACGTGTGCGGATCTCGGGGATGTTCGGCATTGAGCTTGCGTTGTTGAACCAGCAGATAAAAAAAAGGCGGCATCAACATTGTGACCCTCAAGGAGAGATTGTATTCTATGCTAGCCCACGGAGGTGACCCACATCATATCGCATCATTGTACTTGCTTTTATTGGTCGGGTGTACTTTCTTTCCGGGTAAGTCCGGAAACAAAGTACCACACCAACTCATGCACTTTCTCATGGACCACGGAGTGACCTCCACGTATGCATGGGCTGCAGGTGCCTTGACTTAATTGTATAGACAGTTTGGTTTTGCATCACGTGTGAAGGCGGCACAGATTAGCGGGTGCATGTACATCGTGCACGTAAGTATTGTCGTCATTGAATATATTCTCAGAATTCGTTTGTATTTAATTTTTGTCTAATACTTGTTATTTTTGCAACAATGGATCTGGAGGTATTTCCCAAGATTCAAGGGTCGATTGAGCAGAAATGTTAATCAGAGTCCTAGCGAGTACTATACCGACCCGGGTAGAGGCAGGTCCGCAAGCGACTTGTTTAGGATACGAAAGCACTTAGATGAGATGAGAGTTGACAGAGTAATCTAGCTAAAACTAAATAAATATTAATAATTAATAAAGAAATTATGTTTTTAAATGTTACTTTGACTTGCAGGTGACATGGATGCCGTGGGGACAAAGCTTGGACTTCTCCACTGGTGATCGTGCGATGTCTCGATATAGGGGTTTACTGACGTACTTCGATATCCAAGAGTTGTACATGCCTAACAGATGTTCCCGACAACACGGCTATCGTCAGACGATTCCAATTCTTCCCGTCATCAAACCCACCAAAGTCAAAAGAAAGGACAATCTTAATCGATATCAATATGAGGTGGAGTTCGACGTGGTCGATGATCGTTGGGATCAGCGTCAGTATTCCCTTGTGCCGGAAGGAGACATGCCCATGTTTCCTTACGAAGCCGATGCTCACTATTTGCAGTGGTTCACGGTACGATCTCATCCATATCTACTGCATTCATCTATCCAGACCGTGGGCAACCCAGCGCCAGATGTCCCCCGAGGTGGACGTGTATGCGGTATGTGTTTTCTTTATTATAATTGTTCATTATTTCTTTTAATCAATCTGACGTTATTTTTTGATTAATTGTATACAGTGTCAAGCTCGTCTTCAAGGAATTGTTCAACATTTCCGAAAGTACAAAGATCAAATGGGCCTTTGGGGCCGCACTTTTTCGAGGCCGTTGAAGAAACCATGTTTGGCCAACTCCCAGAAGTTCAAGCAAATTGGCTCCCCAATGAGCCTCAACGACCCCGATCTACGTACCAGCCAGGACGACATAGTGATGTTGGACATTATAGATAGTGTTTTTAATTTGCTTTTTTGTAAAATTTATTTAAGATCACCACGGATCTACATTAAAAGTTCTCAAACTTCTCCCTAACTCAAAGTAAAACATAATAATGCTCTAAGAATAACTCGGCGGGATCCCATGCTCTTGTCTCAAGAGCTCATATCGTGTCATACGCTCGTGATATTCAATATCCATCCCGTGAACGCTAGCGTCATGATAAATGGTCCAAATCTTCGTCGCAAATGGCATCGGAGCATCAACTTGTAGCGTCACCTAAAATCCCGATTCCGTCATTATAAAAAAAAAGTCATCAGTGGAGTACATAAAAATCAAAATAAAACCCACCAAAGTCAATACACATACCGGGACGTAGTGATTTCCGAGATGTGCAATGCAAACTACGGAAGACCATATAGGGCTGAGTGGCGGGATGTGTTGGACCATCGGGAGGCATGTATGTGGACCGCGATGTGATAGTACAACCAATGCACACTGAAATCTAGTAGCGAACGCCAAGCCGACCATCGGCGTCTCCATCCAATGCGCTTCGCCGCACCATGGGGTTGTCCAATTGACGTTAGCGATCAAATCGTCAATAGGAGTAGCAAATGGGTACACAGTAGCATATATCTGATAATGCATCTTCAACTCAATTACTAATTCTTGCCCACTCATCTTGTCCCCAACCAATAATTTAAGCCAGTGACCTATACCCACAATGACCGTTGTCAATGACGTTAGAAGCGTTGCTGATGTACGGAATCATGAACTTAGGAACGTGAACGCCAAACTCCACTCCAATATGACTAGTGGGTGGGGGAATCGTAAAATCCGCATCATCTTCTGTTTCCTCGTCCTCATCGTCGTCCTCTGAAATTGCGACTAAAGCTTGCCCCGGTGTGCAGCGAGTTCTCCTAGCAGACTTTGAACCCTTGGCTTGACTTTTTTGCAAATGCTCGAGTAGAGTCAACTTTCTTGGTTGGAGCTTTTGAATTCTTCGTCGGCCTACCTTTTTTTTTTATGTTTTGGTGGCTTCGCACTAGATTCACTGGGATCAGTCAAGGTAGTGTATCTACTAATCATCTGGTGGGAAACATCCTTGTCCATCTTGCCTTCATAGTAATCTGCAGTAATCTTCTTCCAAACTGCATCATCCTCCCTATCGGGTATATAATCTCCTGGTTCATCGGTCCCAATAAGGCCATCCCACGCAAGTTGCTTCCAAAAGTCATGGATCATCAAGACCTCAATAGGTCTGCGTTCCTTGATGCATGCAAGGACCTGGTGAGGGCATGGAAGTCCACGAGCCGAGTTCCACCACGCATCGTTGCATACTCTACGAAATCCGGACGATGTAGGGTTCATTATGGAGTGGATGTGGGAAAACAACTCTCTAATACACATGTTGGAAACCTTTCCCGGGAGGTGAGATACAACGGTCTTCAACGGCTCAGTGGTGTATACGATGTCTAGTGGCAAAGATGTACGATCTCGTTCCATCTCTCCACGAATCGTGCTCACTTGGATGTTGACATGGCCGTGTATCTTTCTTAACACAGTGGTGAACCCTCCGACAGACGTCTCTAAGAAATTTTTTAGCGCGGAGTGTTGTGATTCGGCTCTGCAAACATTTCATAGATACGTTTTCAATATTACTTGATTAATGTGTATGATAAAAGATAAGACGAAATTAAATTATTTACCTGTTAGTGGTCCTTGTCAACAGATTAAGACGGTGATCGGTGTACACTCTCACAATACGACGGAGAAATTTGTCCAACCAGTTGTTTTGAAGATAACCAAACAATAACGGATTGAGTATATTTTTTAAATGTTTGTGTTGTACCTCATACTCTTCCAAAGTCGTAGAGTTGAACAAGTCAATGACTATGTTTGAAAACCACAACGCGGTGCTCTCACGAAAATTCTACCCAAGCGCGAACTCCTTGCAATTACGTTGGATGTGCACCCAACATAACATATGAGTGGCATTGGGAAAAACTACATCGACAGCATTCACTTCTGCAAGATCTCGATCTGTGACAATGACTTCTGGCATTTTCCCACCTGTTTGAACAACTCTAACAACTGCCTCAATATCCATTCATAGTGATTTTGGATCTCTTTTGCCATGAACGCAAAAGCAATGGTAAACGTGTGTCCCGTGCATGTCAATCCCACCATCTCAACCAAGGGCATGTTATACCTAAAATTAAGGAAATGCAAAAAATGTAATCAGTGTTTGTTCACGTTAATCTAATAAGTAGAAAAAGCGTATTAGACACTTACATATTCGTGTTGTACGTCGCGTCCATAATCACAACATATGGAAACAACTTCAACAGCTTCAATGACTTTGGATGGGAAAAGTAAAAATCGCCAATCTCATCGCTTCCGTGCAGAGTACGATAATCGAGATAGTAGCCGTTTTTCTTCAGTAACTAAATGCGAATTGGGTTACGGTCATTGCACCCATCTCTGCCTTATAAACCTCATGTCGAAAACTATACAGTTGTTTCATAGAGGTTCTAACATCCGGCCACTTGTCGCGTAAGTATATCATGAGTTTCTTTAGCTCTATGTTGGCAAGAGTCAATCGCTTTGCTTCCTCCTTCTGTTCATCGGTCAACAAAAGCATACCCTTCCAAAGTATCCAATGGATGATTTTGACAACCATGCATTACCGTTAGCTTCCAAATATGAGTTTTCTGTTCTCGCCTCCCATCAACTCAAATGGGCAATCAATCTTTCTTGTACGTGGTTTTACCTTTAAACAATCACCGATTTGTACATTGGGAACAATGATACTAGATTTGCCTTTCTTCTTGGGCTTGTATGAACCAGAGAGCTTCGTTGGCCAAGCGTTTTTAATAGTGAGCGCCATTTTCAAAGTCTTACTCAATTGTTTTGCCCAATTCTCCAAAACATCTCTATCCAGCCACTCAGTATCAGTTTGAAAGTGACTAGAGAAATCGGGAAACTCGATGACCTATATTAACAACATTAAATAAAGATTTGGTTCAATGACACAATTAAATTATACTGAACGACAATAATATTTACACTATAAAATAATATAAATTAAAACCATTACATTATTCGATCTAATAAATCCACGGGATATAACATTACAAGCGGAATAAATTAGAGCTGTTAAATTATATTGAGCGAGACAATTATATTTACTATGAAATAATATAAATTACATACTTGTACATTTTCAGGATTCTGTGGGGGAATTGAATCATTTTGATAGACAACTTCATGATATGATTCCCCGCCAACATTCTCGTACACATATTCCTCGTTTAAATCAATGACATTCGGATTTGAATTTCGTAACCCACTCCATACAGACTGATTATAATATCGAATAAAGATTCGGTTCAGTGACACAATTAAGTTATATTGAACGACAATATTATATTCACTATAAAATTATATAAATAAAGACTATTATATTATTCGATTGAATAAATCTACGGGATATGACATTACACGCGTAAAAAATTAAAACAATTACTCGTATATTATATCGAACACAATTATATTTACTACGGAGTATGAAATAAATATAAATGGATTAAATACCTGTACATTTTCAAGATTCTGTTTAGCAATTGGATAATTTTGATAGACACCGTTATGATATGGTTCTCCGCCAACATTCTCGTTTGAATCCATGACATTCGGGTTTGAATTTGGTAACCCACTCCATAAAGACTGATTATAATATCGAACAATGTCAAGATATGATAATATAATATAAAACATAATTAATAAAAAATATTACAGTATATAATGTACCATCGGATTCGAGTATAAATCATCCATTCAAACGAGTTTTGAGAGGAGAAATACACATACAAGCAGGTTGATAAGAGTGTATATTTGCGTTTAGAGGAAGGTGGATTTGAACAGTAAAAACGTCGATAACTGGTATATATAGCGAGGTTGTAACGGGTGAAAATTGGTTTGGTGTACCTACCACTGTCCGGTTCCGACTTCCGGTTCCGGAACATTCACCTACTGCCATTTCGGTTCCGGCTGTAGGCAGCGGAACGCGTCGGGAAAAGAAATTCAAAATTGTTCCAGCTGGGGTATTTGGAAAAAAAAGCCGGGGCGCCCGAAAAGCCTGTACGGGGCGCCTCAGGCAGTCGGTGGTTTTGTGATTGATTTTTCTATCATCATTGTTTTGTGCAGACAGAACAGGGGGTCATGTGGTGGTTGAAAGGGAATTTACAGGGGAAAAAAGAAGAAAAGCAATTGATTGCTTGGTAGATAGAGGAGGGAAAGAGAGATGGTGTGCTACAGTATTCTGGCATGATTCTTTTTCAATCCGTTTCTTTGCTGAGTTTGCTCATCCCAAACAATATTGGACTCTAAGGGAATTTGATTCCATTCCTCCCATTTATTCAATCCGTTTCCGTTTCCGGTTTTGTAACCAAACGAGGCCTAAAAGTACATCGTAAAGAAAAAAACACATTCCTAACTTGAATGCACATTTAACACTTTAAAATGCACATTTTACCAAATCGTTGTCAACCATCTTCATTCTTTAATTTGACAAAGTAATATTAAGATCCTTAAAAAGGCTTAGGAATAGAAGTTACTACTAATCTATTTATAGAGTATTACCGTTGGAACTCAAATGCGATGGCCGAATTTTCAAAATCAGTTCCACGGAATCTCGTTCTGAAGGAGATTCCACACAACCCGACTGTGTGAGAATTTAGCCACCTCCTCGGTGCCTCACTCGGGTATCCGGAATGTGTTGCATAGGACTGTTATGGAACCACATTTCGTGGAGTCTCACAGAATGTTGTTTCATGTAAACCTGAGACGTTGCCGGCTCGTCAAGCGTTGTTACGGAATATGGTTCCGTGGAAGTTTGCGGAACGAATTTCTGGACGTGCGGTTAGCTATTATTCACACGTGGAATTAGCATCCGCCGCATTTCTCCTAATCAAATGGGCAGGACCTCTGATGTTACGGCTCCATGGAACCCGTATGTGATGTGAGGTCAGGTCAAGTTGAGACACCAAAATAAAAGAGAAAGACGGAAAGAACAAAAAAATAATTTCCCAAGAAAAAAAAAACTTTTATTGGACGTCGCACTTTCGGATCTCACTATCTCTCAGTGTCCAAGTATCAACGACTGCATTGTGAAGGAGCGATGAGGCGGAAGAGAGAGAAACCCTACCCCTCCCGCCCTCATCTCCCTTCGTCCTTCCCCAAACGGCGCCGTCCTCTTGCCGACGGCGACGACCTCCACAGTCCCTCTGCTTCGCCTGCTGCCGTCCTCGTGATCGGCCTTCCCGCCGCCTGCTCCGTCCTCGACCTCAAGTCTCGGCTGGAGATCTACGGCCCCATCTCCCGCACTTGCATCGACCCCCACGGCGTCGGATTCGTCACTTTCCGATCCAGATCCGCCGCCGATTCCGCCGTTTCCGCCTCCCTCGACCCCTCCTTCGGCATCACCTTCCATTCCAACAGAGTAAGCAAGCTCAATTGTTTTTTCCCTCCTCCTCCTCCTTCATGAGTCATGACTGACTTCATGTGTGGTTGAATTAGGTTCAAGTGGTTCTGGCGAGCGATTCGCGAGCAGAGAGACGAGGTGCAATCGATTCCGATGCGGAGCTCATGACACACACTTCAAAGCTGGTCGCCCCTCTCAGCAGACGCGGAAGAGCCAATCATCGCCTCAGCTCTGCAATTGTGAGCTCCTCTAACAACGACGGTGGTACTAGTACTAGCAGTGACACTAGTAGCACTAAACCTACCACCAGCAGGATCAAATCAATGTTGGATGCACCCTTCAAGGGCAGAGAAATCGTCGCATATGATGATTTGTTGTGATCTTCCTTCACGACAACTGTGTGAGATCTGGTTCTTTCCCTTGTAATATTTGCTGTATTAATATGATCAAATGAGCTCCGAACCACCTGATGTTAGCCTGCTTCATACAGAATTGTAGGACACATCATCTTTTCATCAATGCGATTACCGATCCATGAAAAATGAAAGACAACTAATAACGAAGATTTGTACACCAGGAAACTGTCGACCTGTCTAGGAATTCTACGCTCTACTATTTACAGCCTTGACAAAGCTTCAAAATGTTATTACATTCTGGAATGGAATGTTATGAGATGATAAGAAGATTGTTCTCATTCCCATTGCTGTTAACAATGGGTCGTAACGGGTCCACCTTCCATGCGTTATCTACAATGAATTTCATCTGCATTGTTTACAAAGAAGCAAATTTGTGAACACGCTGATCACTTGAGAGGGGAAATGTGAATTCGGTTAGATTAACCGTGTACCTCATATTGGCCTGGATACAGCCGTAGCCACACACAGAAGGTGCCATTGCTCAACTTCTCCATCTTCCTCTGCCATAATCAAGCATAATGTGATAAGAGGTAAGGTATCAGGTGTAAGTAATTAGTTGTTCAATTAAACCATGGCCAACAAAAACGAATGCTAGACCATTTGATGCAAGAAAAGAAAGTTGTTTAGTTTACTGGAAACATGTATAAGACAGTTGAGATCCCTGGACGACCAGCAGAATCTTCGAGAGACCATATTCATAAGAGTTGTTTAGATTTCAAGAGAGAGTCGTTCTTAATGGACAAGAGCATGTTTACTGGATACGTTCTTAATGGACGAGACATCAAGGGCACTTAAACAGATCAATGGTTATTTAAGATGAATAGGAATTGTACCTGAGTAGCCCAGCTGTCGAATGACCCGGTCAAAAAAACTTCCGATGCAGTGTTGGGCCAAATTACACACGTACTACGGAGAAGCTTCAGAGCTTTGCGGGCATTATTGACCCTCTTTTGCTTTTCATCTATTATCTTTTGAGTGTCACTGTAAAGGATGCATATATCAGAGTATTACACAACCTCCAATAAAAGATACAAAGGGTGGGGAAAGGGCACTCACACTTTTGCCAGAGCCACTTTTCCTTCTAATACAGCAAACCTTGCACGTAGAGATCGCAAATTGTCCTGCGCTTTCATGAATTCATTCTCTTGGAATTCCCAATCGTCCGAAAGGTTCCTGAAATCCTCAAGTGAACGTTCACAATCCTGCCATGTCCCAAGATAATGAATGTCAAACCCTTAGCTAGTATGCTAACAGTATTATTGACACGGCAGGAGATCGAGTACTCCTTCAAGAAAGTTATCATCAGCTCACGACAGTTTAGGGAATATGATAGTTTACATTATCGGGCCTCCTCATCAGTTTCTTACCTTAGTCAAAGATACCTTGTCAAAAGGCAGTTCCAGTTGCCAAACATCCTTACACAACTAACTATAAAATGGTACTCCCTCCGTTTCTCAGCAGATGTCCATTCAGCCGTTTTGATTTTGTTTTCAAATATTTGTTTTTTTCTAGAGATTTTACCATCTACTTCCGACGTTTTCCCATGTAACAAGTAGTCAAGATCTAGAGATAATAAATGAGGATACATTTTTATTTTGCATAGCACCTCTAAAGCACATCTATTGAGAAATAGACAGTCATTTATATATTCGAGAATCAGGATTGTTATTTTTAAACAAGCAAATGAAATGGGAATGCTAGGTTGGAGCTTTTATGCTGGTATCTTGATTTCATTTTTCCTCTTTTGGCTAAACACCAAATCTCCCTATATATAATCCTTGAGTTTCCGCAGATGGCTCCCAAAGAAACAGTGGCAATTATAAGTAATAAATCAGATATCAAGCACTTGGCACAATATGATTCTTCATAAGCAAGAAAATGCTGAAATCTAGAATGACCTACGAAGGTACAGAGAAGTAAGTGAAATTTCATATTATTGAGAAGTAAAGGTCTTTAGGTGCAATAAAAATAATTCAAGCCAGGAGATATTTTCTGACTTACCACCTTCTGAGATAAGTTCGCACTATTTGACTTCAGCAAACCAAGTGCAGATGAGAGTTCGAGTTCCAGATTCTGAAGGCGACTTTTAATCTTATCTCCACTAGATTTACCTCCAGACTTCAAATCATCAATCCTTTCCGGAGACTCCTTAATACCCTTCTTTATAGCATTTCTTTGGCCTGTTCCAGAATCTGGTACTATCCCTTTACCGCTATCATCAAAGTTCATTTCAGCAGCTGAAGAGCAGACAATTAGATTAAATAGCAAAACTAGAGGCAAGTAAATCAGCAGCAAACAATCTCAACATTGAACATAGGCCATGCTACCTTCAAAATCATTACCTGAAAGGCCAGCCCTTTGAATGCTCCATGTTCGCCATGTGTATGGCTGGAGAGAGGATTTCACTCCATTCGGTTTAGGCATGGTGTTTCGGTTATTTGCCCTTTGAGGGTTGCTGACACTATTATCTTGGATAGCAACCGCGGAATTCTCAAGGCTCAGAATAGCTTCATTTTTACGAGGATAGCAACTGTCTTTACAGTGTAAAAGATGTATTTTAGAATCGTCATTTCATCTGATATATAGTAGAAATGCTTCTCACCAATAATTATATACAGAAGAAGCTTAAAAAAAATGGTGAAAAAAGACTAGACCTCCACATCTTTTTACTTAGACATAAATTAAAGTTATGTAACTGAGATAACTTAGAAATGAAGTTGAGGGGAACTGACTCGCCTGTAGTATCTGACACAGTAGTATGTAGTCCATTTTCATTGCTAAATGAAGTTTTACCCTTCCTTGTCACCTTGAGACCCAGGCTCCAATTTCTTTGGTTCTCTAATCCAGTCAAAATACCCTCAATCCCAGAACCAGTATCTTCTGCAATCTCTCTGGACAAACACAGACAAAAGTCCTTAACAATAAAAGATTCACATTAACAAAAAGACATGAACATGCACAAAAGTCCTAAAACAACATATTCAGCAGAGAAAATCTATTTTTTCCATTATTTGCCCCTTTCAACTAATGTAGACAACAAATATGAAGACAAAGATTGTAGTCGTTGCTTAAAGTGTAGAAAAGCTGTAGATGGTGAACTACCATCTGTAGCCAACTTTACAAGTGAATTGCCACATCTTCAATCAGACTGAAGGATACATACATGTCATTTAGTTATGGAATTCGAAAATTCTACACGTCCTTCTCATTTGATTCTGCTTCACAAAAATGTTTTTTTAATTTGAATCTCCAGCTAAGAGAACCATATGCATCCATACTTTGGTTACACCATAGAATCATATATTTGAGTGGTCCACAAACAAAAAAGGCTAGTTTCCAAATTGTGATAGAAATATTTCCTAAAAATATATATATATTTCAAGGTCCACATAGGACCAAATACAAAATACAAGTAGCAATATGAGGTCTTCGGTTGGATAAATATCAGAGGTAGCATTTCATAGCATTTGAGCCAATGATTACCCTGGAGGCTGATAAAAGCCAAAACATAAATTCAATTAGTTCTTCTTTATTTCTTCATTTTCTGTTTACTTCTTGTTAGCTTCTTTTATATGCCATATTACCACATCCTAATTTATAGGAATTTTCCTCACTTTCTCCATTATACTGCGGATTATCTGATCAATTAATGCGCCAAGAATAGCATGTATAAATGCATAAGAGATAGAAGCCACATTTAAAATAATACTCCGTATGTGTTACCAGTCCATGCACAGATCTCTTAGTGCAATTAAGAACTTGTCACTTTATCAAGTTTAGGAAATACAGATTAAAATTACATATAAGCAAAAACAGATTACAATTGTCTCACACTCTGTACTGTATATTTCTTTAAAGTCACCTCTTCATACAGATACTAAAGCTACATTATTCGCTTCGTATGCAATGCAAGAAAGGTCGTTATTAGCCTCTCTTTGATTATGTTACAAAGAGTGAAATGCCTTTTTTCTATAGTATCTTCATTTCATTGAATTCATCCGTTTATTTTCATAAAGATCTAAAATATGGAGTACTTTATAAGTTTATAACTAACCTAGATACTACCAAAATTACATGACTAAGCATAGATAAACTATTATAGGGGAAACAAGAGATCAGCATAATTTTCATCAATGATTTATCAAATTCTATAGAACAAGAAAGAATTGGAGTATATATGAGGAAAGTAGGCTCTAAACAGAAATCTATCACAACTTTAGAGGTGACTATTTGCATTTGAACCAATTCCACCCCTTTTCCTCACATTCAATGCAAATTGCCCACTACATTCATAAGGATAAATAATATAGAAACAATAACAGAAGAAAGAAAAACAGAACCACATTAGCAGAATTCAAAAAAACTCTAGCATAGTTGTGTGTCCAAAAGTAGAATTGAAACCAAAACATGTGTCAAGAAATGCATGTCTCCAACTAGAATGTTGCATAATACTCTAGCACAAAGTAGAAATGCATGTCTCCAAAAGTAGAACTCTAGCAGAAAGTTCAAATGTTGCATAAGAGCACCTTTTATGAGCAAGAAATGCAGTAAAAACAATATCCGAAAGATAGATCACTGTGCAAAAAGAAACACTCAACGAGACAAGAAAGGGAGAAAAAGAGCAAACAGGTGTCTCCAGCTAGAACATAGAAAGAAATCTCACTTACATTGATCGACCAGATGATGAAGCAGTTGGAAGTGAAGAATCGCATGGACCGCTAGAATCATGGATACTTGCCCTTTCAGCAGAAAAACCCTGCAAATCCTTGGATTGGGCAGCACAAAATTCTGGAATCTTCAGCTCAGCTGAAGAAACCTCTGAATTCCCAACTCCATTAATCTCTAACTCAGATTTCCTTACACCTTGAACCTTCATATCAACATCTGATGATTCAGCATTCTCCAACTCATCGTCAGATACAGAATCCCACCCCCTAGTCATCCAACCACCACTCCTCAAAATAGCATCGGCCAAATCCCTCCTCCCAGCCTCAATCAACTGTTTCCTGCTCGGAAACTGATCAGGTTCCTCCGACTGGAGCATGAACTCCAAAACCTCCTGTTCAAGAGCCGAATAGACTTGGTTTTCGGGAACACTGCACCTCCTCCCACCCCCAACAGATTGCGGAAACCGGCCGAGGGAATGGCTCTCAGGCTTCAACGTCTGCCTAGTACCTACCGGAGCCTGTCGGGTGGCCGGACAGACGAAGAAAACGGTGGATGCATTTGCAGAAAGAAAGATTGGAGACGACAATCTGAGCTGGGTAGGGGCGGCGATGAGCGAAACCATCTTTCAGGCATTTCGTCGAGCAGGTTCCGTGCAACAAGAGGTTTGGGCGAAAACCATGAGTTCCGAATGTACCCAGAAGAAGACGGGTAAAATTATGACCACAAACACACAAACCCAGAAGTCGAAATTGAGGTGTAATACATCACGGACACGATAGCAATTGAAGGCGGAGACACCAAGCAGGTCGATTCGTGGTTCAGGCAAGGTAGATTAGGTAGGGTGTAAACCAATCGAGAGCGGAAGGGGAGGATGGAATGATTATCATTTTGTTTATTTCTTCTCAAGCTTCGTGCACTTCCTCACAAAATAATTTCTATAATGAGGCAAAAAATACGAAATATACTTTAATTAGACAAATACGGAAAGATAGCGCAATAAGACAATGCCAATGCCGACATCAAATAGACAAATATATATGTGACCTCCACCTATTTATCAGGATGTGTATTAATAATTAGATATTGCAAATTAATTAATATTCTTTTGAAAGACATAATTTTAGCTTTTATCAAATATATGATTTTCCTAGTAAACTTCTCTCGATAGACTTACCATATGAAGTATAAACCTTCTTAATGCCATTCATGTTATATTATCTAACCTACTAGTAAAGTTAGAACTTTTGTCAATTATCCACTTCAATTCATTCTTTCATATGTTATGAAATATATGCTATGAATTTGAATCCAATGAAAAATTTTCTTAACTTATGAACTAAAACTATGAACATGATATAGAAATACGTGAACAAGAACTAGTATTACATGAACACAAAACAAGAAATACGTGAATTCCAAAAATGGTTGTGATTTTGTGCTATTATGTGTAGTAATCTAATCCCTAATGCATGATTTCGAGAAATTTTGTTATTACATATATTAATACGATTCATAATAAAAACATGATTTTATTCATATATTTCTTCCTATTGTTCACATATTTATGTATTTTGTTCAAGTTTTAGTTTATAGGATAAGAAAAGTTTTAAACAGAATCAACCTTTATATGCTATTATGTCATTATATATTATCTTTCTTATATATCCTACATATTATCTATCTATCTACATGTAATGTCTTGAATTAAATTTCTTTTAATTAAATAGTAGTATCTTTTAATTATTTTGGTATTGAATGCCTTGAATTAAATTTCTTTTAATTAAATTGTAGTATCTTTATTCTAATATGCTATTTTTATTTGTAATTTATACTATATATTATCCCAATTATTTTTTATACTATATATTATCCCAATAATTTTTTTTAAATGATACAAAATTTACATTGTCTATAGGTAAAAGGTGAAAGAAAATCTTGGATAACATTATATTAAAATTGTCAAACTTGTTGGTTCAATGGAGTTGGGATTTGGTATTTTAATTTGGACGGAATTTTTATACTATATATTATCGCAATAGAAGAGAGAATTTTAGAAAAAAAATCTTTTTTTTGTCAAAACAATTTTCAAAAATTTTACTAAAAAAAGAATTTTTCTAAAATTTTCTCTCTTCTAATGTTCTTTTTTTTTTAATCTTTTGCCCGGTTCGATTAGCCGAGGCTAATTTACGTTCGTTCGATTAAGGAAGAACCTCTCCAGTGTCTTCTCTCTTCTAATGTTCTAAAGTCCTTGTTTCGAAAGAGTTCTCGCAAGTTCTAAAGTCCTTGTTTTGAGAGAGTTCTCGCAAGTTTCAGAGTATTATTTACACAAGTCTCTACTTGTTAGATATTGCTAATCATCAAACTCTACCTCTTTGCGTAGTTCAATTATGCACCAAGTCGCTTAAGTTTCTTTTTATCTTGTATATATCCATACATGTAAAGATTTACGTAGTAACTAAATTTTTAAGGGGGAATTTTGTCTAACCCTGAGTATTTGACTTTTTCAAATGAAGTCAAAAAACAGTTATCCCAAGTGATATATTTGAACTTTCTAATTAGTTTGCCCCGTATCCCTAAACTTTTAAAAAGTTCGGCTTATGCACCTTCTTGAGGTTTTCTTTAATTATTTTCATTAGTTTGATATTCTTTTTGTTTATTGTTTGTGTTATATATTTAAAATATAAAAAAAATAAAGAACTATATTGGACTAAATCCCACCATGAAATATAATTCACCTTTGAGAAAAATAATAAATTTAGAGAATTAAATTTTGTATATATATCTTTGAATGTAAAATAATACTTGAAAACACATACTTGAATTACACTTTTGAGAAAGTTTCTAAGTGGTAGTTCAACAAAATCAATGTTTGAGGTGTAAATATAAACTAGCATTGAATCTTTCTAATAAAATTGATTAAATTGTACAAACTAAGACAAATTTTATTTAATCTTGTACCAATTTAATTGATTATAAATCTTATACTACATAATTAAAGTCAGATTAAAATATGCAAGTGCTTGTAAGTTTTTTCATACACTAAGTTAATACACCCCAATTTCATACACTAAGCAAAACATTGTGAAGAAAAATCCAAGAACGTGTATGAGATACACAATTTGAGGGTACGAGCAAACTTTTACAAAAGTTTAGGGGAGGTACCATGCGGAATGAGTTTTTTTCAAGGCACCATTCGAAAAGGCCAAAAAATCAGGGGTATAAAAAGCGTCCTAATTTTAAATTAGAAAGCATAAAATGTATTAAAATAGAGTTTCAAACGTATTAAATTCAAAATTCATATTTATTTCTTGGTTGAAGGGGAGACAATACTCTTTGTCCTCTGGGTAGTGTTATTTATGGGAAAAAATGAACTAAGTAGTCATCAAGCCGTAGGTAGTCTTACCCTTCATGATGGAAAAAATAGTATACGAGGGCATGATTAAACCAATCCTTCCTTAATAAAACTAGGCTAAAAAGAGGATTTGATGGGCTTCTTGGGGAGCTCGAGAACGTCTTGAACGCTGACTCAATGACAACTTGACAAAAGCTATTCTCCCAAGCTAGTGTGAGGCATTAAGGAATACCCCAAAGCTTCATAGTAGGATTGACCACAAGCCATGTTTTGGACAAAGTGACCCTTCCAAGTATCCTAGTGGTCTCCCATGCTCCCCGCAAACGATGCACAACACCACTTCTAAAAGAGATCCGTCGATATTTATTTTCCTCTAATCCTATTAAGGGAATTTCAAAGAAACATTGCGTAAATATTAATATATATTATTCAAATTGGAATAACTAACCTTCTTGACCATGACATTAAAGGTAATGTAAGGTTCCGTTCGGCTGGTAAAAAAAAAAACTAGCTAGCTGGAGGGGGTAGGAGCTTTTGAAAACAAAAGTTTCCACTAACTTTTTTTAGCATTTTCAAAAAGCTCCTACACCTAGGGATAGCTTTTTTTGCAAAAAAAAAAAAATCTAGAAAAGTCTCCAACTAGCTTTTTTTTTTTGGACGAGCCAAACGGAGCCTAAGTCTCCCATGGAGATGAAGGTCGATTTTTTGACATCGTACAAGTTTTCATAGAAGCACTTCTCATTTCTCCACTTCCATGACCATGAAATAGCCATCACAAAGCAAGCACTCCAATTAAAATTTTCTCCAAAAGTCATCTTGGATAAGAGATTGCTTCTTAGACAAGTGGCAAAAGGTGGGAAAAGAAAGAATCACAATAGTAACTGTTTTAGACTACTTTTATATTAAAGTACTTTTTGTTAAGATATTGTTGTTTAGATTATAAATCTTAGTTGCTGAGATCTACGTATCTCTTATATTTCAGTGCCTTATTTTGTGAGATACTATTAGGGTTAGTTATGCACAGCTCTATCTTGTATTCTAAGGCTCTATATAAGTCTTGCTTCTTCTCAATAATAATCACGGCATTTACAAAACTCTTATATGGTATCAGCCTAGTTTCTGGGCACCCTTCCTTTGCTCTTCATAGCACCTCACAACCCTCATTCATGGTGGCAGAGTTACCTTCGATTTTGCCCAATCCCTATGATGCTGAAAAACCCTTTCTTCTTGTTCAATGCCCTCAAGTACACAAACTCACACCAACCAACTACCTTGCCTGGAGCTCTCAAATAACTCTCACACTTAAGGGTTATGATCTCTTCTCTTACTTGGATGGGTCTTTGGACATGTCTCTAGCGGTGACCGTGCGTGACAATTGCTCCGTCCCCAATCCGGCATACCTGGCCTGGTGTCGTCAGGACCGACTCATACATACTGCTCTTGTGGGCACACTTTCGGTAAGTGTTTCCTCTCTTGTCACGCATGCCAAGTCCTCTCGGGCTGTGTGGAATCTCCTCAAATCAACCTATGCCACCGCCTCGAGGGGTCACGAGCAGCAGATCAAGAACAAAATCCGCACCACCACCAAAGGTTCTCGATCTGTGTCCGAGTTCATGCATGGTCTCAAGGTCGATGCTAATCTCCTGGCGTCTCTTGGCGCTCCCCTTGCTCAGGAAGACTTAACTGATCACATCTTATGTGGTCTTGATGAGACTTTTCAGTCTGTCATTGACGGCGTACACAACCGAGATACCCCTATCTCTTTCGATGAGCTTCACGAGAAGTTGATTGTCAAGGAGCTTGCCTTGAAGCATGAAGATCACAAAGCATCCTCCCCGGCCACTGCTCTGACGGCGTCTAAGTCGAAAGGTAACAAAAACAAACCCTCTTTTCCGATGCAGTGGCAGCCCTCTCTCCCTCCTCAACCACCACAATCTTGGACGCCTAACCATAACTCTACCTTTACTCCACAAAAATCCTATCAACCCAGACCCTCCCCTCCCTCACCCTCTAATTCACAAAAGCCTTTTAAAGGACGTTGCCAATATTGCGTCGGCCTCGGCCATGTGGTAAACCATTGGCCTAAATTCAAGAATGACCACCCCACCTTCGTCTAGCCCTCCACAACCCACTTCCCAACTCAAAACCCACCAAGGCGCACACCCTCACCACTCAACCCCCTCCCCAATGGCTAGTTGACAATGGCGCATCCCATCACGTTACTAAGGACCTTCAAAACATGGCTTACCATCACCCCTACACCGGACGCGATGAACTCTTCGTTGGAAACAATAAGGCCTTACCAATCTCACATTCCGGTTCTATTGTTTTAAACTCGGTGAATCATCCTTTATGTTAAAAAATGTGCTGTCTCCGAACATGACTAAAAGTGTTTTAAACTCGGTGAATCTTCCGAACATGACTAAAAGTGTTTTATCTGTTTCAAAATTTTGTGCACAAACTGGTTATCACATTCTCTTCTCATCAAATTCTTTTTCTGTGAAGGACAAGATGGGAACCACCATGCTTAGCGGACCTTGTGTCGATGGCATCTACATGTGGCCTTCCTCTTCTCCCTCGGTCAACTCCATTCATTCGGTTTCTACAAAACATATTCATCATCGCTTAGGGCATCCTTCCACCGCCGTCTTCAAGCTGCTTTAGCATCACTTTAGTTTATCTTCATCTAGTTCATTTAACATGTTAGAGTGTCATGATTGTCAAATAAACAATAGCCATAGGCTTCCATTTTTTTCTTCCAGTATTGTTGCATCAAAACCGCTTGAAATCATATTTTCTGATGTTTGGACCTCTTCTCAATTATCTTTTGATGGTTACAAGTATTATATTATATTTGTGGATCAATTTACACGATATATTTGGTTGTACCCATTAAAGAAAAAATCGGACACTTACCAAACATTCATCAAATTTAAAGCGTTGATTGAAAAAAAATTGACGTTAAAATCAAAACCCTTTTTTCGGATAAGGTGGTGAATATATTGCACTAAAAGATTTCTTAAGCTCCAATGGTATCACTCACCTTACATCCCCCCCCCCCATACACCTCAAAGTAATGGTCTTTCGGAACGACGACATCGTCACATTGTTGAAACAAGTTAGAGTCTTTTGAGTTTTTCAAGCATGCCTTTAGATCATTGGCCTCTAGCTATGTCTACTGCGTCTACTTAATCAATCTTCTTCCAACTCCGGTTTTACAAAATGATTCACCGTATTTACGGCTTTTGAACAAACCACCCGATTACACTAAGCTCAAGTGCTTTGGCTGCTATCCTTGTCTTCGGCCCTACACATCCAACAAACTCGAACCCAAATCCACAGCTTGTGTATTCGTTGGATACTCAACATCCCAATCTGCCTATAAATCCTTTGATTCATCAACCAAACGCATTTATATCTCTCGCCACGTTCAATTTATTGAGCACCAATTCCCCTACAAAACCAAGCCTACTCAGGTGCAACGAGATGAAAATTTGGGTGAGGAATGGGGTTCAATTTCCTTACCCATTCTCAATCAAATTGTACTAGCCCAAATTCCTTTACCCAATCCCACGCCACTGTCATCCACTACTCCCCCACATACACCCTCAAATCCCACATCTCCTCTCTTAAACCCTACATCCCCCCAATCAGCAAACATGCCCCCCTAATTTTCCAAACCCTAACCCTCTCCCCAATCTACCGTCCCAATCCACTCCCACCACGTCACCAATCTCCTCACACCCTACTTCTAATCCTACTTCTTCCGTTGCTTCCTCACCTCAAACCAATACGCCATCTCCACCTCCCATTCCACTGCCAAATCCTCATCCGGACCTCCCTCAAGGCATCATCACTCGTTCAAAGAATAACATACACAAGTCCATTCAAAAACTAAATCTTGCCATCACCAAAACCACTCCCACCGAACCCACCACAATTACTCAAGCCCTTCAAAGCCAAGAATGGAGAGCTCCCATGCACAAGGAATTTGAAGCACTTTGTTCTAACAACACCTGAACACTTGTACCGGCCTCGTCCGAACAAAACTGAGTAGGATGCAAGTGGGTCTTCCGCACAAAATTCACACCTGATGGAAGCGTTGATCGTCTCAAGGCGAGACTAGTCGCCAAAGGTTTTCACCAGCGCTCCGGCCTTGACTACTCCGATACCTTCAGTCCCGTTGTGAAACCCATCACGATAAGAGTCATGCTCTCCATTGCCGTCTCTCACAGCTGGCCGCTCAAGCAATTAGACTTCAATAACGCATTCCTCAAGGTACACTTCATGAAAGCGTCTACATGGTCCAACCTCCGGGCTTAGTGGATGCTTCACGTCCCTCACATGTTTGCAAGCTAAACAAGGGTATCTATGGCCTTAAACAAGCCCCCCAGACCTGGTACATAGAGCTCAAGCAATACCTTCTTGGACTCGGTTTTCAAAATTCGGTGGCTGATGCATCACTATTTTACTTGCGTCGTTCTAACCTGACATTGTTTCTACTAGTCTATGTTGACGACATTATTATCACGGGAAATCAACCGCTCAAAGTTCAAGCCCTGCTCGATGCTCTCGCCAGTCGCTTCTCCTTCAAGGATCTTAGAACCCTCTCCTATTTTCTTGGGGTGGAAGTCCTACCTTCACCAAAGGGCCTGTTCTTGTCTCAAAAGAAGTACGTCCTTGACCTCCTAGAACATGCAGGCATATCTTTGGCCAAACCGGTATCTACTCTTGGTGTAGACTCCATCTAGCGACCGTCGGATGCCGGCGACCCTCTACCAAGCCCAACAGATTATCAGTCTATCATTTGGAGCCTTCAATACCTTGCTCACACACGACCGGATGTAGCGTTCACCGTGAACAAACTCGCCTAGTTCATGCAACAACCGAGCACCGAACATTGACTTTCTCTCAAATGCCTCCTTCGGTACCTCGCCGGCACAGTCGATCACGGTATAGTCATCTCTTCAACTTCATCACCAGCTCTTCATGCGTTTTCGGACGCCGATTGGGCTGGCGACAAAAACCGACTACATGTCGACCACCGGTTACATCATCTATCATGGCTCCACACCCATCTCATGGTCCTCTTGGAAACAAAAAACAATGGCTCGCTCGTCCACCGAAGTTAAATATAAGGCTCTTGCGGACATCGCCTCGGAGTTGTTATGGATCACTTCATGGTTACATGAACTCGGAATATGTCTTCAACGTCAACCCGTACTGTATTGTGACAACTTAGGGGCCACGTACCTTAGCTCCAACCCAGTTTTTCACTCCCGCATGAAGCACATAGCCCTGGCTTTTCACTTCGTACGAGAACAGGTTCAAAGTGGAGCTCTTCGCATGACACACGTCCCTACAGCTGGTCAACTAGCAGATGCTCTCACCAAACCATTACAACGGGGGAATGTTAAGATTCGCCAGCATCGTTGCAAAGCTCGGCTTAGCTCGACGACCAGCTCATCTTGCGGGGGAATGTTAAGATAATGTTGTTTAGATTATAAATCTTAGTTGATGAGATCTACGTATCTCTTATATTTCAGTTCCTTATTCTGTGAGATACTATTAGGGTTAGTTATGCACAGCTCTATCTTGTATTCTAAGGCTCTATATAAGCCCTGCTTCCTCTCAATAATAATCACGACATTTACAAAACTCTTATATAAGCCTTGCTTCTTCTCAATAATAATCATTTCAAGGACTAACTTAGAAAAGTCGCTCGGGCGTTAGGGCATGGCCGGCGTTTATGGGTTTGTCGGTGGTTCCGGCGGCCATTCGGCCGGTTTCCGGCGTCGTCTGGCCGGCGTTTAGGGCTTCGTTTGTGTTTGCTGTTCGGTAGTGCAGTTTGCGTAGGTGTTCATTTGTTCATTTCGCTTTTCGTTGGCTTCGGGTTGCGTTTGCGGTGTTGTTTTGATCGGCCGAGGTTTTGTGCTGGTGGCCTTCGTTGGATTTTGTTTGGGCAGATCGTGGGTTATTGCTGGTCTTCCTTGTCGCTGTTGGTCTTCGCTAATCGTTGTTATGCAGTTTGTGGCTTCGTTGGTGGTTGATGTTGGCCTTCAACTTTGTTGTTGCTTGTTTCGATGTGTAGGTCGGTGTTGCTGTTTTGGTTTTACTTTTGCGTGGTGCTGGTCTGTGTGTTGTTTCATTGGTTGGTGTGCTGGTGCCCTTTTCGTTGGCCTCATGTGTTGTCAGTGGGGTTTTTGCCTTTTAGGTTTGTGGGGTTTTTGTTGCTATCTTTTGGTATGTATTTTCAGTGTCCTTTTGCCGGTCTTGACAATTGTAGGAATGGTGGAGGTAAGGGGTTGAAGGCTAGTTCTCTCGTCCAACATTTCAAAGTGTTGCATTTTGTCAATGAGGCTTCAGTGCAAAGATATAAGTTGCTTATTGGTAGCGATGTGGGTGTGTTCTCTGCTCTAGAGAGTACTCTTTAGGGCCTCCAAATTTGGATGTGTGGAACTTGCTTATGTACTCATGCTTTCTCTAAGAGTTGCAAGCATAGTGACAGTTTTGATGTTATGGGGCCTCAGTGTAGGGGTCATTCTAATGATCCCTTGTTTTTCATTCAAGGTATCTCGACTCCCTCGCCTTGTAGTAACCAAGGTCCAAGCTCGGGGAAAGTTGTGAGTGGGGGTGATGCTTCTTCTTCATTTTCATTTAATGTTGAATTGTTGCATGAAGTTTTGTCTGGTAAATGTCGCACTGTGAAAAGTATCCCCAAGCCTAATCGTTTAAGCTTCTCCCGTTGCCTGAAAGCGGCTCTTGATAAGGTTGTTGCCTCTCCTCATGACCTTGCATCTTGGATCCTTCTGCTTCTTTTTCCCTTGTGCACTCTTAAAGTTATTCAGCTTAGTGCTGACAGTCAGTCAAGGATGAAAAGAGTTTGTCAGGTTGAGGTATCGCTCGAGCTATTTGTGTTTGGAGGGGGCCACGGGGACTTGAGATTTTAGTTAAAGAGGTTCTTAAGAATGGTGTGAGCAACACTCGCTTCTCAGGGGTGGCTGATTTCTTTGTTAATAAGAAGCTTAGTTTAGAGGAGTTGAATAAGAGACAATGTATGAGGAAAGTCAGTGATGGGCATTTCTCGGCTGCTGTGCGGGTATTGACTTCTTCGGGGGTTGCTCCCTCTAATGCGGAGACCTTGCGCGAGTTAGAGGAGAAGCATCCTCATGCTTTGTGTCCTTCCTTAACTCCTTTTGATGCCTCTGTGGAAGCTATTTCGGTCTCTAAGGATGTTGTTTTAGGCCGGATTAGAAGTTTCCCTAAAGGGACTTCTTGTGGGCGGGATGGTTTGCGGGCCCAACACATTGTTGATGCGTTGGGGCGAGCTGTTGTTGCTATTGTGGGAGATTTAGCCACCTCTATTACTGTTGTTGTTAATTTTCCGTTGGCTGGTAAGTGTCCTGCCGTCTTGGGTGAGTTTATTGCTAGTGCTCCGCTAACGCCCTTGCTCAAGCCAGGAGGAGGTATTCGCCCCATTGCAGTTGGCACGGTTTAGCGGAGGCTGGTTTTCAAGGTTGCTGCTGGTGTGGTGGGAAGGAATGTTGGGCAGTACCTTGAGGACTTCCAGTTTGGTTTTGGTGTGCCGAATGGTAGTGAGGCCATTTTGCATGTTGTTAACAGGTTGGTTGAGGTTAAGGGGGAAGCTTGTGGCATGTCTATGCTTCTGGTGGATTTTAGTAATTCTTTTAACCTGGTTGATCGTAGTGCCATGCTTAGAGAGGTTCGGCTTCGGTGTCCCTCGCTTTCTCCTTGGGTTGAATTCTGCTATGCCCGTCTTGCCCGTCTTTACTATAATGAGTCTTCTTTGCTCTCTAGTCATGGTGTCCAACAAGGTGATCCATTAGGGCCTTTGCTTTTTGCGCTCACCCTACATCCGCTTATTCATCGGATCAATGAGAGGTGCAACCTGGATTTTATGGCTTGGTATTTGGATGATGGGACTCTTATCGGTGACACAGCGGTGGTCTCGGAAGCTTTACAATTGATTATTGGGGAAGGGCCAATGTCGAAAAAACGGAAATCTTTTGGCCAAACCCGGACCCAAGGTGTAGTGATCCCAATCTTTTTCCTCATAAAATGGCTCGTCCTTTGGATGGGGTTAAGCTTCATAGTGGTCCGGTCAGTTTGAATGCTGACTTCTGTAGTCGCTTGATCGGATAAAGAGTTTCCAAGACAGTGGCTCTGATGGAGGTTGTCGCGAGGCTTAACGACCCCCAGGTGGGGCTTCTTCTTTTGCGTAATTTTGTTAGTGTTGGCCGGTTATATTTCTCTCTCCGGACTTGTCCACCCCATATGCTCGGTTCCGCTCATCTCACTTTTGATCTTGCCCTTCAGGAGGTTCTCCAAGAGACTATTGTGCCAGGTGCGGCTTTCTTTGGTGATTGCCAATGGCGTTGTGTCACCCTGCCCTTTCGCCTTGGGGGTTTTGGGATCTATACAACGCATGATGCTTCAGAATATGCGTTTGTCGCTTCACGGATGCAGTCGCTCAACCTCCAGAACAGGTTGCTTCGTCATTGTGGTGTTACTGGTTGGGGCCTTCTTGTGAGTCGGCCTTGAACAGCTTCCGGGATTTGTGCAACTTCGACCCTCGAGAACTTTTTCATAACGTACCAGCCCTTCCCCCCCCCCCCCCCCCCGTTTATGAAAAAATTGGTTTCAGTGTACTTTGACTAAGTGGAGAGAGGGTTAGTGGGGCGTTACAATCCTAGTGCTCGTGAAAAGGCCATCCTTATTAGCAATCAAGCCTCACACTCTTTAGACTTCTTGAAAGCAATTCCCATCGAAGGGTTGAGTCAAACGATGCATCCAAGGCAGTTTAGGTGCGTTTTGTGCTATCGGCTCGCAATTCCTTTATACCCTACTGATTTTACATGCCCTTGCTGCTCTTCTAATTAAGATCATGGATTGTTTTGGGGATCATGTTGTGCATTGCGGCAATGATATTGGCATTAAGTTTCGTCATAACCTTGTCCAGGATGTGTTGGGTGATATATGTACTCAAGCTGGTGTTGTTGTGCAAAAGGAGGTGCCTCTAGGTTTTTTGTCTGAAGAAGGCAACGACCTTAGGCATGATGATCTCCTTGCTTACGGCTAGGACAGGGGTAAAAATGTTTGTTTGGATGTCACTAATGTCTCTCCCTTCACTGGTGTCAGTGTTGACGCTTTCGTCCCCGGGGCTGCTGTTGTTAAGGTTGTCGCCAGAAGGAAGACTAAGTATGCCTCCAAATGTGTTGATAATGGATTCGGTTTTATCGCTTTCGCTTTTTCCACCTTTGGGGAATTGGGAAGTGATGCTCTTGATTTTTTGTCTAGGGTCACACGGGCTGCTCAAAGGCATGCCTCTAGTGCTAATGTTCGGTCATTTATTTTCCAGAGGTTATGTTTTACTTTGAATAAGGGTGTTGAAGCTCAATTAGTTGCTAGGCTCTCATCCAACTTTTTGTAATAAAAGGATAAATTAAAAAGATCTACAATATTAATAAAAAAATTAAACAAATTAACCATAATAAAGATTAATTTTAATCAGTTGACTATATACCAATAGGGGCGGAACCAGAAAAAACATATTGGGGGGGCCAAATCTTTTTAACTAAATATAACGAACTTACAAATTATAATAAGAACATAATGATTACTTTAGTTTTTAACCAAAAAATTACTTTAGTATATTAAATAATTTATTTCTTAACTCTATCTAAACAAATTTTCTAACAAATCGATTATATCTGATTTTTTTTGTATAGTAACTAGGACCATAATTATCTTCGTTTTCATTGTAAAAGCCTAAAATATTATCACCATTTAATCACCACTTGTGTATAATTATCATCATTTTTTATTTAGAAGATACCAACATCTTTCAGAATAAGATGGCTTGTATGATTCAATATATCTCACCAATAACATACTATTTTGAAACTAATATGAAAGTATAAAGTTCAAGAAAAGAAAAAAAAATATTTACAATATGTAAATAACTTTTAAAAGTGGTTTGTAGAAGTTCAATCTTCCAATGTTCATAACTTGTATGTCGGATTAAAGCGTATAATATATCAAATCGAAGGTCTCGAACAGACGGACATATAACTGGGGGGCCATGGCCCCCACTGGCCACAACATAGTTCCGCCTATGTATACCAGTGACCATGAACTGGTTAATGGATAGATTTCAATGGGCAGAATACATCTGTGGACCCCTAAACTTGTCACTTTTGTGCAACTGGACCCCCCAACTTCACGGGTTACCTATCAGACCCCCCAACTTAACATATTTTTGCCTATTAAGCCCCTTTTGTTGACTTGGACTGGCGCGTGCGCGTGACAGCCAATGGGCGCGGTGAAAGCTCCGATTGAGTGATGACATGGAAAACAAAAAAAAATATTTTATAATGCTTATTTGTCAACTTCATTCCATCATCTTCATTCCATCGTTTCTCTCGCGTATTTTTCTCTGTGTTCTTCCACAAAATTTCCTCTTACCAAATTTCTTCCTCGTTCCGCTTGATTCCCTCTTATTGAAGCAAGCCAATATCCTCATCAAATAGTAGAAGATCAATGGCGTCTTCATCTGGCTGGAATACTCGCAATCATGGAGGAGTCGACATTGGCTGGCCAAGCTGTAGGTGTGGCGTTGAAGCTTCAATCAAGCACTCATGGACCACATCCAACCCTGGAAGACGGTTTTATGGTTATCCGGAGTATGGAGTAAGTCCTAATCCCTCAATTGGGCAAAAGCCCTAATTTGTGAAATTTTAGGGTTTATTGCTGTCACTTGAAATTTTAGGGCAAAAGCTAAAACAATTTGTGCTTTCAGAATGTGGGGGCGTGTGACTTTTTCCAATGGGTTGATCCACCCATACCAACCACGCCAAGAAGGTGATTTCTGGCTTGCTGAATCGAGTGAAGGAGGAAGAAGAAGAAAGGCTCAAGGCCAAGCGACGAGTGAAGGAGGCAGAAGAAGAAAGGCCCAAGGCCAAGCATCGATCGAACATTTTATTTGTTGTTTTAGTAGCTATCATAGGGCTTGAGATTATGAGATTTTTACTGTGATTTTGATCAATGGTGATCATGTACTGAATGTAACATTTCGTGCCTTGAAGAATGCAATAGTTTGTCTTTTGATTAATGCAATTTGCTACAACTATTATGAATGCAATGGTTGGTGTTTTGATGAATGAAATTTGGCTTGAAGAAATCATATTGACAATAGAAAGTCCCTCTGTTTTATGCAAACTGACAATAGAAAGCTATTATGGATTTGGTTCACAACAAAAACTGTCAGCAATTTTGCAAGCATTGTGGCAAGAATTTGACAACAATTTGCTCACAACAAAGTTGTATTTGTATTTGTTCACAACAAAGTTTTGCCAAACCTATATTTGTTCACAACAAAGTTTTGACAAAATTTTTACTTGCAATTTTGCCAAACCTGTCACAACACAGTTTTGACAAAAAATTTGCTTGCAATTTTGGGAAAGCTGTATTTGGTTCACAACAACATTTGACAGCAACTTTGTCAGCACAAAATTTTGACAAAATTTTGCTTGCAATTTTGACAACAACAAAATTGTGCTTGCAAATTTGGGAAACCTTTGTTTGGTTCACAAAATATTGCAATTTTGACAGCAACTTGGACAACTATTTTGCCAAAACTGACAGTAGCTAACACATAACATTTAGACAACAACATCGGACAGTTTGTACAGGCAAACACAAAGCATCATTTTGACAACATCATTCCATTATATTAGATAAAGCAAGTGGAAGTCATATCACACCACACAAGTTTTGCTGCAACAAAAGTGATGTACAAAAAATGCAGCATATGTGATTGAAGGTTGTGACAGCTTCAAAAGTGGTAGCATAAGCTTCAAGTTCAACACACTAAAGATAATGTTCAAAAGTGGTAGCAACAGATGCCTAGGGCCTGCTTGAACTCGTCTGGCTTGGATTTGGATCACCAGCTCCTCCCTTTTTGAGTTGCCTCTTTGTAACAGCTTGCTTCCCTTGCCATTTCAGACCTTTCTTTTGAACCTCAAATGAGACAGATTTAGTTGCATCCTTCTTTGCTTGTGGAACCCTCAACACCCTTGAAGATGGAAGACCTGGCTGTTGACCAATCCAAATTTAAAATAGCCAAAGTCAGATATGAGTTCAAAAAACCAAGAAAAATGCATCATTTTGAACCAAGTTCAGTAGCCTTACATTTTGAAATGTTACACCACTAGGGGTTGTGTAGATCCCCATTCCTGCCATCCTTCCTCTTCCCTGAGCTCGCCTTGGTGCTGGTGGGACTGGTGCTTGTGCTTGATGTGGTGGGGCTGTTGCTTGAGTTGTTGTTGGTGTAGGTGATTGAGTTGAGCCTGGTGCCATTCTCTGTCTTCTTGCTCTCCCCTAAGCACCCAAAAATCATGCAAAAACAGTTAGGTGCAGCTTGCATAATTGAAGTTAGCAAAGGCTTAAAACAACAAGGAATCATACCTGGGCATCTTGGACATCAAGTGTATCACTTCTTCCTCTTTTCCTGGAGCTATTTGTGGAGGGTGGCATAGGTGTAGAGGTTGAATTAGAGGGAGTTGGTGCAGATTGCCTTCCTCTAGCAACTGGACACCCTTTTTTGTTGTGGCCTTGTCTCTTGCATAGACTACAAGTCATAACAAACCCTCTCTTGGACATCTTCCCAATTTTTTTGGGCTCATCTCGTGGCTTCCTCCTATTCACCTTCTTCCTTCCTCTCCTCTTTCTGATTGGTGGTGCTTCAATTTTTGGAAAATCAGATGGTGGCCACATTTTCATCCCCAAAACTGGCTGGATATGGTTTGCATAGGCCTTCAAGTATGTTCCCTTCTTAAGCCAATGGACAACATAGTCATCTGGATTCTTGTTGAGCAGGTTTAGGGAACAAATGGAATGGGCACAGGGTATGCCATTCAATTGCCAACTCCTACAACTACAGGTTCTCTGATTTAAATCCACCACATGCCTGTACTCTCCATCCTCTACCTCAAACCCCTTATCCCCATTCCACATTACATTACACTGCATTGCCCTATCTTTGTTTTTCTCTAACCTATACAATGCCATGGGTGCAATATCACATATCCAAGTCCTAGCAAAGGCATTCATCGTGGTGATCCTACCCATAACATGTTTCCTGATTTCTTCCAACATTGTAATGATTGACCTAAGCCTAGCAGCTAAGATCCAGCTATTAAAGGTTTCACACGTGTTATTTTCCGCAGTGTCACACTTAACCTCATCCCTAAAAAAAGCCCTACAGAAATTCTCCACACCATAAGCTAAGAAGTCATCACTCAGGTTTGGGCCTAACCTTTCCATCCCTTCAATATTATCTTGGAGTTGAACCTGGAAAGTTGACCAAGCACAAGCCCAAAACTTCTTTCTCTTGTCTGTCCCTCGCCATTCTTTTGCCCAATTGGCATAGATATGTCTTGCACACAACCTGTGTTCTGCCTCAGGGAGCTCATTTTTTATTGCAGCTCTTATCCCCTGCAGATATAGAAATATAAACAAGGTTAGTTTTACAGTTTAGACAACAAAACAATGGATGAACAATCAAATTCACTTACCAAGTGCATATCTGAAACCATACAAAGGCCCTCTACTCTACCAAGTCCCAGGTCTGCTTGCAAAGCTTTAATGAACCTTGTACAGGTTATTGTAGATTCCTGAGTTGTGACTTCCCAAGCAATGGGATACATTTGTCCATTCCCATCTTTGCCAACAGCCACAAACAACTGCCCTTCTACAACCCTTTTGATAAAACAACCATCAATCCCAATGATCTTTCTACAGCCACTCTTCCACCCTTCCTTCAGTGCTTGGAAGCACGTGTAAAATCTCCTAAATATTTCTTTCCCTGGCTCAGACTGTTTGTCAACCATAACAAAACAAGTTGATCCAGGATTGCTTCTGTTTATCTCCTTAACATAAGCATGCAACTTGCCATACTCTTCTGTGTAATCACCAATGTTTCTCCCCAAAATTAACTGTTTTGCCCTCCTACAAGTTGTAACCCCAACATACATCTTTAGCTCTTTCCTACACAATTCCTGTATCTCCCAGAGCTTGATGGAAGGTTGTGAAATCACTCTAGCTTCAAAGAACTTTGCTATAAACCTGGAATTGCATATCTTGTTGTTGTTGTACCTTCTACAATCATGCTTTAGCCTATATGTCTTGACCATAAAATTTTTAGAGCCTCCCTCATAGCTTGCACGCAAGTACCAGTTGCATCCCTGATGTTGGCACTTTGCTACAACTCTCTTTCTCTCATTAGGTTTCAATTTCAGCTTCACACCTCTATGGATTGAATATTTGGCAACTGCCTCCCTAAACTCCTCAACACTCTCAAACACCATTCCCACCTCCCAGATTGGATACACACAAGAGGGGTTGTACACCACATGCCTGCTTCTCCTCCTCCTCACCTCTCCCTGCCCTTCAGACTCATCCCCAGACTTAAAGCTCTCGATATTATAATCTGAATCAGAGGCATAGAATGGCTCATCTCCAGCAACCTTTCCTTTATAGTCATGCCTCCCTTGACCCCACTCTTCATAGCCTTCATCATTGCCCACATCACCCATCCCAATCTCTACATTCACCATTTTCTCTTTATGTGCCTTTCTCCTTGCTTTCAGCTCTCTTGCCCTTTGCCTCACCTCCCTAAGTTCATCATCCACCTCACTATTATCACTCATCTCCAAGGCCACACTTTCATTATCAGAAGACTCATCACCCCCACTGTCCTCATACTCAGGATCCTCACAACCATCATCTTGAACCTCTGGCTCAGGTTCTTCATCATCTGTAGCATCATCTTCCACAACCTCTTGCTCATGATCCTCTGCCCTGGCCTCTGCATCATCTACTTGACCTTCATTATCACTTGCATCCTTCTCTGCATCAACACCTCCAGCATTCTCAGTTGCCTCTACATTATGCTCAACATTAGCCTCAACTACATCTACCCTGGCCAGTGCATTCTCAGCATTATCCTCAACATTATCTTCTTCATCATCACTTGCATCCTTGCTCAGTTCATGTGCTTCATCATCACTTAACCTCAATGGATCAGTAGGAGTCAACCCAACAGGAAGCTCTTCCATGATTTGTGCAGCATCAACCTCAACAATTACTGGTTGATCAACAGCATGGTCCACATAGAAGTGAACTGTGTCCCCAGTCTTGAGTTGATTCACAAGCTCCATTAGGGTGTCATCCCTCATTTCCAGAAATTCACCATTGAGTTGCTTGTGGTATACCCCTAGATAATCTTTATAACCAAATCCTTATACATACCATTTGAATTCTAGCTGGCTCCAAAGGTCTGTATCTTGATCATAGCTATACCCTTCAGCTCTATGATTTACATATGGAGGGGTTGGCTCATGCACAATTGAACCACCATGGTGCCACACTATATCCACAAATTTCTCTATCATCCCTACCCTCAATTGCTGAATAACACATAACAAGGGCAGATTTCAGAGCTACATTTTGAACCACCACAGTTCATCACTAAATCAATGAAACCCTATTTTCCAACCCTATTATTAACACACATGCATCAGGTTCTTCAATTTCTCACAAAGCATGCATAAAGACCAAAGCATAAAGACCAAAGCTTGCATAAAGACCAAAGCTTGCAGATTTATGCCCTAAATCGCTAATTGTGGAGGAGACACGACTAACCTGTTTTGGCGAGCTTCAATGCTGGATTCAAGCTTGGAATCGAGGTTGGGATGGAGTTCTTGGTTGGAATTGAGGCTGGAATTGAGCTCTTGCTTGGAATCGAGGGATTCACTCGTTCCCCATTTCTCCCACCATCGCGTCTCCTTTCTCCCTCCAAGCAAGAATGTGTAACGGCATATTTCATTTTCATACCTTATATTAAACAAAAACTATATTATATTTCGTTTTCTTAAAATAAAATAAAATGGGTTTTTTTAGGTGGGATGATGTGGCTGGCGGGGATGATGTGGGCTAATGTGGAAGCTGATATGGCTCCTGAGTGGGATAAAAATGGCCACGTCAGCGCGCGTGTAGCTCAGTTCTAGCAGAAAATGGGTTCAGTTGAAAAATAAGGGGTCAATAGGCAAATTATGTAAATTTTAGGGGTTCAATAGGTAATTTTTAAAGTTGGGGGTCCATTTGCAAAAAAGTGACAAGTTCGAGGGTCCACAGATGTATTTTGCCGATTTCGATGATGGGATTTGATACGTCATAGGATGTATGTATGGGATAACTTTTCATCCTCACTCTCTCTTTTTTTAATAACTTCAAAGGTTTAGTCAATCGGCTAAACTTCTCAATGATAATGCTTGAAAAATAGTACCATTATATATACATTTTCGCTTCACTTTTATCAATAATATCTTTGACCCAAAAAAATCCCTATTATATTGTAGCTTTCATACACCTTATAATCAACCCATTCCTTTTTCTTTCCAGGAATGAGTTCATACACCGTATAATAAACGCATTCATATACATATATTTGATCGACATGCTGCGTACACGACTAGCTAGCCTACGTACCAACAGTCAATCCACAACTCTTTGAATGAATCGGATTCCATTTATACGTTGGTGTATCTGTCCAATGCTGTATTTCTTTTGCGGCCCAGCTCATTTCACATTTATATGTCGAAACTTTACATATAACCATAGTTGAGGAAAATTATATACATAATAAGTTTCTATTTTTTTTTATACTTAAAAGGATTAGGCTGGTTACAAATAATAGTTAAATTCGTATTTGATAGTGACCTTAATAACGCTAACCTCCGGATACTATTCTAAAGGCTAGACTACCGCACCAAATGCAATATAATAAGGCATAGGAAGATTTTTTAGTATATATATGTTGCGAAACCAATTGCCTGTTAAAGTAGACCTAATGATTCCAAAGGGAGTTGGTTTGGGTGGTAAGTTGATTGCTCCACGTCCACAAGATGTGAGGTTCAACTTTAGTGGATGTAAAAAATTCCCTTAGGGAGACTCACAAGCCAAAACTAGGTGCGTACGCGACCCGATTCGAGCTGAACGTATCCAACACGAAACCAGTGAATCAGTTGAAAACCCAAAAAAAAGTAGACCCTACTATGTCAAAATTGATTACTCAACCAAATGATAGATACGTATGTTACATGTAACACTACATTCGCATCGATGCATTAAAGGAAAGCACAACATAACGAATCAATTAACATATGGCTTATTCTCAATTTGTTTATCTTTTACAAATTCCAATATTCCGATTGATCTATATAAAGACCGCCTTTGCATCTCAATTTTATAGCATAGAAGAGAGCTAAACCGGAAGCCACAATTTATAACAAAAATTGTGCTTTTATATTTCATTTGGTGAGGGCCAAGAAATCAGAGATCATATTATTCAATCCAACATGGGAGCAGACATTTCTACATCCGTACCAGAAAGCAGATTGCCGGCTTACTTTCCGCCGCCGCAAACCACCACAGCAACCGCCTTTCGTCCACCACCACCTCCGCCAGCACCGCTAGCGTTTTCACCACCGACAACATTCAATGCAAACCGAGTCCTTTCCTTCCGATCCTCGGCGAAATGGAGGACTTACTTGGAATCCTCCCAATCTTCCAACAAATTGGTATAACGTTATTAACATACATCACAAGGTTTGAGTTAGATGGTCGGTTTAAATGATCAAATAAACGTTTAGGTGTACTAATTTGTTTTACACCTTGTGTGTGCTTTGGTGGGTAATTAAGGTTGTGGTGTACTTCACGGCAACATGGTGCGGACCGTGCAAGACCATAGAGCCAGCATTCCACGAGCTATCCTCCAAGTTCACCGACGTCGACTTTGTCCGGATTGATGTGGATGAGCTAATGGTAATTCATATTTGCCTAATTTCTCTTCTATTTCCCTCGCTCTTAGAATAGATAAGAGTAAGAGAGTGGTGAAGTTTTGCATAGCATGCATGCAAATAATCTTAATATATTGCTAAGCTATGACATAGAAGAAATATATAAGATATGTGCATCTGTTGAATTCTATAGGAGGTTGCTGTCCGTTAAATTATGATCATTAACTAATGGTGTTCAAAAACAGGGTGTATCTAGCCAGTATGGAATACAAATGATGCCCACATTCCTGCTCATCAAGAAAGGGCAGGAAGTTGATAAGGTGGTCGGCGTCAAGAAGGAAGAGCTCCAGAGGAAGATTGAGCTGCACAGGCTCAACAATTACAGCAGCAACTATCACCATAATGGCTGTTATTACCAGTACTAATTAATTATCACCATAATGTTTAGCTTGTGTGTTCTAGCGATGGAAGTTTGTTCAGTTCATGGAGAGTAAACAATCTATTCTATTTTCTGACCAAAAAAAAAATCTATTCTATTTGTATTTCTTTTTCACCTCATGTAATAATAAGTTGTGACGAGTTTGAATAAAAAAAGTTGTTCACATTTTCTTAATTTATGCACATTTTGCAATAGATTTTCAGCAAGATGCCTCTAAATTGATAGTTAGCCAACGAATTCCATCCACAAGGTCGAGAGTTTCTGGCCACATAATCCTCATGTGGAAGACAAAAAAATGAAAAAGATGATATTCACACTTTCGTAATCAAAGGACAATACTGGGTTTCTTCAATCACAATCTAAAGCATAAAAGAAGCAAGGGCAGTAGGGAACAACAGAATCCAATCAGTGTCACAACAGCTAATTAATAAAAGTCAGATCTCTTGGTGTTCTTGATAGATCAATCACAAAAAATACTCTTGTATCGGTCCTATCAGCTTCCAAAGCCATCATTCATGGACCTACCATGAAACAGAAACCAAATGATCTCCGAGTTCACACCGACACAAACAAAGATGCTGTGGAATTTTAACACCAAGCAAATGAGGATGAACTAGTTCTTCATCTTCACCATGCTATGGAGGAGGAAGAGTCAATGTTAATACCATCGAATCCCTTCAAACAACCTAGTATTCACACTTCTAAATTAAGCTAACAATCTTAAGAGGAATGGAAATACCAAGGCACATTTACAGTTGATGAGTTAATGTTGTAAGAGCTTAACCCAGTACTCTCCTTAGGTCAGATTTCTGTTGGTCAGAGAGCATTTTTGGGAACTTGACATCAAACTTGATCCTTAGATTTCCTCTTTTATGAGGCTCCTTCGAAATGGGCATTCCTTCGTTTTCAATCACGATTTCGTGGCCTGGTCTTACAACCTCTGAGACCTCAACATTGAGATTCCGTTCGTCCAGAGTGGTGAGGTTGAGAACTTTTCCTGCAAGTGCATCCAGTAATGATATTCTCTTGTTTAATACCAGATCGTTGCCGTCCCTCTTGAAAACCGAATGAGGCTTTTCATCTATGACGAAGATTAGATCACCCGGCACTGATCCCAGGCCCTGGTTGCCTTTCCCAGGGAAGGTGATTTTTGTGCCCTTCTTCCAACCGGGTTTGATATCGATGGCTAAAACCTCCTCAACAGTCTTTGGCTTGCTGCAATTTGATTTGTGTCATGCAATTGTCAGTAAAAAAATAGCTACTAGAGCAATTTGAAGCGTACGGATATAAAAGTGGCCATACAAAAAACTTCTATATCAATGGCTAAAATCACTTTAGGAAAAGAACATGGCATCTGGAATCAGATACCAACCTAGTGGATCACAGTCAAGTGGCTTCATTTTCAATACTAAGTAATCGGCAATGATGCCATCTTGTGCAGGGGACATATGGAAGAATCTAAATTCTTAATCAGGTATAGCCACCCTTACACAAGCTCTATGTAATTCTTAATTATGTATAGACACCATGCACAGGCTCTAATTTGCACTACAAGTGGTCTGAACTCTCAAGAAATAGTACAGAGTTACAAACTTTACAGAGTCTAGTAATCACACAAGGAAATCATTGACCCTGATGGCTAGCTTCTTTCTGGAAGCCTATAATCCAGGACTGGGTAGTACAGTAGTTACTAAATAACTTGACAAGAAATCAGTCATACTAAATCACAGACCAATTAAGAACTAAACTAAATATCATTCTTTATAACATTTCTACCAACACCCCCCTTAGCAATTGAGCAAATCATTGAACATTTATCCTGATCTGAACCAAACATGAGATTTAGGATCTGCAAAGCATTAGTAAACTATTCCTCAGTCCTCACCACTTGCCTAAAACAATCTGATATACTGACACACCAGGTCCAAGGGAGAGATATATCTACAATCCCTCCAACTCACTTTCAGTTGACCAGTTGCTATAGGAAATGATCAAACAGTTGTGTAACCAATTTTGCTAACAAGCTTGATACATAACTTCATGTAATGGTGCAGAAATCAGGATTCAGTCCGCCCAACAAACAGTTTACTATAACAAAGATTACTGAAAACTTCCCTGATAAAAGAGTGGCCAAAAATACTAATTTACTTGTGTTTCTACACAAGTTGTTCCTTCAAAAATTAGAAAAGAACTAGTACAGCTCCACTATTCAGACTCCAAAAGTAGTAGGTGAAAAGTCAAATTTGACATCATCCAAATGGAGAGTTGCAACCAAATTGTAAAGAACCTTAGAAATTGGTGAAGTAGAATAGCACTGTAGAGATAGAATTGGCGTAAATTACTCACCCAAACTCATCGGAAACAATCCTGGATATCTGCATCTTCCTCTTAGATCCCTTATACAACTCCTCCAAGCTACAGGCAAGCTGCGTCTCCAGCGCCGCCTCTTTCTTGGAGTTGCCGTCGCCGAGGGCAACACCACTCTTCTTATCGTCCCCGAAAAACTCGGCGAAAATATCATCGGCGTGACGCGAATTGTAGCGGAAGGATTTGGGCTTGGAAGAGGGGGAGAAATCGGGGGATTTGAGGCCCTCTTGGCCGTAGAGGGCGTAGATCTGGCGCTTGTGGGGGTCGCTGAGGACATCGTAGGCCTCGCATATCTGCTTGAACTTGGACTCGGCTATCTGCTTCGTCCCACTCGGATGCTTGTCCGGGTGCCACCTCATCGCCAATTGCTTGTACGCTTTCCTCAGTTCCTCGTCGCTCGCCGTCCTTGATACTCTCAAGATGTTGTAGTAGTCCACCCCCATTCTTCCCCGTCCCGAGTTAATTTCTCCTCTCACACTCTCTCTCTTTCTCTGATCGCAAGCACAAAGATCGATGGAAATTCGGAAACACAAACTGTAACCCTAAACTCGAGATTCCGAGATTGGAACACCGAATCCGGAGGAAAACCTAGTTTTCGGACGAAGAAATCGGAAAAAGGAAGGAAGGAAGATTTGGAAGAAGGGGCAGGGAAAATCTTGGGTGAATTTGGAATGGTGTGGGGAAAGCCGAAAACCCAGTTTTAAGAGGTAAAGGAAAGAAAGAAGATCGGTTGGGTTGGGTGGGGCGAATTACGTGGAAGTTGGATATTTTAATTCAAAAAATGGAAAGCAAGTGGCGAAGGAGCACGTGGCGGGATATGAGTGGAAGGTGAGGAAAGTGGGTGGTGGGCGTAGAAAAGGTGGTTATAAATTTGGTGATAGGGGGGGAGTGGGGACGAGAATGTGCATTCCAGTAATCAGTGGAAGAGAGAGAATCTTCTCGGAGCTGTCAACGCGTTTTACATTTCTGTACACCTTTTTTTCAAAATTAAGATAAAGGCCAAGGAATCTCCGTTTGGCGTCGCAAGCCCGCAAAAATAATCGCTAATAAATTAAGCACGGAGTATTTGTTTATTTGTTTTAACGGTTTGCGGCCGTTAAGAGAGGGGTACGTACGGCGTCGTTGTGAATAAATCGTTAAGAATCTTCCTTTGCCTTTTTTTTCTTTTTTTTCCCCTTTTGGCAGTCTCGTGAAATGGTGGGATGCTTTGCTAATTACTACAGTAGTAATTAGTCAGCACAAGTTATTATTACAACAACATCATCCCCTAGTTTAAGTTTTCCATGTCACAATCCACTCAGGGGTGTTTAGTCCATGTTGGAAGGTAACATGTCAACTTTAAAATAAAAAAAATAGCCACTTAAGAAGTCATGCACACGAGTAGATGTCAGACAGGTCATTTTGGGTTTGGGTCAATCCGGACTTTTGGATATTTTAACAATCGGGTTTGACTCTTTGAAGTTGAGTAAAATACGGTTTTGGGCTGATTTCGATCGGGTTATTCAATTTCGGTTCAACTAGATTTCGAATTTAGTTGGATTAGTCGTGTTTCAGTTTTGATCATATTTTGAATGATAATTTTTGTCCTAGTATTGTTAACAATAACAATGTAGCAATTAACTCAAAATATAAATATAACAAGAATCATTATTTATAAAAAAATTCAATAATTATTGGAGTATATATATATAAGGTATCAAAATTATTTTATTAAATGATATGGTTTTTCTTACAAGTATGAAGTATATATGAGATAATTCATGAAATTTTGGTTATTGATTTCAAGGTTACAAGTTATTTTGAGTCAAGTAATCTTGATTCGGGAGAGTTCAATTTTTGGTTGATACCAAGTAGAGTAAATTCGGGTTTTTAGATGATTTTTAGTCATGTTACTTCTGATATCGGGTAATATCCGGCTAGTACATTTGGATAATATCGTTACGGGCTATTTTCGGGTTCATATAAAAAACTCTCAGGCATGCACATTTTCCCCTCTTTTCGGATATCAGGTCGAGTTCGGTGTTAGTAAGGTCGGTGGGTTTATCAAGTCGGGTCAAGTTTTGCCAACCCTACACACGAGACCTATATGTAGAAAATTAAAAATAGAAACAAACTAAGTTGAGAAAATACTAAACGTAAGAAGATAGATAAGCATGAAAACAACTCGTGTATGTAAGTTTCTTGAACGTATTGTTTGGATGTGACCCACTTGCACTCCCTTGACTCATCCATCATGGCTGGAATTAGTGCTTGTGTATTTTGTTGCAATTTCTTGGCTTTATCTCATGTGATTGCTCCTTTAAAAGGTCCTCAATCTTTTGTGAAATCATGGTTGCATCACTTTTATGGGTGGTAAAAAAAAGTCATTAAAGGGGTGATTAACTGATTATGTAGAAAGTTGGATATTTTATCGGTGATTTTTTATGGTTAGCTCTTTTAGCTATTAAATTGTATTTTAAAGGTATAATTTTTCCAAGTCTTACCATAGAGTTGTCTCACAACTTTATGGGTCACATTCAAATAGTAGGGTACAGATCATGATAGGATGGAGTTGAAAAGCATCTATGCATAGGGTTTGGAACGTCACACCCCAATTATCTTAACAACATGAAAGTTATCCGTCTTAATACATAAATGCTTTGTTTTTATAAATGACATTATTATTATTTGAATTCTTAAAGTCCTTAAAAACACATGACAACTTATCTTTCTTGCCACACAAATGTTTTGCATTTTTTTCAACAAAATGGTATTATTAATTGAGTTATCAACAATCCAATCTACATCCCTCTTCCATCCCCTCTCAAATCCACTTTCACCCTCGTTTCCGATCTTTCAATTTCAACTCTCCCCCCCCCCCCCCAAAGTTAAACACCATCAAATAAAATGATAACAACAACAACAACAACAACAACATTTATCAAGCTAGTCCTATAGCCGCATGATCTGAGGGGTCAAGATGAGGGTATTCCAGACTTAGATGAAGTACGCCCAATATAACCCAAGAGATATCAGGCACCACACCAACTTGAAAAAAGAAGAAGCTAGATGACAAGCTATCCACCACCTTAATCTTCTCCCTCCAACTCTCCCTTCACTAAGCCAACTCCACCGAATTCCCTAACAAATTGATGTCTTGATTTATGTTATATATTCATCCAACGCATCTTCAGACGACCCCTATCTCTCTTGCAAGCCCCAAGCTCCAAACGCTCCCACCTCCTAACTATAGCATTTGGGTTCCGCCTCTGAACATGCCCAAACCAACAAAGCCTCGATTCTCGACGCTTGTCTCCTATACTGGTCACCCCCAACTTGCTTCTAATCTCTTCATTCCTAATCCCATCGAATCTCAAGTGCCCACACATTCATCTGAGCATTCTCACCTCTACAATTGCAAGTTTTTGTTAATGAGCCATCGTCGTTGGCCAACATTCATCCCCATAAAGGATCACTGGCCTTATCACAGACTTATAGAACTTTCCCTTAAGCTTAAGCGGTACCTTCTTATCGCACAAAACTCCTGAAGTTGCCCTCCAATTCTGCCAACCTGTTTGAATTCGAGACCTCACATCCTCATAAATACTCTCGTCACTTTGCAAAACTGAACCCAGATATATGAAGTTATCGCTCCTCGCAATGGCCACATCTTCTAACCGCACCTCACTCAAAGTGTTGATCTTTTGCCCAAAGCTGAACTCCACATACTCTGAACAAAACTGATAATGATACATTTAAAAAAAGGAAAAATGACTTAGATTAATTCCAAGTATCAGCTTTCAACCAAAAATAGTCTCAAGTTTGAAAATCATCACCAATGATATGAACTATCACGAAATTAACCAAAAACGATTCGGAAGCCTTTTTTGATGTGTTTTCCGGTGGAATCGTCGATATGGCGATCGGAAATATTTCCATCAAATCTAAAATATCAAGTTGTCATGTCTGATTTTCGATCCCGCATCATCGATTCCACCGGAAAACTCGGCGAAAAAGGCTTCCGAATCGTTTTTGGTTAATTTCGTGATAGTTCGTATAATTGGGGATGATTTTCAAACTTGAGATTATTTTTGGTTGAAAGTTGATACTTGAGATTATTCTAAGTCATTTTCCCTTAATAAAATTACAAACATCATTACATTTTCAATAACAATACAAAATATGAAAAAACAAAATCCCCTCTTGAATAAATAATGATAAGAAAAAGTGTTCGATTTGTGACGGGCAATGGCTACTATTACCCGGCAAAAAGTGACCCGGACCCGAAACCCGAACCGAACTGACCCGACCAAAACCCGAAATTTGACTCGAACAACGAAAAATGAATCATCCGAACATGACCCAGACCCGATCTGAACCCGAACCGAATCGGAATGACCCGAACCGAAATGACCCGAATAAAATGTAAACCGAACTGACCCGAACCTGAACTGACCCAAACCAAAACTGACCCGAACCCGAACTGAACCGAACCCAAACTGACCCGAACCGAGCTGACCCGAATTAAACTTGACACGAAATATCCCGATCCGAAACGACCCGAACTAATTCTAACATGAAATACTTTTAATAAGTAAATAATAAATCATTAAGAAAAAACATAGAGTTTAAGAAAATAAATTAGATAAAGGCTATGATATAATAATTATTCTTTACATCGTTATATGTAAACGGTGAAAATATATCCATAATTCCGTAAAAGGTACGTATGGGTCATCGACTAGACGGCTAGTAAGTTTTTACGAAGAATGGGTGTTTAAGTTCTTAACTCGCAAGACCCAATAGACTAATAGTTAGTAGTTACTCTTACATAGTTTAACAAATGAAACATATCATTTTATTAGAATATCTTTATAAATACAATGGAAAATAGCATATTGTATAGTTTTATAAATAGAATATCGATAATAAACACATGTACAATATTCTTATAAATAGAATATGGATAGTAAACCCTAAACCATAAACCCTACCCTAAACCCTAAACCCTAAGCACGAATTCATGGGCGGGACGTAGACAACGGTCCTAACCCGAATATCTCGCCTGGATACCCGAATTATTTTTTAATAAGATTAAATTTTATGTATATATAGATATATATTATAACTTTAGTTTAGAACAATTATCTCTAAATTATTCTTCGGTTGTGGCTATGATGGATTGGATCTCATTTATTGTCAACCGGCCCATAATCTTTATCTATCTATCTTCTTAGTCCAATAGAGTACTTGAATTAAATGAATTAGGGTTGGAATAGAACATCCATCAATTTTCTTAATGTATGAAAATGAATTTAATTATTTTATGTCATTAAGTGGGCACAAGGGTCCTAGACGTTGAATTTTCTTAATGGATGAAAATGAGTTTAATTATTTTATGTATGTATGAATAACTGAATGTGCCCGCAAGTATATAATACAAATAGTAATTAATTTTTTATTAACTAAGTAGAAATTACATCTAAATCTGTGTCAATGAAGTACCCATTAAAGACATATTAAAGTACCCATTAAAGTGCCCAAACTTTCTACGTTAAAAGCTCACCGTTGCGGATGATCTTATAATTTAAAAAAAAATTGAATCCAAATAACACCCGAATCCGAATTGACCCGACCCGAAATGATCCGATTCGAAGTAATCTGAAAAGGACCCGAACTGAACTAGACCCGTACCGAACTAGACCCGAACCGAACAACATCCGATCTGAAATGACCAGAACCCGAACTAACCCAAAATATTACGCCCCGAAATGACCCAAACTAGACCCGAACCCGAATACGAACCAAACCCGAACCGAACAAGACCCGAAATGACTATTTGACCTGAACAGACCCGACCCGAACAACCCGATCCGAATTGACCAGAACAACCCGAATTGCCGGATTCTAATATGAATGATTTTGCTTTTAATTGGGGGAGGTTAGAAAATGGTTGATGAGACAAGAATTGTGAACGTGGGTGAACCATAAATCTCACTTTCTTAATGATTTACATCCTATGACAAAAAAATAGCCAAAACTGAGGGAATAAACAATGTGTGATGTGTCCATCCCAAACAATTAAGAAAGTTGCATTAGTAGCATGCAAATAGTAGCCATTGCCCGTCACAGAATATGGGTGGTTCCATTTTATTATGTAAATACTATCGGTCCCCGTGCCTTAAAGGTACATTTTTTAATATAACTAAAACCTTATTTTAATTTTTATAAAATGTTATTTAAAAGAATGGTTTGATATAAAATCTTGTATTATTTAGCTAAGTTTGCTTCTTTTGAGATTTATTTTAATGATATATTATTTCGGTTATAATATATTCTTGTAACTGAAGAAAGCATATAATTTTTAAAATGGAATTTAGTAGATAAGAAGATTTTTCGAAAAATTATGTACAAAATTTATAGTCCAACTTTTTTAGAAAAAAAATAATTTGAAATCAGTAGATTAGAAGATTTCTAATGTGGGGTCTATAATGAAATTTTAACCAATTAACTTATTTTTAACTTCCGCTTTAGTGTATAGTTATGATAGAGGGTCATGACTAGACTTATCAAACGGGTCAGATTGAATCGTTCTGGGTTTGGGTCATTCGGGTCATGGATCAAACCAGGCCGGGTCATTTCGGGTTATCAGGCGGGTTCGAGTTGTCCAGCGGGTTAATAAAGTCATTTTAAAAAGTCATTCGGTATTAAATTATAAAAAAAAATTGCAAAGATTTTTGGAAACAAATAGATTATTAGAAATAGTTGGTCTTTTATGAATAAATGAGTTTCTTGAGTAAATGGGTTAGCTTTGTAAGCATATCATTATATGAAGTTTTTCCTTCTCGACAACAAGACCTCAAAGAAGTACACTTCTTTGTTGGTATTATGTGTTATCCTTTATTGACAAATTTCCACATTTTGGTGGTCTATAACACTCATATAGATAAGAAAGAGTGATCAATCATATTGATAAGAGATGGTATACAATTTCGATTATAAACTATACATATTCAGATGCTATAAGAACGCAAACTATGCATCCACTATATACTGATACAAATTTAGCCTCTTAGTTCTACTTATAGTTCTATGAATACCGAATTTGCACGTCATCCTTCATTTAAAAGCAAGTCATTACATATACACAATACATTATGTATAATGTTTTCCTTTTCTATCCATGACACCAAAGTCTAGAAACGATTTATCCGTTTTCTTCCTTCAAGACTAGCAAAAGTTTGTTGTTATGGTTGCTCTCCAAGCTCTAAAACTACATACAGATTAGAACAAGGAAGATGGAGAGTTTGGAGAAAGTGAGAAAATAATACGATTTATTTTTTGTTTTTTCAAAATGTCGGATTCGACTTTGAGATCGAACGTGTAACCTGTCAGACTGATATCATGTCTTATTCCATTAGACCAACTGCAGGTTCTTTATAATCTCTTACTGATACATGGAAATTGTTGCCGAACCAAGAGGCTAGTACGAGGAATTATTCAAAATGATAGGTGCGTAATATTTGAAAATATGTTAACATCTCTTTGAATAGTAAGCTTACTTGGCTTGGTGGGCTGGCTTACCACAGCAAATGAAAGCAGCATTAACCCAAACGCAAAGCCTTAGAATCCGAAGTTAACTTGTGCTCCACTTGACTTATCTTGGAATACCCAAAAAAACATCCAAAGAATCCCCCACCTATCATTCTCAAACCCAAAGTACAAACTAAAACGACTTTGCCTCCACAACTCCCCAACGTCGAATAACGCACGCCCATTTCCCCCTCATGGACGAATCCGTTGGCTCAAACTCGCCTGATCCACCCGTCGCCCGCGGGCACCGCCGCCACAAGCCCCCGGCACAGGCACTAGCGGACCGCATAAACCGCGTCCTCCACGGCCCCCTCCTCCTCCTCCTCCACCGCTCCGGCTCCACTTTCTACGTGCTGGGCTCGACGTCCAACGTCTACACCGTGGCCTTGACCGAATCGCCGAGCTGCAGCTGCCCGGACCGGGCACCCCGTTGCAAGCACATCCTCTTCGTCCTCATCCGCGTGCTCGGGGTGCCGCCAAACGACCCCTCCCACCGCCGCCGCACCCTACGCCCGTGCCACCTCTCCCGCCTCCTGGCCACCGCCACCACCCCGGACTCGCTCGCCCGCCCCGCCCTCCGCCGCCGCTTCCATGATCTCTTCTTCAGAAGGGAAAGCGGGACCACGGCTGGCCCCGAGCGCGTGGAGGCGGAGGAGGGCGCGTGTTGCCCGGTTTGCTTGGAGGAGCTGATGAGTGGCGGGGAGAGGCTGGTGGCGTGTCGGAGGTGCCGCAACCCGGTCCACCAGGAATGCTTGATGCAGTGGAAGAGGAGCCTCGGGCGGCGGTGGGCCAGCTGCGTCGTGTGTCGGGCGCGGTGGAGGAACGGGGCCGCCGCCGCGTCCGACAAGTACTTGAACCTGGCGGCCTTTCTGAGGGAGGAGGACAACACGCCCGAGGCTGCCCACGCTGCAGAGGTTGGTTGCAGTGGAGGAGGATAGATTGCAATTGATGTGTACGTACACAAACGGAACGTATAAGTCATTAGCAAATGTTGTTGCCATTCATTCATTTGAATTATTGTTTTATCGTACATTGTACATTTGTACATTGGACTTGGTTTATTGTACGATTGATTTATTCATTAGGAAATGTATATACTAAAATAACTAATTGAATCATTATTAGTATATATAATAAGTTATGATCTTCTAATATATATGATTATTTAATGAAAAATGATTTTTCAACCAAAAAAATCAAAGATTAAATTGGAAAGTTATTCTAAATATAAATTTGAAATTAATATTTTTTAACAAATATAACATATTTCATACATTATTTTTCAATTTTAGCTTGATTATTTGTTGAAATGAAATGATCTTTTTATTAAATTAGATATAAAATCCTATACATATAGATACATTCTAGGTTTTTTTGTTTGAAAAATCCTAATTATATTTTAAATTTATTAAATGAAATTGGAATTAAAATTTAAAAATATTTTATATTTTTTAAAATATTTTCAAAAGTATTTTTTGATTTTATCTTGATTTTTAATTTTACTGAAAATATCATGTTTTATCAAATAATAATACTTATTAGAAGATCATAACGTATTATATAAAGGAGGTCCCAATTGAAAATTAATAGAACACCATTATTTAACTAGGATTAAATCATTTATTTATTTTAGTGGCATGTTTAGTGCTAATAGGGTGATATTTAGTGTTCAATTATATAATTTCTAACATCTTAAAAATATGGTATTAAAAATAGAGTGGATTGCTTATAAAGTCTTAATGATAAAATTGTTCTTTTGTATTTCAGGTTTTGAAGTATACTAGAAAATGACCTGTATCTTGTACGAGAGTGTTAAACATTATTTGTTTCTTTGTAAATGAATTTATTATTTATAATGATTACAAATATTATCATATGTCTACATTGTTTTAAAATGACACTTATCTTTTGGATTATAACATAACATAACTATCATAAATCATCAAATATTTATATAAAATATTCAAATAAATTTATTAAAAATACCTTATAAGTAATATGCTATGTAATTAAATGTGTAAAAATGATAAGATTATGATCTATAAATTATGAATTTTTATTTTACAAAATGGGTATAAATGATAATACTGAGATTTATATATTAGAGTATGACTATCAAATAAAGAACCCTAAATCTAAGATAGAACTTATATCTGTTGAAGTCCGAAAACACCGAGAGTAGTATAACGCGATGAGAGCACGGGAGTTGAATTCAACCGAGTCAACAGACGGGGAGATGGAAAGTGTTTGGTCGCTAATGGTGTTTCACGCGATAAGTGTAGTGTGAAGGGTGTTTTGTATTTAGCTGTGAGATTACAACAGTAGACCGAGATTCTCTATCGCGTTTGCGTGTATTGGGCTACAACAATGATCTTAGCTCGAGATCTAGGGTATGTGATTCGCGAGGCTTTTTCGATCTCCGTTTTGGTGCATAGAAATCGCTATTTATAGTTGAGGTTTGAGCTGAGTTGGAACGAGATGTCGATGTGGGACGAGTGCCGCCCAGGTACGTGTCGCTCTCTGGTTGGTTCTTGGAACGGTGGTCGCGGAGCTGACCAATCAAAGGCCAGGATGGGACATTGCCGCCCACCGCTCGCCTGATGGGACGTTGCCGCCCACCCACTTGCGTGGATGGGACGGCCTCCTCTCCTCGCGGTCACAACCCCCTGAACTGGGCCTCCGCTTTGTGGGGAACTTGCCTTGTAGGGAATCACTAATTTGGACCGCGGCGCATGCCGATCGCGATGGCAGTAGAGTTTAGGGTTGAATGTCACCTTGGAAAGTTTATACTTAGTAATATTTTGTTTTGGTAGAGTGGCCTTACTGCGTTGACGGTTCCTGGTATCAACAATATCTTGATTAAATAGGTATAACATAAGGATTGTGTATTATGATCAAACTAAGGGTTAAAAAGATAAGTTTTTATTATAAGGAGTGATGTGGCGCAATGTGGAGACAGAATTTGCTTCCGCTTTAGTATATAGTAATAGATAATAGATAGATTGGTTGATATCTTAAATGTTTTAGGTTTAGAAATATACTAGTATTAATCTTCTTGCCTTAAAGGTAAGATTTTAGATTAATTAAAAACAAATTTAAAAGCTTATATAAATTTGTTGATAGATATTAAATGTTCTATTATTTTAATTTGTTTGCTTCTCATGAGATTTATTTTAATGGTACATTCTTTCTATTATAATATGGTTTTAATCGAACAAAGATTTTTGGGATTATAAACTTTATATAAGGATGAGATACCTGTTTTATCAATAAGTTTATTTATTTTATTTTATTGTTATTTTTGGAAATAGTTAAATCTAAAGTATATGGATTTAATTAATTTTAATATATGTGAAATCTATATTAAAAACTAAACCAATGAAAAAAAAATCAAGTAGATTTCAACACGTCATTTTGATTTAATAAAATGGTTATTGTTGAAGTCCGAAAAATCTCGAACTGGCTACGGGACAAAATTATTAAACTCTCGGGCCTTTCGGCGTGCTAGAAACCGGCTCGTCTTGCTTCGAGCTCTCCCACCCCCCGCGTATTATTTTATTCTCTTTTCGGAGGCTTATAAGACTTTTTAATGTCTTTCCCGTAAAATAGTGCGAGCTCCTCGGAGACTCAAACACGTCGGGGCCCGTCCTTCGAGAACACGTCTCGGGACTCGGCCTTTTTCCGATCCGTTAACATTTGCCTTGCACCCACTATATATAAGAATTAGAGCTACTTGCTTGACTTTCAAGTGTCCGATGTGGGAAGCTAAAACAAAATGGTGACATGCCTGCTTGCATGATACCGTGGCTAAGAGGCCAAAGTTTGCCTCATGTATTTGATCGCGATGACATGGCGAAGCAAACGCGTTCACACTTCAAAGGCAAAGTAAATTTGCCCTCCGTTACAACCTTACCTCCGTTACGCGTACGCTTATTCATTTTAGTTGTTCACGTATTTAGCGCGTTTAAAAGCGTGCTTAGCGCGTTTAAGAGTGTGCTTAGCGCTTTAATCTTTTATGTCGACATTATCACATCGTGCACCAACGCGGTGACAATTCCGGGTATCAACACAACCCCGTGACTCGGATGTCCTTAGTATTTAAAGGACAAACGAGGCACTCACTTGATGCACATACTTATGGTCAACGCGTTGTTGTAACCGGCTCGAGCTGTGTAATCAACTCGAGCACGCCTACGCGCGTCGTGTGCGTTAGCGGACAACCCCAAGCGATAGCTTCGCAGGTTCCCTAATGATGGTTTTGGTACTTGATGTTTCTAAGGCTTTAAATGACGGCGAGAGGTGTGACCCAACTCGAGCGCGCCTAAACGCATCGCGCGCGGGTCAAACCCTGAGCACAGCTCGGCGGCCGGCTTTTAGAGTGCGATGGGATGTTTTGAGTTTGTCGCGACTACGAGCGATGAAGTTAACTCGAGCTTGCCCTCGCGTTCAACGCGGGCCAAACCCCGTGCTCAGCTCGGCGGTTTGCCCTATAGAATTTGGATATTTGGTTTTATCGCGACTACGAGCGATGAAGTCAACTCGAGTCATCCTCGCGTTCAACGCGGGCCAAACCCCGAGTTCAGCTTGGCGGTTTGCTTTAACGATAATTGTGGAGTTTGATGTTTTAAGGCTTTAAGCAGCTGCGAGCGGTGTCACCGACTCGAGTGCGCCTATGCGCATCGCGCGCGTTAGCGGACAACCACGAGTGAGGACGGCAACTCGGGTTTTCCCTAACGACTGTGGAGTTTGATGTTTTAAGGCTTTAAGCAGCTGCGAGCGGCGTAGCCGTAAGTCTCGAGTGCGCCTATGCGCATCGCGCGCGTTAGCGGACAAACCCCGAGCGAGGACGGCAACTCGGGTTTTCCGTAACGACTGTGGTGTTTGATGTTTTAAGGCTTTAAGCAGCTGCGAGCGGCGTAGCCGTAAGTCTCGAGTGCGCCTATGCGCATCGCGCGCGTTAGCGGACAAACCCCGAGCGAGGACGGCAACTCGGGTTTTCCGTAACGACTGTGGAGTTTGATGTTTTAAGGCTTTAAGCAGCTGCGAGCGGCGTAGCCGTAAGTCTCGAGTGCGCCTATGCGCATCGCGCGCGTTAGCGGACAAACCCCGAGCGAGGACGGCAACTCGGGTTTTCCGTAACGACTGTGGAGTTTGATGTTTTAAGGCTTTAAGCAGCTGCGAGCGGCGTAGCCGTAAGTCTCGAGTGCGCCTATGCGCATCGCGCGCGTTTTGCTTTACAGAATGTGATTAGCGCGTTGACGGTAACTGTGAGCAAAGCTCAAAAACAGCCGTTGTCTAAATGGGGTCGCGGGCCATATGAGGCTTATTTAGTTTATTCTCGTTTCGGAGGCGTTATTTAGTTTGGCGTTTGAACTTGTGTACAACAAACCTGTATTAGTCAATTGCTAATATCTCGAGGTTCATTAATGGCGTTCGCTGGGCGCTGGAACGCAAAAAGTGAGAGTAGCGCGTAAGAAGACACAACACCATACACCAGAGGAAGAGCCAGGCAAAATAAAACCCCGAGCCTCTTCCCCCAAGCCAAAAAGAGAGATCTTTTCATTAGCGTTCATGACATGCCAAGCAAGCGCACCACAAGAGATTTTACAAATTCACAAAGCCTAAAAACAACAAGTCCTGACAACAAGAACAACACGAGCAACCCGAATTCGATCGGAGTTACATACACGTCAGTTTTTGCACTTAGCGCGTTGGCAACGTGCAACAGAATCAGTGAAGCCTGCCACGCACTCCAGTCACGAACCCCTGCGTCTCCGGCATCGCGATAAAAGTGCGCTACAGGCCACGGCAATGGACCACGCTAGAGAGATAAGCGCGACAGCCAGAGGCCGGAAGAGCGCGGGCGGGAGAACGCGGTGGCGGGCCGGTGAAGACAAGGCAGAGGCTTGTTAGTTTATTCTCTTTTCGGAGGGTTGTTAGTTTATTCTCTTTTCGGAGGGTTGTTAGTTTATTCTCTTTTCGGAGATGTTATTATGGGGTCGCGGGCCAAGGCCGTGATGGGGCCACGGGCCAAGGCCGCGAGCTCAGGCAATGAGCCGCGATGGGGCCGCAGGCCAAGGCCGAGAGCCAAGGCCACGGCAACGCGATGGGGCCGCGCGTCCATCGCGATCCATGCTAATTAAAAATGCATACTAATTATATAAGCAAAAAACACACTAACCTGCGCGATTCTTAACCGATGACTCGAGAGCATGACGGTCTTAGGACGAGAAGTTCCCCACAGACGGCGCCAATGTTGAAGTCCGAAAAATCTCGAACTGGCTACGGGACAAAATTATTAAACTCTCGGGCCTTTCGGCGTGCTAGAAACCGGCTCGTCTTGCTTCGAGCTCTCCCACCCCCCGCGTATTATTTTATTCTCTTTTCGGAGGCTTATAAGACTTTTTAATGTCTTTCCCGTAAAATAGTGCGAGCTCCTCGGAGACTCAAACACGTCGGGGCCCGTCCTTCGAGAACACGTCTCGGGACTCGGCCTTTTTCCGATCCGTTAACATTTGCCTTGCACCCACTATATATAAGAATTAGAGCTACTTGCTTGACTTTCAAGTGTCCGATGTGGGAAGCTAAAACAAAATGGTGACATGCCTGCTTGCATGATACCGTGGCTAAGAGGCCAAAGTTTGCCTCATGTATTTGATCGCGATGACATGGCGAAGCAAACGCGTTCACACTTCAAAGGCAAAGTAAATTTGCCCTCCGTTACAACCTTACCTCCGTTACGCGTACGCTTATTCATTTTAGTTGTTCACGTATTTAGCACGTTTAAAAGCGTGCTTAGCGCGTTTAAGAGTGTGCTTAGCGCTTTAATCTTTTATGTCGACATTATCACATCGTGCACCAACGCGGTGACAATTCCGGGTATCAACAGTTATGTGGTTTAATTATATCTTTTAATATATACTACTATTGATTTAATTATATATTTCTTTAACGTTGACATGCGATCTTTTATGTTATTATTTTAACCTCCAATTTAGTATATAGTAAGATTAATGAGTTACATCCCTAAGAAAACCTTATAGATATAAATTTAATGATATATAAGTTTATATTTTATGTACATGTAGGGTCTAGGGGGAAAGACTCTAATATATAAACCTATTTGAATTATTTATTCAAATAATGTACCTTTCTAATTATAGTTGGACAAAACTAAACCTTTATTCTGAATTAGACTGAAATACCCTTATAACCACCTAGAAGCAAATCTACATAGAATTTCATTCTTCAAAATTGGATCCAAACTGGAGGACACATTTTAGTAAGAAAGCCATAACCATCTCACCATCGATCGACACCGTCGTCGACTGCACCAAATACCATCACCACTGTCGTCGATTGTCATCACTCATCGTTTCGTTGTTGACCTCCTGACGTACAACCACCCTCATTGTAATCGTGTTTATGGAGCCCCTTTTAACTCATATCGATGCTCTGTTGCAACTACATCCCATAGTCGACCAACTATCATAGATCGATGTCGGAGTTCATCTCTGATTAGCCCTTCTTAACATCGGAGCCATAATTGCCTTTGTACACCAGTATTGCAAGTTCATGTTTAGCTTATATTAAATTAATTTGGGGTTAGATTACATTAAATTGGTTTAATGTAGATTAGTTTGATGCATGTACATAAATTGTTATAATGATTTATGTTACATTAAATTAATGTAGACTAATGTAATTAAAAAAAGTAACTCATGTATGTTAATTAAATTTATGTAGATTGATTTGGTGTATTACACTAATTTAAGGGTAACTTCGGTGTGTTAGTTAAATTAATGTAGATTGATTTAGTACAAAACGATAATTTTGTTTAGATTTGTTTGCGTACATTAACTTTATGTAAAATAAATTTTCTTACATAAATACAAGTTTTTTTACATTAATTCCCTTACATATGTATAGGTTAATTTAGTGCATTATCTTGGTTGATCATATGTGTAATTTCGTGTAGATTGATTTGGGCAGATTAATTTCATGTTTCATTTTCTTACATAAATATATATATTTTCTTACATTAACTTCCTTACATAAATACAACTTTTCTTGCATTAATTTACTTACGGAAATACAAGTTAATTTAGAGATTTACATAATTCTAATGTAAATTAGTTCATGTCAATTTTATTACAAGCATTCAGATATAGTTATGTGCGTAGTAAGGAACGAGTCTACATCAATTTCCCTATAGAAATACAAGTTAATTTAGTACTTTACATTAATTTAATGTAAATTAATTTATTTAACCAAATCTTCACAAATTTAATGTAACAAAATAATAACAGATATTAAGCAATAAAATACGAACTGATTTAATGTACAGAATCCTAACAAACTTAATGTAACAAAATCTAAACAAATTTACTATAGCAAGATCCTAACAAATTTATCATAGCAAGATCTTAACAAATATTATGCAACAAAATCATATTAACAAATATTATGCAAAAAAATCTTAACAAATTTAATGTGACAAATTACTAAGATACATTTAATTACTTATAAAATTATGTTTTATATCATGGCCGGTGGATGTGAGCTGGCGGGACAATTTGCGATGGATGAGAGTGAATTGCGGACTAATATAATGGTTGGTGGCCGACGGAACAATATATGATGGCGGGGAAGACACGGTGATGACTCAATGGGTGAATCGATGGTCACTACAAAATGGTTGGTGAGGTCGCAATGGTGCAACGATGACAAACTTTGGTTGTGTGGTGTTGGTGATTGCGTTGGCGGTAAGACGACCTTGGTAGAGGTAGTCACCGGTGGATTTCTCTCTATATTTTTTTCTCCTTTTCTTATCTAGTTATCTAGTATTTAGTTAGGGGTAGGTTTGTCGGTTTAAACAAAAGGTATAGAATTGGAAACAAGATAGGGGGAGAGTATATTTTTGGAATAAACTAGTGAATATAGGACTATTGTGAGATTTTTTTCTAGGGTTTATAGTTAAATTTTAATCAATCAAATTATTTTAATAAAGGCTGATGTTGTGGTTGAACATGAAATTGACATGTGTCATTTAAATTATTATTTTAACCGAAGCTTTAGGATATTATATATGTATATATTACTTTTTTAGTTTTATTGAAATACGAAATATTTAAATATCAAATAAACATATAATTAAGAAATCTATCTTCTATCCAAAACATCATCAATATGTAATGTTACGAATATATGTAGATTACATATTTTATCTAATCTTTTTATTAATATTTTTATTGGGATTTCAATATTTTATAATTGTAAAAAAATATATTTAGTACATTATTTTAATAAAAGAAAGATAAGTCATAAATATATTTAATACATTATTTCAAAAACTCTTATTTAATACATTACTTTTTGAAATTATTTTTAAAACATCAATAATGGTGTTAACCTCAAAATATATTTAATACTCTTATTTGGTATATTATATTTTTTAAGAAAATATGTTGAATACATTATTTATAAAATTGATGTTTTTTGCAAAAAATCTTATGATAAAGTAACGAAAAAATCATAATTAATCTACTATTTGATTAAATGGGAAAATTTGATAAAATTATGATCTCTTTATTATTACTTAAGTAAATGAAAATATTATTTTTAAATAGTTTTTTTTTATCATAGATATATTTATTAAGTGAAGGAGTATAATGATAAGACTGAGATTTATACATTAGGAAATAATTTTTAATTAAAAAACTCAAAATATAAGATAGAATTAATATTATAAAACCAAAATAAGTGTAAGTTTAAGATTGTATATTATAAAACCAAAATTTAATAAGATTTTTTTATCGAAATAAGATAATTTTTTTAGTAAAAGGTAATATGGCACAATACGGTGATATAATTTGCTTTGCTTTGATATATAAGTAATAGATAGATAAGTTATGATGATATATAAATATATAGACATATAGCTAGATAATATGATACTTTTTCTCCACCCTAATAATACGATAGTTAGAATCATCAATATAATAAATATTAACAAGGCTTTGTTTTATAAAAGAATCAGATGTAAGATAATCTTGTTTATATAGACATAATAATCATAGTAATAATTACGGAGTATTTAACAATACTTGCTATTGTTATTATTAAAAAAACCACTACATGAGTTTTTGGTGCAAAAAAAAAAACACTAATTGTATGATTGAATAGATGGTATGGCCTCAATCAATATCAAATTATCAATGCACATGGATCAACTTCATATTCGTGCAATGATCATTATCGTATACGAAGCTTGTAGCAATCTGTCACGTATTGGGACATAAGAAAGGATAGGAAGAAAAGAGGCCTAATTAATGACGTGAGGACCGATTTTGTGTTGTACTGTTGTAGAGTAGACACGGGGTCGTTTGTGACACAACTTTACTTCCGTTACTTGTACCGTTGTGCGTGTGTGGGTTTCGTGTTGAAAGATGAATGGACATAATAATCCAAGATATAATGATAATGATAATCAAGATTGTGAATAACACATTACAATTTTGTTGGACCAAGTTTTAGATGAATACTGTAGGCTGAAGTTTGGTCTGGGTCTGAGCCGATGTTAACGATATGGGCCTTTATTACATAGCAAGCCTGGCCCATAATCAAATGCTATCAATATAATACAGTCGCTACAATAAAACTATGGGGGCTATCAAAGCTCGCAAAGGCCTCATCAGCAGAAACAGTGGACCTCCAAGCCAAAGTCCGGGTGAGTCGCCAGGAGCTCCCCGGTGAGCAGCTTGACGACGAGGGAGGGATCTGTTTCGAGAATTGCAAGGGGGATCGCTCTTTGACAAACAATAGTGAGGTTGTGGAAAACAACAAGTAATTTAGCCCGGATGGCCAAGCAAAGACCAATTTCGCCAAGAAGCCTGTAATATAGCAACCATTGGCATTCCTGAGAGCCCTACTAGCGCTTGCTAACCCCGAGTTACCTTTGGATGCACCATCAATATTCATTTTTAGCCATCCACTGTCAAGTGGACACCAGTTGGCTTCTTCAACGTATACGGGCTCGAGTATTGTAACGTATCTTTCTTGATGAAGATGAAGGGTGTCCTTGTAGGTTGTCGCTGAATGTTTGACCTCGTGGATTAATCTGCATCTCTCTCTCTCTCTCTCTCTATGCTGCACATAACCTATCCAAGCACAATTTGGTAATGGATGCTTAGAACATGTTTGCTTCCGCAAAAACAAGCATATCCTCGGCAAAGAAAAGATGGAAAGCTCCACACCTCCAACATTGATCGATTTCCAAAGATTTGCATTCATAATTCCTTGGATTGTTTAGGATAAGTGTTCCATGTAGAGAACAAATAAGTAAAGTGACAAAGCATCACCCTGACAAACACCTTGCGATTCCTTGAAACCCTCAATTACTTCCCCCCATTCCACAAGATTCTTGTTTCTCTAGTAGATTAGCACTTCATAATGATGTTTATTAGATGATCCGGAATATGAGCTTGTCTGAGAGTGTCTTCAAGAAAGTCCCACCTAATCATGTCATAAGGTTTTTCTAGGTTGATTTTAATTATCATCTATCTTTTTGCAGTAGCCCTTGATTTTATGGTATGTAAAATTTCCTACATAATGACCACATTGTTCATGATTTGCCTTCCAAGGATGAAGCTAGCTTGAGTCGAGGAGATCAGATTTGGGAGTAGAGGTTTAAGGCGATGGACTATCACCTTAATTGCTTGATTAAAAATCACATTCAATAGTGTTGTTGGGCGGTATTGGCTGTTTGTTTTTGGATTTTCAACTTTTGCAATGGGAAAAAGGAGGGTATCACTGACATTCGCAGGAAAGGCACCCTGATTGACCATACTCTTGGTAGTCTTGGTAACTTCGGGAGCTACAATGTCCCAATTCTTTTGGAGAAATACCGTCGGGACCCGTCAAGGTTGGGAGACTTCAAGGGCTGCATGCTCTTAAGGGCTCTAAAAACTTCATTAGATTGAACTTTTCTCATTAGGCTTTCTACATCAACATCAAATGTATAGGAAAAGCTACAATGCCGGTGAGATTAGGATTGATCAAAGGTTTCCCATTTCTAGAAAAGAGTTTAGAGAAGTGAGAGAGAGCGCCAGATGTCGGAGTTCGGTAGGATCGGTTACCCACTCGCCTTCTCCGTTTTTAAACTCGTGATGTTGTTCTTTCTTCTTCTGATAATACCTGGTGTTTCTGTCCCCTTCCACCATAAAGTTTACACATGATTTTTGCAACCATAATAGTTGTTCATGCTCTAAGACATCAGCAAGTTCTTTGGTAAGTTTTCTCTCTAGTTTGAGAATATCTTCATGACAATGTGTATCAAGCCCGACCCGGACACCCTCAAGTATGCTCTACAGAGATTTCTTTCACTTTATAATATTTCCGAAGACGTCCCGGTTCCAATTTTGAAGGTTTGTCGCAACTGTTTCAAGTTGTCACCTAAGGGGTCCAACTACTTTCAGATATTTTGGATAAAAGGTCTGAAACCCTCATGGAGTTGCCAAGCAATATGAAACCTAAAAGGACGAACAAATGCCAGATCACCATATTTGTCGTGTACTCCAATTAGCAGAGGTGTTTGGTTGAAGTGAGGGGATGAGAGGTCATGAACAGAGGCATCACATAATTTGAAGGGCCAGTCATCATTACTAACGAGATATTATTAGATATATTTATGGTTAGTATCTTGTGTATATCTTAGGTGAAAGATCTTGTAGTCTTCTATATATTGTAACTTTGTACACCGTAATAATCCAAGGAAAATATTTCCCATATTCTCAAAGTCTCTGTTCTACATGGTATCGGAGCTGCAGACAATTTTTTTTTTACCGGTGATTGAACCCTAGCGCCGCCAACGTGTTTGTGGCCGCCGCTTCTTTTTTGATCCTGTCCGTTCGTTTGCTTCCGCTATGTCTACTGGTGGCAAGACTCTCGCTGATGGTTCTGGTGGTTCGGGCGAGAAGCGTCCTATGCATGACCTTTCCTCCCCGTACTATTTGCACCCTTCCGATCATCCGGGCCTTACCATCTGCTCGGTTGCTCTCAAGGGCGACAACTATCGGGAATGGACAACGGCCATGCGTCACTCTTTCCGTGCAAAGCGCAAGTTGGGGTTTATCGATGGTTCGATTCCCCTTCCCAAGCCTGGTTCTCTAGAATTTGATGATTGGTACAGTGTCAACTCCATGCTTGTTGGATGGATCGTGCAGACTGTTGATCCATCTCTCCGGTCGTCGATCACATATTTCGATAGTGTCAAAGAGCTCTGGGATGACCTTGCTCAGAGATTCTCCGTCGGTAATGGTCCTCGTGTCTTGCAACTTCGTGCCGAGATCGCTACTCTTCGCATGAACGGTCAAGACGTCGCTGCTTATTATGGTTCTCTCAAGCGGCTTTGGGAGGAACTTGACTCGTATGTGCCTCCTACAGCCTGTGTTTGTGGTAACTGCTCATGTAATGTCAATCAAAAAGCCAGTACTAAGCATGAAGAAGAACGTGTGCATCAGTTCTTGATCGGCCTTGACGACAACTTCGCCACCATGAGGTCGAATGTCATGGCACAGGAACCTCTTCTTCCTCTTGCCAAGGTGTATTCATTTGCTATTCAGGATGAGAAAGTGCGCTCCATGATGCAAGCTCGAGAACCACAAGCTGATTCGGTTGCCTTTGCTGCTCGGCGATTCTCTTCACCAGCAAATAAGTCAACTTCATCCTCCATTAACATTGTTGATCGTAAGTCTCTTTCTTGCTCTCATTGTGGGTGTACAGGTCATGACAAGGCAACTTGCTTCCAAATTACTGGCTTTCCGGACTGGTGTAAACCACCGAAGGGGGCTGGTCGGGGCTCCTCGTCTGATTCTTCTTCTCGGTCTGCCCCGTCTGCTGGTGTGGCTGCAGCTATGCAGCCGGCTTCTAATTCAGGTTTGTCCTCCGTCCCATCAGCCGCTGATCGCTCTGTTTTTGGATCATCATTCACGGCCGAACAGTGGGCTTCTGTTCGTAATTTCTGTCAGTCTTTGACTCCGGATTCTCAGTCTGACAAGCTATCGGGTACGTCCTCCATTCCTTGGATTCTTGATTCGGGTGCCTCCTATCATATGACCGGTGATAAGTCTATTTTACGTAACTTAGTATCTGTGAATGCTGTGAGTATTCTTTTGCCGGATGGTTCATCCGCCAAGGTTGCGTTTGAGGGTACAGTCAGTTTCGGTTTGCTCAGTTTACAACATGTGTTGTTTATGCCCAGTTTGAAGTGCAACTTGTTGTCTCTTGCTCGCTTAACCACTGATCTGAATTGCTTGGCTCTTCTCACCGGTGGTTGGTGTGTGTTACAGGACTGCGTTTACAGGACAGTGATTGGAGTGGCTGAACAATCAGGAGGTGTTTACTGGCTTAGGGCGTTGCAATTTGGTGCTTGTGCAGCGTCAGCCACTTCGTCCAGTGTCTCTGCTCGTGTCTGGCATTGTCGTTTTGGGCACCCATCTGCCTCTGTTTTGTCTTCTATTTCAGATTTAGCTATTAGCTCTAGTCAAATAGACAAGTTGCAACCTTGTGATGTTTGTCATAAATCTAAACAGTCAAGAACTCCGTTTCCGATTAGTTTAAATAAAGCAGATGATTTGTTTGAGTTGATACATTGTGATGTTTGGGGCCCTTACAGTACGCCCTCAAACTCTGGTGCTTCGTACTTCTTAACGGTGGTTGATGATTTTTCTAGAACTGTTTGGGTTCATTTAATGGTGTCTAAAACTGAAGTAGTGAAATTACTTCAACAATTTTGTGCTATGGCCTTTAATCAATTCAGTAAACGGGTTCGCCGCGTGCGCGCCGACAATGGTACCGAGTTCTTACCCTTACGGTCCTATTTTGATGAGCACGGGATCATGTTTGAGACTTCGTGTGTTGATACGCCTCAACAAAACGGGCGTGTTGAGCGAAAACACCGACATCTTCTCAACGTGGCTCGTTCCCTACGGTTTACCGCCAATTTGCCTCTTCGGTTTTGGGGCGAATGTGTTCTTACAACTGCGTATTTGATCAATCGGACCCCGACCCCGGTACTTGATGGACGTACTCCTCATGAACTTCTTTATGGTCGGCCACCGTCATACAAGCATTTTCGGGTATTTGGATGCCTTTGTTATGCATCTCGGCTTCCTCGTAATAAAAACAAGTTTGCGTCCCGATCTCGTAAGAGTCTCTTTGTTGGCTATCCTGTAGGTAAAAGAGGGTGGCGTCTTTATGACCTCGAAACCCGCTCTTTCTTTATTAGTAGAGATGTGGTGTTTTATGAAGATCATTTTCCATTCAATGAGTCCACTTCATCTACGGTGCCTTCTTCTATTTCTCCTCCTGAGAACACTTCACGTTATGATGATTTTTTGGTAACGGATATCGATGTAAGGGGGAGTTCTCCAATGGTTCCTGTCGAACCTCTTCCTGCTGTTGCTACTCTCAGTCCACCGGCATCCCCGACTTCGCCTCCCGCTGTTTCACCCGATCCTCCAGCGCAAGGTCATGACTCGGACTCGGGCGATGACGGTGTCGCTGCTGTTCGGCAGAGCACAAGGGCACGTCAACCCTCTGTGCGTCTTCGGGACTTTATATGTAGCACTGTTCGCTCGGCCTCGGAAGTGACTTCCGACGCCGCTCCTTTGTTTCCGATCGGTTCGGTGGTTGGCAGTGCTCGGTTCTCCTCAGGATATCACAGTTTTCTTGCGGCCATCACTTCCCGCGTAGAACCTTCGTCGTTCAACGAGGCTGCTCGTCACTCGGTTTGGCGGGACGCTATGGCTAGTGAAATTTCCGCTCTTGAACGTAACGGTACATGGGTCATCTCTGAGTTGCCCGCTGGCAAGCATCCGATCGGATGTAAATGGGTGTATAAGGTTAAGTATCGGGCTGATGGTCAGGTTGAGCGACATAAGGCTCGACTCGTGGTACTTGGTAATCGGCAGGTTGAGGGAATTGACTACTTCGAATCCTTCGCCCCGGTTGCTAAGATGGTCTCGGTTCGCGTCTTTCTCAGTGTAGCGACTATCCGAGGATGGGAGCTCCATCAAATGGATGTTCATAACGCATTCCTCCACGGCGATCTCGACGAGGAGGTTTATATGAAGCTCCCACAAGGTTACTCAGGGGCGTCCCCAAGGCAAGTATGTAAGTTGAAAAAGTCGTTGTATGGTCTCCGGCAAGCACCGCGTAATTGGTTTGCTAAGTTGTCATCGGCATTACGACAATTTGGGTTTCAACAAAGTAAGGCCGATTACTCTCTCTTCTCTTTGATTCGAGACGATACTACTCTTCATGTCTTAGTATATGTCGACGACTTGATCATAGCAGGTAATAGCTCGACATCGATCTCTCGGTTCAAAGAGTACTTGTGCTCCTGTTTTTACATGAAGGACCTTGGTCCGTTGCAGTATTTCCTTGGGATCGAAATTGCCCGGAGTCCATCCGGTCTCTTTCTCTCTTAACGGAAGTATACTTTGGATATCTTGGCTGAAACCGGGTTGTTAGCAGCCAAGCTGTGCTCGTTTCCGATGGAACAACAACATCAGTTGGCCACGTCTACCACACCTTTGTATGAATTTCCGGATAAATATCGTCGGTTGGTCGGTCGCTTGATCTATTTGACCATTACTCGCCCCGATATTTGCTACTCAGTACACACATTAGCTCAGTTTATGCAATCTCCTTCTCTTGCGCATTGGCAAGCTGCAGTACGAGTACTTCATTACCTCAAGTCACATCCCGGTCAAGGTATATTACTCTCCTCTACGAGTGATTTACAATTGACTGCATATTGTGATTCCGATTGGGCTTCGTGTCCCATCACTCGTCGGTCTGTTTCTGGCTATTTTGTTCGGCTTGGTCTTTCACCGGTATCATGGAAGACTAAAAAGCAGGTTACGGTGTCTCGCTCGTCGGCCGAGGCCGAGTACAGGGCCATGGCGTCAGCGTGTTGTGAGCTGGTGTGGCTCAAGTCTCTATTGGTATCTCTTGGGGTTCGACATTCGTCGCCAATGCGCCTCTTCTGTGACAGTCAAGCCGCTCTCCATATTGCCTCTAATCCGGTCTTTCATGAGCGCACGAAACACATTGAAGTTGATTGCCATTTTGTTCGTGATTTGATTCAATCGGGAGATGTGATCACTAGCCATGTTCGTACCAATGAGCAGCCTGCGGATATGTTTACCAAAGCATTGGGTAAATCTCAGTTTGTTTACCTTCTCGACAAGTTGGGCATTCTCGACTTACATGCTCCAACTTGAGAGGGAGTAACGAGATATTATTAGATATATTTATGGTTAGTATCTTGTGTATATCTTAGGGGAAAGATCTTGTAGTCTTCTATATATTGTAACTTTGTACACCGTAATAATCCAAGGAAAATATTTCCCATATTCTCAAAGTCTCTGTTCTACAATTACACATAGCCCTATCTAGACAAGTTGCATAATAAGAACTCTACCAGGTGTATTAGGCCCTTCAAAGCCCATATCAATTAGGCCAACACAGTCAATCCAATCACGAAAAGCTCTTGTGGGATTGTCTAGTTCGATTATACGAACTATTTCTTTTTGAGATGTTTATCGTTGCATTGAAGTCCCATGCCAAAAGCCAGGGTCGGTTATTTGTGTTGGTAAAGTTTTCAAGATCTCTCTAATGTTCAAGTCTAGCTGTATCAGCCGGGCTAACATAGATTGACGAGAAGATCCAAGGATCCTCTCTTCTCCTTTTGATCTCGACCGAAATATGTTGAGTTCTCTAGACAATGGGGGTGACCTGTACCTCGGGCATAAATCCCAAATCCCTCCGAAGAAGTTAGAAGGATCCACTCTGAGTATGTCGTCAAATCCAATAATTTTTTAAACAACATTTACTTCGTCGTTGTAACACCCCATCTTTCCAACAAGACGTTACTCGGTAGTAGACCTCACGAGGCGCTATCAAGCTAGCTTGACAACATAACATTCAAATCTTACAACGCGGGCACGACGAAAACACATTGGAAAACGTCCAACTTGTATTACGATATAAAACTTTTACAAGACAATTCATGATCTCAACCCAATACAAGACTAAATAAATACGAACGTCCCCCAACCCCATGCACATCAACTAACAACTTACGATATGAGACTATACATGATAATTAAAACAGTAACATGAATTAAAATAAACAACAACACTTCCCAAATCCCAAACCAATCTATGACACGCATTGTTGCTTCGCACACCACAAACAAAATTTCAGGGTTGTGAGATTGCAGATGACATTCCAAAGATTGTAAGATCAGAGATGAAAAGGAGACCTATTCGATATGGAGGACATGCACTACGAAGATGAAATAGATGCAAAAAAAATTATTGAAGAAGACAATGACAATGAAGTTCCAAAACTGAAAAGGGCTAGAATTAGTAATGGAGCTGCAACATCATTTTTCCAGAGGAACGGAGATCTCCCAACTAGACCTGACACTTTCTGTCACATGCCAAAGGGCTCTTTCAACAAGAAACATATATCTAGCCATGATCACTATTCTGACATTCCAAAGAAAATAAGATTAGAGAGGAAAAGACCCATAAGATCTTTGGATTGCCTAAAGGAAAGTAGTGGGAGTAGTGGAAGTTCTTCCTGCAGTTCAACTTCCTTTTTATCCACGCCTTCTCCAGATTCATGTATTAGCAGCCATGGTTTTAGCAATGAGAGGCCAAAGAGAAACACAATGGTGAGTATATTTCTTTTGTTAACATTCCTTACAAGTATGAATGCTTAACTAAGAATAAGTTTTACGGTTTTGTTTCATAAAAATGGACATGATCGACCTCTGAATACCTAGAGTGAAAAATAGTTTCCCGAAGGGCCAGCTACTACTCTATCAAGCTAGACTAAGCACGACAACCATAGAACGTTTCAAAACGATGTTGTTCTAAGGTCAGCAAATAAAGGTGCATAATCACACACATAACTCTAAGTCCAGTCCTAGGTCCAATCAGTCACACAACTCAGGTCACTAACATAATCACATTCTTAAATCCTCTCCAAATATACAATCACACACACGCGCGCACACACAATCCTCTTACACACACATTCACATCCACACAATGACATACACCTCTTCACATACACACCCGTACTCACACAAACACATGTCTACACTCATTTTCCGAGTGAGGTGGGGCTGCAATCCTTCACTCTCATTGCACTCCGAACCGGTGATGCAACCCTACACCATCATTGCATACCGGCTATCTCCAATCACCGAGAAACTAATTACAATCAACACACGTACTGAATAAAGCATTGTTAAAACACAATTGAAACACTTGTACTCAAATTCAAACCTTATACAAATCCATTCACACAAAGCACACCATATTAAAACGTTTCAAAAGATCGAACGAGACTAGTTCCCAAAACAAATCCTACAATCACAGTGCACAATCTAACAAGCTAGAATAGAACCGAGCAAGTCAAAAATCGACTTACCCCAAGAATGACGGGAATTCTCTATGATCAAAGAACGACAACTATTCGGAAATATCAATCTCCCAAAACTGACAACGATGGCTCGACCAATCTGGTGACAAGAAGGGGAGACGTGCGGCACAAAATGAATGCACCCAAAGAAAATCCTTTCCCTTTTTAAAGCTTTAGTTAGGGATAATTAGATAGAGTTGTTATTAACTTTTAACTTAATCTTATCTCTGGTAAAAGACAAGTCAAAGTATTATAACTTCCAAATATACTTCACTAGTAATTTTTAGTGTTAAGGATTTTATCTTTATTTTGCTAATTAATTAAATGTTCATAAGGCCCTAATTTTCTTCACTATCAAGCCTTTAAATAACTTACAAGTTGAGAAACGGAAATCGGATCGGAACCGGATATTACAGTCATCACCAGCTAATATGGGTATTAACGAAAACGGGGGGCCTTGCTCTATGGGTACTCCAAACAAGTACGTTCAGTTCAATCATGGATAAGATGTTTGTAAAAGGGTCACCATTAATCACTCTTAATGAGAGATTGTAAATAGCATGCACTGCATCCATAAAATGGACATAAGCATTAACCATGCTCGGCGGGATTGACACCATGCATACTATTGCTCGGTGGTTGTCCACTCGTCTTGTTTGAAAATCCACCACCATTGAGTTCACCATCAAGGGGGTGTATAGCAACAATGGCCTTGTCTGGCGGTTTGTGATGATGAATTGTCTTTAGTTGAGGATTTAGATTTCCTTTGCTCATGGAATTGGTGGCGGTTGAGGGCTTGGTGGGGGCATGCTTCGTGGTTAGTTGGAGCTGCTTTGGGATATGTGTGGGTAACGACTGCACTTTGGGTCGAGGAGGTCGAGTTAACTTGGCTCGTTAACTGGCATGGTTAGGGATTTTTTTGGAGAGTTGTCTTTTTAGGAATTCCCTTACTTGGATGATATATTGTTAGGGCTCAGGTTTCTTGCTCCTGAAGGCAAATTTTGGATATTGACTTTTATCCTTGCATTTTTTCTCCTCCGAATATCTTGGGATTGAATTCGAGCGTGGGGTCTCCTTTGTTTGTATGGATTTCCCCTTTTTGTGTATCACCTGTTGTGCTTTCAACTTTGTTCTTTGCAGCATCATTCAAATTGTAGTTTCCCGGGGAATCAGACTCCTATGAAATTCCTTTCAAAATTGTGAATCTAGATCCTTCGTTTCTCGGTTGGTTTGCCTCGCCTAATTACGAAGAAGTTAACTTCGCAGATGTCAGAGATCCTCTTTCCTTCTAGGTTTTTGCAGTCGTAGGGTCAGTCAGAGTCTGTTCTTTGGTCGTGGTTACTCAAAAGAGAGCTTTTGCTTTGGCCAACTTGGTCTATAGCTAAATGAAGAACGACTAATTATTCACAACGTTAGTTAAAAGTGCAGCACAAGCAACCAGGCACCTAGAGTACAACTACAAATTGCCATCAACTTGTTCTCTCCAAAGTACTTATTCAACTTTCTTTATGGCAAAATACACCTTTAGGCCCTTAAACTTGCACGTTTTTGTCACCCACCACCCTGTACTTAGGAATATTCAAATAGATCCTTAAACCTAATATTTTTGTAAATAGGGATATTCAAAAATCCCAAAATTATTAGAATACGCTCGGTATTGTTGTTGATGTCGATTTGGTAGTTATTGGAATTTGGATTTTACATTAGAAATGACATTTATGTTATCGTTTGGAGAATAAGCCTTTTAAAATAAATTAGTTTTTGCTTAACTTCAAAAAATCTATCTGAACTATTAATGCGTGCTCAAACGAGAAGGTACGCCATACGTGCTCAAACAACCAACATTAAGTGATTAAAAGACAAAAAATGTTAACTTCAGGGTTTATTTGAACATCCTAAAGCAAAAGGTGCTGGTTGAAGAAATCGTACAAGTTTAGGTACCTATTAATGCATTTCGCCCTTCTTTATCACAACCGCAAGAACTTTGATTAACAATTTTCAAGTGTTCTACTATACTACCAAGTGTGGAGGACGGTGCTTGCATCTTTGGTGAATGACCCTGAGTCCATTTTCAGTGCATGGATCAACATACTCTCAATGTGTTGAGATTTGTCGGTATCGATATGAATCAGAAACACAATCATGTTCACCATGTGATCGATGCACAAGGAACGACAACAAGATGCATAGACAAGGCGTTGGGAGGGAGGTGTAAGCGAAGAGGGCACAGCTTGCCATCCAAAGGGCTACGCGTGCACACCATGATATCTTCAATGCCCGTATACTTCTCCAGATTATGAGTCAATTCCTCGACGTTGTTTCCGTTGTAAATGAAGGGGAATTCCTGCCCATCTTCCTCATTCACATTGCCATCTTCGTCCGCTATTTGGTAGTAGATGAGTCTCCCCTTTCCTCCCAATCTCGGCGATGGTGAATTCACTCCAATAAAATCACTAGACTGCCAATAACATGCAAGAAGCAATCCCGAGCACATATATACATTATAATTAGTGGACAAAATTATATTGCTCATGAAAACTCTTCTTGCGAAATAGAAAAAAACAAATACCTCTTGTCTTGCAAGCTCCATGGCTAGGTCAGATGAGGAGCTAAAGCTGGTGTCTGAGCTGAACGAATCGGAATGCGCCACCTGGCGAGGCTGCACGGCCGAGTAGTGCTGAATTGGCGGAGCCGGCTTCCTGTGATCAGAGTCTGCCGGGTTCAGGAACTCGATGACGTGGACGTCCCAGAGGACCCACTCTCGGGTGGCGGCTCGGTGGGGGAAGTCATGAGTAACGGAGTTTCTCCAGGGCGGGAGGCCGCCGTTCGCCCGGAGGAAGTTGCCGTTACGGGCGCGTAGCTTCACGCGCTCACCGTCGACCACGGGCTCCCACTCGCCGGAGGCGGAGTCGAGGGCTAGGAGGACCTTGCAGCCGGTCATGCCGAGGAGGAAAGGGTGGTCGGAGGCGGTCAGGTACTTGCCGTGGCAGCTCTTCAGGCGGAGGAAGTTGCCGCCGCCCGTGAGCTCCACGGTCCAGCGGGCGTTGGCTGAGGAGGCGCTGCGTTGTTGGCTCACGGAGTCCTCGTCGTCTTTGTCGGCGGCGGTTAGGTACTTGCCGTGGTGGCTTAGCAGACGAACCGACTTGGCGTTGGTGAAGTAATCCATCCCCGACTACAACGTACGTGCGGATGTTAGTTAATTAAAAAGGCATGCATATCTTTTGTTAATGTTATCAATAAAACCTACCATAAGCCAAAAAATGCTGAAATGTCACACTCAAATCTCGCTTGGCACTAAGCATGCAGGTACGTTTTGTCTTTTGAAGTACTATATTGTAATGAGTGCGAAGTTAGTTCGTCACTTCCGGTTTAAGGAGGTCATTTTACTATAAACATTAAGTTAGGTTGGTATTTAGAAATTAAAACACAAAAAAGAGTTTTATTAATGGTTTTTTGAGCATAAAAACAAACAAGTTCGGTTGGCATGGTTTGTATAATACGAATGAAGAAATGAACCAATGAGGATTTAAGTATAATATATACTACTATTAGTCTTGACTCTTGACCAAAAAATATATATATACTACTATTAGTTTAGAGTACTACGTGCAGTGTAGATTATGAAATGTGGAAAAATAAATTTTAAAACTAGGAGATGAGTCACGTATTGTCCGATTGAGTTGCTAGCTATTGCAGTGGAGGGAATACGGGAACGAAGGAGAGCCAAATGAATTGTACGTGTTGTCATACGTGGCTATTAGTGTGTAGTGGTTGGGTTAACTGGATTTTTAATGGCCAGGAAATTACTTACCATTTTGCTTTGTTTTAATTAAGTGAACACGACTACGAAAAGAGGGTTGGATCTATTGAATTGATAAGGGGTGCCTAGCGAAAGGTAATGCATCATGCATGTAGATCATTTCCTGAAAAAAGATGTGTACGTAGTTGGAAAAAAAGATGAAATATTTGTACAATTGGTTACATAGTTCAATGAAACGTGATTCTTCAAGTCCATGATACCAACTTCACATCACTAATTAGTAATTACCATCCATCGAATTAATTAACCCGGCCATATTAAACTGATTCATCCCTTCACGAATCACGAACCAAAACCATAGAATTAACACAATAGTTTGTGGAGCATTCAACCAATTCCCATTAATTAGTTACACACGACACGGACAATCAATCAGTAGATTAATTTACTAAATAACTAGGAATTAAAAGAAATAAACCAATCTCACATACGTACATACCTTGATGGTTGATAACGCGGGCGACACCGGAAGCTCCACCGGCTCCAAATCCCAGAGGGTCCAGTTACTGGTGGCGCCGATGACCGGCACATCGCACGTAACGGAGTTCCTCCAAGGGGGCGTGCCGCCGTTGGCTCTGAGGAGCCTGCCCTCCGCCGTCCTCAGCCTCATCTGAAACCCGTCCCTCTCCGGCTTCCAGTCAACGGATGAGCCCTTGGACGACTGGACCACCTTCTTCCCCGTCACGCCGAGGAGGAACGCGGCGTCCGATGCAGCCAGGTAAAGCCCCGTGGCGAGGCTCCTAAAGCGGACGGCCCCGCCCGAGGCCTCCACCACCCAAACGGAGCGGCGTGTGGAGCCGTTACGGCTCTGTCGGACGCTCACGTTGTCGTCGTCCGCGATCAGGTACTTGTCCAGGTGGCTCCGCAGCTTCACCGCCTTCGATTTCATCATCTCGTCCATCGGATGATCCCCCAGAAATCAAACTTGATTTTGATTTTTTATTTTTTATTTGTGTGTGAATTTTGTGGGTTTGAGATCGAGTTGTGTGAAAACAAATTCTCCGTATGAGATGAGATGAGATGTGATGAGATTTAAGTAGATTTGTATAAGTGAGAGAATTGACCTTGGGATGGATGCATGGTTCGACTTTGACCCTGAAGCTACTCTACCGTATGCGGTTGTGGAATTAAACTTTGGAGACTGGTTTGCAAACGGGACGACGATATATACAAGTATTTCCATCGGTTAGGAGATATCAATACTAGAAAGATTTGCTAAATCTTAAAATTTGTGATTTTATTTTTATTTTTTATAATGGATTCACTATTTTTTTATGATTTATTTTGTTGTTTAGTATGTTTATAATTAGGACACACAATTAAAAAACACTGAAATTTTATAATTACTTCCTTCCAATTTGAGCTTATATAATGTTTGAGAATAATATTAAATTTTGTATTATTTTATTTAGTTTGTTTCTTATAGAATTTATTTAAATTAATGATACATTATTTATGTGATAAAATATCCTTTTAATCAAAAAATATTTTCAAGATTATAATTAATTTTTGTACAAGAAAGGATTGAATACTTGTTTTATCAATAAGTTTCTTTATTTTATAATTATTATTTTTATGCTATAGCTATTTTGGAAAACAAATTCAAATCTAAATTATATGTATATATATCTTTTGTAAGAGAATTGAATACTCGTTTTTATCAATAAACTTCTTTATTTTACAATTAATATATTTATTTTTATAGTTATTTTGGGGAAATTATCAAATTCAAATCATATGTATATATATAATTTTTATATATGTAGAATCTAAAACAAATTTTAAACCATTAAAGTATAAGTCAATAAAATGTTAACCATACCTTTAATTTACTACTACTAATTTAATTATAGATTTATTTGTTAACATACATTGTTCTATATAATTATTTTAATCTCTAATTTAGCATATAGTAAGATTAATTAATTATATTTTTAAGAAAGCCTCATAGATTTGATTTCAAAGATGTATATTCTTTCATCTTTTACATATACGTGGGGTTTACAATCAAATTTTAACTGATTAAACTATTTTATTAAAGCTTGGTCTAATAGTGGTGTAGATGTGCCTATTTACCGAAAACCACCCTCCCAAGGCCATATTCCCATAAACCACCATTTAACGGAATTTTTAACGGAAATTCATAAAAGGGTGGAAAAAACGTGACGGAGGGCATTAGAAGGGTGGTTTTCGGTAAATATGGATGTAAGGGGTGGTATAGGGGAATATGGCCTATTGGACGGGTGGTTTCCGGTAAAAAACCCTTTTTTAGCACGCCTAATGTGAATTTGACATGTGGCATAATAACTATTATATTTAACTTCCGCTTTAGTATATAGTCATGATAATTAATCTGGACTTATATATTGGGTTTATATATTGCATTGGGTTTATACATTGAGCTTCTAGGAACGATGTAATGGTTGGTCAAAATATTTGTAGTGTGGATTCTTGAATTATGTATTAAGCTTAGTGAAATGGAAAGTTGTATGAAAGATACACTAGTACACATGTAGGGGGTGGATACCAGTTTTTGTAGGAAACAGATACCGGTTTTAGTTCTGGTATAAACGGAGGTGGTATCTACCCTACGCATACCGGTTTTTATTTCGGTGGTATGTGAAACGAACGCATACCGTTTTTTTTAAAAACCGGTATCTATGTTTTTCATCCACAAAGAGTTAAACGCATACCAATTTTTTTTTAAATCGGTATCTATATTTTTTCCTCTTTTTTCCACTCCAATTTATACACTGAATTTTCGTTTCATGTTATCTTTGAGAAGCAAAACCACCATAGCTATTCTCAATTCTTAAGAATTAATCAGGTCATTCATCATCAAACAAAACCAAACACGATCAAGAGGCAAAAAGACAAGATCAAGCCCAAGACACACCAATCAACAAAAACAAAAACACTCAAAACAAAAAATGTTTCTCAACAATTACAGAAGAACACTCGAAACAAAAACAAAAACAAAATTAAGCAACTCAGCCTTCAGCAAAAGAGAGAATAATTTCTCACGTCTCAACAAAGATCAAAGTTATGCACATCGAGACTTGTATTAATACACAAAAAAACTATAGTTAAAGGAAGCAGACAAAAAAAAAGCTATAATTAAATAGCAAAAAAAATCCACCAATTGGATTTTGGCACACCGACTTTGGAGGACGGCAGGAGAAGATGGTCGGAGGTCGTCGGATAGTCAAATAGCCACCAATCGAATAACCATCAGTCAAATAATCCAACCGCAAGGCTTCAGAGGAGGAGCCGGTTGAGACAAGTGCCGGTCGGGCTTCAGACGAGGAGGTGCTCGAGAGAGGAAGCGGATTTTCAAACAAGGAGGCAAGAGAGGAGGATTCTATAATTGAGATGAGGTGGGAGATGATTTCTGCCTATTGGAGGAGTTAGGTCAAATCCCCAATTTTGATAGAGGTATTGACGAAGGAGATAGAGACGGTTTTATCAAACCCAAGTTTGACGAAGAAGATCGCGGAGGATCGAGGGTTTTGAAAAAAAATATATATAAACTTCGCATACCAGTTTTTCAAAAAACTGGTATGCGTGGTTTTTTGTTTTTCTCGGATACCGTTTTTTCATAAAAATGGTATGCGACTTTATATATGCATACCACTTTTTCATAAAACTGGTATGCGACTTTGCGTATGCATACCACTTTTTCGTTAAACCGGTATGGTCATCTTATTTTTTTAATAAAAACTACAACACATACCGATAATTTAAAAAAACTGGTATGCGAGAGTGAAAACGGATACCATTTTTTTTACCGGTATGGAGGTTTCGGTATCTACCCCCTACCTATGTACTAGTGATATTTACAAGATTAGGTTTTTTTCGATGAGGGGGACAAGTCCCCAAACTCATTCATTAAAAGGGGTGGCCATAGTCAAACATGGGCGGCCTAAGTCCATAGCATTATTATACAACAACTCATTAACCTAAGTAGGAGGATTATAAAAAACAAACAATCCAACAAGATACGCACGGGCCAGGTTCCCCAACTTATCGCCATCGAATTGGCCTCACGGAGAGTGTGCTAGAACTGATTTACAAGATTAGGTAGCCATTTGCACCGAGAGAAATCAAGTTTTATGAGTTTCTTGATATGGACATGTCCAAATGGATTTAGTTGAGTTCATTAAGTCCAAATATTTTCTCAAGCTCATAACGATAGTTGATCTAACTTTATGGTAGTGATATGAGTTTGAGTGAAACAATTTGTTATGATTTTCGACTTTGACTTATCTATAAAATAATAAAAGCCTTGACCATGAGTTGAAATCTCATTGGAGAAAATCTCCATGTCATTCCGGAGGTAGAAAACCAAAGGAGACGATATGGAAAGAGGAGGAAAAAGCCAAATCGATGAAGATTTCGTTGAAGAAGATGAAGACGAATCAATCTCACGAAGATCCGTGCCGACGACACAATGAAGCTTCGTCAACTAGATAGGGGAGCAAAACCCTATATGAGATGCCTTCCCGAACATCTTTTCTTTATTATTTTAGTTTTTTTTTGTTTCATGATGTTTTTCTTTTTGCTTGTCGCTTTTGGATATTTGTCCCTATTCTTGAATCTCTTCGAAACTTAGTGGAATTTGTGTGAGTCTTTTACATGATACATGCCTTGCATCCACTCAATGAACTTCTCCACATTGTATTCTCCATAGAAAGGCTCAAACTTGACCTTCACATAGCATCGGGAATGCATAGTTTGTGGCATCCGTGCGACGCTAGTCTCTCTCGACATCATGTGTGTTGCCTCAACGCCCTTGGTGACGGTAGTTTGTCCTTCAGATGTTGTGCTTAGACTCAAAGCCAAACCCGTTAGATGGGTCATCATCATTGATTGTCATAGCCTTTAGCATGGCCACGACTGCCCTGGTGACTGCTTTCTTGGCCATTCCTTCCGAGCGGTAGGATGAGCCTGCATGCACCTTAGTATACAACCTGGTTTTGAGGCAACCTTTGCAGTGGAATATCATCACTTGGAAACTCCTCTTAGTCACTCTTCCTAGAAGGCAGAACTAGTATGGGTGCGCCATAGTACACGACTTGATTCAAGGGCAGCTTTGGTAGAGAGATTTAGTCACTTGGAAAATCTTGAAGCTCGATAGGATCTTGGAGGGTTAAAGTTGTTGATGCGGTGGCAACCACCATCCTCCTCCTTCTCATCGATCTACTTCATCAAGAAGTGTTCTACTTGGAGCTTTATGGGGTTCTTGAGTCTCAAGAAGTGTTCAAGGAGAAGAGGTCGAGCAAGAGGAGTCCTCCGGGTTCGAGTTCCTAGGGGCGTCCTTGGAAAAATATGTCATCAAACGTCGCAACTTGTTCTATGTCCGAAACATGGTCCTTGTCCATGAGTGTTTGGTTAACATTGATGGAGGAAGTGAGGCTAACTTGGTGCCATGTGATGTTTTCGACCAAGTTGGCCTCCAACCCTTACGTCTTGAACAACCTTACCAACCTAGTTGGCTCTTGGAGACGAACTACTTGGAAGTCACTCACTACGTTTCCATGCCCATGGTCATTGGTGACTACCATGACTTGGTCGATTGTGCTGTCGTTCCCATGAACACTACTCACTTCTTGCTTGGAAGACCTTGGCAATGGGACAAAAATGATCTCGTTGAAATACCCATCACTTCCACCAAGACGTACCACCTCCTAATCTTGCTCATGCCCATGCCCATGGATCGCTAAGGCGGGGCTCGGCTCGGCTTGTCTTAGCCATCTTGTGTGCCTACTCATTGAGACTGAGGCTAAGGATTCGAGGACGAATACTCTTAAAGGTGGGGAGGATAGTACAAAAACTACATATTATCACGGTTCCGTGCCTTAATTTATCTCGGTTTTTAACCGTGATAATAAATACCGTGATAAAAAACAAAGCGTAACGGAACCGTGATAATTGATATCTTTTATCACGGTTATAGAACCGAGATAAAATACCCGAAAAACCGGTATGAATAATGGACTTCTATGTTACACTTGATTTTATATCACGGTTATAACTGTGATATTTGCCAACGTTTAACCGTGATATTTGACAAGGGTTTTAATCACGGAACGGGAACCGTGATAAAAAGCTCTTTTAATTTGTAAAAAAAAAATTGCCATCCCAGTTATCAAAGAACTGGACTGGCCTAATATATTACTCCACTACACACAATTCGAAAAAAACTTCTCTATAGATTTCGTTATTAAAGTACATATACTTCCCACGAGTTTATTAATACAGTACATACATCTTCCCAATAATACAACTTGATAAGCCAATCTTTGATATTACAACTTACTCGCCATGAAAGACCATAGAATCATCCACAAGCACTTTCCTTTTGTGGGCACCAGATCGATACGGGGCCATTTTGAAGATACCAAGTCAAATGTAAATGGAGTAGAGTTCACCTTCAACACTATCGACCGTCTTCTAACTAGAATCATCCAGCCATGCAATGATCAACAGTTTATCATGAAAACTACACCTAACAAGCATTCGCATCAGAGAATTAGAGTAGAAATAGAAAAGTAAGCTATATGCCTAAAATTGAAGACAACAAAACATCTTCAGGAACAGAATCCATAAAGATTGCATATATAGTGCATACTTCAGGTGATAAGAATTGATTAGGTTTAATATCAATTGCATATATTGGATCAATATAATTAGTGTCTAAAAAAGGTTAGCATATCCTTTACCAAAGCTCATTGAGAGATGTGTGATATTCCGAATCCGCATTCAGTTCATAAGGAATAAGGTAAAAAGGACTCAAGTTAAGCATAACTAAGAAATACATTCATATATATAGCAATAACAACAAGGTCCATCTACAATCCTCATTTAAATTAATTAAATTTTTATATTTATTTATTGTCTTTAAGCTAAGGTACAACACTACAGCCTATGTTAGCCCAACTAAGAACCTTCATGTAGATAATCAACCCTCTTTAATTAACAAAGTGGAAGTTATACCGTACATTTTTTAGGAAAATTAAAAAACAAAAATTGTCTCTAGCTAAGGTATATACGTAGCTCTAATATTAATTAAATAATACATTTATTTCAGCTTAAGGTTTTCATGGACGGTAATTTGTTACACGTATAAATATGGGTAGGTGGAGGCCGGTTATTAGTTTGACGCTTATTGATCGAAATGGAATATGTATAGGATAAAATGAGTTTCACAATTAATTAAGGCCTATGTATCAAACAACAATCGAAAAAACACGACGATGAGATGAAGGGCACAAAATATTTCAAGCACCCATGAAATTAGATGGAAAGGATATGAACATACCTGTCCAAGTTCAGTATCATGTACAGCAGTACCATTGCAGCAGAATTCCTTCTTGAGATCCTTGAGAATCTTATTGTAGCTGAATTCTTTCTCCAATCCTTGAACCGTTGTCAGGCACTTTCTATCATTTCGTTGTTGTATACGAATGTGCACATACTCCTTTGATCCAGCACCACAGTCCTCAGCAAACGGATCTAGTGCAAAAGTTACATCATTCAGTATTCAAACATGATAAATAATGAAAATAAAAAAACATATGTGAGATTTAGGGTCAGAGAGAACATGACAGCTTTATTGCAAAATTTGTATACCACTTGAGGATCACAAGGTAATTTGTATAAGGGGGATTTTCATTACAAAAGCAATCAATCCAGTTACATCTTAATTGATGAAGATTGAAGAGAAGTACTTAGATTTTTCTTCCTTTATTGGCTCAAAAGCTATTGATGTCCATTCAACCGGAAAGTTTACTTTTTGTTCAAAGAAAGCCCTTGGCCAACAAACAAGAGTACATTGCATAAATAGATACTAAACTAGATAGAACTTGCACAAGTCATAACTAAGTCCTACATAAAGCAAATCACAGTTACATACTCATAGTTGACAAAGAAGGGCTCACCAAAAGTAGTGGGAACTTGGACATCAAGATCACTAGATCAAACATGAAACTTGGCTAATAGGTTAGTATAGAGGTTGTAACCAAGATTGTTGCTTTTGTGCTTGTTTAGAAGATGCTCAGACCTGTAATTTTCAGTTGCAAAAGTTAGTAAACATACATAAGATCAATCATAACCTAATAGTCATAACAATATTCTAATCAGAACAATCATAACTACCGGTCATCATTACAATTACTGAGCTTGGCTGGGTTGAGTGCAAACATCAAGCACCTTGGAAATACTAGTACTAAATATTCTATCATTCAAAGGTACTCAAAGGAGTGGATGAAAAGAAAGGAAAAACAGAACGAACATGCACGATTATCCAAGCAATTGAACATAATTTATTCTGTTAAAATTGGAGACTAGAGAGCCATCAATCCACACGTTCTTAGTAGGTTAAGCAAATTTCAAGATCACAATGAATTCGAACCTAGAAAAGCGGAACCTTAATAAGCAACAATAACTGTCCAAAACAGATAAATATCAACGGGCAAAGAGCTATAGTACCTCCACATTCACGGTCAAAAAACAAATCAAACACACAAATTCAATCAATCGATCCTACCGGAAAGGGACACGAATATCTATGAACCGTCGAGCGCCGTCTAGGAAGGAACCGCCGCCTGTTGGTCCAGGAAAACCGCCGCCGATGCCAGGTCTGGGTGAAACGGCTGGGCCTGCAGATCTGGAATCCCGACGGCCACAGAAGCGGGCGGCGTGAATTGGCCGCGTCAGGGTGCGACGCGAGCAGGGAAAGGTCGGGGCACGCCGGAAACGAGCTGGCGTTAGGGTTTTTAGGAGCTGCGAAGTGGTGGCCGTTCGGATCGCCGCGAACTGATTCGGGGTCGCGACAGGGCCGATGAATTGGGCGACGGGAGGGGCCAGATTTGGTGCGAACGGGCCGACAGGGAGGGCGTCGACCGGAATCGCGTGGGTTGATGGGGCGGCCGGCGCGATTGGTTCAAGGGCGGCGACGGGCATCGCAGCTAATGACGGAATTGCGGATCCAGGGTTTTGCGAGGGCAAGATCTGCAACAATAGGGCGGCCGATCAAGGTTGGGAAGAGGTTTTGCCTAGTCGTTTGCCGAATATCTATGCTAGGGCCGTAGAGAGATCGAGAGGGTTTGAGGGGATCGATGAATAGTGGAGTCGGGAAGATGCGTGGACGGTTATAAGAAAAGCTTCTCAAGTCTATAATTACGTTTATATGTCCGTGATAAATGGTTGCCATCAGTAACGTCAAAGCGTGATTTAACCCGGTTTTTAATAACCGTGATATTATGTTCTTATACATGGGGTAACCCCGTCTGTTTTATCACGGGTGTTTAAAAACCTGGGATAAAAGATATTTTTATCACAGAACCGTGATAAATAAAGGTGATAATAAGGTGTTTTTGTACTAGTATATGAAGTGTCACAAGGGATTGTCACGCAAAGATGCTAAGGCGACACATTCCAAAGGCACAAGGCGTACCCATGCTCGACACCGCCTAGGCTGAGGGCCTTACTCAAGAAAGTAGAGCATTAAAGGGTGCCACCTTGGCAATGCTTCTAAGTCCACAAGTGATGTCACTCATCACATCAAGGCACCATAAAGGAGGAAGAGAATGAAGAGGTGGCCAACCAATTCATGAATAAGCTTGGATCGTTCATTTCTTGTATTTAGAATGACTTTTCATTCTAGGTAATAAGTGGCTGGTTTATGAAGGGGTTTTGGCCATTTTTATTAAGTGTTTTGGCTGGATGGTTAGCATATAAACAAGCTAGAATAATATGTTAATTTTAAGATAAGTTTGAGGTTATTTTTGTTCATAAAAAACGTGGCCTTGTTAGTTTGTTCACTCGATGAGTCCATCCGAGTATTTGTTCTCATTTGGGTGTGCTCATACAAATTATAATCTTATTGTGTTGCTTATGCGATTCCATCTATGTGTCATACAAATACTTATCCTTTCACATAAAAATCGAGATGTATTTGAGTTTTAGACGATTTCCATCCAAAAGCAAACACAACCAAGAGTTGATCTTGATGTTTTGTTACTAGTTTCAAGAGTGAATCGATCCTTGAATCGCATCACGTGGTGCGTGTAGAGCTTGGATGGCGAGCAGCAAACCTCAAGAAAAGATCATGACTCGTAATAAGGATTGTTACACCCCTTGATTTTCTCTTTTTTTTTTTTTTTTTTTTGGTCGAGTCCTTGATTTTCTCTTAAGAAGGCATTACAATGTGTGAATAGGATTGTCACGACATGTGCCTATCTCCTAAGAAGGCCACGTTATCGACTGGGAGTTGCGTCTACCAATGACAACGAGAAGGGAGTTGGGTTTGGGTTTGGGTGGTCCGAATTCATGGGGTTTTTTGGGCTTCGGGTGATGGACTAAGTGTTAGGTCTATAGGGTTCTCCATGGTTGGGTAACCGCCTTTTACCTTGGGTGCTGTATTGGCCTATAGGGTTTTGTCATTATCATTGTGTGGGTCTAGGAAGACAAGCTTAGTCTTAGTTGGCCTTTTAAAGTGACCTACTTTTTTTTTTTACCATTTGACCTTATGTGAAATCCTAGGTTTGGGCTATTTTGTTAGTAGAGTTCTTTAGTGGGTTGCTTTTGGGGACAATCTTCTTCATAAACCTTATTTTCTGCTATAATTTTGGCGCAGTGTAGCTACTTTGTTTTTGTCGTTTCTAGGTGAGCGTGTTGCTTCTTCGATTGGTCGGCTAGAAAACCTGTTCATAGAGTTGTTTGAGATTGAACTTTCTAAATAGGGGATATGCACTTTTGCCTTTCTTGGCTTCCGAATAGGGGGTTGGACCATCATCTATGGGCTGATAAGGTTTCCGGTCGTCGGGGTAGCCAACAAAACTTCGTTCTTAGGTTGTTTCCCTTTGTTCGTTTTGGAAAGCTTTAGGGACTCATTCCGGTTGATAGACATTGTTTTTGCCTCCTTTCTTGGTGCCCTACCATCCTTTAGTTGATTGTTTGAAGGGGAGACGTTTAAGTGGCGATTTGCCATCTGGTACCCATATCTTTCACATAGAATGCATATAAAGCTTATCCCTTTGTATTTCATAAGAACATTTTTGTTGTTAATGAGAATAACTCCTCTTAGGGATTTGCTTAGATCGAGCTCAGTATATGTCGTTGCGTATTTTCCTCTGGTTGTAAAAGTGGGTATTCCGATTGGGCTTTATGGGGCGCCCCAAAGATGAAGCGGCTTGAAGGATTGCTCACTTGTTATATATAAAACGAGGGGGATTCGAGAGTCTGATCCAAGTGTAGACAATGGTGGTCTCGTCTAACTTCAGATTGGTACATGGCTCCCATCTTTTGATCATTAAGCATTGTCCGTATATGTTCCAAGGGTCCCTTGTTAGAGCGCCCACAAAATTATTATCGGACCCAAACCGGACGACTAAGTTGTATTATGGAGATCCATGATTTGATGCGTCTAGACTCTAGAGGGTAACTATATTTCTTTGAGGCATCTATCTAGAACCTGGTAAGGTGGCAGTTTGCCTAAGAGCTCAATGATGATTTCTTGCTCCCATGGCTTCGAGAGGGACTTGATAAGGTCTAGTGAAACTTTAATGGCTAGATATCCATCTTCTTCGTAGGGAAAGTCGATTTGGATTTTTTCGATGAACATGTCGTCTTTGAGGGAGGATTCGTATTGGTATGGCAATGCTTGCACTAGTTTCTCCTTAAAGAGGGTTTGGAGATTGGTTGAGCTTGTGTTGCAATGCCTAACATGATCGCGTCAGCTATCATGGAAGGTGGAGAGCGGGGCATGCTGACACTCGACTAGCTGCCGATGGGTGGCGAAGGATGGGAGGATTGATTGTCGCCGAAGAGTTTTTTTGGGAACGAGAGAGTTCTTTCCGATACAAGGTAGACCTGGGTCAACTGGATCGCAACTGAACCGGCAATTTTGGTTCCAAGGATGCTTACGATTTTGGTTCCTCTTCTCCTGAAACCGGGGTACTTGCGGTTCAATTTGGTTTTGAACCATCGGTTCCAAACCGGCCCAAACCGCTGGTTTAACCTCTTTTCTATATAAAAAAAATTATGTAAATTATACCAAACTTACAAAAAAGTACAAATCAATTAGCTCTAAATGTTTATGGTTATATATAATAATCAGAACCAAATTTATACGTCACAAGAAGTCAAATATACCCAAGTTTAACAAACTTTATTTTTTAAAAAATAAAATAAATAAAAGACAAATTTTTTTTTCCTGGAACCTGAAGTGGAATCGGGAAACCAGTTAAAGATCAGTTCCAAATCCAGTTCCACGAAATGTAAACCTGGAATCGGGAAACCTGGAATTGGGAACCGACGTTTTCGGAACTTGAACCGACGTTTTCGGAACTTGAACCGACGGTTTCGGAACTGGACCCACGTCTACGTGGAGGACGTTATAAGGGTAGTTTTAATAATAGATATATTTCCGGTAGGTTTGAGTAATATGTCCTATTTTAAGGTTAACTTTCAGAGTTTGTAGTAAGGTTTTAAACCCAAACCCTAGCGATTTCATTACATCCAGTCCTAGCCGTGAGTAAGAACACACATCGCCACCTGATTTCCTTCCGAGCCATGGCGCAGAAGGATGAAGCCTACCTAAACGCCGTCATCGATAAGCGTGTCAGGATCTTTGAAGCCATCGAGGCACAGCAGAATGCAGAGCGCCAAGCCATTGCAGGCGATCCCATCAAGTCTCTCTCTTCCTTCCTCTCCGAATTTTCTTTCTGTTTCTGTTTCTTTTCACTTGTAATCTGACCAGTGGAGCTGTGTGTTTGGATAGGATTACATTGCCGGATGGGAATGTTAAGGAAGGGAAGAAATGGAGTACGACGCCGTTTGATGTGGCGGCCGGAATTTCCAAAGGTCTTGCCAACAACGCCTTGATCGCTCAAGTCAACGGGGTGCTTTGGGATATGACCAGGCCACTCGAAGGGGATTGTGACCTAAAGCTTTTTAAGTTTGATGACGACGAAGGCCGAGACACTTTTTGGCACTCAAGTGCTCACATTCTTGGTCAGGTACTTCTGGAATGCATATTAATCAGTTCAAAGTTTCCATTGGACTTGAGGAGCAAATGAATTTAAAACTGATGCGGCTTTAGATATTTCAGGAGCATGAGAAGCGTTAGAACTGAAGTTGATCTATATGCATCAAGTTTTGTTAGGTAGCATTGATTTAGAATGTGTCTTGAGTACTTTGTGGCATTGTGTTTTCCTCCTTTGCAGGCTCTTGAACAGGAATATGGCTGCAAATTGTGCATTGGGCCGTGTACTACGCGTGGCGAGGTAGGACAAAGAGCTTAAACTAATTTGTTTGTGCTGGTGTGCTAACTTTGGACCCATGACATCACTAAGTTTTGTTGCGGGTACTGTAGAGATACTATGTAACTTTGAATTTGAACTCAGTCAGCTACATCCAAATGTATTTCTTTTTAGTATGCTGAGAAATCATCTTTACATTTGAACATTTGGCTCATTGGTATTGATTTTGGCATGACTGAAGTGTAACAAATTATAAATTACAACTTGGTGATGTTTGCTCTCTTGACTTTTGGGATCTGATATCAAATCACCATATGGTATTGTGTAATCTATCATTTCAGTTTATGCTAGCTGTTCCTGTTGATCAGAATTGTAAATTTATTACTGAATTCTACTATAGTTGAGTTGTACTCTTGCAAAAATGAAGAAGCTAAGAAGGTTGATTAAATGATAAGTTGAAAATCAAGATGTGATATATAGTGCAATGAGTGTAAAAATAGTTCATTGCACCATGTATATCCAATGATATATAGGCACCGATACATGTCTATTATAACAGAGTTATCTGCATATATTTGTGTAATTTCTGTAAAGAAAATTGTGCTATGAACTATGGAGATCTTATGACTTTATACTGGATTTTCAATTTGTGGTTTTGATGATCCGTTTGTTTTCATGTTTTTAGCCGCTTTTGTAATGAAGTGCTAATAGTATAGTATTGTTTCTGTAATATATATTTGTGTGGCCTGGAGCTATATTTTGTATGTAAGCATATTCTTTGAGACTAGATTAGTTGGGAGATCTTAAGGACTTATTTTGAAAGTGGACACATTACTATCATGTATTTTCCTTTATAGCAACCATATGCATTTTCTTCTTCAAGGTATCACTACCTTTGCATGTCTATGCATGTCTCAGGTCGTTTTTATATTCTTAGTCTTATAGACTGTTGGAAATTTGTGAAAACAACTTTCATTGTTGCAGCCCGGCTTCACAGTTGAGTTATGTTAAATCCTTGTACAGGGTTTCTATTATGATGCATTTTATGGAGATTTGGGATTGAACGAGGACCATTTTGCGCGAATTAAGTTGAAAGCTAATGCAGCTGTTAAGGTAGTTTTTTTATACCATGAAAGGATTATCAATCTCTTCTTTTATTGTGTTTTGTTACTACATGTATGATGGATTTTGATTTATCACTTTTGTACATTCACTTGAGTTTGACGAGGTTAATTACTACTGATTATCATTTTTACTTCAGGAGAAACAACCATTTCAAAGGATTGAGGTATCAAGACAACAGGCACTTGAATTGTTTTCTGAGAACAGATTCAAGGCAAGGAATACCTCTTATGTTTCATATAGAGCTTTGGCATAATGTTACTTCTGGCATATATTCTGACTGCTACTATTTGTCTTCTTAGGTTGAGATTATCAATGATCTTCCAGAAGACAAAACCATCACTGTTTACAGATGTGGTCCCTTGGTTGATCTATGTCATGGACCTCACATACCAAATACTTCTTTTGTGAAAGCATTTTGTTGTTTGAAGGTGATGTTTTTGATTATTCAGAATACTGCATAGGTATCATCAACTTGCTAATAATTTTTTTGATGTTAAATACTCATATTAACCAATAGGCTTCATCTGCTTATTGGAGAGGTGACAAGAATCGTGAAAGTTTACAACGAGTTTATGGAATATCTTATCCTGATGAAAAGCGTTTGAAGGTAACACGAATTCTTGATTTCCATTTGTGCAGAATTACTAGTCTACTACTGCCTTTGAAGTATTATACATGTGGGCCATGTCCCTTAACTGAAAAACTAAAAATTGTTCGAACTGCAAATACAAGCACTTAAGTAGAGATTGAATATTTCAGCTTCTATTTAAGTTTGAGGTATCTTCTTGTTATGGCTGTTACTTGATATAATATGGTATTTTCTGTTGGTTTATGCAGGAATATATCCGGCTGCTGGAAGAAGCCAAGAAATATGATCATAGACTATTGGGTACCAAACAAGAGCTGTTTTTCTGTCATCCTCTTAGGTGCGGAGCCTTTCGGACCATATATTCATTTTTTAAATTTACATATATAACCATTTCATTGTACTTTTAAATTTCAGTCCAGGGAGCTGGTTTTTCCTTCCTTATGGAACTCGGGTGTACAATAAGTTGATGGAGTTCATACGTGATCAGTATAGAGAGAGAGGATATACTGAGGTAAATAATCCTTGATGTGGTTATACTATATAGACTAGTTATTATCCCAACAATGGGTGTAATGCTGCGTTCTGTGACAGGTTATCAGCCCAAATATGTACAACATGCAACTTTGGGAAACATCTGGGCATGCTGCAAACTATAAGGAAAATATGTTTGTGTTTGAGGTTAGTCCTCTTCAAATGCCTAAAATGCTTTGAGTTGCAGATTGTTTGAGGAAGATAACCTGTGTATCAATAGCTTTATACATCATAATTTCTAATATACTATGTGGGACTAATAGCAAACACATTAGTGATACTTTTTCGTAACTTTTTCTTGCATCTACACTATGGAATTTCCCTTGCACTGTAGCTTTTTACCTATTTGATCATCATTCAATGTGCAGATTGAGAAGCAGGAATTTGGACTTAAGCCAATGAATTGCCCTGGGCATTGTTTGATGTTTGAGCACAGAGTCCGATCTTATCGAGGTATCTTGCCTTTTCTTTTTGTCAGCTGTACTTACATTATTACAGTGATAAAGTTGCTTTTTTTAACAGTCAGGTCTTATTGAGATGTTTTTTCTTGCATCTACTCTATGTTGGGTTTTAATTATTGTCTTGATTTCTGAAAAGAGGTGAAGACATTTATAATTTTGAGATTTAATTGGAATTAAGTTTGTTTTAGTAGTATTCTACTCATGAAAATGCGTTTTTATTGATAATAAAATTTCAGTTTGCCTATGTCTTGTTTGAATTTCATTGATGGATTGATCAATCAATTCCTGATGCCAAAGTCGAACATAATATTTAAAAGATGAAAATTCCACTTTTTGTACATGCACCATGTAGTCATGGATCGTATATCAATGGGCTAATTGGGTTGTTGTAGATGTCCAGTTTGATGTCAAAAGCATTTATATATACGTAGTCTTAATACTTGTTTGATTTTCAGAACTTCCTCTTCGCTTAGCTGATTTTGGGGTGTTACACCGTAATGAAGCCAGTGGTGCACTTACTGGTCTGACTCGAGTTAGGAGGTTTCAACAGGTCTGTTGTTGGTTATAGTCCTGACCTTGAGCTTTGCAGTGTATAATATTTTTATGTGACAAAGTGTTAGTTGCAGTATTGCAGAATTAGTGGTGCTTCTGTGGTCCTACCTTGCTACTTGCTACAGCTAATCATTGCATTTTTTCTCTAAAGATTATTGTTTCTAAGTAAAAAGAAACCTCCTTGTAACTTGTTTGGCTTATGCGTCATGCTAACATTTAGTTTCATCTGTGCTAAAAAAGCAACTCTTTTTGCTTGGATATTATATATATGTTTGCAATTGCAGCTCCAGCAATTTTTAAGATGGGCAATGATACTAGAACTTTTGGTTGTTTAAATAACAGAGATCTCGTATACTCCACTATTTGCAAATGCTAAAATCTCATTGCAATGTCTGAATTAGGATTATATGTTTAAGATAATCATGTATCTGCATCTTAGGTTTTAGTAGTGATCGTGATCAATTCTCTAGGTGAAGATGCTTTTCTTAAAAATCTTGCTATTTAAATCTTATTAGAAAATGTTCAGGGTGAAAACATAGTGTAATTGCTTACCGTCTTTATGTATGCCATGAAATTTAGTTTTTGATAGTTAAAATTACTAATGTTAAAATGTGACTTGTAAAAGAAGTGTTCAAATGTAACTTGTTTGACTTATAGTGATGCTGTTGACCACCTGTGTCTCTGTTTGATACTTCTTTTATTTGTGGAAAATGTGTTTCTTCTAACAAAGCTGTCTCGTGGCAGGATGATGCACATATATTCTGCAGAGAGTCACAAGTGAGTATGATTTGTTTCTAGAAATAAAATATTCTAGTATTTACATATATTTGCCTGGAATGGTAATTTGAAATTTGAAAATTTCAGATCAAGGATGAAGTCAGGGCTGCTTTGGAGTTCATCAATTACGTTTACACTGTATTTGGATTTACATATGAGCTGAAGCTATCAACGGTAGGTGATCTATATTATTAGTATTTGCATTTTTGGCAGGGTGCTTGATGTATGGCACCACTTGCAGTTGCTACTATCTGCAATTGTGTTTCTGCCATATCTGTATGTCTACCTCAAGTTTTAGTGGTGGGTAAAATCACGTTTGTTATGCAAATTTGTACACCACTATTACAGGAGAGTGAAGTAGTTCTATTAGTAGGTTGATGACTGTTTATATGGTATAGGAACTCATGAGTCTCTTAGTCAAATTGCTGAGCATGCCAATGCTCAGTAGTCAATTGCTCTGGCACATTGGTGGAGTTAATTGCAGCTTACAGAAGATTGATTATCCTTCTTCTTGATTAAGAATTCATTGTTTATGTTGTGTAGGATGCTATTTGATACCTTTCCTGACTTTGACCTTTTTCATTTTGACTTTTGATCTTTCAAATCATTTGGTTTCCGCTTTATTTGTCTACTTTCTCTTCCTCTCTCAGCTCCTTTTTTGTTTTTTTTTCCCTAAATCTTTGCTTGACTTGGCATATGCACCTATTGTACTACTCAACAATACATTTTGATGATTTAGAGACCGGAGAAGTATCTGGGAGATTTGGAAACATGGGAAAGGGCTGAGAAAGCTCTCAGTGAAGCATTGGATGAATTTGGCAAGCCTTGGCAGGTGAATATTCTTCTTGGATACATACATACATATATGTACATTTTATAATGTCTTCATGGATTTGGTTAATCTGTGCTGATCCTATCTTGAGTGTCTGGTCAATGCCCATTTTCTTCAGAATGAAAACAATTATTTTTTCCTTTTCTTAAGGAGAAACCCTGGAATTAAAAAATGGGCAATCCCAATATTTAAAATAATTGATCTTAGCAACTTTTGGCCAGTACAGAACAAATAAATTTCTGCCCTTCTTCTACCAAATAGTATGTTATATAGGGCACAGCTGTGCATTGTCATTGATGTAGCTCATATCTATATGACTGCTGAATGGGTGTTTGTCCTTGCAATCGTTTCACACTATGGTAACCTCTGAGCACTAGATATTACTATATTAGTAACACGTGACAAATTCAAGGGAAGCTTAAATCCTATAACTTATTCATCTATGTATGTGTAAACTAGGACCCAATGTAAGATGTTTGATCTTGTAACATATTCAGCTACATGTGTAAACTGGGACCTACATTATAAAATCCAGCCATATCTTTTCAAATATGTAGCTGAACAGGTTGCAGAATTTCATTTCATACAATAAATTAGTGTCACTTGAATTCTATTTTTTTTATTTTAATCCCTTGTCATGGGGTGAACTTATGTTTTTGAGATTTTAGCTGGATTGGGATACGAGTAAATTTGATTGTTAGTGTTTCTTGTTTCATCTCCGAACCTGCGAACCATATATATGTAGTGTTCAAGTACGTATGTGTGTATACTACATTGATTGGAGAACAGTTAGGCACTTTTTGTGACTTGAGAAAGTAAAGATATGTTGGTTGTTACATGCTGAGAGCAAAAATAGATGGATTTCTTTTAGTAGGGATTCATAATGTTTCCTGTATATTGAAAATATGGATGTCTTCATTAGATGATAAGTATGGTAGATTTATTATCTCTGATCAGCTGTTTAGTTTTGTCCTTAATTCCTGTGATAACATCTTCTGCGATGGTAAAATGATCAGTTCTTGGGTTATAGAGGGCTAAAATTTGGGTTATGGATTTAATGTTGCTTATTTTATGCACAGATAGATGAAGGAGATGGTGCATTTTATGGACCGAAGATTGATATTAGTGTTTCGGACGCATTGAAGAGGAAATTTCAATGTGCTACACTGCAGGTCATGGTATTCTATGTCCTAAATAAGCCTCTGTTTACATTTATGACTGCTACTAACTTAGTATTTTTCTCCTGCAGCTTGATTTTCAGCTACCATCTCGGTTTAATTTGACGTACTCGGCTGAAGATGACTCTAAGAGGGAAAGACCTGTTATGATACACAGAGCTGTTTTAGGTTCTGTGGAGCGAATGTTTGCTATTCTCTTGGAGCATTACAAAGGGAAGTGGCCCTTCTGGATCAGTCCTCGCCAGACGATTGTTTGCCCCGTATCAGAGAAATCAAATACATATGCTCTTGAGGTAGTTAATTAGATTCACCTACCAGTTTTATATTCAGATGGTATTTAGTGTTTAATTCTGAACTATTAATAAATGTGCCAATCTTGACCAATCATGGTGGGACTTGTAGAAAGCTCAAAATATGTGACCCATTAAACAGACCTTTTATTTGATACACTCTAAAATTAAGTGAATCTGCATTCAGTGCGGTTACTAATTTTCTTCTATTCAATGTGACATGAAATCTACTTGACTTACCTAGCTCATGCAAAGTCTATCCAAGCATTTGAATTCGAATACCTCGTATGGATGCCTGTGCACTTTGGAGTAGACAAAACCCAAAATATATGAATTCTGAGGCAATGGAGTTTGAAACAAAATTAAAACTAAATGATCTTGAAACCCAATGAGCACGTCTGATTATTATATACAATGCTTGCATCATTTGAAATCACCTGATAGAGCAAAAAAAAATTGAAATCACCTGAACCAATAGTGCTCTGAGTTTGAAATCACCTAAGTAGAATCCTACTTGTGCACGACAGGTCTGTTGGGCAGCACCTAACGACAGGTCTGATTATTATATACAATATTGGGCAGCACCTAATTTGAAAGCACCTAAGAGGAGATATACAAATGGAACAGAAGTTCATTCTAAATATAGGATACAAATAGGATCAGGTCTCACATTTTTATAAAAATTGCATGCTTTGCCTGATGAATGTTTCATGAGCCATACCATCTATTTTATAACATAAAGTTTGTGTACCTAAATTCAGAGATAAAGCTGGTATGAAGTTCTTTCTTCTGGTGGGCTGTAACTAATTTTGTATAGATTAGCTGTCAAACAAGCTTGTGCAAAAGAGTAATATTCATTTGATGATTGTCAAACAAGCTTGGGCTTGGGGTATTTATAGATTAGTTGTCCAATTCTGCAGGTCCAGAGTAAGATCCATCAAGGTGGTTATTATGTCGACATAGATATATCTGATAGAACCATGAATAAAAAGGTGAGGTTTACCCCTCTTACACTCCTTATTTTTTGGTATATATAAAAAGAGTAATATTCATTTGATGACTGTAATTTCCTCTTATCTAGTAATAACCTACTCATAATCTGTCTAATGATCTGTACTTAAAGTCTGATGTTGCAGGATTGGCGTTACGTATGAGCTCCATCCTCTTTCTGTGTGAATTCTGGTCATATCTAACGAGTGTTTCCTGTTGCAGGTACGGGAAGCTCAAGTGGCACAGTATAATTACATAATAGTTGTGGGAGAAACAGATGCACAGAACACTACGGTATGATCTTATGTTCTCTTAAAGTATTATGGATCATGTCGAGTTTTGTTTCTTTGCTGGTGTTATATCCAAGCAGTAGCCATCGATCTTCCATGGTTTCCATTACTTTTATCTTGTCAAATAACTATATTGGGGATGCGAATCTTAAGATGCTCTACTCTGATATGCAGTATCTTTTATGAACATGTCTTCATTAAAATCATGAACACATGTGAATATGTTGACAACACTATACAAAAATTGCGAGAAGAAAAAAGGAAAAATATATGGTACAATGAAACTGATGCTGAATTTTCTGTGATTGTGGTGTTATGTTTTCAGGTGACTGTTAGACAGAGGGATAAGCAGGATCAGAAGGAGCTTCAAGTTATGAGCATGGAAGAGCTATTAAATCATTTCAAGGAAGAAGCTGCTGCTTTCCACTAAGCAAGTCTAATCATTTTTATCCCAATTTAACATTGTACTTTTTCAAACTGGATAACTTTCGTGTTGCTCTCTTTTCTGCCCTAGTTTATCAGCTCATTTTCACCTTTAGCCGCTGTTAGAAGCGACGAAGAACTATGGCGTACACATACACCTGAAAATGAATGCAAAAGATACTCGTTCAGTTACTTGGTGCTTATGACCATAACTCAATATTAAACACCGAGACCCTCGGACTTCGAGATGGGGTGAGGAGGGCCAAAGAATTGGGGTTTAAAAAGATTGAAATTGAAGGCGACAACTTGACGGTAATTGAAGCCGCTAAGGGCACGAGAAAGTGTCCTTGGCAGATTGATTTACTGATCTCGGACATCTGGGGCTTCCTCCACGAGTTTGAGTCAGTCAAAATCAAGCATGTGAGTAGGGTTTTTAATTCTGTGGCTGATAAAATCGCGAAACTGGGCCACGACCTCCCTACCAACCACATTGTGAATCACCCAGAACTGTTAGTTCTCATCCGAAAGGATGCTCTAGGACGCCCCCCGTAAGCGGGGATCCTAATTCTTACCTAATCAAAAAAAAAAAAAAAAAAAAAAAAAAAAGTTACTTGGTGCTTATTGTGATAAAAAAGGAAGAGTACTTATTTTACCATCCTATTGACTTAAGTATCAGCATCACTAAAGATTCTATTTACGTTTGTAATGCCGAGAGTAAATGTGACTTCTTAAGCTGAAGCTGTGATTATGGACATGGAATCAGAAGCTATTAGCACTTTAGCATATAATCAGATTATAGATTAGGCTGAAAAGCATGCTCCTTTTACTGTATATAGGCCCAACATGTGAGGCAGATTATTTTTTCTCATATAAGTTTGCACATGCTTATAATAAACCAAATCTATCGTTCATCATGTTCTACACTCTGCCCCTCTATATCATGTAATCTATAAGAGGCTGAAAGACTATAAGTTATAAGTTATGTATAATATTTATAAGCTATGTATAATATGAGGTGCATTATGTACAATATGAGATGCAATCCAAATTAAAAGTGCGTTGTAAAGTATTAAAAGTGCAATCACATTGTTGCTCAAAAAAAAAAGTGCAATCACATTATTACTGTAGCTGTATCCACACACTTGCTAATAAAGAACACTAACTCAAACTTGCCAAAAATGGTTCGATCTTCTATCCTTTGAGTGTGTAGTAACGGCTTTTAACTAGATATGGCACCAGATTTGACTGTTCCACTGGTGACCCAAATTTAAGCTTTGTATATGCCACTCTTTTCATTTCAAACGCCATCTCCCGCCCCATAGCAACTCACCGGAGACGCTCTACACTTATTTAAGCGTTTGTGTATGATTTCAGAACACGTTTGGAAGCGGTTACTTGCTTCTACGATTTGACAAAGTGTTCAGTTTTTGCCAATTGACTTTTTATTTATATATTTTTGCTGGTGCTACAAAAAATCAAAGAATGTACGAACTTGTATTATCCAGCACCCGACACATCAGCTCTCGTGCAACCACGGGGCCATTACATAGTATTCAAAAGTGAAAAGTTGTTAGAATTCCTACAAGTCGTCCACCCGTTAGGAGCTTCATCAACTCATATACAACTAACCCAGCACTGAGTATCAACAGCACACATTCTCAAGTAGTGAATCATGAAACTTCATAATCCGTGAACGAATTACATAGTTCCACTGAATCGGAACATTACGACATTGGTTCATGTGTAGCCGGAAGAATAGAGGAGGTGGAGCTAATACTTGCTTTACTGCACCCTCATTCAGATTTTGCTTTTGATCCTTGAAATGAAGATCTTGTGGAGAATGGAAAGATGACTTCGCAGAGGTTCACCATGATTCCTTTATCATATATGTTCTTCTTCACTGCCTTCTCTGCATCTTTCAAAGGGGACCTTCTGAATAAGTCCCTCCATTTGCTCTGCATGGGCTTTTTCTCTTGGCCCAAACCAGAAATACTTGCCTTTAAGACTTCAGAACTGGCCTTTGCTTCATTTATCTTGTTTTTTAGTCTCAAGTAGTCTTGCCATTTGAAACTCTGGTAAGCACATCATAAACGAGTTCACAACTACTTTCTGTCATCAATCATGATAGTTTCTTGAGATGCAAATTCACAGAAGCCAGAAACATACCTCGTTTGTGGTTGTATTTGTAAAACAAAGCTTGGCATGGTATCCAAAGAATCCCCCCATAAGAAGAGACACAATGCACAGAAACACCACAATGAGTACTTGTGTGTTGTAGGAGTTCAACAACCACTGTTCACAAAGAAAGAAATATTGATGAATCAAGGAAAACTAATTTGGTAAATTGTAAGCCAAGTAGAGGCAGAAAAAACCAAGGATTAATCAAATGCAACCATTGCATCGAGAGAAATTATATTTTCCGTGCTTTAATAGTTCATTGTTTGCTAACTGCACTTACGGGTTTTAAGCTGTCAAGCAATCATGGACAGGGCAGACTCAAAAGCACCATTACAACAGGTAGAAGCGAACAAATTTTTTCCTTCTGAATGCTATTTTTCTAAACATGATAATCAAAATGTGTTTCAAAAAGAATCAGAATAATAGACATCCATAAGGAATGAGCAGTCGTTGACTTGTTGTACACATGCAACATCTACAGCAAAAGACAGAGGTAATCAGAGAAAGAGTGAGACTTCACCTGTACCACATGTGGAGCCAAGTCTCTATATGAATCCTTAACACCATAATATACTGTAGCAAAAGCGCAAACACTTTATACCCACATCTAGACATTGTTAAAATGCTAATTTCAAGCAATGATCACATATACCTGTTAGAATGTACACAACTCTAAGTTCTTTCATTCTGCCAGCAAGAATTAAGCCAAGTGCCACAGCTCCATAAACACAGAGAAGGAAATGCCTGCAAAAATAAATCAATCTCAGCTATACATGCATTCTATCCTTTTTTTAGCATGTAGAATCTCTTTTAATTCATTGGCCTATGCTCCTAAAGCTCAAAAACATCTATAGACACATGACTGCCATCTTCCAATTATAATCCTTGCATATCAACTACATTTCACAGCCTAAACAATTATGAAAGTGCAAGTATCAAGATATAACACTCACCAAAGAAGAAAAGCCATAAAGTATCTAGTATTCCGTTCTCCAATACAATTATTCTGCAGTAGAAATAACCAGCATCGAGCCTCAGAATTTACAGCATATAATATTAAGCAATACAGGCAAATAGACACAACACACAACAGACCATCCATCCACAGTGATGATCAAACCTCGCAACACAGCGGTCACATACACTGCAGTGCTTCGATCTGGCAGGTCTGAGAAACAATATAGTCTAATTAATTAAAGTGGATACTGAAGAATAGGGGAAATATTCTGATCATGAATAAACTCACTCACTTTGGAATTTGGCAAGTAGTGCACTCTTTCTCAGAGTATATGATATTGTCGTAGGGATATACAGAGTTATATTGAGAAACATTTTCTCTTGTGATAGTTCCAGGGTCTGAGAAGCTAGTCAATAGAAAGAGAACAACGCCAACACCAATTGCTAAAATGCTTATATACCTGCAGGAATATGTAACATTTAAGGAAAGGCCAAAAAACGCCCCGTGTCACAAAAATTCATCAATCTAGTAGTCTTGTTAACGGAAAAGACAAAATTAATAATACCTGTGAGCTTCACTGAGATAGTAAGAAGGGAGGTATACAAAACAAGAGTTTGCAATTAAGTAGTATATTCCTCCAATTAAAGATAGATATATGATCTGAAGCAAAAAGAAGTGCACATAAGAAACAATTCAAGGCTAAGACAAGATTTGTGGAATTTCTTTAAAAGCAGGATGTAACAAATTCATCACACAAACATGTGCATTCATTGCATAATTTGCATTCAATTAATTTACTTAAATTCAACTTTTGATCTGTCAAAGCTCATAAATGATAATGGAGTCTTCCGAAATACAACTAGCAAAACTCCTAAGAAATGAGAGGTCTTCACCAACTAAACAATGGAAGAAAGATAAACCATTCCATTTTCAAATTCATCACACAAGCATGTGCATTCAATTAAGTAAATTAATTGAATTCAATTAATTTACTTAAATTCAACTTTTCATCTGTCAAAACTCATGCCTCGCCTGATATAAAACCCTAGATAGAGCGAGGAATTGAATAAAAGTAGGAAGAGGAAGGAGCAGACCTGCAAGATAGGGTTAGGACGGTAACAACAGAAGAACTCTACGGAGAGCACGGCATCGGTTGCTCGGGAGCCACAGATGGCGCCGACACATCGCCTGAACGAATTCAGACATGAATTGAGAACGAATTCAGACATGAATTCAGAAATGCGAGGGATGGAAGAGCAGGAAAACGTACAGGAAATAGTCGTAACCACCACCAGTGAGAAAGAAGTGGACTTTATCGATGAAGGTGCCTTGGAAAATCGGCCATTGCCCGCACAGAAAGGAAACTACAACCAGCAGTGTGATCAGACCGTGGCATACTAGAATCCACTCCACCGCCATCTTTCTTCTTCTTCTTCTGCTTGCAAAAAAAACAGATTTGGGAAGGGGAACGAAACTGAGGCTCCAGATTGGGGTTTCATTCAACCATATGGGATGTCACGTGATACTCACGTGAGTCAATGAAAAGACTCTTTTTTGGCTTTTCTATATAGCGCATCCTCAATTACTTTATAACGCATCCCTTCGTCCATGGACGGACGGTTCACCTATATAAACCTAACTCTAATTATTTACAATAATGTCATCGTCATTTTGGGTTGAGAAACTTGTTTGCTCTCTTCTCAAACCCTCCCGACTGTGCTCTCGGCATCCCACCGCCGCCGATCTCGGTCTCAGCGCAACCCACACCGACTGCGCTCTCGGTCTCAGCGCAGCCCCCACGCCGCCGTTCCGCAACCCCTCAGCATGTTGATATACTAAACACTGGTAAGCTTGTCCCTAAATCTCCTTATCGCCGTCGCCGTCTTCCTCTTCTCCGTCCACGCCTGAGAGTACCGATGCCTCTTCCTCTAACTCCGATCCGCGCGCACCGACACTAGCCACCAACCAGCCGCCGGCCCACCTCCTCCAAGTATAAACCCTAAGTTCGATTTGATATTCGGATTTGCGAACGGCGAACTCCACGTTCTGACAAATTGTCCATTATGAATAAATGGAGAAACGCGATATGTCCATAAAAATACCATGGACAACGTTTAAAGGTCCACGTGTTCGTCTTGGACGAAAATCTAATGTCCACTAAAAAATGTTGGACTAGTTTCTTGAACTACGATTGTAACACTCGGCCGTTCAAAATGTATGGACAGTGTTAATTTGTCCACCAATTTTCTGTGGTCATGTATAAACCGTTCATCCCTTTTTAATGGATAAAGGGGTGCGCTAAAAAGCAAGACCTTTTTAATAGATGAACGAAGCCTTGTGTATGATTTCGGATCACATTTGGCAGCGGTTACTTGCTTTTACAATCACAAAGAGATGTTCAGTTTTGCTAATTGAGTAACACCGCCCGAGCCAAAATCAAAGCATGCAATCATTTGACTTTTTATTTATATATTTTTGCTGGTGATACAAAAAATCAAAGAATGTTGTATTCTCCAGCACCCGACACAAAGGCCACCGCTGGCTGTATCTTGAACTCCTTTCAAATAGAGAAGATCTAAACAACGACAGCATATGCTATACAGCATTTACAAATGTGCAAAATGTGGAGGTCGGAATCAGCAAAGCTCAAAAACCTCAGCTCTTACGATGGGGTTTAAAGATAGAACGAACAGCGCTGGCTCTCTTGACCACGTCCCAGGCCCTCTGCGGGGCGTGCACGCCCGCCTGTGAGGCGAAGAACGACTCAAACCCGGGTGAATCGAATGCGAACCCAGTGTGCTTTGAGCTTTGTTTGGGGAGTTGTGATACAGCGTAGCTTCTTGCTTCCTCTGGACTCAGATTGTTGTCCACCTGTAGAGACTCTTCTTTCTTTGTGCTGTCTTCTGGCATGTCACGATACTGCTCTTGAATGATTTGGTAATCATACGGGAAAAAACATCTTTGTACCCTGCAACCGCGTCATCATCCAGTTCAAGAATTATGCCATGGATCATACGGGTATTAAGGACGATAAAAACCCGAGGGGAAGAGAGTCACATTTTCTTTCAAGGCAACATCTAAATCAACTAATTACTTATCTCAAAGGACAAATATTATGAACCAAGATTTTAGTGACAACGATTCTGAAGCGAAGCGGAGGGGATACTGGTCAGCAGACCTTACCCTTGGGAAAAGAAATCGAAAACGAGAGCAACAACAGGGACAAGAACAATTGCAAGATAGAAGTAGGGAGTACTCATGAGGATATAGATGACCCAGAATATATTCTCCTGCAGTCGAGGTAATTTGAAGAATCAGAAAGAATGATCAATGTAAGGCGAAAAGCTGCTCAAGATTGAACAAGTGAAGGAAGGATCACTTACCTGTCTATCGTACTTGGTCATGATGCCTGAATAAATACAAATAAACAGAAACCATGCCAATATGCTTCCCCAGACACTAATGTGATGCCACTTTGTAATATTGTTGCAGCACATGAGAAGCCGTAAATTGACAGTGATAACAATACATGTAAATCCCATAGTGCTGATATCCCAAAGCCCAAACATCTTTCCTGATGATGTTTGAGGACTAGTTCCGGATGCAGTGACAAAATAAAAGAAAATAAGAGATTGGTAGACTGCAAAGAACGCCCACATTGCCACGACACCCCACTTGAAATACGTATTTCTTAAACCATCCCTGTATAGCTGCGGATATTTCTTGGAAAGTGCAGCACTAACATCCTGCCAGGAACAACAGAAAATGCATTTGATGCTTTGGGAAATAAACTAGAGAAGCTGATTTATATAACAAAAAAAAGGCATTCTGAATTGGGAATGAAATTTTCAAAATTGCTAACCTTGTCAAAAAGACCTAGTACTAGAACAGGCAAGGATGTGAAAAGCACATTGTAGCATGCCTGAAACCAATCATCATAGTATCTCTGACCAGAGAATCCAGCTTGGAAGGTGAACCAAAATTGAGTCAGGGTGAAAGTCAGATTCTTGTAAAAGAAGTATGTGACAACCTACAAGAGATCAGTGTATATAAGCAACCATAACCACTAAGATTTACTATAAGGTTGAAATAATTGAAATTGAAGTAAGATATGAACCTTGCAGATTCGAATATAAGACCACCGCCCATGAACAAGAAGCAAATCCGTAAGAAATCGAAACTGTGCAATTGCGAAATCGCTAGCCATAACTGCCTGCATTCCCTCCATTCCACTGATTCCCACACCAACATGAGCGGCTTGAATCATGCTAACGTCATTGGCACCATCTCCAATACTAAGGGTGATTTTATTGGCACCCTTCTTTACCAGAGTTGTCACCTACACATGATGTGAACTATAATTATATTTTAAAAAAGAAACATTAACCATTAAAATAAGATCCATTTACTTCTGGAAGAGAGAAGAATAATTAGGAAGGATACTCCATACTATACTATCAATGACAATCTTCTCTTCGCATGATCTCCATTTTTCGCTAGGATTTTGTATGTCCTAACACTATGATGTATGAGTTTTCTGATATTCTTTTTATGAAAGGTAAAAACAGTACTGTACCTGTTGTTGATGATTCGATTTTGTATACTACAAACATAAAGGCAAGAGTTGCACAAATTAATGAACAAAACAGAGAACACTGAAGGCAATACAACACAGTTTTTGAAGCTTGTGTAGATACCTGTGCTTTCTGTAAGGGAGAAACGCGGCAGCAAACTACTGAAGTACAATTCAGACTTAGTTTGAGAAGCATTGTACGCAAAGCAGGATCTAACGCATACATCAGACACTTCCCGTCGATTACTAGTGTTAGTTTAGGTCCAGAGCCAGCACGGAGATATTCCTGTGCTTCCTCAAGGCATTTCTTCAGCTGGGCATTGACAGCATCCTTTGTAACCCGGGCAGTTTCTACTGGGTCACCCTGGAAGCCAACATCAGATCAGATTTTAAAATGTATTAAAAAACAAAATTATAATGGTGATATGCCACATACCCTCACTTCAACTTCTCTGATCTCATTTGTTTCTGAGCTTATCATAAACTGCTTCCTGTCATTGTTTATCAAATTGCAAGCTGCAGCACAGAGAAGAGTTTGTTTAGAGCACATGCATGAATGGATGCAATTTTTTGTTTTATGTTGAGGCTAACCATAGGCAATATTTATTGCTGTTTCCATCTTATCTCCAGTCAGCACCCATATCTTGATACCGGCCCTAGAGAGAGTCTCTATACAAGAAGGTACTCCATCTTGAAGTTTATCTTCTATAGCAGTACTACCAATCATAATAAGGTCCGTTTCTATGAGCTCAGCAACCTGCAGCATAGCAACACTTGAGTAAAGTTATCCAAACATCAACCAATCAGTTGACAATACTGTTTCAGAAGCAGAGAACAATCATTGAAGAAGTAACTAAGAAAAACTTGAGTAATGAAGTATTCAATATTTGACATCTAAGAATTATGGGAAACCTTGTCCCAAAGCTCACTAGGCAAATTATAGATGACCATAAGGTTTGTTCATGACTAGAGTAATTGAAAGATTCATGCTAATTCAATGATCCAACAAAATCTATGAGAAATGTTGCAAATGCATGAGCTCCTCTATGAGATTGTATATGAATATCTTCTAATTATTTACCCCCTTGATCTTTGATGGGGTTGCAGAGCTGTACACTAAGCACAAATATGGTTGAGTAAAGCTTAGACTCCAGATACATAAATTTTCGGCTACCATTACATAGTTCAGGGACACAAAAAAAAATGAAAAACCACCAAAATCAAATGAAGAGCACACAGCACAAAGAAAAGGAACAGTAATTTGATAAAAAGGTAAAATTAATTGGACGTTTAAATCGGTTTGTAGGGTTTTAGTGTCTAGGACTTAGGATGTGGTGAGGGTCGCCAAGTGTGCTCTTTTGGTATGGTTTTCCTTACTGCCCCCCTTGTAACGTGTGTTTGTATTTTTATCTGTACTTTGTTGACCTTTTTCATGCTCCCTATGTGTATATCAGAACCACCCTCTCGACCTTTAAAGGGTAAGGGTCCACATATCCCGACTAACCCGATCCTGCAATAGCGGGATGCACTGGAAGTGTTGTTGTTACGATGAAGCATTATGCTTTTTCATTACAAACCAATTACCTCATCCAACTTTTTCTCACGGTCCTGCAGAGAAGATTTTGCCTGAATATATCTTTCATTCCAGGATTCATATGCATCTGAATCCAAATTTCTATAGGCCAAGCAAAGTGTACGTAAGCCTGCAGACCCAAACTCTTCTAAGTGTTGCCTTGTTATTCTTCTGAGATCATCATTTCCTTCAGCCAATCTCTCATAGATAACATTATCAGCACCCTGTAAAACAATTCCGTACAAGATTCAGTTTCTTAATCATCACGAACTCAAGTAAAGAGCCAGATAAATGGTAAAACTTACCTTGCAATACAAAACAAGCCTACCATCCGGATGTCGGCAAACAACAGACTGGCGTTTCCTTGTACTATTTGACAGAAAAAGGAAAATCGCATAAGCACCAGAATATATAAGATCTTCAAAAGATAAAAAAGAAACGAATTTCAGAGTGATAAACATACCTATTAAACTCGAGAACATTCAAAATTTCGTAGGAGACATCCACGATCTTACCCATCTTCTCAACATTTGATTCTCGCACATAAATCAAACTTGGGGTGCGCCTGAATTTACAAACTTCAACATCAATAAGCAATATACACTTCAAATATGATTGAAAGATTTTGCTATTCTCCAGTAACTAGATAAATTTTCTTCTACTACAAGAATGCATATTTCGGTTAAGAATATCAAATAAGTTAACGAGTACCACTATTGAAGAACTAGAACCGTTAAGAATATCATGAAGCGCTTGTTGAAAGACCAAGTGTGTTATATGCATCATTCTATAGCATCTGGGGCAACTAATTATACGAAGACATTAATAGGCAGACCTGTAGAAAAAGAAGCCAAAGTTCTTTGCAGCAGTCACCAGAGCAGCCTCATCAGGGGAAGCAGCTTGGTATACGATTTTTTCAGGGGATTCATCACCTTCAGGAAGGACCGTGTGACATATTGCAAGACACCTGAAAAACTCCTACATAGATTTTACACAAGCATTAACCAAGACTCTCTAGCAAAAAAAATACTTGATGCGGGTAATTTTCAAAGTTTTGCATGGTGTGACCACAGACGTGCAACTAGAAATCCTCAATATTCTGTTTCATCCTTTACACATAATAGGCATGCAAACAAAAGTATGGCTGACGAGGAGAACAGGCTTTGAACTGCAGAACTTTCTATTTAAATACCCTGAAGCTCCTTCATCAGCAAACAAGTGAGTAAACAAAGATCATTTGCAACTGAAAGCATAAACCAGCACGCCTCTGGTAGCTGGTATTGGACAAAAATACAACAATTATAGAGAATTTAAAGGAGCTTTTCAGGGACCATCCAGAATCGTAGTATTAATTGATAGAATCCTCACTATATGTATCAAAGACATGCCCAAACATCATTTGACCACGTGGCTTTGTCTGCATGATGGGATAAGAATTAAAAGGGAATTGGTAAGAGCGACAAGGATCGGCTCATTCTGTGGTAGCTTATCATTCTCGGTAGGAAAGGAATGCTTATGTTTTCAGGAAAAGACGCAGGGTTGTGGAACACCACTAAGCACAAATATTCTATGTTGAAAAAAAAAAACGTAAATCTTATAGGTAGAAAATAATAGCAAGCTTCCTTAAAAGTGGCTTTATAGCACCTTGAAGCCTCCCCTTTAGTGTTTTTTTTTTCGTTTTGTGCTTAGTTAATTCTGCTGATTCTGTGGTAATGAAATTGCCAGCCTGAAGAGTAAAATTTGGTCATGTGCCTCTTCTCAGAGCCAGGATAAACCCAAAGAAATATAAAGAATTCCAAAACTGATCTATCAAAAGTAGCAAGCACCAGAGGAACAGCTAGCACCAGATGCTCTTTCACAGTATTTAGCAATTAAAATTACATCTTGATCAAATTTGAAGGGGCCTATTGAAAATTTAATTACCTTGCATATATCCGGATTTGTCTCATTCCTCCATGCACCATGAATTAACCTCACATCGTCAAAATTGAAACCTTTTTCATGCACCTTAGTAGCTGATACATGCTCCTGTGACAAATATATTCCAGTCAGTTCTGTTGAGTAACCAAATAGATCACTCTTATATAGAATTAAATATATATACCTCCTCAATTTCAAGACCATGCTGCTTTGCCACTCCTCTCTCTATTTCAGTAATGCCAGTTCCATACACTTGTCCTCCAATCGAACACTTGAAGAACTCCATCAGATTTCTTGTCAGCGTCCCAGTTTTATCAGTAAATATGTATTCCACCTAAAGAATGAGGTTTAAGAGAGATGTAAAGCACCTTGTTACGCCAGATTCAAATTATCCCCCTTTCTAAGAAAAATAATTGCAAACTCAAACTTCAATATTTTCAAGTATAGACAAATAACACCTCATATGCGGACAATGTACATCACAATAACATCATGAAGTTGCTTCAACATGGTTACCTGTCCAAGCTCCTCATTAAGATTGGATGTCCGTGCCTGTGCAGGTGTATTGGTTTCAGCATGGTACATGTTCAGGTCTTTATTGATGAACTGAATAGATTGTAGAAATTTGATGCCCTAAAAAATTGAACGCAATTTAAAACTCACAGGGCAAGTGCTGCAAAGTAAAATAGACAATGTAATATTGAAGCTCATCAAACTTACCTCAATTGAAACATACAGTGATATGGGGATGATGGTGGAGAACAGAGTAATTAGTGTAAACATAGTCAAGATGAAAACCTACAGATTAGACATCGAAAATGAAAAGAATTAAATGACCGACTAGTATATGGAAAATCTCTTATACATTTGGCAGAAAATGATACCACAGATCTGTTGCTAGGATCAAATTGGTGGTCATCAACATTTCCATCAAGACCCAAGTAGTAGTACTTGCGATTTATGAACGTAGCACTGAAACATTGCACAGGGACCATGTTTCCATAATTAGAGTATGACTCATCAACACAAAGTATAAATAAATTGAATCAGTTTAAAATTCATGAGACATCATACCTGCCCAAAGCTCCAACAATACACATCATAAATAATGTAGCAAATAGAGCAAGAATAAGTTTGTCAAGTTTCCTCTCCAATGTACTTCTTTTTGAAGGAACATTCATGGAATTCATCATGACCTGTAAAAGGAAGCAGACCAAGAGTAGAGCTTAGGACAACTCAAAAATCTTGAAGCAAGAATTTTCCACAAAATAACACAAACTGTTCAGAATAGTAGAGTACTGTCCAGGCACGGATGATGTGGTGGGCTGGGGTAGGCTCCAGCCCACCCTAAAATATTTGAAAACACAAAAATAGGTAAATTAAATAATAATAAGGTAAAAAATAAGGTAAATTTAGTAATAAACTAGTTAAATTAAAGTAATTTAGCCACCCTAATTATTTTGATGATCATTAGCCCACCCTATTTTGCAATCCTGGATCCGTCCCTGGTACTGTCACCATGAATCACAAATATCTGACTCCTTACATCAGGAACATTAAACAAAAGCCAAAAATAAAGTTACAGAAACAAGCGTGAAAACTAAAAAAGACTAATAGTAAGAGGTACCTTTGTCTCATGACCGGTATATATAACAGCCCCAACAATATACTCGGTATTTCTGAGACTACAACCCTAGAGCAAGCAAATGGAAAGGCGTTAAATAAGGGAAAGCAAAAATTGACCATACTCGCCTTTGAGCACATAAAAGGTATGCGATTGCATATTTATGCACCATCTCAAATGTTCTAAAGGATCAAAATAGAACATGCAGCAGCTGATACATAAGAAAATCATGATATATACTCGCAGCAAAAGTTGATTTGGATTGATTGGTAGCGTCTGCTGGTCAAGAATAAGATTTCCAGTGAAAGTATATAATGAATTATTTGGCTGCTCACATTGTACTTCACCTGAAAATGTGAGTGCGACATGTCAAGATAACAACCCTTGCCAATTATCATCAATATATTATACGATGTGTATCACAAATTATTTCAAATTCTAAGAAATAAGTAGATTGTTCAGGACAGAAAGACTGTTAATAGGTTTTCCAAATCTCACTTGATACAAATGATCATCCTATCTATTTGTGCTGTAAGTACTTGTATATACTATATCCTTCAACCAATGATCTAGTTAAATTCCAAATCATAATTCATCATTCATAAACAATCTCAGTTTCACTCATCCCTCATTCTATCATGCTATCTCATGTACCTTCTACCTCAAGCTAAACGAATTTGAGTGTCTTCGATCATACTCCAGAACTTGAGCAGCAAAAATTAGAGCAAGGTAACTCACTTTTTTTTAAAGAACCATTGCGCATATTACCTTAAACTATGCTGAACAATCCCCATTAAATTAGTTCATGAGATCAAAGCAACAAAGGCACTACAAATATTTATCAGTCATATCATGCATGAGTAAAGTCAAGTTGAGGACATAAGTTGCCACCTCTGCGACATGATATAACCCAAAGAGGAACAGATGTTAATGCTTCAAAATATTGCATCTGTCAAAAACAGAAATCTAATTTCTTCATCTTAATCAAACAAATATACAACACATGATTCCAAATATAGGCACTACTTATATATTTGTGGATAGTTTTTATGCCTTATGCTTAGCTTTCGCCCAGAATGCCATATTAAGGCACATCATTTTCTAGCATGAAATAAAGGAACATACCATCAAATTCAAACGCTTTTTCTGAAGCTAAGTAATCCCAAGTCTTTTCAAGTGCTTTTCTAATCTTCAAATTAGTTTCACCATCAAGATTTGAGGTCTGTGATGAAAATAAGCAAATACAAATCATTAGCAAATATGAATAAAAAGAAAAAAACAATAAGCTATATTTAAAAAACCGACAGGCTGTCAGTATTAAGCAAAAAGAACTTTGACGTAAGGAGTACAAAGTACCCTCGTGAAAATAGATATGCAGTACACAAAAAAGTAAAGAGGGAAGTTATAATTAAAAATGAAAGCATACCTCAACATAGCAGACACCATCAGGATTTGTACTAGCAAGGAATAAGATATCAGCAGGAAATTTTCCATCTTGCTTAATCTGCAATAACACATTATTTGATTGGATAATAGTTTGGCAGTGGTGGTTGTGATACTGTGGTGAGCGACTGAGGAGTTATTGAAATAAACGGATAAGTAGGTATTGCCATGCAACTTGACGTCTGTTTGAATGTCATGCTTTTGAAGCACTTGTTGCTTTAAATTAAGTAATTACCAAAACAATGTTGATAAACTAGCCAAAAAAGTTCTTTTGCTTCATCCAAACAAAGCCTTGAAATATTTTTCCTTCATAAAGGAACTCATCGGACTAAAATCACATTTGATTACGAAAACATTTTTAACCTTTGCATTCAGAACAATGAACAACATAATTTCAGCAGCTTTTCCACATAAATGTTTGAGTAAAATATTCATTTTAGATTGCAATGTTCACAAGGTAGATAATTCATGAGGGAATAGAAGTTTCATGCTTAGTTTGCTTCATGAAATCTAAAAATTTGGACTGTTGTGATTGAGAATTTCGCTTGAACACCCCAAAGGATCGAAGCAATCTCTTTGGAAAACAATTATGAGTACCGTTTTAAAAGTTATTACTCACACAATTATATCGAACTGATTTATAGAACAGACACTTATATCCTACAATAATAAGTAGGATCAGAAATGTAGATACACAATTGGGATAAGGATACTCACTCGTACTATGTCCCCTACTTGTAACCCTTTCCATGGAATAGTTTCCCAATTGCCACCCCGTAGTACGTCTACAGGAGAGTTATTTATAGCTAAATCATTTTGGAAGCGTTTCTGTCAAAATTAAAATCCAAAAGAAAATAAAGAGGGAGTTAGGTCTCAACGAAATCATCTAGCTGTCTTTTCGAACCATATATATGTATGGCAGTTAAGCAAAAAGACCACCTTCAAGCTACAATGAGCAAAGGAAAGGTGTTAAAAAAACATGTATCAAACTCACCCAATCCTCAAAAGCTTCTTTAATGAGAGAAATAAGAAGCACTATGCTAAGGGGAAGCACATTTGTGATTGGACTCACTGGACTGCAGAAGACACAAAGGGTATTAACACAGCACCTTCACTCATCAAATGTTATTATTTTCAATTTACGAAAGCATCTTCATAAACACAACATAAGAGTAGGTATGAGCTGAAACAAATTGCAAAGCTTCATTGCACTGCTGTGTTGGGAACTAAATAATCCATTTATACTTGAAACGCGACTTAAATCGAAACGATGGAAGAGGAGTATGGATACTGGATAATATTAAGAATGCATTTTACAATAAAAAGTTTTATCATCACTCCTTGCATTTTCTAAAACAGAACATACTGAATTGATTACCAAAGCATAAAGGAAATAAGTTTTCCTAGAGTTCAATGTCCTGGAAGAAAAGAGACAGTAGAACAAAAGGTAGAAGTCACACAAATCCGTTATTATAATTTGAGTGTGTACGCATAAACAATCACCATAAAATCAGGGGGTATGAATCATTATAAGGAATCATAATGAACATATCTGGATTAGGTACATGATGCATCAAGACAAAAATGAGCAGCACTGGTCAGCTTTCTATCTTAGAAAGGAGAACATGTTGAGCTTTTTTTTTTGTTGAATTACAAGAATCTCATTCAATCATAACCCACTTTCTGGAAGAACGTTATTACCAAAACTTCTCTATCCCCCAAAATCTACTCAACTACATTTAACCCAAATTTTCTTTTATTTGTTTGACTTCAGGTAATGCTTTGAAGGAGCATAAATTTTATTTATTTTACAGCAGCCATCTTCCTGTGCAAATATAAACAATTAACCATCTTATTCAATCTAGTCACCTTTTTCTAGAAACAGAAGAGTCATACTCTATAAAGGAGGTGGAATATGAAATAGTGAAAGAGAACTTTCTATCTGCAACCTCCAACTGGAAGCATTATCATCTAAGAGACCATACCTTATAGGTGTTGTAGATAAAATGGAGATCATGAGGAAGTACAGATTGGCTACTCGCCTGAACTGTCAATATTAAATTTTTAATTGATCAGTGATATCGACAGGGGGTGAAAGCATATAATTGGGAAGGAAGAAAAGTATCTCTAATTCACTCATTAGCAAGGAGAATACCTGCTCAAACAGACCTTTTGGTAGAAAGGTAAGGATACTGTACTTTGTCGTCGACACCGAATTTTCCTGAAACATGTAATACAACAAGACCTTTAAATGTAACTATAAAGTCGGTCAGCAGCAATTCATAAGGAGGCCTTTCAGGTAGCACCAAGCATTAAATTAAAGCATAACCATCAGGTCATTCATAAAAAAAATTATAATGGAAAAGCATATAATGTTATCATTGACAAAGAGAAATATGCTCTCATGCATTTTGCAGGAATTGTGGACCTTCATCCTATGATTTCAAGGAGGTTGTAAGATAAGGTAGAAGTTGGCATCATGCTATCAACTAGGGAGGCATTTTCTTATCATTTTGAAATCAATATTGAAGATAATGATTTCAGGAATAAAAATCAAAGGTTCTAAAATCTCTAAAGCTTTCACTTTACTCCAAACCACACATTCCCTGGAAAGAAGACCAGCAATGTCCCACTTCAAACTATTAACATACATCAATCAATGCCACGAGATTCACATAACACTTCAAATTCACTTGCTTAAAGGGAATACCATAGTGGTAAAGATGACCCAAAAAAAAGTAAGAGGAAGCTCGGAGACACTACCATTTTCACCTTCAAAATCAGTTAGGGTTTTACTCATTGAACTAGTTTTCAGGGCTTGTTAAGTACAATTTAAGTAATCAACTTAAGCAATTCTTAAAAATGCTATTTTGGTCAGTTTTAAGCATTGTTTTACGCTTTCTAGGGAACAGATGTACATACCATCTGGCCACATTACTTGCAATTTTTCTATCCTCAACATCTAGACCACCCTTCACCACCAAATCATGTTCTTTTTCTCTTTAGAATAAACACAAGAAGCAAGGGCCCAAATTGCAGCTTCCTCAGATTTTGGAGCACTGACATTGCCCTCTCCACCTATCTCCTCTGCCACTACTTACTCCTCAACTTGGCTGGGCTGGTTCATGCTTGAGATGAGGGGCTGGATATCAATTGTCCAGAGAATGGAAAATAGGCAAATGCATTCCAGATGAAGGATGGTCCTAGTAGATATTGGTAAACTAAGCACACGAACCAATGCTCATGGATCCAAAAAAAAAAACTGCTTCCGTGATATCCTACCAAATGTGCAATACATTGAAGTCCCAGGAATTTTATTTTTGCCACCACTCTAAGTTCCCAGCATCATTTACATCTCAAATTGGGAGAAAAAACGTAGCATGAGCCATATTTCATCATAATGAAAAACTTCAATTCCTTCTACTTTCAACATTTCAACGAACTTGCTCAAAAAAAGCTCCTATGCAACAAGCTAATACAGATGATGCATCAAGAGAACATCTCCAAAATAATTAGACGAGCCATCCATCAAACACACAAGAAAGCTAAACGGTTGGGGAGGGGGGAGGATAACCTTGAATTTAGCGATGGCGTTCGCCTCCTGGTTATTGCAAAAGATCGTCCGATGACCAGGAACCTGAACTCGACCTAGTCGAGCCGATCGGGACGATTGAAGGCGCTGCATTCCGTCCAAGCTGGAGGATGTTGGCGATCTGGCCGACGAACGAGCCCTATTCCATCCGCTCGTATGACGCTCCTCCTCCTACACCCCCTATCACAAATCAGAGCCTCAATTGTGCGTTCAATCGAAGCAGAAAGGGGGAAAACACCAAATTTTGCATGATCAGGAAGCAGAAGGCGAAGAATTGACGATCAATAGGCATCCAAAGCCTCCCCAGGGTAGACGAAACAATACCTTGTCCCGACTTTCAGGGTCGGGCCGTCCTTCTGGATCGTCTTGCAAATCCAACGAAGCCCTCATGCGCTTTCATTTCAAACTTGCATTGTTCAAATTATGCCTCCACATTCTGTTTCTTTTTTAAGTATATTTTCCTTCAACTCCTTCAACCAGTAATCCCCAAATCTCCACGCTCCTATTGGCGCGTGTGGCTTCTCATACTACATATAGACAGTATACAGTGGGTTCCTCCCAAATCAATAGCCCCCTCCAAACATTCTCCAAGATCTAAAAACATTTACTCCCTCCGTACCAGAAAGTTTGTCCGCCTTTTCTTTTCGGGCGTCCCAGAAAGTTTGTCCATCTCTACTTTATTTCCATTTATATCACTATGCTTTTACAATCTTACTCTCATACAATCTCATATATTACCCCCATTATCCAATTTTCCTCTCAACTTTATCACTTTTTCCTATAAAATTACAAAATTATCCCCAACCAATCTTATAATGGACGATTTGGGTAAGTGGCCCGTTAGGGCCACTTTTGGAGGCGTTTAGGCGGCTCCAAAAATAAATAAGCTATGGGGCCGGTTTTCCGAAAATGCCCCTGGGCAAAAAAAAATTACAACCATGCCACTACATCCCAACTCACACCCCCTGTCACACCTGTCACACAAAAAACGACCTGTCATACAAAAAAAAAATTACACCCATTCCACCGCATCCCATCTCACACCCCCTGTCACACAAAACCTATCATACAAAACCTGCCATACGAACAAAAAACGACCTGTCATACAAAACCCCCAATTTCGTTCATTATCCACATACAAAAGGCTTGTCACCACAAAACCTATGTGGGATTTGAACCCACATTACCGTGCATTTAGCACGTTGCTCTACCATTTGAGCTAATAGGCTATGATTAGAATTACTATATAAACAAAGCCAAATTTGTCACACACAAAATTCATAAGAAAAACCCTGTCACACACAAAACTCATACAAAAAACATGTCACCACTAAAACCCATAAACACAAAAGCTGTCACACGAGTAAAACAATCTGTCACACACAAAAATCATAACAAAAAAACTGTCACACACACAAACCTATTAACACAAACCCTGTCATACGAACAAAAACTCAACTGTCACACAAAAAAAAAGACCAAAAACCCTCTCACACACGCCTGCCACACAAAACCCATAACATAAAACTTGTCACACACAAAAAACATACCAAAAACCCTGTCATACATAAAACCTATAACAAAAAACTTGTCACACACACAACACATAACAAAACCCCCTATCATACACAAAAAAAGACCAAAAACCCTATCATACACAAAAAAAAAACAGACCAGAAACCCTGTCACACAAGCCTGCCACACAAAACTCATAACATAAAACTTGTCACACACCAAAAACATGCCAAAAACCCTGTCATACATAAAACCTATAACAAAAAACTTGTCACACATACACAACCCATAACAAAACCCCTTGTCATACACAAAAAACAGACCAAAAACCTTGTCATACACAAAAAAACAGACCAAAAACCCTATCACACAAAAAAACTCATAACAAAACCCCCTGTCATACACAAAAAATGAGCTGTCACACACAAAACCCCTAACAATAACCCTGTCACACACAAAACCTATAACAAAAACCTGTCACACACAAACCTATAAGCACAAAACCTGTCATACGAACAAAAAACGAGTTGTCACACACAAAATCCGTAACAAAAAGCATACCAAAGACCCTGTCACACACAAAAACCATACCAAAAACCCTGTCATACGTAAAACCTATAACAAAAAACTTGTCACACACACACAACCTATAACAAAACCCCCTGTCATACACAAAAAACAAACCAAAAGCCCTGTCATACACAAAAAAACAGACCAAAAAACTCTGTCACACATGCCTGCCACACAAAACCCATAACATAATACTTGTCACACACAAAAAACATACCAAAAACCCTGTCATACATAAAAACTATAACAAAAAACTTGTCACACACACACAACCAATAACAAAACCCCCTGTCATACACAAAAAACAGACCAAAAACCTTGTCACACAAAAAAACTCATAACAAAACCCCTTGTCATACACAAAAAACGAGTTGTCACACACAAAACCCATAACAACAATCTTGTCACACACAAAACCTAGAACAAAAACCTGTCACACACACAAACCTATAAACACAAAACTTGTCATACGAACAAAAAATGAGCTGTCACAGAAAATCCGTAACAAAAGGCTTGTCACACAGAAAATCCGTAACAAAAGGCTTGTCACACAGAAAATCCGTAACAAAAGGCTAGATCTAGATCTAGAAACCCTAGATCTAGATCTATGTCTACCGAGATGCTTACCTCACTTGTCGCTACCGGTTGTCCTCGTCGGAAGCCTCGATGAACCACTTCGCTCGCCGCCTCCGTTCGTCGCCGTCGGAACCCCCGGTCAACCCACTCGCTCACAGCCAACGCTTGTCGCCGTCACCGGGGGTCGTCGCGCCGCCATCACCGATTGGATCGGGAGGATGAACAAAAGAGGGAGATGAGAGAGAAGAGAGAGTAGAGAAAGAGGGAGAGAGAGAGAGAGAGAGAGAGAGAGGGAAATGGAGGAAGAGGGAGAGAGGGGGTAAAAATGAAAAATGGGTATTTTATATTAAGGGAAGGGGGCTAATTAGTGAATTAATTTTAGGAAGGGATTAGAGAGTGTTGTAATGTGGTGGAGATATCCTCATCACCCACTTCCCTCTCTTATAATTTACTCCTTTTTATACCCTTTCCATCAACTTTAACACTTTTCCCCATCACTTATCAAACTTTTCCAATTTTCATTAATCCGCGTGCAAACGTGCTTTTTGGACAAACTTTCTGGGACGGAGGGAGTAGTATACTAGAAAGATTACTTTTGCTGTATTTTTTTCCGGAAGGTGAAAATAATAATTTCCTTCATGATACAATTTTGTTTTGATTAATAAATTATACAGGTATATTACATGAAATTGTCCAAAAAATAATAGATAAAATAAATATAAAATATAAAACTATTTGATTTGATTTATGTAAATCTTATGAGAATTATTCTAATAATATAGCTTTTCTGTTATAATTAAGCTTTTTAGCAGAATGAACATATAGTACTTTTTTCAAATTTATAGACATTTTAGAGAAAGTTTAAATTGAAAGCATATGCATATAAATAACTTATTTTTATATGTGGAATCTATAATAAAAGTTTAAGGAATAACAAATAATTAAAGTTCCGAATAACTATAATACGAAGTAATCTTATACTTATAGCATGATATATGTATATATTATATGTAAATTAAGAATAAGGCATAACAATAATGCATTCATAGCAATTACAAATAAAATGGCAAAGCAGAAAATAGACATGCATTTATTTGACAATTGAGAGAATTATTCGAGGTATAAAGATTTTTCAAATTTATTAGCTCTAAGCCTCTAACATCAACAACCCTTCTACGTTGCAGACTAATTACTAAGTACTACAGCATATTTTATTTATTATTTGGTTGACCAAAAAAACTATCTATTTAATATTTTAGTTAAACTATCCCATTATTTATTGAATTTATATAAAGTAATTATATTTTATTCAACTAATGCAAATTTAAAAATACTTTATAATCTTATTCTATTAAATGATAAATTATTTTGTATCAAAACATTATGAAAATAAAAACAATTTAAAATATCAATCTAATAAAAAATCATTTTTCAATATCAATGAACATTTCAAGTTATTATGCCTTCAGCATGTCACTTTATAACCTTATTACACTAAATTTTTCCAGGTCAGTTGGAACTTTGTACGATTCTCTCTTCTCATCATCACCTTAAAATCCTTACATGTTAAATTTTGCTTTTTGTTCGCTTGTTTTACAACCTTTCTTCTAAGAGGCCTCTTCAAGGATGCAAGTTCAAGAGCATTTCTTTGTCATAATCTTCCAAGTTAATTGAAATTTGATTTTTTTTTCCAGCCATTCATTTTTCTTGAAGCTTTAAAAGATTCAACAATTATCTAATCCGAAAAGATTACCTTTCTTATCTTTATATGTTTTTGTCATCTTGATCATTAACTCAGATGGAATTAACACTCGAGAACGCAACATCGGTACTAAAATATGTAAATACAAGTGATGAATCCTTTTCAAAATAATAAAGTTTGAGACCTTATCTACCTTTGTGTATCTAATGTTTCTTTAGTGCTAGTATAACATAAAGTTCAACCAACCTAGCACTAAAGCTAAATTTTGAGTTAGTTCATCATTGATCTTTTTCGTTCATTCATTCCGCCAACTCTTATGTTGTTCGAAGTATTGGGTAATTCTTTTTCAAAATTTGACTTTCTTTTGATCATACTGTTTAATTGGATCTATGCTTTTTTTTCTTGATTTCTTGATGTAAGGTGACACCAATATTTTTAGATCAATTTAAGCTTTAATTTTACATATCTCTTCCAAATTAAAGTCACTAGAATGGAATTGACTTAGTGAAAAATCATATGAGTGACCATATTTATTATGTCAAGCAATTTTTTTTATACTCTTACAAGATCAACGATAGAGCCTCGACAAAAAGATGGAGCATCCCTTCCGTAACTTGCAAAGAAGAAAAAAATATGCAGGTTTGTTTACTTTTTTTTGGGTCGAAATGCAGGTTTGTTTACTTTTTTACAGAATTTCTTTAACAAATTATATACTAAACTATCCTATTTAAGTCATACAGTATGATATAGCGTGCCTTTTCATTGTTATGTTCAATACGTGCATAAGAAATTCATGGGTTTATTCATATGTTTCTTTTTTCAATGTAAGGTTTTGATACGATATTAAATATTTTAATTAGTTAATTTGCCCGTTGTAAGTTGACTTTCTATATTTAAGTGAGTTACAACTTACAACGTTACTCCGCATTGAAATTAATTGTTTCACAATAAGATCTCATATAACGTTCCAAAAAACATAGGAACCCACAAAAATTTAGAAGATGCTAATCAAAGTGAAGAATTCAACGACGGTTCGACCGGCAGAGGAGACACCAAAGAAGATTATGTGGACCTCTAACTTGGACAACATAGCATTTGCCGTTCATGTACCAATCATTTACTACTATAGTCCAAACGGGTCGCTTGATTTCTTCGACGCAAACTGGGTCAAGGAGGCTCTAAGCCGGGCTCTGGCCCGGTTCTACCCCTTAGCCGGACGACTGAGGAAAAACGAGGATGGAAGGATCGAGATCGATTGCAACGAAGAAGGAGTTTTATTCGTAGAGGCCGAAACGACGTCGTTTTTAGATGATTTGGGTGACTTCACTCCTACCCCGGAGTTTATGAGGTTGATCCCTAACGTAGATTATTCAAACGGGATTTCTTCCTATCCTTTGTGTGTTTTTCAGGTATTTTGAATCTTATATTTATAATTAAGTTTTGTTCATAGAATATACGAGATTGAATCTTATGTACAACGAATATTACATGCGCATATACAACATGTAGCTAATGCTCTAAAAATGCTAGGCGGAGATGAATCACCTAGGTGGCCTATACGTACAGCTGTCTAGACAGCTCAAACGGGTATCTAGACATGTTAAAGGTTACGGAAACTTAGAAGGAATTTAGGAGATTAATGACAAGCTAAAGGGTATCTTAAAAGTGCATTATTAAGCATAGAAAATGCATTTCACTACCGTTTTTCATAATTTTATGCATTATTTTGACAACATTAGCATGAATCAATGTTAGACTATTTTGTTTTTGGTTGAAATAAATATTAGACTATTAGGTAGTATACCAAACACCCAAAAGAGTTAATCATCAATATAAGTTATACATTTCAGCCATAATTACTAGATAAGTTTCGACTTTCATCACTTTATATATATACATGAGCAAACACATAAACAATTACTCAAAATAATAGAATCCTTCTAACCAAAGCCCAAAGGTAAAGGGGAATAAGCTCAAAAGAATGAAATGTTTTTATGCGAGAAACACTCCGTATTATTAATAGAAGAAATAGAATTCTTAATTGCATGTCGTGGTCAATGTTCATTGAGCTAGATTGACTCATGACTCAACGTGCTCCTCTTGATGTGCAGCTTACTTATTTCAAATGTGGAGGAGTTTCACTTGGCGTAGGAATCTCTCACCTCATAGTAGATGGCACATCTATGATTCACTTCATCAACACATGGGCTTGCATGGCTCAAGGACTACACCATACCATTCAACCTTTCATGGACCGGACCCTCCTCCGAGCTAGGGACCGTCTCGAGCCCAAGTTTCCTCACATCGAATACCAACCTCCACCAAAAATCATTACACAATCGCCTGGTCCAACGAGTCGACTTCAAGACGACGTCATCGCAAAAAGGTTCAACTTCACTAGTGACCAGCTCAATGCTCTCAAGGCCAAGTGTTACAAGGAAGGCGGTAACGCGACCAACTATAGCACGTTCGAGGTGCTATCGGGTCACATTTGGCGGTGCGTGTGCAAGGCGTATGGCTTAGCCAACACTCAAGCTACAAAACTTAACGTTGCAACCAGTGTAAGGTCAAGGCTGCGACCGCCTCTACCGCCCGGGTACCTTGGCAATGCCGTGATAAACACGACTTCCTTCGCAGAAGCTGGAGCACTCGTGTCGAAGCCCACTTGGTACGCTGCTAGTAGGATCCATGAGGTTCTGAAAATGATCGACGACGAGTATTTAAGGTCGACGCTTGATTACCTCGAGCTCCATCCCGATCTATATGGTCGTTGGACACCACCATTTCGGTGCCCGAATCTTGCCATCTCTAGCTGGACAAGGTTTCCAGCTTACGATGCGGACTTTGGATGGGGGCGACCCGTCTTCATGGGGCCGGCTGTGACCTCGTTCGAGGGTCTAGCTTTTATGTTGCCCAGGCCATTGAATGATGAGGGTATAACTCTGTTCATTCTTCTAAGGGCTGAGCACATGAAACTTTTCGGAACTTACATTAAGGAAATTTGAAGGTAAAGCTTTTCTTAGCATATATATTGGCTAGGAACCGATAATAAAACCATGCGGAGTTTGATCAAAAAATAAAATAAAAAAAGATGCAGAGCCATTGTAATTTGTAAACCGTATTCAAACTTTTACATGCATCCTCACAAATAAAGTCGTTGAACTATACAAATAAATAAAGTCGTTGAAGTTAGATTCGAATATTATTAAGTTTTCCATCTACTCGAGGTCCTGGCTTTAGGTTGATGCGACTATACGAGACATAATTAAGAACTCGTCGTTAATTAGTACTCCGTAGAACTCTTATATTCAAAGAAAACAACTTTGTAAAATAACCATACCAGGCAAGAGCCACCTTTACTTTTTCCCCCAAAATATCTCAATGAGCATCTTATGAATTTTTACATTAATTAACTAGCTTTATCTATCGCTTCATGCAGAATATGATAAATTGACTTTAAAATATTAAATAATAGTTAGATATAGAGGTAGGTTCTATAGTGAATAACCTTCTATAGAGAATAAGTGAACAAATCTCATCTTACGGATGAGATTTGTTAATGGATGGTGAGATATTAGTGCACAATATCCAAAAATAAGAAAATCGTAAAAAATCTAAAATAGGAGAGATTTTCTCCATCATCTACCAATTATAACTACCATAAATACAATTCTGTAAAATCAGAATTTACGCTCCATTGTAGATCCAAAAGAGACGCTCCCAAATTTCATCGGCCTCCATTGCAACCTCCACCACTTCGCCGGCCACCACGTCGCCGTCCTACATTGTTGTTCGCCGTCCGTTGCGCAGTTGCCCATTCGCAGTCCCTCATTTGCCGTCGTCGTGGCGGTTCGCCGGCCTGTATTGCGGTAGTTCGCCGTCCATTACGCAGAACCGATCGTGGTGATCTCCGGCATGTATTGTGGTGAGCCGTCCATTGCACATGCGCCCATTCGCAATCCCCATTCGCCGTCGTCGTGGTTGCTGACTTGTAATTTTTTCATTATGTATATGATTGATTTGATTTAGTATATGACATGATTTTTTGTATATGACAACCCGAGGAATGTATATACGAAATTTGTCTCCACTTGATTGTTTCTGTGACCTAATTCTACGGATTAAGATGTATATAGGTACAATAATATTGTATATGATAACCCGAGGAATATATATAATTTTTTCATTATGTATATGATTGATTTGATTTAGTATATCTCCACCGTATTTCGCCGGTCACCACCATTGCGTCGACCACATCGAACCACCATTGTGCCGGCCGTCAGAACTACCAATTCGCTGGAAGGTCTCGTCGGAACCACCACATTGAACCACCACGTCGCCAAAGCCATCACCAACCACCACGTTGCCAATTATTGTATATATGTACAATAATATTGTATATGACAACCTAACGGGTGTATAAGCGAAATTTGTTGTGGTTGAATTGTTTATGTGACCTATTTCTCAAGATCAAGATGTATACGTGTAAAGTAATATTATATATGACAATGTAAGGCATGTATACGGAATTTCTTGTGGTTAGATTGTTTATGTGACCTATTTCTACAGATCAAGATGTATATATGTACAATAATACTGTATATAACTACCTGAGAAATGTATATATAAAATCTATTGTATTCATATGTTTAATCGTACATTAATCAATTCTGCCGGAATATTGTAAATATAGTGTATATAATGATCTCATGATGTATATACAAAACTATAACATGTATATATAGTTAATAATTCGTACAAGACATATGGATATCCAATATTCAACTAACGCTTGCTATAATTACGAGATTGAGTTGAAATTTGAAAATTAATTAACAATTGCTATAATTAAGGGATTCCTTTTGTGATTTTTCTATAAATCCGAAAATTAATTAACACTTGCTATAATTAAGGGATTCTTTTTGTGATTTTCACCGATTCAAAATTTATTTTTTTTCTAAAAATCTACACTTAAACATCCCATCCTACAATTAAGGGATTTTTTAAATTTTGAAATATCACCCATTTTGTAAAGCTGATCTCAGCCCTCAATTAGCTTAACATCCAAGGGTCCATAATTGTTCACCCGTTCTCTAATACTTAGGTGTTCACTATTGAACTTTATTCTATATATATATATATAGATATATAATCGAATATTGATATGGAAAAATATAATATAAGTTTATATGTATGAACATGCTTTAAAAAAAGTGACGTTGTTTTTGATGTTCGTATAACTCAAAAAATACATAGCAGACATAATATTTATACTTGATTACAATCGTTTTCTAAACCTTATTATAAGAATCTAAATTAGTATACCTCATACTTAAAAACCTCATTTTTATCATTTGCATTTATCATTAACAACTAAATTATTTTAAAATTAGCCTATTTATTACCACTATTTAATTATTAAGATATTATTTTATTGTGTTTATTTAATTAAATCAAATAATATGTTTATGATATCTTTATATGTTTCGAAGTTTGATATTATCTAAACCATTGTACCATGTCTATATTTTAAACACTACAATTATTTTGAATACATTATATTATTGAATTTATGTAGGTACATCTAATTCCACTTACTAATAAAATACAACATGATAGTACTATTATGTTTAATTTGAATTAGCATGTTTTTGTCATATAAATTTTGATCATAGTATATTGTTCTTAATTATAAAATTTCTGCTAATATCAATAATTGATATTGTCTTATAAACCAACCTATTATATAAAATATAATAAATATGATACTTATGTTCAGTAGATCGTATTTTCTTATCAAACATTACACAAATAAATATACTACTAGTGTCCTAACAAATCATATTTTCTAAATATATAACTTTACTATATAACCTAAAATCATAATTATTAAAATATAACTGATTTATAAAATTAATTTAGTATGAGGCGGGGCCAGAATTAACGTGGATGCTCAAAAGGTCTCGACTTCAGTATATAACATAGATAGATACCCAATTATTTATTAATAAATTATTCTGATATCTCAATAGTTTATCTTATTGATTTAATCAATAACAATATCTAATAGTTGTATTAAGGTAAATCTTAGTAAATCAAATAAGATCGGATAATATCTTTATTTACAGTAAGATTTGATAATATCATATTAGGTAAAAAAAATATACAAAATAACTTAGGCATAAAAAGATAAATATATTTAAGTAAATCAAATAATGAAGTGACAAAATCAATATTTTTCTAAATATGATTTGGGGCTAGAATAAATGTTAATAAGATAAGTGATATATTAAAAAAGATAGAATTTGTTACCAATATTCAAAATTTTGATTATATTTTGTTGGATCTACGTGTGTTAGAATACAAATCTTGATCCTTTCCTTTGAAGATATCAACGAACTAGGCAGTGGAAAATAAACAAACAAGTAACGAACAAGAATACGAGCAACTCCAAATCAAATTTGCAGTTCTTATTAATCAAGTATGAACTTACAAACGCGAACCAAAGCTTCTAGGCCGGTGTACACAGCTCCTAGAGATCTTACTCTTCCCTCAACGTCGAACACCACTTGCAACTTGACGATGCAAACTCGACCCACACTCTTAACCTAATACACAACTAAATCAAGGTATCCGCGTGTTCTCCTAGATCGCATAAAGCTTTCTATAACTCTATAAGCTCGTTCAAAAATAACATAGAACATTAATCTCTATTTATACTACTAGCTAGGATAAATTCTATCTAAATAATATAAAATAAAGTAAAATTAGATTTTATTCAATCTTGGAAATAAAATAAAATCTACTCTTAATAAAAGATATCTTCAAGCTCCAAAGATAGATCTTCTATCCAAAATCATTCAACTAAATACGTTGCTCTATATAAGGAAAGATCACTCTTTGGCGCTCACGCATTGGTCCAACTTTCCTTATTTGGCTTCAGGCCTTTGCATTGATCCCTTAGTGATACTATTATATATCAATGAGCTCTTCAGCTAATACTTTGTTCTCTAAGTGGTCAACATCGATTGCTTCTGTTTTTGTTCTTTTGCTCATTTATACTTGAATGATTTTGAAACACTTAAAAAAACTACATTAAATGTTTCACAAGTGTTCCACATCATCAAAATACGTTGGGATCAATAAACATCCCATCATATCTTTTACATAAATTATAATAAGGAATTTAATCAGATTAATTGAAATGACATAAACTAAAACTATTTTTGTTATCTTCATTAATGATGGTTACTACATTACCTAGATAATTTACACTATGAAGAACAAAGACAAAAGATTCAACATAATGTAGTGGTAATTATAGCTCTTAAGTCTTAACTAAATTCATAGGTAATGGGTGATGTCATGCTTTTTAGTTAGATTTCTCATAGGTTATTTTCTAGGTTGTTTTGCATCTTTTCTATTAGTTAGTATGTTTTGTATGAGATTTCAATTCTCTTTCGAGGATTGGAGTCATTTGTGGTTGTTTTCATGTTTTGTAGGTGTTTGGAGCGTTTAAGAGAAGTTTTCGAGCTTATTAGAGCATTTTAGGAGATGGTGTCATGTAGCGGTTTTCAAGTATCAAGTCAAGTGGAGTTTGTCAAGGATTTCAAAGAAAGGATTTGCAAGCTAATAGGTGTCTTAAAAGGAGTTATGAGAAGTCTAAAGGAGCCAAGAAACATCAAGGAAGAAAACCGAAAAAAGGCCAAGCTTTGGAGCAAGTTTCGGGACAAGACAAGAAGAACCATAGTCAGCTGAAGGTCGATGTCAACCTACTATAGGTATGTCACGACCTACTATAGGTCGTGGCCGACCTACCCTAGGTCAAGCATGACCTCCTCTAAAGTTGACCGAGCAAAAACTTACGGCCCAAGTAATAGATTTTCGGGTATTTTTAAGATAGATTGTACCTTCCTTTTTAGAAGATATCTTCCTCTATATAAGGAGGCCTTAGGGGGCCTTTTCTAGATCATCACACTCATTAGAGGAGGGGGGGAAAGATTAGGAGAGGTTTGAGAGAGAGTTTGCAAGACAAGTTAGAAGAAGTTTGTGGATTTCCTTGAGTTGTAAGTCAGATTCCCTTTTTAACTCAAGTTGTTTGTTTTGAATCATGTCTTCTTCTTCTTTCATGTTGATTGTTTGCATGATGAAGTGTGAGTAGTAACCTTTTCTAGCGTTGGGGTGAAACCCAGCATAAGAATGTATGTCTCATAACTTGAATGCTTAAAGATCATATCTATCTATCTTATGCTTAAATCATTTGTGAAAGTTGAGGCATGTCTTCAGATTAACCTTAGTGAAAGTGAAACATGTTGGTTGCTTGTTAATTCTAATAGGATTATTTGCGAGAGTTGATATTCCTAGGTAGAAGGATAGGTAGAAAGTTGTTTGATTTGCGAAAGTTGATTGAAAGACTTGAATTGTTTGCAAGAGTTGACTCTTCTATGATCTAGATAGCATGATAAGTTATGAATTCTTGTTGGAAGCATGTATGATTATGTTGTGGCAGATCCTTGGTCCTAGATATATTTCCCATAAGTTTTCGAAGTCTTTTTCCTGCCCAGTTTTAGGTCGTTGTCGACCCATCATAGGTCGTGGCGATCCATCTGGTCTCTGTCCTTGTGTGTTTCGTGATTGTGTGATTGTCGTGGTTGCGGACGACCTCCCTTAGGTCGGGTCCGACCTTACTCTGTACGTGTGTCTTTTGTTTGTTTTGCTTTGTTTTCGTAGTTTTGATTGCTAGACTATAAATCCTACTAACTCCCGTGGATGGTCCTTACTTCGCTATACTCAACAGGATCTTGAATATAAATTTGTTTGTTCAAGAATAACCCTTCAACAATGGGGCTCATTGACACATTTTTTTTGATTCTTTATCCATTATAGATCATTTTACTTAATGTCTTAAAGTGATCTCAAATTAATTTACCAAAACTAAAGTAAGGCTAATAATATGCACAAACTAATAACTTTATTTGGGATATATAAATGCAATAAAAGACATAATAATCTAAAGTTCTACAAATAAGTTGTTTATGTTATTGTTGTGACACTACTACCTCTTTCAAAATATACATGGAAACTGCATTTATGCTCATCACTGTAAATGTAGCTTTATACGAAGATATATTGACTATTTGTATTCCTTTTTAGTATTTATCATTATATTATTATTATTTTTAATTATAATTATAATAACTTATTCTGCTAAACAAACCAAAAGGTTTTACATAAATTAGTGGGAAGCCAAGATACTATCTAGACGCCCACTCCTTTAGCAATAACAACCTATTCTAGTGAAAATATAAGCAACAACGCGCGCCCCAATATCTTGAGCCTTCAAGAACTTCTGGATGCGCTTCAATAAGGAAATAACATGTCTCTAATTCTCTCAATGAAGAGAAAGAGAAAGAGAGGAAACGATACCCAAGAGCCCCAAACTTATCTTGATACTTGAGACACTTACGACACGCTGCCTTTGTGACCAATCGCCCGGGCACAAAATCAAACAACCTAGATTGGGTCAACGGAGAGGACCTAGTCAAGTCCACACACATATCAAGTCCCCCCTCCCACAAGTAGAGCAGTATGTCAGCAGGACGGAGAGGCCTATCTTGCCCATCACGCAACTCAATATTGACCTCTTTACCAACAGAAATCCAAGACCGGTAGCAGATATTAACAAGGGTGTCGCGAACAATATTATGTCGATGTTTAATACTAACAATACCAGCGCAAGACACGGCATGATCTCCATAGATATCACCATCAAAAACACAGGAGCAAGCTGAGCACGCTCTCGAAAGGGAGAATAAAGGAATGCTCAAATGGTAGCATAACACACACCGAAAAGACTTACAATTCATAGTCTGACCCTACCTAGAAGTAGACACGACCCTAAGCCAATCAGAAGAATGACCACCCTGTTGAGATTTCCACAAACCACCTGATGAGAAGATAACGAGAATGTGGATTTTGTATAGTTCTAGCAACCTTTGTGAAATATATATCTGCCAGTTTGTTCATGAGTTTAGGGGCAGAGATCTCACTAGCTAGGGTTACTCAAGAGGTCAGTCTCCACAACATCGTTAAAACAGACGCAAGACACCATCAAAGGTAGGGTCAGGTGTAATAATACCCGCTTGTTGAAAGAGATTATTTTGCAAGGGAACAGACTGCAACCACGAGGGAAGGAAGGCGTAATGACGAACATCAAATGTAGCATACACACCAAGTCCCCCATAAGAAAAAGGCAAAGTTGCCAACCTCCATTGCCATCCGCCAAACCCAAGACCGAAAGCAGTAACAATTCGCTCTAGGGAAGAGCGAAGCGCAACATCAAAAGAGCGCTGAGCCGACTCAAAGAATCAAGGGGGCAAGCGCGCAAAGCGAAGTAGAGCTTAGAGACTCCGGTACAAGCACGGAGAAGCAACAACTCGCATTGAGGATCATTAATCCTAACAACGACATCCATAAGCTCGACAGTTTTGGAAACTCTCTACAACACAACCCCATTGCTAAAAGCAGAGTCCACACTGACAGACCCACCAAGCAATTTAATGTACATCATGTAGGGGCCTAGCAATATTAGGCAAGAAGACACCTGCAAGCCTGCTACGAGGATCCTCCTTAGGCCAAAAGACTTCGATCAGGCCACATTGCGATGCAAACCGAAACGAGGACCATCCAACATTATCAACCCCAAAGCCTTCTCCACAACAAGGGTATCACCAATAAAAGTGTCATCATCCAAATACCAGGCCTGCAGACATAGGTCATAAGAATCTCTAATTTTACACACCAAGGGATGCAAACCTAGAGCAAAGAGCCAAGGGTAAAAACTAGCAAAAACTAAGTATACTATATTATATACTAATTTTAGTTGAAACGATAGAAAAAGTAATAAATTTTTAAAATTACAAAGCACAACATTAATGCAAAAACTAGCAAACTATTTGATTAGAACATTAGAAATGTTTTGAAAAATACTGTTTGAAAATTAAAGTAATGATAAATCAAAATAGAGAAATAATAAAAGATGCTATGAAAATTAAGCTCTTTTACCCTAGAATTTTTGTTTATTTTTTCTATCTATACTTATGTCAATATATTAGTAATGAAAAATGCTAATGGGGCTCCTTGATTTCAAACATCTACTATAATACAGTATAAAGCGGAACCCAAGTCTTTGTTAAAATTTGCGCCACATCATCAACCCTGAATAAAATAATGATTTTGTTTTTGCATTTATTTTCAAAAAATAACTTATATATCTTCTTAATATCTTATCCAATTTCCTTATGTATACTTAATATCTTACTCAATTATATTTCCTTATACGAATAAGGAAATTGAAGTAATTTTCTTTTATATTCCTTACAATTTTTTCTTATTAATCAGTATAAATTTTTGTCATTATTGAATCTTGAAGAATAGTGAAAAAAGCTCACATGTGTCGATATTATATTCATTAACAATATAAATTTGAATAGAACTATTTTAGAATTAAAATTGTATGAATAAAAGTACATATATAGGTCAATAGGTTCGGACTTTGGTCTATCGGATTTGGATTATAAGTTCTCGAGTTAAATGCGTATTCGTATCAAAATTCGATATCAAATTGATTAATTCGGTTTTATATTTACGTTACCCGTACATGGTACGGGGTTTGTACTAGTTCTAGATAATTTTTGACCCGTTCTTATATATACAACTTTACTTTGTTGTATGAAATGAAATGTGGCGGGCCTGATGGGTCCAAAACCTCAAATCAAGATCTTGCAAGATCTAATCTAATTAACGAAAATTGACTCCCCAAAAAAAAAACGAAACGTGCCTCACACATTAATTCTTATTGGTAAGGACTAAGGGCATTCAATATACAAACCAGAAGATTCTGAAACACCCACAATGGGGTTTTAAGCCATAGAATAATAATAGAAATCTTCTATACAGTGTACAAAACTTAAAAACCCATGAAGTGGGCTTCAAGTAGGAGACCCATTTTTATGGGTTCTTAAATTGCCAAAATGCTGTACACGTAGGCTCCAGGACAAACAACTCCAACATTGTACAAAAAAGCAACTTGCATGGACACGTGGCTGATTTCCATCCCTCCGATCCAATCAAACGGCTACCAATATTTTTGCATTTTTGGTGTTTAAAAAACTGCTTTAGGGTTATTTTAAAAATAAGGCATTTTAATCTTTTCAAAAATACATTTTTAATATTTTTGTTTTCTTTTTATCTATACATAGACACCCATTTTATATATGTTTTGGTTTAAAAAAAAAACTAATATACATATATATAACTTTATGTATTATACAAAGATAATTAATATACTTAAACACAAAAGATATTAGTTGTACACATTTTAGTAATAAATTAACATTTTTAAATCATTATGAAAATAAATAAGCATATTTGAAGTACTTTAAAAAATATAAACAAACACAAACGTGAAGTCACTCTTTACTTAGGAAATTAAAAAACATAAACGAATACACATGTGAAGCTAGTCTTCACTTAGGGAATTAAAAAACATAAATAAACACAAATGCGAAGCTAGTCTTCACTTAGGGAATTAAAAAACATAAATAAACACAAATGCGAAGCTACCCTTCACTTAGGGAATTAAAAAACATAAATGATCACACATGTGAAGCTACTCTTCACTTAGGGAATTAAAAAACAAAAACAAACACAAATGTGAAGCTACTCTTCACTTGGACAATGTAAAAACATAATGCGAAATTATTCATCACCAATAGAGTACAACTCCCTCATTAAATTTTCCATCATCGTCTCTTGCATTGGGCTTCGAGTGGATAACGCCATAAGGTTACTGAGAACGGTATACTTCTGGGCACGAGCGTTTTCATTCTGAGCACGAGCATTCTCACTCTGGATGCGAGCATACTGATCAAGCATCTCTCTTTGTTGTCGCAACATTTCTTGTTTAGCCTCCCGCCTTCGCGTATGCGCCTCGGCTTGGGATGCTTGGAATATAGACACTTCTTCCATTGTAGTATCTATTTCATGACTTGAGCTTCCGGACACTTGCCTCCCCTTCTTCTTTGCAGCGTTCCTTCCAATGGGGTGAATAGGAGCATTGCTACGTGCCTCAACACCGACACTTGCTTCCTCAGATGCAGTAGCTTGAGTACTCGGATTGGAGTTGGATGAGTAACTGCCGGTTTCATCCAACTTGGACCTTTTTGACCCTTCTCCTTCTTCTGCAATCCATGCATTAGTCCACCTTGCTTCATCCTTCACTTCATTGTATACATGCATGAACTTAAACGATGTGTTCTTGTGATCGAGACGGTACAACTCCATTGCCTTGTTTTCAACATCAACATCGTTCCAACCACTAGCTCTAAGGCGTTCAGCAGCACGCATGTTGGCCCCATAGCTTGTGCATGATGTATTCATTTGGTTCCACCTATTTTTACATGCACTCGCACTCCTGCCAAGCATGATAGGTAACCTATGTTTGTTGTAGTAGGTAGCCACTCGGTTCCAATAATGCTCCTTTTTTTGCCCGGTGCCTGTCTTCGGATCGACTGATGTATTCAACCATGCACTGGCTACCAATAACTCCTCTTCTGGGCTCCATCTTGCTCTGGCAGGGGCTTCATCATTTGTAGGAGTTGCTTCATCATGAGATATGTTAGCACGAGTTTTCTTATTTTTTGAGGCCTTTTGTGTAGTCGTGTTTTGTTGAGGCGTAGGCTCTATCTCATCCAGGCCTTGGACATGATGTTGTGGAATCTGAGGTTGAGAAAATGTTGAAGCACTTCCATAAGAACTAGGGGTTTGAGGAGAAGTGTATTCAACTTGAGAGGCATTGAATTGAGGGTTTGGATTTCCATCGGTTGCATTCAAAAAATCTTGATCAAAATGGAAGGAATTTTGAAAGTTGTAGGGATAATTTGGATCCATTTTGAATGAAGGATGAAATATTACTTTCTACAAATGAGAGAGAGAGAGAGAGAGAGAGAGAGAGAGAGAGAGAGAAATTGGTATGGAGAGTGAAAAATCACTTTGTAACACACCATCTATATATAGGAGGCGAACAACACATTCAATCTTACCATCTGAAAGAGGTCCCGACAACCATCAATTTTCACTTTAGTTTATGCATATCACTCTGTTTGAGTCAATCAATTTTACTTTTATCTATGACCTGCTCTGTTCAAGGCAATCAATTTCGCTCTTATCTATAAAATGTTCTGTTCGAGGCAATCAATTCACTCTTCATGACCCGCTCTCTTCGAGGCAATCAATTCACTCTTCTATGACCCGCTCTGTTCGAGGCAATTAACTCACTCTTATCTATGAAATGTTCTGTTCGAGGTAATCAGTTCGCTCTTATCTATGAAATGTTCTGTTCGAGGCAATCAATTAGCTCTTCTACGACCCGCTCTGTTCGAGGTAATCAATTTGCTCTTATCTATGAAATGTTCTGTTTGAGGTAATCAATTTGCTCTTATCTATGAAATGTTCTGTTCGAGGCAATCAATTCACTCTTCTATGACCCGCTCTGTTCGAGTAATCAATTTGCTCTTATCTACTGTTCGAGGTAATCAATTTGCTCTTATCTATGAAATGTTCTGTTCGAGGCAATCAATTTTCTCTTATCTATAAAATGTCCTATTCGAGGCAATCAATTCACTCTTCTATGACCCGCTCTATTCGAGGCAGTCAATTCACTCTTATCTATGACCCGCTCTGTTCGAGGCAGTCAATTCACTCTTATCTATGAAATGTTCTGTTCGAGGTAATCAATTTGCTCTTATCTATGAAATGTTATATTCGAGACAATCAATTCACTCTTATCTATAACCCGCTCTGTTCGAGGCAATCAATTTTGCTCTTATCAATGAAGTGCTCTATTCGAGACAATTAATTTTGCTCTTATCTAAGAGCCACTCTATTTTTCTCTATATATACAATCCCTTCTTCAAGGTAAAAATTACAATGCAAGATCTTTGCACATTCAAATCATTCTCTTACAATTTACCCTTCAATTAGTTATAGTACTCATTTCACATTTCAATCACAAATGGATCCATTTCAAAACATCATAGGATCGTTTTTCAATTTTGGATCTATCTCATCTTCTGATGAGTTTGAAGATGCCATTAATGAACGATTGGAAAGAGTGGTGGCCCTAGCAACACAACAACGCGAAGAACTATCTCGAGGTGAAAGTTCTCAACCAAGGAGAAGGCGACGATACATTGAGCGGAATCGTGAAAGCGGACATCAACAACTCGTCAGAGATTATTTCTCTGAAGACCCACCTTCGGTGTACATGGACGAGCAATTTTGTCGGCGATTCAGAATGCAAAGACCTCTATTCTCACGCATTGTTGATCAACTCTCATCCACATTTCCTTTTTTCCATCAACGGAGGGATGCTACGGGTAGGCAAGGCCTATCTCCCCTCCAAAAATGCACTGCAGCTATTCGCATGTTAGCATACGGCATGTGTGCAGACCAGGTGGATGAGTACCTTCGGATGGGTGAAAGTACCGCGAGATCATGCTTACAACACTTTGTGGATGGTATCATTTCTCTATATGGTGATACATATCTCCGTAGACCTACCGCAGAAGATATGCAACGACTTCTTCAATATGCGGAAAGGCGCGGGTTCCCTGGAATGGTTGGTAGTATCGATTGTATGCACTGGGAATGGAAGAATTGTCCAACTGCATGGCAAGGACAATTTGCACGAGGTCATGGTAAGCCAACAATTGTATTAGAAGCGGTTGCATCACACGATATGTGGATCTGGCATGCATTCTTTGGAACACCAGGTTCGTGTAATGACATTAATGTTCTTGATCGTTCTCCTGTCTTTGATGATGTTTTGGAAGGAAGATCACCGCCTGTGAATTTTACCGTCAACGGTCATGAGTACAACATGGCTTATTATCTGACCGACGGTATTTACCCTTCATGGGCTACGTTTATACCTGCTATTAAACTTCCACAGGGGTCAAAGGCGAAGTGTTTTTCTCATTATCAAGAGGCATACCGGAAAGATGTGGAACGAGCTTTCGGGGTCTTGCAAGCTCGATTTGCTATAGTGAAAAATCCAGCCCTTGCTTGGGATCCCAATGACATAGGGAAGATAATGAAGGCTTGTATAATTTTACACAATATGATAGTGGAGGATGAACGGGATACATACAGTGGGTATTGTGATGAATCTCGTTATGAAGTATCGCCAGCTATGGACCGCACATTTTCCACAAATCGGCCAAGGTTAATGTCACAATACATAAAAGCTCGAACGGAACTTCGAAACAGAGGTACCCATAAACAGCTACAAGCTGATTTGGTTGAGCATGTGTGGCAAAAATTTGGACATTTTCATCTTGATAACTAGTTTCCTCTGATCTTATATGTACTTGTTCGATGTTTTTATTTTTTATGTTTTTTCCCAGTGAGTTTTTGTTTGTTTGTTTGTTTCACATGTTGTTGTCGCAATATTTATCCCTTTGTTTCAATGTATTCCTATGTTTTTAATTCAAAGTGAAATAAAATATGTCGTTTGTTGTTTCTATTTATTTTAAACGTTATACTTTAATTAAGTAAATTACTCATTATATTTCAAATCAATAAAATTGATTATTTAAATGAAATATTATACCGTATTCTTATATAATGGTAATAATCAAATAATGAAATGAAATTAATAAAGATAAAAATAATATAAAGATTGTGGGTTTTAAAGAATGAAGTGGGGATTTTGGTTGTGGGAATAAAGTAGAAATGAGATTTTAAATGAGGTGGAGGAGTGAGAAAATTGATTTGAGGGGGTTAAAAACCCGTTTTGGAGCTCACCATTGCGGATGGCCTCAGCATGCAAACAAATTTGGACGAGGACCATTTTATTTTCCCACTTTTTTGGGAAATAGATATCGAAAAGTGTCTTTATTAACATAGAGCGTGAGACTCGGTCAATCATTTTACATGTATTTTAATTTTTAAATGAACAATTCATCAAATATTTTTAAGATTTGATTTTTTATAATGTGTCCTTAAATGGTTGTTAATCATAGCTTTTGTGATCTTTATAGAAAAGTATTTAGGATATTAGTCAACTAAAGTAGTATATGAATACAAATGTGGAAACTTTGGTGTAATGCGTAAAAGATTTATGACTAATTGTACGAGCAAATCCATTGGTTTTAATAAACATAAATATAATTTCAGAAGATTTACCAGTTTTCTTATTTTATAACTTTATTAAATAATCGATTATAATTTGACACTAGTGAATAATAAATTTGATCAATTTGAATTTTTATTTTGCCAAATAAAATAATATTAATGTAATAGAAAGATATGAAAGAAAAATGTCAAATTATATATATCTCAGTCTTAATGATTTGATATATCATATTTTTTATGATCTTTGTGATAAAAGATGGGTGAATTCTAAACTATTAACTTTCCTTATACAATCACTTAGATTATGTAATCATATTCGTTTGAATGGTTAATAAGTAAAAACAATTGTTTTGTATTTTAATTTTTTCAATAAATTGTATAATTCGTTTCTCATGCAGGGCACGAGAACTACACTAGTAATTACTTAAACATATGATGGAAATAAAACGATCTTAACAAGATTGAAAATATCGAAGTAAAAAAGCATAATTTTGAATTTAGAGACAAACTAGTACAAACCCCGTACCATGTACGGGTAATGTAAATATAAAAATGAATTAATCGATTTGAAGTTGAATTTTGATACGAATACGCTTTTAACTCGGGAACTTATAATCCAAATCCGATAGATCAAAGTCCGAACCTTTTGATTTATATATGCACTTTTATTCATACAATTTTAATTCTAAAACAGTTCTATTCAAATTTATATAATTAATGAATATAGTATTGACACATGTGAAATTTTTTCACTATTCTTCAAGATTCAATAATGACAAAAATGTATATTAATTAATAAGAAAAATTGTAAGGAATATAAAAGAAAATCACTTCAATTTTCTTATTCGTATAAGGATATATAATTGAGTAAGATATTAAGTATACATAAGGAAATTGGATAAGATATCAAGAAGATATATAAGTTATTTTTTGAAAATCAATGCAAAAATAAAATTATTATTTTACTTAGGGTTGATGACGTGGCGCAAATTTTAACGAAGACTTGGGTTCTGCTTTATACTGTATTATAGTAGATTCTAAAAGGATACCCTTCCATCCTATAATGTTCGTCCAAATGGACGATTGTTGCGGTTATTAATGAAATGTATAAAGTAGTATTGGAAAATAGAAAAGAAGGATAAAGTGGGTAAAATATAGGATTGAATATGAGTACTTTTGTAATTTTATAGGATGAAAAAGTTTTTTTTTGGTCGAAAGGATGAAAAAGTTTTTTAAAAAATAGGATAGGTGAAAACGTTAGGTAATGAGGATTAAATATGAGATTGAATAAAGGTAAGATTGTAAGAACGTTATTGATATAAGAGTAATGTGAACAAACTTTTTTTGATGACGGATTTAAAAAATGAACAAATATTATGGGATAAAAGGAGACGGAGTATGTTTTTATTACTCCGTAAAAGAAAGAGTAATATAACTAATGACGTGTGGTTAGGTTTGTGCAATTCACTACTATTACTATCCGTTGTTGATAATGTGATTGGGTTTAAAATCAAATAAATGAAACAAAGGTTGGATTAAGTTAGGTGGTGGAGATTATTGTTAACAAAAGGAAGATTCTGAAACGTATGAACGAGAAAAATGGGTGGAGATGGGGGCCACAGAAAATCTTTAGGTTTTAAATCTTGGGGGCCCGTCCAAATCTTTTGTCGTTGACATCTTCCGATTAATCTTTTCGCTGTCCAAAATCCCGAGGGAAGATCATCGCAGATTGGCAATTCCTAAGCCTCTCGTACTCGCCCGTTTTGGCAATCCATACTTATATTTGGAGACCAGGCTAGATTTTTATAATTAGACCATTTGTATAAGCACTATAGACATGAGTGTTTAAGGGTGCTTAAGTATTCACTCTCTTTTTTTTCTCAAAAATTACACAAGAAACTAATCAAGGACCCTTAAGAACCTCCCATTATACATGGCCTTAGGAACCATTTTATCATTCACTCCAGGCTAGATTCTTATAGCTATGAACCATTTTATCATTCACTTTAATACCATAGCATCCATAATGATGAAATTATGAAAATTTTATAAATTAATATATATATATATATATAGATTAAAGTTTAATAGTGAATAATTAAATATGAGTGAAGGTGTGAATAATTGTAGTCCTTTAGATGCTATTTCAATGGATGGTCCAGATTACATATCAAAATTTGACCCAAATTCAAATTTGAACCTCATTCCTTAATTATAGGGAGTGTTAATTAATTTTCGGATTTATAGAAAAATCACAAAAAGAAATCCCTTAATTATAGCAAGTGTTACTTAATTTTCAAATTTCAACTCAGTCTCGAAATTATAGCAAGTATTAATTATATATTGGATATCCACACGTGTTGTACGAATTATTAAATATATATATACATGTTATAGTCTTTTATATACATCCTGAGATCATTATATACACTATATTTACAGTATTTCGGGAGAATTCGTTTTACGATTAAAATATGAATACAAATCGGTAAGTGATGTATTGACATCAATTGAGTCATTTTTTGTCGATGTTGGACAAGTCATATCCATTTAAACTAAAATGAATCCATCTCATGTATATTAACTGAAATGCTCAACATTTATACATTTTATTTATTCGACGTAGAACTAAAAATAGTTTACAAATAAACCATATATATTAACTGTGAATTGCATGTATATACGCTAATAACGAATGTATATACAACATTAAAGTACATATATACATTCGTTAAGTCGCATAAACAATCCAGCCACAAAATATTGTTTATATAGTCATAATATAGTCATATACATTCGTACTGTACGTATATAACATGGAATAAAGAGGTCACAATCACATTATATCCACAAAAAATTTGGTATATACATTCTTTATGTCGACATATACAAGTGTATTGTACATATATACATCTTTATATGAATAGATAGGTCACATTAAAAGCACCAATAAATACATATGTACATTCCTTAGGTGTCCATATACATTTCATCTGTACGTATATACATCTTGATCCCTAGGAATAGGTCACATAAACAATGTAACAACATAAATTGTCGTATATACATACATTAGGCTGTAACATACATTATTGTTATACATATGTACATCTTCATCTGTAGGAATAGGCCAAATAAACGATTTACACATGAGATAACGATATATACAAATTCAAAACACTCATATACACGATTTAAAAAATATATACACAGATACCTAATGCCATATTTATGCGACGTGGTGGTCTGTAATGGCGGAAAAAGCACTGCGAGAAGGAAATGCTGCGAGAAGGCAATCAAAAATGAAGGTAGACGGTAAATTTTATGTAGCGAGAAGGTAATCTGCGATGGCGGAAATTATGTAAAGAGAAGGTAATTTGCGATGACATACATACCTGTGGTGGCGAGAAGGTAATCTGCGATGGCAATAATTTGCGATGGCGTATAAACTTGTGGTGGCAAAATTCTATAGCGAGAGGGACGTCTGCAATGGCGGAAATCGGCTATGGAGGACGTCTGCAATGGCGACGTTGTGGTCTATAATGGCGGAAATCTCCAATGGAGGACGTCTACAATGGCGAGGTGGTGGTCTGTAATGGCGGATATGCTGTGATGGAGGACGTCTGCAATGGCGTGGATGTTGCGTATGCGTGTTTTGATTTGGAATAGTTGTGATTTGGGTGGTTACAAAATATGGGAGAGAATCTCTCTAATTTTGGTTTTTTTTTTTCTATTTTCTCTATAGAAGGTTGTTCACTATAGAACCTACCTCTCTCTCTCTCTATATATATATATATATGTATATACTTGCCAATAATTAACTCATTAAATTTCAGTCTCTCCCTCCACACTTCTAGTCTGTCACTAACTTATGCCTCTGGGAGTGAAGGGAGAGACTAGAATCTAAAGGTTTTAGGTTGAGCAGGGCAAAGACAGAGTACATGGAGTTCAGCTTCGGGCAAGGGATCGACTCTGGGAGCGAGGTGCGGTTGGGGGATGAAGTCATTGCGAAGAGAGATAACTTCGGATATATGGGTTCAGTTTTGCAAAGTGACGAGAGTATTAGTGAGGATGTGAGGTCTCGAATTCAAAGAGGTTGGCAGAAGTGGAGGGCGGCTTCAGGAGTTTTGTGAGATAAGAAGGTCCGCTTAAGCTGAGTGTTGGCCGACGACGAAGACTCCGGAGCAGAAACTCGCAGTCGTAGAGATGAGAATGATCAAATGAATGTGTGGGAAGACGAGAATGGACAAAATTAGAAATGAGGAGATCAGAAGCAAGTTGGGGGTGGCTAGTATAGGAGATAAGCTTCGAGAAACGAGGCTTCGTTAGTTTGGGCATGTTCAGAGGCAGAGCATGGACGCTATAGTTAGGAGGTGTGAGTGATTGGAGTTAAAGTTAGGCGTATTCAAGCGAGATATAGATCGAGCGAAGAAGCGCTGGATGGCTAACATAAAGCAAGATATCAACTTACTAGGGATTTCGGCGGATTTGGCTCAGTGCAGGGAGAGTTGGAGGGAGAAAATCAAGGTGGTGGATAGCTAGTCGGCGGATCGTTGGAGCAAGCTTCTAAGAGTGGGAGGGTGTAAAGAAGACTGCCATTTTAATTTGTTAAACTATTAGTATTACTAGTATTATTGGTTTTTCTTTTTAAGCTTGGCGAGTTGGTCTTTTTTTTTCTCTTAAGTTGTACCAGGCGTATTCCATTTAGGTCTATAATATCCCCATCCTGACCCCTAGATCCTGCGTGTGTGGGACTACCTGGGTAAATATTGTTGTTGTTGTAACATGTTTTTTTGGGTCGGGACAATTTTGTCATTCACTTTAATTTCTCTTTCCTTAGTTTACTTTCTGCTTTTTGTAAGAAATTTGATCTGATATCTAAGAAATATTTTCTGATAAATATGTGATTATATTTAATTTATTTTTTTCTTTTGCGATTAAAAAATTCAAATAATTTCTCTACCATGAATGCTCTTATTATCATTAAGAATGCATTTTCATTGAAACATCAGCTTGAAACAAAAAAGAGAGTTGATCATAGGAAAGTAGAAGACCTTATTATAGTCTCCATATATGAAATAGGAAGTTGTAGATTTAAAAACTGAACATACATTGAGCACTTTTAATGGTTAGTCCAAAAAATTTGGCCTTCAACTATAATAACGATACATTATATTATTATTTTAATGGATTGTATGAAAGAAGATAAAAAATTGAGTATATGGACACTTGTCAATGGGAAATGCAAAGACCAATTTAGAATTGGTCACCATGAAGGCCAACCTTCAATTTTTTTATTCCAAAAAAATGTCTTATCCATTATTTTGTTAATATAATTGGTCATGGCCAAAAAAAGGGGCAACCGCTGCTGCTGCTCTAAGAGTTTGACTAGTACAACCTACAAATGTGGGTTCAAGCGACAAACATAGGGTTCGCTAGGGAGATGTGACGAGGCATTAGTGTTTAACGTATAAGCCTTAATTCTCTCGGCATACAAGCTAATATAATAGTGATACACAAAAAATGCATATACTCTTACTATTAGACCAGCAAATGTTTCAGGTCGAGAGTTGACTTTGGATTCAGGTTAAAGTGTTAAACTGGTTCAGATTATGGTGGATTACCAGAAAGGTTTGGGTTAACTAGTGAATTAAGACTATCAATTTTTTTAGAGTTATTTAAATAAAGTAAAATATAATAACAAAACATTGTTTCTAGATATATAATAATAACAAAATATAGTATAACACAAATTTCATAATAAATTTAATATTTTGAATATAATAAATCAAGTCAAACAAACGGATTCGGCTTTTAGTCCAACATGACAGATTTTTTTTATATATTTGTTTGGTTCCACTTATAAATTATGTACGGTGTGTCAATGAACAAGTTCCAATAAAAATTATACTCCGTTGATATATTTGCTAGGTTATCCGAAATAAAAACGTCTTTGACATGGATAATCGTAACCAAACAAATCCCAACGTACTATTGGAATTTACCAAACGACAACCGAAAGAATGGAGGCTTTCGAAATTACCAGACACTGGGAAGGAGGCATCCACAAAAACTAGACAGGCTAGGAAAAAGAAAAAGACCAAATGGTCCAAACCTCAGGATAATTTCGTTAAACTCAATTTTGATGGTGCTATGAGTTCTAATGAAACTGCGTCTGTTGGTTTGTTCTCAGGAATAACTGGGGTCGAGTGTTATCTCTTAAAGTGGATTTGTCGGGCGTTGCTCCATGCTGCAATCTAAGGCTTTCGCGCTTTGGCAGAGGATTCTGGAGGTCATTCGGTGTGGCATCCCCCTTCTCATCATTAAAGTTGATAATTTGCAGGTTGTCAATACAGTGCCGCGAGATTGGAGTTGTCCGTAGTATCCGAAGCTGTGTCAGACAGATATTCAGTCAATTCTGGGACTTTTATGAGTTAGAGCATCTCTCACGTCTCGAGGGAAACCAATTTGGTACTATCCCTCGAGTTTGAACCGGTCCTTTGAAACTTTATCCGAAATGATGTTCTAACATGGTCTCTCTTTGTGACAGGGATTAGGTTTGCACTTTGGTACTGTGGGAGCAGTCAACGGTCGTAGTTTGACCCCGAAGTCAAGAGTGACAGATCAGCCCCGATATATTATTCCACCAATCCAGTCTCTCGCGATATGGAAGGAGCAACGACACGAATGAGAAGCAGTGAGGGAGACGTTTGGACTAGTTGGATTTGGAGATCTTACCGAAGTGGATTGCCGAATCTCTCCATCCGTCTTTCCCTCCCTCCTCGTGAATTGCTTCATAAAGTCGCAACTTGCAAGATTTCACCAGATTTCCTACAGAGCCCCACTTTTTGGCTTGATTTACCACTCAGCTTTAAAAACAAACACAAATAATACATTTAACAATTCACAACCTCCTCCTTCCTTTCCCCCTCCCAAATCCCAATTCCGTTTCTAGCACTTACCGGTGGTGGCTGTAATGATGGCGGTTAACACTCTGTTTTCCCGGCGACCTTGGTCGGAGGACGGCGGATTCGGCTTCCCTCGCTCGCTTGGAGAAGAAGCTCATGTTCTGGCCGTCGATGACAGCATCGTCGATCGCAAGGTCATCGAGAAGCTTCTGAAGATCTATTCCTGTAAAGGTATGTACAACTAATTAATCCTTCAGCTTTCGCAATTGGAGTCTCAATTTTGGTTTCATTAATGGCGGTTTGGTTGCTTACAGTGACGGCGGTAGATAGCGTGAAACGAGCCTTGCAGTTTCTTGGACTTGATGAGGAGGAGGTTACAGAGAAGACCTCTGTTGTGCAAGGATTGAAGGTCGATCTCATTATTACCGATTATTCTATGCCTGAGCTGACTGGTTACGAGCTTCTCAAGCGAATCAAGGTTTTCCATTTTATCCTTGTGTTTAGAAGAAATTCTAACGCCATAGAAGGAAGCGTACACTTGCTGAACGAATTTTGTGATTTGTGTGCAGGAATCCTCAGCCTTCAGAGAGATACCAGTTGTAATCATGTCTTCCGAAAACGTCCTCGCACGAATCGACCGGTACTAATTCCAATTCAACTCTTTGCCGAAATTCAATTCTGTTTGTAGATCTGTGTTCTGGACTTGAGGAATTGTACATAATAACTCCAAAAGCTGGAATGTGTGGCATCTGGCAGCTTCAATTTGAAATTCGAAAAACGCAAGTGTATTCTATGCCATTATTTTGAGCTCATCGCGCCTGTTTCATGTTGACAGCTGTTTGGAGGAAGGAGCGGAGGATTTCATTGTAAAGCCGGTGAAGCTTTCAGACATGGAAAGGCTCAAACAACATTTGGCAGCAAAACACGTTTCCAAGAGCAAAGCCACAGCGCTTAGCAGCAACAACAACAAGAGAAAGCAACCTGACGCTCCAGATCTCAATTCGTCACCAACCTCGTCAGAATCTTTACCGTCCGTCGCCTCGCCGTCGTACGGATCGCCGGTTTCGTCGCCGTCGTCTGGATCGCCGGTTTCGTCGCCGTCGTCTGGATCGCCGGTTTCGTCGCCGTCGTCTGGAAGTTCGGTTTCGTCGCCGTCGTCCGGATCGCCTGTTTCCCCGCCGTCACCGTCACCGTCACCGTCACCGTCACCGTCTCCGTCTCTGTTATCAGCGGCGTCAACTTTGATACCATCGATATCACCAGATCTACAACCACCCATACCGGGACCGTTAGATTTGCCGTCAATAAAGCTGAAATCAATGAGTTGCTCCGATGTGATTCGTTTTGATTCTGCATTATGATGGACTTGATTGCATAAGATTAGGCAAGTTTAGTGGTCCCTGTTTACGTTTTCTTCTTGACTCGTTGGACCCGTTTTTGCACATAAAGGGTCTTTATTTAGTTTGCATTTACTATAGCTTCCGTGAAATTTCATTCGAGCAAAAAGAACGTACTACTTCGATGAATTTTCATAACTTTTTTTTTGTCTTTCTTTTTTTTGATCGGATTTTTGTCTTTCTTTTGAGCTGAAAGCCGAGTGCATAATTTTTCTCGAGGTTAGCTTTCCTTGAATTATAATTTATTTAAGCTTTCATTTTCCCACAACATAACTTCAAACAAGTTTGAGATCAGAAGGGTTATCCTCGCATGCTTCATTTTAAATCAATAATACTTGGATTGAGAAAACTACTAAGGCTCCGTTCGGCTGGTCAGAAAAAGAAGCTAGCTGGAGTTTTTTCTAGCGTTTTTTTGCCAAAAAAGTTACCCCTAGGGGATAGGAGCTTTTTGAAAATGCTAAATAAAAACTCCCACTAGCTTCTTTTAACATTTTCAAAAAGCTTCTAACCCCTAGGGGTAGCTTTTTTGGCAAAAAAACGCTAGAAAAAGTTCTAGCTAGCTTCTTTTTTTTACCAGCCGAACGGAACCTAAACCGATGAATCATTCCTCCGGAAAACACCTACTGAAACAATGAATAATTCCTTTTCCAAGTCAAATCCCTTTTTAATCTAAAATTGCTAACAACTTATACCTGTTTGTGAAAATTCGTTGACTACTTATAATGGCTATGCTTAATCTTTGAGACGAGGAAAGAAGTGTGGCTCGGTTGACATTGGATGTCCGTTTTTTAGGTTGACTATAGAACCATCAGTTTAGGCCCATATAGCAACATTGGATTACAATTGTATTGGGCCGGTTGCTTTACTCCCTTCTATTCATTTTATCAGGTTTATTTCTAGTATAAAAATTAGTGATTGACACGGGCCGGGTCAAGGAATCCGGACCCAGGACCAGCCCAGTTTTATACCGAGCTGATCCGGGCTGGTTGCGAGCTGGGCCAGGGCAATACAAGAAGGCCCAGTCCGGGTTGTTACGGGCCCGTCCGGTTTTGTGGCGGGTCGGTCCGGATCGGGATGATCCGTTGCCAAATTAAAAATACCAATTCGAAATAGTTCGGTTTTTTTTTTCCAGTTTCAGATCAGTTTTAAGCCACATGAACCAAAAAGTTCTAAGTATTTAAAAATTTATAAGTAAATATAATAATAAATATTTGCTGATTGATGAGCTAACAAAAGTGCTCTACTAGAGCCCAACTCAAAAGCACAAAACATGTATATTTATAGCACCACTAACCTCCTCCATTTCTCAGAATTTCTAATGTTGGAAGCTTTTGTATCACCCCATACACATTTTTTACCCTACAAATGCAATCGCACATTGAAAATTTTGAAAGTAGTGAGGAGCAGTTAAGCATTGAGTAAATTATGGGCTTAGTCCCCAATGTTTCATTAGTGTTCTATAATGGTCCTAAACCTTTAAAACGTTCAAAATTAGTCCTTTATCTATTCTAAAGCGTTTAATTTCTAGTCCCGTGGTTAATAATTGAAAGCCCAATCTTAACTGGCAATTTGAGGTGGCACTTTTCACATGACATGGATTTATTAAAAAAAATAAAGGGGGTTTTAACTCAAATTCCTTTGAGCTGCTAGTTTTGACGCAGTATCCACTATCCACTTAATTAATACTAGTGATTAGTAAGTACCATCGTGGTGTACCGTAGTTTAATTAATTAATACTCATTCTTGCCTTCCAACTTCCAGCACAAGAAAGAAAGAAGCTAATGTCGAAATGCAATGTTATGTGGGATTGCATCAGCACCAAACTGGTCAATGGTTGAAATTCAACAAAATGACAGCAAATTATTAAATTGTGATATTCAGTCGGTTACAGCTAAACAATCACTCCAAAAATTTAATAACAAAACAAAAACACAACTCCAAAAACATATGAAACAGAAGATCAGACACCAGCAACACTTCAAATTTTTTGTTCAAATTCCAAAAAATGATACCTCATCATTCAATCAATTCATTCACCAAATTGCAGCTCTCTCAAATTGCCAGTTAAGATTGGGGTTCAAATTATTAACCACAGGACTAGAAATTAAACGCTTTAAAATAGATAAAGGATTAATTTGGAACGTTTTAAAGGTTTGGGACCATTATAGAACACTAATGAAACGTTGGGGACTAAACCCATAATTTACTCGTTAAGCATTATATAACACCTTCAATGTTTGATTCTTTTCAAAGCCTTATCCTTAGTCAAAAAGTTAAATGGGTATTGTTTGAAAATAATATTTTTATATATATATATATTTTTAAATATAATAGTTATTTTTAAATAATTTAAATAAAAATTATTTTTTTTGTTATTACTGGGCTAATTGGGCTGGGCCAGACTAATTCGGGCTTCCAACCCATCCAGGATGGGTTGTCAACCTCTAGCCCGTTTAGCCCGTGGGCTGGTCGGACTGGGCTATTTTGGCCCGGTCCACATTTGCTAAAAAAATATAATGTATTTCTCCTAAATCATATAATGTATTAAATTATGGTAGTTTTGCCCCCCTAAATCATATAATGTATTAAATTACGTGTGGTACTACAAATTTGAAAAAATAATCTTTTTCGTCTAAAAAAATAATATTTTTATATGCTAAATTTTTCATTACACTATATGTTGATATATTAAATTATTTATAGACCCACACTATACGTGTGGCACTACAAGTAAGTTTGTGGTTTTCTTAAATATTATTATCATAAACACCACTATTTGAACTGTAATTTACGTTTTTTTTTTCATAAACGCATTGTGGGTCTAGACACTGATTGAATTTTCATATAGGAAAATATAGTGTACGTAGTATACTTTCGGCTAAGTATTTTTTTTGGGTAAAATCGGTTAAATATTGTATGGATAGATCGTAGCAAAATTAAAAGATATTGAAATTTTACGTACTATATTTTATGAATAAATATTGTATATGATTTATTTACTTACTATATTTTCGGCTAGATATTGTATGGATAGATATTGTTGATAAGGTTATTAATTAAATGATTGAAAATTTACGTAGCAAAATTATGGTAGTTAATTAAAAGACTTTAAAAACTATTTTGGTTAAATATCTGGTGGGGCCAGAATCAACGTGGTAGCTCGAAAACGGTCGACTTTTATAATATATATTGATATTGATTAACATTAATTCATTTCAAATATATTTATATTTAATCTAATTCTGTATATATTCAGATAATGAACTTAACAAAAGAGGACACGAGCCACCCATACCCCCCCTGGTGGACAGTCAACATGCCTTTGGAATCATGCAAACAATACGATCACGTAAATTCGCCGTAACATTGGACTAGCTTGAGCCATTGTGCTCGTTACTTGTTAGTATTTATATCATTTGTTTATTGAAAAGTGAAATAAAACTATTTTGTCTTTTTGTTTTTGTTTCTGAATGTAATGCGGTTTGAAAGAAGTCAAATGGCAAAATTCCGAATTCATACTTTCTTATTTGGTCAAGTCAAATGCATATTCTGTTCGGATCCGAACTTAATTATGGGTGTTTCCAAAAAAACTCTTTCTAATCGTCCGGTAAAATAAATACTAATATGATATAAGTCAACTTTATGTTATAACATCACTAAATTTTACTAAAATAATTAGATTAGTCAAAATTTGATTATAGACAACATATGTATATCAATTGCAAAAGAATACATCATTCAAATACTATCTTTAAAAATAAAAAAGATATAATTAATCTTATTATATACAAAATCAAAGGTAAAACAATAGTATAAAACAATACATATGTGAACTCCAAATTAAACCACGTCACCATATTTTAAATCATTTTGATTGGTCAAAATTTAGTTTAAACTAATATTAGTCACCATTTTTTAGGTAAAGTTTAATTGTAAACTACTTATATGCATATGATTTGAATTTGGATTTCTTATTTCCCAAAATAGCTATAAATTAGAAAAATAACTTATCGATAAAATAGTTATCCGAGAAATAATGTATCATCAAAATGAATATCATAAAAAAAATTAAGTAAAATACTATAATATTTTATATCTATTTAATTTTTTGGACAAATTTCTACAATATCCAAAATAATTTATACATTTATCCAACACTGGCTGCATTTTATTTGGATGTTAATCCAAAGTCATTAATGACTTGTTCAACATTTTCATTCCCCAGGACGTAAAATTTAATGTACGCTCGAATGATTACAGATTTACAGTTGTGAAATTAGTCAACTTAAACACAACCCCACCTAGTCAAATGGTTCGGTTTTCTTGCCTTGCCAATAATTAGTTACGTAAAGTACCCTTTTTCTTTGACATTGTTAACACGTTTTCTTCCAAGTTTGGTGCGCTGAATTTGACGACTTATACCGATCACCGCTTTTTCACTGTTGTTCAAACTTTCTAGAAGCTATAATACATTAATACCATAAGAGATGTTCGTCTACGTACAGTGTGTGTCGATGACTCGATGTGCATCTCGGAGCTTTTGCATGCACTGAGAAGTGTGTGCATAATATAGCAAAATTCTTGTCATATTACAGATTATTTGTCCTTTTATTAGATAATAAAAATGACAATTTATTTGCTCAAAAAAAAATGACAATTTATTTCTCCTATACCAAAACGAGATAGTTCATGTGGTTCAACGTAAATAAATGTAGGGTTACGTTACTTACGTGGCTTTAATAAAATTGGGTGTTGTGGTTCAATATAAAAAAATAAATATATAATTAAACAACAGTAGTATATAGAGCTAACAAACGGGTCGGTTCGGATGGGTTTGAGTTCGGTTCGAGAACGGGTTGAGTGCGGTTTTTGGTCATTCGGGTCCCAGGTCAAGTCGAGTTGGGTCTTGACAGATTATTATGTAGATTGGGTCGACCAAACGAGTTAAGAACTTGATTTTTGGTGATTACTAAAATAGTATTAATATAAATAATAAATTTTCATTTTTATGATAAAATTTGTTATAATAGTTAAATATATGGTAGGTTCCGGTGAAGAGAGTCATTGTGGTAAGGATAACATACCCCGACCCTATAGTACGAAGTAACCTCATCCGTTGGATTTACCTCATTACCTTATAGTAGATGATCCATATTATTTTACATTTTTTTTACTTTTTTTAAAAATTCATTTTTTTTTATTTTTAAAACTATTTTTAACTTATTTCCATTCTCAAAAAAATAAAATAATATACAAATTGAACTTATAGTAAAAAGAAATGAACTAATAATAGGAAAAAGTGAACTTATTGTACAAAAAATTGAACCAATACAAATTATAAAATTGAACTTCTAGTACACATAATTGAACTTTTAACATATTAAAATAAACTTTTAGTTTATAAAATTGAACTAACACATTTAAGGGTTATAATATAACCATTTTTTCGTGAAGAAAGATATTTTTTATATTTTTAATTTTTTATAGTTTTTAGTATGTATTACGGTTGTTATTTTGTTGCAAAAAATATTTCTGAATTAATAAATTATTCAACCAAAGTATTTTTATTTTTGTGAAAATCGAATTATATACAAAAATGAACTTGAAAGATATAAAAATTGAACTCACAGAACAAAAAAATTAACTAATAGTAAAAAACTTTATGCCCATATAATATTGAGAATTGAACACATGGTATTTATAAAATGAAGTTTTAGCATATTATTTTGAACTTTTAGTTATAAAATTGAAGTGTCCCATTTAATTATTCTAACGATATTTTTCAAAAAAGAAAAAAATATCGTTTTTGTAAAAAACAAAAATTTCCTGAAAAAAGGATCATCTATTACATAGTAAGGAGGTAAATCTAAAGGACAAGATTACTCCTTATCAGTTGGAGTTGTCCTTACTTGAACCAAAACCGTTAAAATATAAAACATATTTATTCTACATATATAAATAATAAAGGGTCATTCCAATGGGTTCAAGTTTGTACCCAATCAAATTTGGGTCAATCGGGTTCGCTTTTTTACTTTGTTCTTACTTCTCGATCAATTCGGATCGGTTTCTCAAGTTTTGACAGCTCTAGTAGTATATATTAAAAACTACAATTAAACGATACCCTTTATTAAATCAATCAAATTGGTTGAGATTTAATTGAATGCTTTATTAGTTACAATTTTATTGTAGATTCCACACATACAAAACCTATTTTTATGCATAAATAGACCTGTCAAAAGCTAACCCAATCCGACCTGTTGGGAAATTTTAGGGTTTCAACTTGGAAATTTGAACCCAAAACCCATTTTAGACCCACCTTGAGCAACCCAAAGTATTTTGGGTTAGGGTTGATTCAAACTCGACGCTCAAGAAATCTATAAGGCAGAAAACTTTCTTAGAATGCCCTCTAATTTAATGAAATGGCATTGGTAGGTAATTGACTAAGTGGACGTCCAATTTTTAACGGGTCCAAAGTTGAACCGAATTTCTACAAAGAAAAAATCTAAATCAATCCACTTTCTTGCTCTAGTCTGTACACAGTTTGAGAGCTTGGAGAGCAACCACATGACAAACTCACCTTTGCTAGTATCCTAGAGGAAGAGTGCGAATATATTTTTTCTATACACTATGTATATAAGGCATATGTAATGGCATTTGACACAACGTATGTTTTGGGCGAATTAACTGCGTAAACGCGTTACTCCGCTACAATGAGGGACTCCTAGTCACAAAGTCGTCAAGATGCGTTAGAAGCTATGAACGAAAAATAAACAATGAAAATGACAAATATAGAAACAAGAAGAATAGTGAGAATTGTAGTGCGAATTGTATTGATCAATTGGACGTTGCTTCTGAATACAAACAATCGGACTTGAGTACAATTACTTTCTAAGAACGAAGAGATAGTGATTGAAGAATATAAGGCAAGAACAAAGAGATTTTTAGTAAGCTTGGGTTGATTGAGAGCGCCGAGAGTTGTCCTTCCTTTTACACTCTTCCTTCCTTTTATACTGAAGGTCCCCCCCACTAATTGTGCCGTTGGCCGGCGTTATGGGAGATCCCGGAAATCTCGCCCTTGGAGTTACGAATTGGCGTTGAAAGGTTGCGGCCTTGCTACAGTCAGTATTCACCATTGATGGTGTAGCGAAATCTGCGGGCTTGAGCTGGTAGTCGTTGAGGAATTCTTTCGTGGGCCTCTATCTATTACGTTTGTGGGCTTTAAGTTTTGGATGACCCAACAACGTATATAGATAAAAGTCAGAAATAATTGTTGGACCGTAGATCTTTGAGCTTGTTTTTTCTTGATCCAAGCCTAGCTTGTGAGAATCTTAGTGACAAACAACATTTCCAAGACCACCATCATAGACAATAGTCATGGGAAACCGACGTCAGAAACACGAAAAGCTCTCACGAAAAGGTTTGATGGAAACTGCTCACCGAAAGCTCTAACATAAAGCTTTCACAGAAAGCGACAATATACCATCTACATTACCGACAAGTTCCCGAGATTTGCAAATTGCTAAAAACAACTTTTACCCATTTTTCTCAACCTTAAAGAGTTATCATTCAATAAGAACATGTTAAAAAGACCTATTTATGTTAAAAAGACCTATTTAAATGGAGAAGTTATTCTTATGCCTATTTTTTTTTATGACGGTTATTCTCTGCTCTCTTTTTTATGTGTAACTATATAATATCAATTGTCTCAACCAGAGATATACACCAATACATCAGGCCACGACCTAGAACTATATTTTCTTTATCGTTTATAGATAATAGCCCACATAGCTAATTAAGATCAACACGAAGGACCACTGTCATCCGTTTAGTTTCCGTGTATCGTCCCAAAGGGCTCCGGATCTGAGATCTAAAACAACTAATTTTAATTCATTGATTATTCATAAGAAAAAGAGATAAACACTTTTCTTTATTCATATTGTTATTTCATTTGATTTATCTTACATATTATTGCTTTTGATTACTATTTTCAAACAAAGAATCACAATTCCTTAATGTCTTGTTGCAGGGAAGGGGAAACTTGATATAATGATATGATTATTTTCGCAAAGTTGTCCCATTTATTCGCAAAGTTGCAGACCTTCAAACTTTTGTAAACTTTATATAATTTAATATTGAATGATCTTTTTAAAATGACGTTCTTGACTTGTTGGTCAACCCCGAACTCATGTTGTAACCAGGTATAATCCGTAACCCGGTGATGCAAACCCGAGCTCAACCAGAATCCAAAATAACCCGGATTCAACCCAAACCCATAACTATCAGACCCAAAGCCACCCGGCTAACCTGATTGACATGCCTAACATATTTAAATAAATGTGAGCACTTTATCTATTCTTTCTCGAATTATTATTGATTTCTATGTGATTTTTTATTCCATTTGAACATGATTGCCATTTTGTAGATCATATCTTTGAGGTTTAATTTTTATTTGTATTAAAAATTCTCCGTTAGTTTATAATTTGGAACAAATTTTACCTTAAATTTTCAGAATATTTATTTTTATAGGGACTACATCTTTTTCTTACATAATTAAGCTTAGTTAATAAACATAATACAGGGGACATAAAAATTTATTAGGTGGATTGGGAATTTCAAAACAAAAATTGGTAGGATGAAAATAGTTTTTATTTGCTAAATTAGTAGACTCATATATATCATCATATATTAACTTATGATTTTCTATAATAATAGTAATAAAATTTATTAGTCATCTTGTTTCCTAATTTCTTAAAGTGACCCATCCAAGGTTTTCCGACTCTACCACTGAAACTCTTTCTAAGTTTTTTCCACTTCCATAGCCATACAATAGTTACATCAATTTAATTTCAACAGTATCCGACTTTTCGTTGGTCAGCTTTGAAACAACAAGTAAATGGACTAAAGACAGAGTTTTGTGTCACGTATAAATTGACCCTCGAAATTAAAGGCTCCAACTAAAAATGAGTAGGAAGAAACATTAATACAGTGTTAACTATTAAGAAAAATGGTATTGTGAGATTTAACAAATCTTGACTTTTGCATATGGAGCATCACTGTTCATTTTAAAGCTCTAACTACTGCCTTAATTAATATATGCAATGCAATACTTGAAAGCATAGCAATTTTGAATAGAATGCAAACTTAAGCGTGTCTTGAGAATCAGCAAAACTTTTCTAGGCCCCTACTACTACCGGTTCTTGATCCTCACGTATTATATCTCAAATGAATTAAACCTTGCTATTTGGAGCTCAATATATAACATTCATATTGGACGGCGATCATATAATTAGTTGTTAGACATTTTCCTAATTATTTAGCTATCAACTTTTGCTTTGGCTTTGTGATGACCTTTGTCGATTAAAAATCACCCTCTCAACGAGAACAATATGTACATCTAGGCCATGTAAACCTCACTCCGGTAGTTTATATTGGGTGGTGTTCTTAAATATTGTTGTATAAATAACTAAATTAGGCATGTGTACATTTGGCTGACTGACATCCTTGAGATTTATCATCGAAGGTGAATTTCTTGTTATCAACCTGTTACGGATTTGAGTTGATTTGGCGGAGTGAAGAGAGATGGAGGGAGAAGATCGGAGTGATTGACAACTAGTCGGCGTGTTGGTGGAGTGTGTAACGCTTTTAATGTTTGGTTGACACAGTTTGCACTTTGTATGGGGTTTGTCTCTGGGTTTGCATAGTTGGTTTTAAGCTTTTGTCCAAGTCTCATAGTGCTAGTTGTTTTTAGGCCTTTTTTTTTCGTTGTGGTGGATTACCATATATTCCTTAGGTCTTATCGGGCGTATTTTATTCCAGGTTTGGATTTTTCCCATCCTGACCCCCAAATCTTGCGAATGCGGAATTCACTGAGTCAACGTCGTTAATGTTGTGAATTTCTCGCTATCAAAAAACTATTAGGCGTATAATTCATCATTTTATGTGTTTTACAAGGATTAAATGTGGGTTCAACCCTTGTAAAACAATTAAAGGAAAAGTCAAATAAAAAGCAAAATGACAATTAGAGTGCAAGCATGTAATGCATTTGATTGATGTTAACTTGTGAAAGGCCAAACCGACCTCAATACAAACATGCAAGCACACCACCACCTTATACACTGTTTTCAACATCATATAACTACCAAACTACCCTCATAACTCGACCTAGATTTGGTTGGTCACACAAGGGCAAAATTGTAATTGAAAAGCAATATGAAAACACATACGGAGCTTCCAAGTTTGAAAAAAAAGTCAGCTCTGCTTGGCTTTGCTTTGTAGTGTTTTCCCATCTATCTAAGAAAATGTACACACGTCTATAATCCTACCAACAAACACACAAGATTGCAAAATCCACAGAATTCTACCACCACCATTTCATCACCCGAATCAAGCAACCCGGAAAATTGATCCAATCAAGATCGTTTTCTTTGAAAGCTGATTGAAATCATTGCTATTTCTTAGATGATCAGTTTTAAACCACCATGGCCTCTCATTCTTCTCTTCCTTCTCCTAAATTCCGCTACTATTCTCGCTTCGTCTCGACCGAGTTCCCCACGGAACCTCCAGAGCTACTACCCGTACAATTCGCATCCACCACCGCCTCCGCCTCCTCCACCAAATGCTCCGGCGGCATCGGGACATTCCAGGACGTCGAAACGTAAGATAATAGCGGCGGTGGGAGCAACGGCAGCGAGCACATTGGTGGTGGCCGGCGTGTTCTTCCTCCTATGCTCCGCCTGCTTCGGACGCCGGAAGGAGAGAGGTGGCGCCGCCGACCAGGCCCGCCCGCTTCCGGCGGCGGCGATCGCCGCCGGAAGCCGATCGGAGTTCGCGAGGTTCGGCCGGAACGTGAAGGGGGTGATCGTCGACGAGGACGGGCTCGACGTTCTTTACTGGCGTAAGCTCAAGGACAGTAGCGCCGGATTCCGAAAGGAGCCGTTTAACAGTGGAATTAATAACGGAATTGGTAACGGCAGGATGGAAACCGTGACAAGAGGTAGATCGTCGTCTTCTCAGGGTCAAATCGATCCCGGTCAACGACCACCGGTTCCACCGCCGGCACCTCCTCCGCCGCCGGAGAAGAAGATTCCGGCGATACCGCCGCCTCCACCGGTTCCAAAGAAGAAGACTCCAATGCCTCCACCACCGCCACCTCGTAAGCCGGGGAGCGGTGAGGCGTCGTCCTCGTCAAAGCCACCACCAAAGCCACCGTCCACGGCGGAGGACGGCGATCACGATGAAAAAGATCAGGTGGCGTTGAAGCCGTTGCATTGGGAGAAGCTTAATGTCGACACTGATCACTCCATGGTTTGGGATAATCTCCAAAAAGGCTCTTTCCAGTTAAGTCTCAAATTTTCTCCTTTTTACTGGTACTTTTTTTTTACACTTCCAAATTAGTGAAATTACAGTAGTACTATTTCGCGAATATTAGAGAGCATTGCATGTTCTAAGTTGCTTTTCAAACCTCCGTTTCAAGTTCATTATTGTTAGGTTCATAATCGTAACGAATTTTGACATACAATGCCATTTTCTTGTTACCAAAAGTCGTTTCATTGATGTATCAACAATTATTCAATATTTTATTAAAAAATACATACTTTTTAGCGGCAGTGGTTTGCAACTCACTAATTCCGTATATACATATATTAAAAATATTTCAGATACAACGGCGACATGATGGAAGCACTGTTTGGGGTGCTAGCCGCGAACCGGAAATCCCCAAAGGAAGAAAACCCGGCGCCAAAACCCGGTTCAGACTCTTCAAAAGTATTCCTGCTAGACCCGCGCAAATCCCACAACACGGGCATCGTGCTGAAGTCGCTGGGCATCCCACGCGCGGAGCTCATGGAATCGCTGCTCCAAGGCAAAGGGCTGGCCCTCGAAACCCTAGAGAAGCTCTCCCGCGCATCCCCAACCCCAGAAGAGGAGTCGAAGCTCCTGGCCTTCTCCGGCGACCCCTCAACCCTGGCCGATGCCGACTCCTTCCTCCACGCGCTCCTGACGGCCGTCCCATCCGCCTTCACGCGCGCAAACGCGATGCTCTTCCGCCTCAACTACGACCACGAGGTCCTCTCGGTGAAAGAGTCGCTCCAGACCCTGGAGCTGGCCTGCAACGAGCTGAGAGGCCGCGGCGTCTTCCTGAAGCTTCTGGAAGCCATCCTCAAGGCCGGTAACCGCCTCAACGCCGGCACGGCCCGCGGCGACGCCAAGGCCTTCAATCTCAACACGCTCCTCAAGCTCTCCGATTACAAGAGCAGCGACGGCAAAACGACTCTGCTACACTTTGTGGTCCACGAGGTGGTTCGGAACGAAGGGCGGAGATGTGTGCTGGCCCGATCAGGCCCCCAATCGGACGAGAGAGAGGACAAAGAGGACGAGTTCTTGAAACTGGGGCTTCCGATTGTGGGCGGACTCAGCTCCGATTTCTCCAGCGTCAAGAAAGCCGCCTTCGTCGACTACGACTCGATGAGAGCGACGCTCGCCTGCCTCGGCTCTCGTGTCGACGAGACCAGGAGGCTGGTGGCAAAGTGTAAGGCCTCCGGCGACGGCGACGGCGGGTTTCTGCGGGAGATGAAGGACTTTCTGGAGTCGTCCGAGGCCGAGATGAGGATTGTACTGGAGGAGAGTGCTAGAGTCATGGGCGTTGTGAAGAAAACGACCGAGTATTATCAGGCGGGTGTTTCGAGTGAGAGCAATCCGCTTCAGTTGTTTGTGATAGTGAAGGGCTTTTTGGGGATGGTTGATTTGGCGTGTGTCGAGATCGCCAGGACCTTGCAACAGAAGAAGAAGAAGAAGGTGGCGGCTTCCGCTGCAACGGCCAAACCCGGTTCGGGTTCGGGTTCGGACGTGCTCAGGACCCGGGTCACGTTCCCGAAGCTGCCCGCGCATTTCTTGTCGGATAAGTCTAGTGCTAGTGATTCGGAGGATGATTGATAATTGAGGCGGTCCAAAGTGTACGTGACAGGACGAGTGTACATAGAGCATCAAGTGTATGTGCTTATATTAAGCTGTTTAACTTCTTACCTATTTGCATCTGTGGGTTAATTGCAAGTTGTAGAATTCGTTGCTTGTTGAGCCGAATAAATAGAACCATGGTCGTCGTGTAGCTTTTTAAAATTGACAGTTCACCTTGAGTTGAGATACTGTGCGTTGTTCTTTGTTTATGGACCTTGCAAAAGTTGGGCCAGGCCTTCTGTAGATTTAGCTTGATTGGGCCACGCACAACGTCTTAGCCCAACACTCGCTAAAAAAAACGAAACTTTTTTGAGGAAAATCCCACAATAATCCTCTTTTCAATTATCAATTCAAAAAATATACCCCTATCTACTACTATTTCCAAAACTATATCTTTTTATTGGAAATACCAAAACACCCCTATTAAAGAAGCAATAATGAATACCCATCAATTTCCCCTCTCATTCAAAATACGTATCCGCGCTGTGAGACGGTGACTACCAAAGCACCACCCAATCATCACCAACGCACCACCAAGGACAACGACACCGATCACAAGGTATGTATTGTACTTCTTGATCAACTTTAATTTACATAAAATGTAATCTACATAAAATTAATGTAACACATACACAAAATTACTCTACATAAATTTATGTAATACTTAAATAAACTAGATTAAGTCTACATAAATCTTATCTACATACATTTAATGTAACAATTTAACCTATATAAATTACTCTACATAAAATGTAATGTAACAAGATCCTAGCAAATATTATGCAACAGAATCTTAACAACTTTATTTTACATAAAATCTAATCTACATAAAATTAACGTAACACATACACAAAATTACTCTACATAAATTAATGTAATACTTACATAAACTAGACTAAATCTACATAAATCTTATCTACATACATTTAATGTAACAATTTAACATATATAAATTACTATACATAAAATTTAATGCAACAAGATCCTAGCAAATATTATGCAACAAAATCTTAACAACTTTATTTTACATAAAATCTAATCTACGTAATTTTTAATGTAACAAACCCTAGACAAATTAATGTAGCATGGTAAGTTGCGAATTGCGAATTGCAGGTCTACGCAAGTTTAATTAAGGTTTGCGATCTAGGAGGTGGAAGGGTGGCCGACACAGGGCTGGTGCGGCCGGCGGGAGGATGGGGGCCTGCGGGAGGATGGTGGCCGGAGGGAGGAAGGTGGCCGGCGTAGATCTAGGCAAGGCTATGGCAGCGGTAAGGATGTGACGGTAGGGCGGCGGCCGGTAGGAGGGCGGCGGTGGGGCAGCGGCCGGCAGGAGGGCGGTGGCCGGCAGATGGAAGGTGGCAGACGGGAGGAAGATTGCAGAACGGAGAATTACGTAAAAACTGTAGAAGGGAGGTTTTCAAATCTACGCAAATTGGTTTTAGAGGACAATTTTGTCCAATTTTATGTAATAGGTTATTATTGTCCAAATTATTATCCAGGGGTATATTATTTGAATTGATTAGTGAAAATAGGCTATTGGCGTCTTTAACCCAACTTTTTTTGGTACCGTCAAAAAAAGTTTGAAATTCTTGCAACTGATGTTGAAAGAATGCAGTTTGGTCTTTCATCAAAAAAAAAAAAAGTGTTGGCATTTTCCTTTTTATGGCCTTTGGTTCAAATTGGCTAAATTCAAGCGTACTATTGTGTTATATGCTCTTAAATTGATAGGATTTGACTCTTAAGACACTCAAATATTACATAATCCCCCAGCTAAATTTATATTCTTAAAAAATTACCCTCAAAATGAAGAATTGTATAGAAATTTAAATTGAGATGATTTGGCTATGTTTTTTAGTATTTTAAGATTCAAATCCCATTTAATATAAGAACATGTAACACCATAATGAACTTGAATCTACTCGATTCTAACAAAAAAGAGCACAAATGAGAAAAATCAAAACCATGGGAGCACCAAGAAGAATTTTTTTCTTTGGACACCAAAAGGCAAACAAAAAAAAAACAAAGTTGAAGGACATCACAAGAAATTTCCCAAAAAACAAAAGAAGATTGCACCTTCTTTTTACTTTTAGTAGAATGAGGGCATTGAGGGGGCACTCTCAAAGATTTAATGAAAGAAATGTTAAGGTTGCATTTGACACTAGTAGTTCTCCCAACGGAATAGAGGAGCAAGGACATTTTATCAAATTTTTACTATGATATCCCCAGTTGGCAGCGTCTTGTTGGGTTCTCTCCTTATATAGAAGTAGATTAAAATTAAATGACCCAAAAATAAAGCCCACTTGAAAGAGAAATCTAGAACTCTTAAAAAATATGGGTTGATGAATGAAAAATCTAGAAGTATGTAGCTAGAATGGTAAATAGGAGAAATGTGTAGGATATTCTAGAATTAGGTAGAATAAGAGGGCTAAGATAGTAGTTTGTAGAATTGTCTAGAATTATGAAGAAGCTTGAACTCACCCAAGATGTAAGGCCTATAAATAGGCATGTATGTGTAGCATTTTCCACAACCACTCAAGTAGAGCAATCAATTGAGTGTATAAGGGAGTGTGTCTCGAGAGTAAATCCTCGGGTGGGTGAGAGTGTAAGGAAGAGTTCGGGTGAGAGTTTCCACATAAAATTAATTGGTGTTTATAATCTCAATCCTCAAAATATATACAAATTAGTTTGTATATTAGTTGTCTTATTTGCCCATCTTAATCACACAAAGATAGAAAAAACGAGTTTTCCCAACACGTCTCCACCAGTGGAGTGACACCAACGGGGAGGACGCTCCCAGTCACCGAACGCAGCCTAAAAGTGCAACAAGTAGGGGGTATTCCAACCCCTTACATTGTCATAAAGTAAGCTTAAAAGACTCACGAGCGAGTCACTTAGCAAGTGCAAACCAAAAGGAAAGTATAAAGCTAAACTAACAAGGGAGTCGACGATAACATGGTGGACGACATTGAGTCATGAGGCTAGAAAGAGGGTGGGTTGAGGCTATAGATCCAGTGATCAAATTGCTCGACCGGTTTATGCATGCATCTTGAGACTGCTAATTGCCTGTGTTTGTGAGCCTAATTAACCGGGATCCGCTTTTGTCCATGTCTAAGCATAGTAAGTAGTTGAGGTTCTGCCTAGTGTGCGGTGTAAAAGATAGGAATTCAAATATGTGATGAAGCACACTTGATGGCTGGCTGGACCACCCGATCGGACCCCATCCATGGCCAGTGCATGCATGTCCATCTCCACACCTTATTGCTCACATATGACATATATATAATTGATAATAATGCATACAAAAAGGTCTCGTTTGAAGCTGCCACAAATGAAATGGGGCTGCGTACATATATGTACAGTATATAGTACAGAAAGAAAACTTGACCAAAAAAAATAGTATAGAAAGAAAAACAACAGGCTTTGTTAGAGGGCACATGACATGGGTATTAGTCTCATGTGGCTTGTCCCATACGTACAGATTACCCGTCACTCTCAAACTAAAGCTTCTTGTATCTAGTACTAAATTGTAAGGGTGTTGCTTTTTAGCGCATGGCTGAATCTCGTTATAGCCCAGGGTATAAAAGCTGGTTATTTACAGAAATACCCTCCTCTCTACGCCCCTCTTTCAACTCAGCTCAAGAACAACGAACGGCGAATGACGAACCAGCAGCCGCTAAGCTCCAATTCCGCCCTCTCCAGAGAGCACCAATATGTTACAGGAAATGTTGTCTCATGTGGAATACGAGAATACAAAATCGAGCGGAAGAACAGACTAAACGGTGATAACCCGGCCCGTTCGATTGATCGATTCTAACAGCATACTACTAAACTACCGTAAAGTGGCCCAAGAAGTTGAAAATAGATATCGTAATTGATTGATAACTAGCGTGACACGCACTACTTCTCATGTTGATCATCTTCAATATCCTAATTAATTTAACATAAGAAAATGAGCGGCAAGTACCAAGTAGTAGGAGTATTAACTGTACCAATATTAATTAATGGATCGAAATTTCAGACAATCGTGTTAACTCGCACATGTGGAGGCCGGGCAGCCGGAGAGATCAACTATTTCTTCTAATGCCATTCTTCATGCTCTTCCCTAGTGTAATGAATCGTCATGTTTATTTATAACAAAAAAAGATGGTTTTTTTTTTCTAATTTCGTTTTCATAAAATCTTTTGATGGGAAGTTGGGCTCTTCCGTGTTAGCATACCACGCAATTAATTAGGGGTCTGTTCGGCAAACTTAATATAAGTAATTTATTTGTTAAAATAAGTTAAATGATACTTATAAGTATTTGAGAGACGTGTTCGGCAATTTAAAATTTTAGATACTTATTTGTCAAAATAAGTATTCTGTTACTTATAAGTGCCTAAAAAAATAAGAAGCTACCCCCAATCTTATTTGGAAATAAGCATACTCATTTTCTGAAATTACAACTAATCAGCAAATCTTTATACCGAACACTCACTTTCAACATCGGTATCATTTAACTTATTAGTACCTAAAATCAGTATCAGTACCTAAAATCAGTATCAGTATCAGTACCTAAAATCAGTATCAGTATCAGTACCTAAAATCAGTATCAGTATCAGTATCATTTAACTTATCAGTATCTTAACTTATTTACCGAACGCACCCTAGTACAAACCTAGCCTAACTTATTGTGTACGCATCACACAAATAATGAACGCTAGCTATTGCATCACCCACATTCCACGGACCAAAGCTTCACATATGTATATTTTTTTTTTCCGGTTGAGTTCACATATGTATTATATATGTACCGACTTCTCAAGCAAGTTTCTTTTCCACTTAAGCCACAAATATTAAGGCCATAGTGTATCATACCAATGATTTCTTTGCTATTTGAGCTTATCGAGGAAGACGATTGATGCGTAGGGTAGCATACACCAATTAAGAAATCCGAAAATTAACCCATTATCAAAATTGGCTCCCGAAAATGGGACCCCCGATAACAGGCCAAAGAAAGAATTAGGAAGAAACAAATTTGTTACTCCACCGACTTTGAAAGCAAGAAAGGAAAAGAAAAATTGGCGAATTCAACCTCATTTGAACGGAACATATGTACAAATTAACTAGAATTCGAATCAATGACAAATCCCTAATGCTAGATTAGTAAATTAATAATAATCCGACCTGATCCGACCCGATCCGCACCTAGAAAAACCGGTTATGCTTCTTCCCTTTCCGGTAGAGATCATACGGCTTCCAGAGCTGATCCAACGGACACGGGTTGTTGGCATCCAATCTCACCCAAGGCTTCCCCTTCCCGGACCAATGCAGCAAGGCTTCCCCTCCAGAGGGCGCCCACGTCGTCGACGAGGTAGATGACCCGGGTCACGCAGGCGTCGAGGATGTCGCCGAGGTAGCTGCGGGCGTAGTTGAGCGGGCTCTCGAGGGCGGGCCGGATGGAGGACGAGATGAGGTTGATGACGGCGTCTTCGCGGAAGATGTAGAGCCTGAAGGAGAGGGAGGGGAAGGTGGCCCGGACGAGCTGGCTCAGCAGGCGCCACGAAGTGGAAGAAGAGGCTGCCCGGGCAGGACGCGTGTTTCAGGACCGAGTGGACGGCGCCGATCGAGCCCCGGAGGTACTCCGAGTCCAGCGTCATGGCCACGTGGACCAGGGACATGCAAGCAAAGCGACCCAAATACTTTGCTTTGGAAAATGGAAATCGATCTACTTTACTTACGATCGAACATATGATGAAGAGAGTAACCCACACAATCTCGTGAAGATATGACAATGGGTGAGGCATTTATTTACTCTTCTTCGTTTGGAAAAGGTGGATTTTGAATATGCTTAAATAATGTTAAAATTAAAATATGCTAGAATCATGATGTAAATTTAAATTTAAATTATTGATTCTCAATTAAATTAGGACAAATACATTATATATGCATCTTCATATTTATAGTTGATATTTAACAACTTTAATATGGCATCTTACAAAACAGTGAAAACACTAGTGTAAAACGGGTAGTACAATGACAACGCTGAACCCCTCAAGCCATGGTTGGACTCGGTGGAAATGGTCATTCTTTGAAGAATGAGGCAACAACTCCGACCATGACCCGGAGGGAAAGGCCGTTTCTTTGAATGATGAGGCGATGTTTCAGAGACGAAGTTAAGGATGAACGGTTTCTAATAACAGTAGGCAAAATACAAACTGTAAATTAATGGAGGAAAAAGGGCTACGACCACAGAGATCGAAGATGCCAAACAGTAAAAATGTTAAGGATGAACGGTTTATACTTTAAAATTAAAGTACCGAACTATAGTATATGCGCCGTTTTAAGTTTTTAACACCGAAGGATAGAAAATAAAAGAGCTTCGCAATTACTAGTCAGAAAGAGTGGTACATTTGACACAAAATATTAATGGATTAACAACAAGGTGAATCAATGAAATGAGAGCCCTTCTATGTACAAAATCGTGGAGCAATACGCCTTCTTCTCAAGAGCACGCCTTCTTCTCAAGAGCGAGCACGTTTTCTGCTCGCTTTTATCTCTTTTATTTCGCAGGAAATAGGTGGGCAAAACTAGAGTTGCTAAGAGCTAGAAAGCAACCTGTGGAATCGTTCAGCTCTTCTTGATTGATGGTTTTGTGATACTAGTACTACTGCCTCATCATGACAACTGCTGTCTGTACTCGTCGTGTTCTTCATCCGTTTATTCCTCCTGTACAGAAAGTCTTCTGTGTCGTAAACATAACTCACCTACAACAATACACAGATTTCAGTTCTTCACTTCAGAATAATGAAAAGCGATTTTATTCAATGTAGGTAAACTTTGAGTGACTTCTGCACCTTAAATGTAGTGCATGATATTTTGGACTCCAAAGAGTTTTCAATTTCAACTCCTTCCATTGCTTCACAATCCGTCGAGTATTTCCCTATACTCCTGCAAACCAAAAGATCCCTTGGGTTGGTAAGATGAAAAGTAAAACTACATGCATTCAAGCTCAAACTGCTTTAATAAATAAGATATACCTCTTCAAGAATACGCCGGGTTTTTCCTTTCTTTCAGAGACCACGTCCAGGATATCATTATACAGATAGCCTGAGAAGATGGGTTCTACTGAGACCGGAGCCTTATCGTCTGCATTGTCCATTAGTTCAATGGCAAGCCGAGTAGGTGAACCTGACTTCTGCAAAACAAGGGCAAAGCATTAAAATCCACAATCACGATGACACTATCAAGATAAGGATCTCAGAGAGGTAGGAACATACACATTCAATTCGGTATAAGTTCTCATCATGAAGAAGGACACGGACATTTTCTTGATAAACTACATCAGCAGATTTTCCTATTCTCCTTGAGCTTTCGTATGCATATAATTGGAGAAGCTTGCTGTCCGTTTCATCTGTTGCTACTATTTGCAGCTGACAAACATAGTAAAGCAGAGATTGTTGGTATGTTGTCGTCTAGGCATGAAAAAGAAGTTAAAGAGAAGGTTGATATTCATTTTAACCTGTTTGACAAACTTATATATCAACTTGTCTAAAGTGAATAGGACATACGACTGAGTACCAATAATAGCACGACAATCGTCTTCAAATTTTGTATTATCGGAACTACCATCTACTAAACTGTACAATAAATTCATGAACCTGCAACAAAAGAACATTCTTTAGATCCTGATGCAAGATAGTGTTCACTTACAAGTTATGAATCATGTAAGCTATCGAAAGCATTTAGATCACCTTGAATACCGATCAGTAGAAACATTGTCATTAGAAGATTTCCATCTTCTCTCAGTTAAAGAAGCATTTCTCTTGGCGGATTGCATTCTTTCATAAAGTATCTGTCAAAAGAAGCATATGAACAATTCAGCAAAAAACAACATATTTCATCAGACAAAATTCCACTAAAGGGTAAGCCTAACCTGATGAAGTCTGAAAAGCACGTAGAAGGAATCACTTCCATAGAAGATACGAGAATCTTTTGCCCTCCCACGTTGTTTTCCGATGACGCGTTTTGCAAGTGGCTTTACCGTTTGTAGAAATCGTTCCGACAATGGCAATGGTGCTCCATCAACTTCATCATGGGCATCTTCCATACTTTCAGCCTTACTATCATGCTCACCGTCTTCTTCTTGGTCTTCAGGTGTGCAATCCTGATTTTCACCAGACTCACTGACAGAGGCATTCTCACTTTCCTCTGACAATCTATGAGCAGTATCATCATAAGCTTCAGCTTCATTCTGACAAGGCCTAATTACAGAAACACCATTTGATCTATCCGCAGCTTCTTCTCCGGCAGCTCCATAGGCTGCACAGTTATCATCCTCAAATTCCCCATTTGGTGATAATTCACCCTCTTCCCTTTCAACTTTGGACTGTGGATCAGATCCTTCCTGGCGTCTGTGATCTACAGCGCCTGGCATCACCACATTTGATGCAACCTGAAATGCATTGCATGCACACAAGAAGAAAATTCAGCATGGGTAAATAAAAGTCAAGCCAGAGGCAGAAGTAAATAGCAAAGCTATCTATAACTAGTTTTATTAAAATTAGAAGTAAAGAGTATACTAATTATTCTTTTGTTGAAGATCTTATAAATGAGCTTTCGACTTCTTATCAAACGAAAATATTTCTCCCTTCACTGATCAGACAAGAAACTGCATCTAGCAGCTTAGAGCCAGTTAATACAAGGATTAGCTCATTTCCAGGTTATTAATACCTCCAGTGAATGTGAAAATTCGCCATTTGTCTTCGCCTCACAAGCACTATAAGTTCCATTACAAGGTCTGGATGAACCTGACAATTAAATGGCATCCGAAACTTCAGAATATTGTATCAATAATATAGGCCATTTCAATGTAATGAGTAACATTATTCTTCATCAGCTGATACAGTAGGCTCTGGTACTCTAAATTAAATCTACAAACCTGACGTATTTTCCCGGTTTGTTCTCTCAGGAACTTGCTCAAACCCCGATGACCGAGACATATTACAGCTTGATGGTGGATCATTAAAGGAACCAGCAGTTTCACCAATAGCAATTCCATTGGGGAGCACTCTACCTGGTTGTCCAGTAGAACAGCTGGCATCAAGAATAATATCTTCCTTACACCCATCACTACCAGAATCCGAATGTTTTGGTGGTTTAGTCTCATTTACATTTCTGGAAGGATTTGACTCTAGGCAGTTAGTAGCATGGCCATTAGAAATGCCATCAATCCCATCAGTAGCGGGGACATTGCTTTTAGCATCCCGATCCTTTGGCTTTCCAACATCTTCTGTACCTCCAGCACCCATACACCGTGCAGGCACACCGAGCATAGGCTCTATGAAGGTTGACCAGATCTTCATTACTTTATCCATCTGATCAACACTACAAACTTCTCCACAAGAATAGCTTATAAGCTTATACAAATCTTCATTTATTTCTGGATCAGAATATTCAAATTCCATATGTGGAATCACAGGCTCTTTGTTTCCTGCGGCAATAGCCACAACAAAACCATCATCCATCTGCCTCTGCTCGCTGATATCTCTAATCTCTGTAAGTAAGGCTGTTCAAAGAAGAAAACAAAAGCAATCAACACTTCGTTGTTCCAAGCTTGACCGAGGTAGATCAAAAAAGTTTTACCATGCCACATAAGATCATTTTTAAAGAAAGTTAAGAAAAGGCAACTACAATTGTATATAATATGCAATATCATTTCTCTAAACAAATTTGTGTGATATCAGACAGAACCCTAATATACTAGAACTTGGCTCCTAAATGGTGTGCTCAGCCTATTAATTCAACTCCTTGCAACTTAAAAAGCATAACAAGACCGACTTAGCAGTACCTAAAGAAGCAGATGAGCATGATCCAAACAAATATTAGAAAAATGCATGCTGCAAAGATTCATTATTCAGTCAGGCATGTGCAGGGAGTATAGCATACTATGACTAAAAAATGCAATTCTGAAAGACTGCTGAATCATCTTACACAAACAACAAACACCAGAGGATGTGCAAGAAACAGTTTTGTAAAGTTCAAAGCACAATGTAGCATATCTATCATCCATTCATGAAGGTACCTTTTGTGCTCAGGCTCTTTGTGTCCTGCTGCTTGAAGTAAAAGCTGCGGTGATCAAGTGATTTATGGTAATTCTTAGCATATATATCAGCCCAGACTTTATTGAAATCAGCACGGCATCTAGCCCACTCCTCCTGTTTCTGCTTCAAACGAGTTAAAATAACAGGCAAAGCAAGTATTGCGTTCTTCTTTAACACATCCATCACATCAAGACCATGGTCACCATACAGGCGCTCAATGCACCTAAGGTTAAGAGCTGCAACGCACATAAACACATGAATATAACACCGCAGATAATCGAAGAGACAGACAAGGTTTTTTTACAGAGAAGAGTCTACATTGCGTTTTTTGACTCTTAAGTCTTAACATACCCGTAAAATACTCGTCCATTCGAATTGGGATATCTGTTCTGATAGTGTTACTGTTGATCTTGTCCAAAAGCTCTTCTACCCGCTTAATTGCTGCATTGACAGATTCCAACAGCATGTCTAATTCAAACCTGAAAAGTCAATATATTAGCACTGTGATCCAACTTGCCTCTTAAGGAACCAAGAGTGTATGTATCTAACATGAAAATCTCCATATTAGAACTATGAATTTCTAAACTGTCTTATCTCGAGAGAAAAAACCAAGTAATATCCAATAGAAAAAGATTGGAAGCTGGTAATGCTTATTAACAAGTTAAACTCAAGCACCACCAAGAGCTTTGAATTTCTATAATAAGCCCCACCCTACAAAAACAGAAGAAAGAAGAGAGAGGTTTTATTGAGCCTAGAAGATAGGAGGAGCTATTAAGGAAACACATTCAGGGTACCTGTCATCTTCACATCGAAAAAGGCTTTCCTCGTACTGATTTTTGCGCATATGTTTGAAAGAGTAGTCCTCGCTTCCTGAAGTTACAGACACCCAGTGATCATTCAGCACCTCAGCTCCAAGTTGTGTCCTCTGGGTTGCCACAGGTATTGGGTACTGGAGATGCATAAAGTACAGGTAAAAAAATAAAAAACTCTAGAATGATTAAGCTATCAAAATTTAATTGCAGCTCACATTCTTTGGAAGAAGGCGATAACTTGGAGTGCACCGCTCACAATCAGAAAGGTCAAGCTCCTGAATAGGCTTTCCAAGATATTCCTTGTTATATGATATGGAGGCTCGACTGCCATACATAATCTTATCAGGATGCTCTCTGCTTTCACGATCTCTAAGCCTATCCCTATCTTCTCTTTCTTGATCTTGCTGTATGTCTCTGCCGTCAACCTTCATAGGTCTTGCTAGGTGGTCATTGTTCGTCTCTTCTGTAAACATTATCAATGCAATATTAAAGTTGAAGAATGCATAAAAGCAAAAAAAAAATGAAAAGGAATCAGAAGTAAACATACTTCTGTTCAAATCAGCTAGGAATACATCTGCAGAAGAGATTGTTGTCAGAAACAGTTTAGGGAAGGGCAAGCTAGAACAGAAACACGGAAAGGTTTTTATTATTACCCATTTTCTCACAGCGGCCAAGAAACTGATCAAACCCTTCCAAGAGATCGGGATATTTTCCAAGCACATCAGATACCTGTGAAACATCTCTCTTAGCATATTTGAGTTCATCCAAAAGAAAGTCTTAATTCCCTTAAAAAAGGTTGGTTGTGTGTGAATGAGAGCAGAGCACAAACAGCTATTCACTGGACAATCATATCATTGAACATAAGAGGAATCACACCACACAAAAAATCAGAAGTTTACCAGGGAGTGCAATTGGCTTTTTGTAACTTTCTCCTTGCTAAACATTTGTAGATACTTTATGAATCCCTGATATTCATCAGATTGCATTCTGTCCTTTACTTTCTCACAGAAAACATACGCCTGACTGTGAATGCCTGTATGAAAATAGACTAAATAAGACAGAGAGTTGATTGTATATAAAATAATCCTCATCCGATAATCAAGACAAGAGATGAACAAAGGACAACAAAAAGCCAAGTCTTATTACTCCTTCCCTAAACTTGCTCAACCAAAGTAAATAAGTTCCTGATATTCAAGTGTAATTCCCTGGTATAAAAATTCACCAAAACAGAAAAAAAAAGCAAGAGGTAAATTTACACTGCAGATATAAAGAAGCTTGAATAGATGCTTACTTTTCGAAGTACCCTTGTTATCATGATAAGATGAATGGGCTTGCGTTCCATAGTTTTCAGCATCTTCTCTACCTTGATCAGATTTAGGCTTGTTGGAGAGACGATATATGTTATTAAAGTCCCCTTCATCGTCTTGATTAACACCATGACCATCTCTTTCATGATCTCTCTTTTCTTTGCCTCTATTTAGCAACTCCTTATTTGATTTCATTAGTGATTTATCATGTTCAGGGTCAGCACTTGGGTCTGCATTATAATCGATGTTCCTATCGTTCTGGATGAAGCATGAATTTGCAGAATATTAATAGGCTGACAAAGGTCAAAGAATTCAATTACATTGGAGAACCACATGCACCTACCCTATCACCATGAATTTGCCGAGATGAAGGCATTGCAGAGCTTCTATCTCGCATGACTGAGATTCTACCGGATACAACACCAGAGACTGATTTTGAGTCATCTGGAAGAAAATTTGTGAACTCATTCAGCAAGTCTTTATGGTCTCTGAATAGTACAGCAACCTGCAAACGGATCACTTAAGTGGAATAGCAAAAGAACAAATAGCATTAAAAAATCCCATTAAGAAAATAATGTAGGCTAAGATGGTTTTAACAAACCTCTAGATAGACCTCTTCAATGGGTTTATGCTCTCTCCGATACATATTCAAAATGTCCAAAAACGACTTGTATACATGATCATTGCCCTGGAATCGTGCCTGTATGACAATAAGTGGTATTAACAAATTATACACCTAGAACACTTGCCTTCAAAATAATAAAATATCAGTCACCTTAATTTTGTTAACAAAAGTAATTGCTTCCACAAATTCAACTGGCTTCTTCACTGGAGGGTCTTCTGGAAGAGTGATTTCAAACCCTTTTGGCAAAAAGGTATTGAAACCCAAGATTAAGTCACGGTGACCTTTAAATAATTCTTTTACTCTTGCAATCACGCCTGTAGTATCAAGTCTACAAGAAGCACAAAGGCTCAACAGTTGATATGTATTCTCCACAAAAGATTCACTGTATAGCAGTTAGAACTAAGCAATCACTAATACCTTTGGGCTTTGAAATCCTTCATGACTTCAAGAAACTCATCATACTTTTCCTTTTTGTCAAGAAACATGTCCTTCACAGCCTTCAGATAAGTCAAGGCATCGTTTGTCGTCAGTTTCTGCGCACTGCTGCTATTACTGCCACCACCATTTGGCATCTGAGGTTGCACCACCGGACTTCATTTACCCCAAAACAAACAGAGTGACAGTGAATAAATCTCATCTTTTGAACTTACAGGAGAAAAAGAAAATCCACACAAAACTAGTCAAAACTTCTCAATCACCGCCAGAAGTAACCTATCTTCCAAACCACCCCATCCACCCAAAATAAGGTTAAAGAAGGTAACTGGAGACGGCTCTCCTCAATAGAAGAAATCAAACCATCTCTCTGAAGAACAGAAACAGGGGAAGAAAAAAAAGACTGGCCATTTCGCCCTAAGGTTTAGGATCAAAGCGATACAACGTCCAACGATGAACGATCCTTGAAAATATACCGCAAAACTGAGCTCCAAGCTAAAATCAATCAGTTAATCTCAATCCATCCCAAAAAAATCGATGCAATTAGTTAGCTTAAACAAATACTAATCTAAAATTTTTGCAAAAAGGTTGAGGGGACTTACGCCTCCCCGCGATGGGAAACAACAGGCTGAGGTCGCCTGATTTGAGCGCCCACGAACACATCTTCTCTAGCCCTTTTCATCTCTGCCTCGCTCTTGTGACCAAACAAAATACCAACTCTCTCTATCTCTCTCTCTCTCTACGGCTTGAATCCCTCTTCAAGAAACATAGCTCTCAGCTGTAACTTCCAATTGTCCAAAATCGCTGAAAAACTGAAGAGACGAGAGCACATCCGTCAACATAAGAGCTCGAAACAAACACACAACAGCAGATCCAACCAAACCAAAGGCAACAATCAATCCAGCACCGACGAACAAAACTGAACCAACCAAACATATAGAAAATAGAGATCAGCTTTCAAACAAAACCTCCATCCACACAGAAACTCTAAAAGAAAGAAACCATTATGATTCGCATTACTTTAAAATTAAGCAACGTTAATTGTGTATTGGACCAGAAGAAATCACATCAAAATCACACAGAAACAAGAGAAATAATTTAACACGAGAACGGATTGTCTTCTCTTACTTGGTCTCTTCAGCAGCAAAAAGACATAATTATATATCTTCTTCAAACTTGAGTTTCTGCCTCCTTCAATTCTGCAGCCAAACAAGCACTTGAATACAATCCGAATGCAACAACAAAATAGTTGAGAAGAGGATAATCTGGTTTGGGAGAGCAAGAGAGGCAGGAAAATTTCAAACAAATCGAAGAACAACACTTTTCGATTTTGTGAGAGGGGGGAGAGAGATTTCCTTTTTATTGTTTTATTTATTTTTCCCTTCTTCCTGTTTTCGATTTGTTATGTTGTTAAGGGAGTTGTGAATGACGCTCACTCGCTCAACATGGGCGGTTTTTATATGGGAGGAAGAACGTAGCCGTCAAAACGCTGCGTTTTAGATAGCCGGAGGAGGAAAGAGTGTAAAATAGGTTATGAACTTTGTGATGAGTCTGTCTATCTATATGGCGGACTAGAGGCAAGGTCCTTTTGAGATTGCAACCGGTTACCGGTAACCCGGTAGGTTTTTAACCGGGTATAAGCAGTTAAACCTCAGCCTTTGCCTTTTTAATCCACGGGTTTCACTTTTTTACGAGTTTAACCTCAGCAGTTAAACTATTTTGTTTTTTTACAGTATTGTAGAAGAGAAGCTCCTGTTCTGTGTCTCATGTAATAAGTCCTTCTTTGTGGTTGAGTTTGTACAAGATGGGCAAAATACACTATGATGATGATATGCTAATTCGTACAACTGATGAGTACTAGGGTTTCCTTTTTATTTTCCAAACCGAAAATCTATAGAAGTTGGTCAGAATATCAGCCACAACTTACAGGTTGATTAGCGTCTATAACAACTACAATAAATAGTGTATTTTTCTTATAGCAATAAAAATAATCTAAAGTTGATGTGTGAGGTTCCGTACTAGCCTCGGGCCATACATGACACAGTAACCTTGGGTGGGTCCCTTATAAGGGTAAGAATATACTAATCATTTTCGTTTACTTTTATATTTCAGTAATCGTAAATTATGAATGATAAAGATTGTAAGTAACGCTCTACTTTTATATTACCTTAGTTTAACCTCCGTAACATGTACGAGTAATGTGATTATAAACTAAATTTAATATAAAGATTAAGATAAAATCGGAAAATATAATTATGAGTTTTCGTTTTTTTTATAATTTTGAAAAAGTCCGAATTTTAAAAAATAAATAATTATCTCTTAAATTATACATATATGTATGTATTAGATAGATATTCCTATAGATGATAGATCTCCCTAGGTGTAATATCTTAAATTTTATCTTTCTATAGATATCTTTCTATATGTTCTTTAAATTATCAAATCATATATATTTATCTTTCTATTGTGATTAATGTTTTTTTATATACGCAAGGGTCCGGTTTATTATTTTAATAAAAAAATGACATGTGATGCAATTTTTTGTGAAGACTTTGTCTCCGCTTTATACTATAGACAATATAGATAGTTAATGTAATAAAAATATAAGAAATCACATAAAATCTTTCCATTATTTGAAAATATGAGAACCCATTACAGTGTGCCTTGGTGGTAGAATTGTCAAACATGTTGATTCACTCCAGTATTCGGGTTTGGTTTAAGTACAGAATAATAAGGGTCGAGTCATGATAAGTTATTGATTCGGATCTGTTTAATAGATCCAAAACTCTACTTTTTGAAGATCATTAGAAATAAAATTATTGATTAAAATAATAATTAATAAGAAATTATAGTTTTATAGTTTTGAAAATATAATCTTAAAAATAATTTATTTTTTAAGCATACATGATAAATCGGACACTCGAATACCTAATTGGGTCAATCGCACTCGACTTTTTCCTTGACCTATAAATTTTTAGATCGAGTTTCAATTCCACAATCCACTCTTAATTCGGATCGAGTTTCCTTGACAGCTATAGTCACTCGTATAGGAAACTGAAACAAAGGAGAGAAACACGTTTATGTAACAGCTGTTAGCAGCACAAAGGAAAGGAAGATGAAGATCCGAATCCCAATCCATTCCGTCCCAAAGAAAAACAGTGGCACTTACCAATCTGCCAATATCAACACGGTGATCTCTAAACGGAAGAAAGCATGTCGAGCCCAATATCAACAAATATGGGCTGCTCCATATTACTGACTACCTACTACAAGACCCAATTACTTTCTTTTTCAATAGAAAGAGACCCAATTACTTTCTTTTTCAATAGAAAGAGACCCAATTACTTTGGGCTTCCATTTCATTTCCTTTCTTCTGTCTTCCGAGTCGTTGATGAATTAGTATCTTCTTAGGTGATGATTAAGGTTTTTTTTTCTCATGTACGAGGTTAGCTTGATATCATTCTCATGTTGTTACTTTACCTCAAGTCTCAAGATTTTAAGAAACTCATCTATTTCCTAATATTGTTTTAACTTTATAAATTTATACTTATAGAATTTATCCTGTGAAAACAGTATTTATACGTACGTCCTAAAGTATAAGTTAGAAAGACGGGATCACGGGTCCTGATTAATTCCGCTAGTAGTTGTGCACAAAAATAACAAAATGATATCGCACCCAATAACAAAACGATGTAGGATGGTCGATCAGAAGTTATGGTAATTGTTTTACATTAGCAGTGTACGTACCATCAAGTTCACAATATATACTTGTGTGTTTATGATGACATACATACTAATTGAGTCATTTTTAACCTTTTCCCATCCAAAAGGATACTCTATATAACATTGTCCGTAACAGAAACCTTCTAATCCATGCACTATGGTAATTGTTTTTAATAAATGTGAGTTCTACCCTAAATCACGGGGCCGATCACGAGCATGTCCTTGCTTGTTGTATAGCGGGCCTGTCTTTTAAGTTTTAACAGGCCCAACTTGATTCAATTGATTTGTGTTTTCGAGGAAAGTTGATTCAACTGGTAAACAACAATTAGGGCGGAACGACGGAATTGGGGAGAAACAGTCCTTCATCGCCTGCATGTCGTCTCTTCTGCCTCCTCAAAGTCTACAAATTCATCTCCAAAATTAATCGGTTCGAACCCGTCCTTCTCAATTGAATCCTGTTTATAATGTCTTTATCATGTCAAATGCTAATCAATTGGGTAAAGATCCAAACTATCATTTGGCTTTGTACTGCTGGTGCCTGGCTGAGAACTCCACGCCGCCACTGATTAGCAGCTACCCCCTACCGGTGGTTTTGTTTTCAATTCACTAGTAGCTATATAGAAGTAGATGCTCATCTGTGAACCTTCGATACGTCCTCTCACTCTAGTGAAATCGGTCCAGTCTCCACTCTCCAGTCCACATGCTGAATTTTTTTCATTTCATCTGTTTGGCCCGGATGTATACCTTCAATTACATTTCTACTTTCTTTCCTCTTCTTGAGTTTCTTATCCTTTCCACCTCAATGGCCACCTGAGTCCAAGTATTCAACACCCTAATTCTAAGTCTAGAGCTTTTAGGTTTCAAATCAGTAGTGGAAGGGAACATGTGTCCTTGCGGTGTGATTTATTTGATAGTCTCTTTATCTTTGACTGCTTTCTGCTGTTAAATTATTGCCCAGATAAAGCTTATGGAATTCAATGTTTTTCTTGTTGTGAATCTCAACAGGCTGATTTTAATATTAGAGCTCCACGAGGATGCTTTGTCGAGGTGCTAAGCGTCCTATCGAGATTCTATGCTAGAGGCTGGGGTGTCAAAACGGCTCATCTTATTACTCTTCTTTGGCAAACACTCGTGTTTGGGCTTCAGATATCAAATTTGAAGAGCAGAGTCGGTTTCTTAGTGAGTATGCATCATCTATATTTGCTCCTGGATTGTTCCTCAGGAGATACAACTCTAATTCTTCAAGTGCGGAGCAGATGGCTCTTATAAAGAAGTTACGAGAACAAACCAGTGCTCCTATTAAAGATGTCAAATCTGCCCTAGTAGATTGCAATTGGGATATTGGTAAGTAAGAGGAGTAGCATTCCCCCTTTACCATCCTGGTTATTCGCAGTGTATATAGATGAATTAGTTGGGTATAAAGGAAAATTCAACAAAAATAAGATAGAACTTAATAAAAAGTTATATGTTTGGAAAGTAGGAGATATAATATGATACCTTTAGATTCCTATTATGGAGAATAGTTTCCGCAAATCCTATAAAAACAATATGGCATTTGGGTGGATTGCAGTTAGGCTTTGTTTGACACAATGGGAGCTATAGCTGAAGTTGATTAGCATATTTGACCACCTATGAAATATATCTTCAAAAATTAAAGTGAATGGAAGTAGTTCTATATATCATTTTTTCTATATGGTGTAATTTGACACATTTAAGTGGGTGTGCAATGCATCTCTCACTTGAACATTTATATACAGTTCCAACTAAAAATAGCTTCTCACCTTAACTGCATCAACCCCTTCTGTGATTTGCAGTTTTGCACAATGACATATTCAGAATATATCTTTTTCTTGTACTTTATTAAATGGATAAAAAAAAATTTGTGTAGGGACCGGGGATTTCCTCTGCCCAGTGTTCTAAAAATCGGTCTAGGCGCCCGCCTAGGCCCCGCCTAGGCGCTAGGCGGTGCCCCACCGTCCCGACTAGGCCCTAGGCGGTTGGCTGGGCGGCTAAGCGGGCTAAGTGAGCACCTAGGTGGTCTAGATGGGCACCTAGACGGTGTAGGTGGGTGCCTAGACGACTGTGCTAGTTGGTTAGGTGGTATAGGCGAGTCCTTAGGCGGTTGGGCTAGTTAGTTAGGCAGTCTAGGCGGGCCCTTAGGCAGCTGGGCTAGTTGGTTAGGTGGTCTAGGCGGGCCCCTAAGCGGCTTAGACAACCTTCTAGGCGGGCTGGGCGGGTCTAAGTTGAGGCTAGATGGGGTTCTAGGTGTCAATTTATACATAAATATTAAGATGAGATTGTTCTTTAATCTATATTCTCACCAAATAAGAATAATAATCTTATATTTCCAATAACATACAAATCCGCCTAGGTTCCGCCTAGGCCCCTGCCTAGCCGCCTAGGCGCTAGGCCCCATCCCACCGCCCAGCTTCCGCCTAGCGTTTTTTAGAACACTGCCTCTGCCTAAGCAGTGAGGATAGGAGACATTAGCTTTTTCTGCTTCATTGGTGAAATTAAAGTAAACCGAGTGTTGTTTCTTGTTTGAAGTACATGTAACTTGACCATGTTATACTTTGTTTCAGATGCTGCACAGAAGGAGCTAAGGAGAAGAGGGGTGGTCCTCGCATCAAAGAAGTCGGCAAGGACTGCTGCAAAAGGTTTGCTTGCCATAGCCCAAAGCAACAACAGGACTATTGTTATCGAGCTTAATTGTGAAACTAACTGTGTTGCCAGGAATGAGATATTTCAGTCTTTAGTGAGTAAAAGTCAATTAACTAGTGATCTTATTTCTTTATATATCAAATTAGGAAAATTTCACATTCTTAGACAAAATTGCTTCTATTGTCAATTAACCTGAATTTGTGTTTATTTCATTATTTTATAAATGCATTTGTCCATCCACACATCTTGTAGGCTTTATCTATTGCAAAGATTGCACAATCTGTAGAAGTTTCTTCTCAACAAAGCTCTGGGATATTTTCTGTTGCACCGGAGACATTGGAGGTGAGCTTGTTGTTCTTTATCCTCTGAGCTACAAACGTGACATTTTTTTATTTTCTCTGCATTTCCATGATTCCGTCCTCGACTAGCTCCGAAAGGGTGGATATTCTACCAGCAAAGGAATGTCGAGAATATTATTTGTAGTCAGAAATCTAAATTCATGTGTTTATTGTGATATGATATCAACCTAAATAATGGATCATAACTAAGAATGTATGACAACTTAGATTTGTTTTAAAAAAAGTTCTATTGACTGATACAACTGGTCATTGTCGTAATTTGCCAACGTTCAGAAAGGGGAGAGAAAAATTTATTGATTTATCCTTTCTACTTTTGACCTGATTATAATATGGTTGGGTAAATTCTGTGCCCCTAATGGATTGGACGTTTGGCAACTAAAGTGAAAATTTTAATGTTTTTTAGAACTAATTGTTTTTATATGATCTTCATTTTGGCCGCTGCACAGGTTTGTAAACAATTTGATATTGACAGGAGTCGAAGTTAAACCTTGACCATCCAAAATTTAAGGGGGAGAGAACTTTTCAGAATGCAGTTACTGAAGTGGCTGCAAGGATGGGAGAGAATGTTAAGTTTAAAAGGGGCTTTACAATTGTGAAAAATTCACCTGGTGTTATCTCTACATATCTTCATACTAGCCCACAAGCAGGTACCCTTAACCTTTCTACAGTATTATTCTCTATTGGTTATGAGCCATTTTGTCAGTATATTCATATTCTTAATTTAGGGTACTTCAAAGCATCAAATGGCTTTAATAAATTAGAATTTGTAATCACCTATAAATTTGATCATAGGTATGGGGCGTATTGCTGGAATTCTGTCCCTAGAAGTCGAAGACCCAAATGCTTCAGTGGATGTTGTTCAGGCTGCTGGCTCAGAGTTGGCAATGCATGTAGTTGCTGCAAAACCTTTGTTCATAACAAAGGAACTTGTCTCCACTGATGCTTTAGAGAGCGAACGTGATATTCTCAGATCTGAGGTTTGACATACAACTTTTATTCATTATACTGTTCTATAGGAATATGTTTTCTGTGCACTTCTTCCCGGCTAGACTCGAGTTTCTATGAGTGAAACATACACAACAAGAACAAAACTATATTTATGTTAAGCCTTTTGCGTAAGTATCCGAGTCAAAATCTGTTATTATAATAGAAAGCTTATAAAAACCCATAAATATCTTGTTATAGTGTGATATACTGATGTATATTGTTGACCGGTTGCACTGAGGCACCGACTACTAAAGCCTCAGTGTTACACTTCAACCTATGTTGGACTTCAATAAATAAATAAAACAAATATATTCAAGAACAGTAGATCAATCATCAATGAAATGAACTTGTGAATATGATTGGGGATTTGGTAATAGTTTTGGTTTAATGAGTGCTCTGTAATGAATCTACTATTGGACATCTTCTGGTCATATGGGACACAGTATAAGGAATATTTGAAAGTGATTAGTGATCTTCATGTTTTGTTTCAATGTCCAAGTTTCTCATTTTGATTGTTCATATTGTAAGCAGAAGCATCCGGGAGACCACCAATGGCCATAGAGAAAATGATTGAAGGTCGTTTAAGGAAATACCTTGAAGAGGTAGTTCTCATGGAGCAAAAGTTTGTTGTGAATGATTCCTTAAATGTGAAGGTAAGTGCTAATATTATGAATTATAAAGTTTCACACGTTCATGTATATAAAAAGTACAAGTCTGTAAGGCTATGAAATTTTAATGAATGTGCACATGTGCAAACAATATTGAGCGATCTATCTAAGCAAGTAGGCTCACCAGCAAAGATTGGGAACTTTCTTAGGGTAGAAGTTGGGGAAGGAATTCAGAAGTAAGAAGCATGCCTTTTTTTTCGTGTTTTCAAATTTCAAAGTTTGTTTGAAGGGCTAGTACTTTTCTCAAGGAAATGATTTTCTGGTTTCTTCGATGAAGCTTTATCTAATATTGTAACTTTAAATGTGGGGTGAGAACAGGCTAGAAGCATCTAATGACTCCGAACCAGTGGCCCAAGCAGCTTGAAGCAGCCCACGGCGAAGTCCAACTGGATGCATCAGATAGCCTAGAATTTGTAGAGTCGGCCAATACTGAGTTTGTCTTTCTTTTATTTATCTAATATGCAACTAGGATTACATATTGAATAAGCATCCTTGTTTCAAATTATGGTGAAAAAGTTTGCTATATATCTGGCTTCTTGTTTGGCTATGGTTACTTGAACCATAGTCCGAGAGTATTGTTGGCTTCATATAATACTCATGTTAGACATATTTACAAGAAATAGTCACTCTTTTCACCTATTATATATAAATGCTTTACTAGGACATCTCTACAAAATAAATAAATAATTCAACCAAAAAAAACAAAATAAATAAATAAATCATTATAAGTAATAACTGCCCTTACATACACCATCTGGGTTGCCGCCCTCCTTGAACACCCCACAGCCACCGGAGGGCAAATGGGGTCACACGTCTGGGCTCATGCTGGCTGCACCTCCACCCGATCCAATGGGATCGATTGCACCATTGGTGACTACACGGGCTCCTCCACTGCATGGCTTATGGGACACTACCGAACACCTTAGCCGAGTAGGCCATACTAACAAACTCGCCTTTTTGACATATTGCTAGTCGAGGGGTTCAATGTTCCCATACAGTTTAGCCTCACCACGGGCACGTGCCGGGGGTTCTAATGTAACCCCGATGTGTGCCCAATTGAGCTTGAGAATAATGGCGGGTGCAACAACCCTTGCATTGAGTTTAACACTAAAGATTAGTCTCGCAATTTGGCGAGTGTGTTTGGTTCGGTGGAAAGTTTTAGGGCCTGATTACCTTCGGGATGAGAAATCGGGTTAGAAACTCGAACCTAAGTTAATATTTGGCCTTCAAATGTAAGGAAAATCTTGTACCTATTTCATTCTCATCTTAAACAGGTTCCATACTAGTTGTACCATGCACGACTTGTACTTTTAAATTTATTTTTGGATATATAATATATAAAATATTAATGTGAAATGTATAATAAAAATTTTAACATAATTTGGTTTCATCGAATATTAGAAGTTTTTAATTGTTAAATGATTTATAGAAAATATGTTATTATGCAAATCACGTACTTATATTTTATAGTCAATAAAATTCATTATTGTGCAATTTACAATTACTTATATTTTAGTATGCAAAGCACCAACTTGATATACCCAAATTAAACATGTATATCTATTAATAAAACAATAAAATATCTTATTAAAATATCATATTGTTTACTGAATAATAATTTTATTCAATAACCTTTTTGAGCAAATAAATCAACGTGTTAGGCTATTAGTTGGGTTTTTTGCAAAATCTTTTCCATGCAATTCAGTATATTTAAAATTAAAATTTTATCTTATAATTAAGTTATTAATTATTATATCAAAATCTTTGTTATATAATGTAAAATAAATTCGGAATAGTAACAATGTTCAAGATTTTATTTGATTCTATCTAAAATAATAGAAAAGAGGAAATTTTAAATTACCTAATAAAATTCACGTAAAAAAAATCAATGGATTCAGTTTCCTTAAATAATCTCTAAATGTGGACGGGGGTGCAAGTAGTAAAGCTTTATCAAATCTTGAAAAAAAAGTAATCCAAAAAACATTAGTGGAGGTTAGAGATTATTTAGGAAACTGAATCGATTGATTTTTTTTTATCGATTCAAAAAATTCGGGAGATTATTTAGGAAGCTGAATAATTTGTATTTACCCCCCTTAATATTAGTAAATAGAAAATATATGATGTGGCTCAATATTATGGCAACACGTGGCAAAATCCTTGGTGGCGTAATGTGGGTGCGACGTGTGTAAAATGCTGATGTGGCGCAATGTGGTGGCTCCAATCCTTACGGCTTTTATATATATATAGATTCCAGAATTCTTATCCTTCATGATTCCCGCCATTATACGAAATGGGCCCTTAGTGTTTTCATAATTGTTATTGTACGGTGGAGGATAGACCGAGAAGTTAAGATTGAATGATTCACAATATTGTAATAGAAGCAACACAAATAAGAACAGTTTCACATGAAAATCCTCAAGTCCGAAATTCTTGCCTAGAAGAAGCGTTTAAGATTGTGAAGCAGAGTGCACAAGCCCATTTCAAGCTGGGCTGAAAAAAGACGCCCATGGCTCATCCTTACATAATTACATTATCCTAATTTCATGCTGTGTTTACACTAAATCACTAATCACACAGTCGTCCCCTTCATTATTCATCTCCATGACTCCATCTCCCTATAATTAATTTTTGGTTTTGGCAAAACGCTAAATGCTTGTGCTTAATTATTTGAGTATTATTATTATTATTTTCAGTTAAAAAATTTATACTTATCATTGCAATACTATTAATTAGGGATATATGCATGTTAATCACTCAGCTCAATAATTTCAGTGGTATCGAGTGTCGGTTAATGGGTTATTATTGGATGAGCTAGCAAGCTTCCTACTCATGATTGATTAATTAACGTTGGATGCTTCTTGGATGCGCCCGGAAATTATTGCTACATGCAATAGTTAATCAGGGGACATTAATACAAATGTACGCACATTATGTGCAACCTGTTAATGTATCATGAATGACTATATCCATGATTCATTGACAACAATACAGCTAGCATGATTTTTAAGTAGAGAGCTATGTGCGTATAGACAAACGTGTAAGGCTTATCAAAAAAAAATGCGCAATTATAGTGTACGTGCTTATGATGTTCTAATCAATTTTTACTATCAATAAGGATATAGTAAATCTTATTTGTGTAACTTTTATTTTGAGTTTCAAATTCGAAAGAGATGAGCGCCGGCCGAAGTATCTACACGGGCCTTGATCTTGGTCAACATTGTTTTGGAAGATCTAAAGATTTAGAAAGAATTTATGTCCCATGTTGGTGGACCAAGATTCTTGTTACCAATTTGCTAAAAAGATTATTACTGTAGACTAGTAGTACAGCATAATTTTAAATTAAACCGGTTTTCTTGTTAATATACCTATAACCTATCCATAAAAGAGGATCCTAGGGGTTCAAAAGTAATAAAAAAAATGTGTATGGGTCGGGTTCCTTCCGTTAAATCAAGATATTTTTGCTTTCAGGTGTCACGAACATATATAAAAAATATGATTTGAATGATTATAGTCCAAAGTTGGTACAACATATTGTCTAGATATATTAAGTTATTTTCTTAGATTTAGATTAAATAGATAGGTTACGTATATAATAGGAAATTCTTGATAAAGCATTACTCGATCGATCGAGCTATTTCATTGGATGCTCAATGTCACCCTTGTTAATTCGCCATTCTTGCTTGCCTTAAAATTCAAACCGCCAGCTTATGTTAAGATTTAAGTTAGACTTCTAAACATATAAGATGGCCTTGGATGGAGTTTCATAAGGCTCACTTGACTCGTGTACATTTGCCTTCATCGGTGATAAACGTCATACTATATAAAGCCGGAATGGAATGAGTGTATTGACTTTTGAAGTCATCGTGTGAGATTCATCGAGGAATCCTCTCTCCTCGAATATGATGAGAGAGGAAGCAGTAAATATGGTTATTACCAAGAGAAAAAGAATTTGTCAACTTCAGTATGCTCTTACACTCATTGTTGATGCCAAATAAGTACTTTGACTTGATTGACTTTTAACGCAAGCTAATCAAGAAAGCCTCATGTACAATCAAGCCAGTGAACATTTCAAGATTTAACAAATAAACTTGTTAATGTTGTCATTCTCTTACTAGAGTCGATCGATTGCCTATTTTAATGAATCTTTTTTATATCCATAATTGTATTTGTGATCTCTTCAACCTTTGCAGCCTTGGAATTCCGTGTGGTCTCCCTCGAAGAAAGGTCCGAGAAGAGCTTGGAATTTCTGGAGTTCGTGGGGATTTAGCTTGAAAAGAACTCAAGCAATCTTAGTACTCTCGAAAGCCATATAAGTGAGAGGCTAGGGATGCTATGAGACACCATCGATGGAGTGGTGCTCGAGTAAAAGGACTTCGAGGGTACACATGAAGGGATGATGGAGAATCTTAAAGCGCATCTTCAACAACTCGAGGCCGCCCTCGAGCAGTTGAACATTGGTTAGAGTCTTCGTGCTACTCCGGTCGGTATTGTCCACACAATATCCGTCATACTGAGGATCGAGACTCCTAAAACCAACGTCTACAAGGGGTCTCGAGATGCTAAAGAGGTAGAAAACTACCCATGGAACATTTAGAGCTTTTTCTGTTATGTCATGCTAACCAACGAGAAAGACTAGGTCAATCTTGGGTCTATGTATCTTGTTGATCATGCTTTGACTTGGTGGAGACAAAAGCATAGCGAGATTGAAAGGAATGCTCATCATCAATACTTGGGAGCAAGTCAAAGGGGAACTTAAGAAGCATTTTTATCAGGACAATCATACCGATGCTGCTTGCAAGAAGATGTGTGACCTAGGTCAAACCGGATTCATTCGTGAGTCCACTGATAAACTTCTATCTCTTCATTTGCAAGTTCTACAAATGCAGAAAGATGACCCAAAGTTCCTTTAGATGGATGGGCTAGAAAACTAGGCACTTGTGGAATTGACTCGGAGGGATTTCAAAACCCTTGAGGAAGTCGTGAAAGAAGTCGAGTGCTTAACCAAGTACAAAAGGGTGGGATAAGCCTGTAGCTCGAAGGGTGACTCAGAGAAGAAGCCATATAAGCCAAAAGGTAGAAAGCCGGAGGGCAACGACAAAGAGTGATAACATTATGACGCTAAAAAAAACAAGTCGGTCCAATCAAAGGATGCTTCATCTATAAGGGTCCACACCGAATGACGGAGTGCCAAATATATGGTACACTAACAACAATGAGGGGCCAACTTGAATCGCCATCGCCCAAGGGTAAGGATCACAGACACATTAGCTCGTTGCAACTCATGAGCATTGTCTAAAAGGGGCTATCGTAGACGAGTCCATGTACGAATGACCTTATGTTTGTTGAAATGCAAGTCATGGAGGCATTAGTTGATACCAGCGCTACCCATAGTTTCCTCAATCCAATGGCCACATTAAAGTTAGGCCTGCCTCTTATGAAGGGAGGAGGCCTGATTAAGACCTTGAATAGTGAGGTCAAACCGGTTTTGCAGATTGCCAAAGATGTTGTTCAACTAGGGATATGGTCAAAGAAACTAGATTTTTCTGTAGCACCAATGAATGGCTTTAACATTGTATTAGGTTATGATGGGATGAGGCAAAATAAATTTGTTACAATGTCACACCTTGATTGCATATGCATTTGTGTTATGAGTGAAGGAGCGGCTTAAATGGTGTCGGTCAAACTGAGAATGGTCATAGCCCTGACCTTGTTGTCAATGCACCTCAACGAGGGAGTAAAGAAGGGGCTTTTAACATACTTGGCCACGATGTGTCCAACTGACAATTGTGACTCGCCATTTGAGATTGGGGTGGTCCTTGTTGCGAATGAAGGTGTGATGCCACTAGAGATGCCTCCTTACTTGCCTTTGCACGATATGGATCACCAAATTGAGTTGGAATCAGGGATAGTTCCGCCAACCAAGGTGCCTTATAGAATGGCACCACCTGAAATCGATGAGCTTAGGAGGTAGTTGGATGAGATTTTAAGCGTTGGACCGGTGCACCCTTCCACAGCAACCCATGGTGCTCTGATATTATTTTAGAAGAAGCATGACAGATCCTTGAGGCTTTGCATAGACTATCGAGTTATCAATAGGGTAACCATGAAGAACAAGTATCCCATCCCTTTGATTGAGGACCTATTTGATAGGATGGGAAAGGCTCGTTGATTTTCCAAAATGGATCTTCGGTTAGGCTACCATCAAGTCTTAATCCCCGAGGGAGATGAACCAAAGACAACACATATGACTCGGCATGGGGTGTTTGAATGACTTGTAATGCCATTTGGACTAACCAATTCTCCAACAACATGTGTGACTTGTAATTCACCTATGAGCCCTTAAGCGAACTTTCCTAGTCTTAGCGGTATTCGAAGGCATGATGTTCTTATCCAAGTAACGTATCAAGGGTGTTAGCCAACCGAGATCATTGCTTCCCGCGCCCGCGGTGTCTATCAAGATGATCACCTCGATTGCGGCTATATGCATATTATTGTTTGCGGTTTCGTTTAAGGTGTCGTTCATTGGGAATCCGGAAACATCAAGGTAAATTGATGTCTTGAGTGAGCTCCCTTACATACAATTTCTAATCCCGAGATCCATGCGTTGGGAAAAACGGGTACCCACAATCGGGCCCGCGGTCATGAATATTCTTCTAAGAGTGAATGACTCAAAACGCACTTCTAGGCTCGTAAGGTGTTGTGGTCACGATTTTGCCACAAGAGAGGGGTCTTGCCCTTTGGACTAGACCCATGGTCGCGACTACACTCCTGGTCACGAGGGTGTAAACGTTTCAAGCTTGTTCGTTCTAAGACTATTTCACTAAGATTCATCTTTTTCACCAACGCCGATATCGAAACCAACAACCTTCATTGTCGTGCTTTGTGCATTGTTTATACGAAACGCTAGTCAGTTGACTCTTGACCACTCTATCATCCAAGTACACGTTCATGGTCTATCAATTCGGAACCAATGTGGAAAACAAAAGTCAATGATTTTTCAAATCTCATGGTGGTGTCTCAATGATCAAGGACTTTGCTCAATCCTTCATCTACTCGGCTTGAATTCTGGAAAACACTTGCTCATCTCCAGATTCGACAAATTTTGAGAAGGATCCCAACCTCGACTTCTTAAGATGAAAGATTGAGCACCTTATGAGCTTTCCAAAAAATCTTGATTTGTCTCGATCAAATGACCATGGCTCCTGAACGAGCCTGCGCAGCATAGCAGTATAAGGTTGTCACAAAAAAGAGACCGTCTATCTTGAACTGAGATTTTGGATCAGTTCGGGCGCATTTCTATTGTTGACGTCAACAGAGAACATGTATATATTTTCTTCATCTTTCCATCAATATAAATTTTGGGCTACTTTCCGATGCTCCAACTTCCCAAACGAGGCATTGGAAGTAGGCTGGTCTATTTTGCATACTTTGAGCACTGCAACTTTCAAATGAATTTTTGCAGCTTTTCTAGCAAGTTTGTAGGACTAGTGTCTGAAGGTGATTTGTATCTTATCTTTCCCTCTTTCTAACGGTATATGAATTGTCTAAATCCGATAAGCATAACTCTTGAAAGACTAGTAGGAAGTATGCTCGATGATTTTGGTTGGAGACGGTTTTCTCCGATCCATTCTCGCGGATATGGGGCCATGCTCACAGATTTTCCCGCGGTTTAATTTCGCATTCTCACACGATCGATCAAGCGAGTTTTGACCGTCGCCGCTTGTGCGATCCTCATTTTCGTTGCAAGAGGTCAATGTCTTAGGCTTGATGTTTTGCCCTGGTCGAGGAATCTTCCTTGGACACAACGCTACTCATGGTTCGGTTGGAGTCAAGGTCTCCACCTTTGCGTATTGCCCGAAGACTTCCGATCATCCCACTCTTCCCTTCTTGCCCTAAAGATTAAGGTTGTCTTCTATGCCAAGAAACGCTCTTTGGACTTCTCCCCATCGATCACAAGTTTTGATCATATAGTTTTGAGCTCGTCTTACGAGATTACAATGGGATTGTAAACTAGGGTTTCATTTGAGTAACAAACCCTTATGATCAAGATTGGATCTTGACTAATCGATAGTTAATCAATCCATATCCCACATCATCATCAGTATGTGACTTGTCTTTTGCTCGTGATCAAGATTGGACCGTAACCAATTGTCAACATAAATATATCTTTGTCACGTCATTTTAATCATCAGATTTGTACATACACACATATGTAAAAAAACAATTTTTTTATTATCCGCACTCACCGATTGGCATTGATTTGTACATTCACCAATTTGAATCAACTTCATGTACGTACAATTGGGTTGTATGTACTTCGATCGTCCATCAACAAAACATGTGTTCGATTGCGATAGGTGTTGCCTCATACGTAGAGTTGCTATTGGATCGACAATCTAAAACAATTTTCAAATTGGGCAGCTTTGTGGATCGATAATATAATCCTTATTCTCGGACTCAACGATGCGCGTTGCTATATCCTAAACTTCATTAAATTCAATAAAGTCAGACCACATAGTATTACGATTGTCGATTCCATCGCTCGACTCAGGTCCTTGACAATTTATACGATGAACAACTATGTTTTTGAAAGGGATCGGGTCACGGTTCGAGTCGTCTCCGGGCAAGGCGCCTTGCTCGAATCGTGCCAAGGACTGATCATCCGAGCGAATATCAGGATCAACATGTGTTAGGGTTCGATCTTCCGAGCGAATATCGGAGTTTCACTCGATCGTCCAACGTACCGCCGTCGTGGGAGGTGGCCGGACCTGTGCTCACAGGTTGATGTACCATGATTGCAGTTGATTGGTCCATGATTGTACGCTCGATTTCGCTTCCATCACTATAATTGCGTGGATCGATTGCTCGTTCCCCACGAACGGCGTCAACTGTTAGTGCACAAAAATCCACCTTCAATGCACTAATTGATTAATTCTTCTTGACCTTCCGTTGCAACTGTGTGTCTGGATCTTTAATCTAGAACCTGCAAAATAATGGATAAAGGGGATGAGGACCCACCCCCTAATCCATATTTAATGCATGCCTAAATCAAAAGAATAACAAAACTTTTATGACAAAAAATAGAAAAAATAATTATGATAATTAATTTATCGGTTCACAATTGCTTTCACCAATCAAAATACAAATAGACGAGATGAGAGATGAGAGATGAATACATGAAGCACTTGCACATGTGAAGGGTGTCGAATTTGCAGGCCCATACACATGGCCGGTTTCATTAAGAGGAAGGAGCTAGCTAGCTAGCTACAGACCGATGGAGATAGGAATTGGATATATAATACGTATGCATGTGAATGCTTGTTTATATTCAATTATTAAGTTATGCATCCCATTCCATAATCCATATGCTTTTTTGGACGGATTCTCCTATGGTTTTGGTTTCTTTTTGTCGCCCATGTGACAAATTCATGTTCAAGGGATCTTATGTTATAGTACTAAAATTATCAATTTTCTATTCTATGCAACTTTGGCAATCTATTGCTACCTTATGATACGTATGGTCAACCAACATCATAATTTATGTGATCCGGCCACCGTAAATTAAAATTAACTCTCACTCACAGTCACAGTCACCCCCACCAAGATAATTCTCGAATGTGGACTGATTAAACGTGTTCGTACGGTTGATGCTATGTGGTATATATCACTCACTGCTATTCTAGATTTAACTTAAAAATTTTCCACTTAGGAAAATGGAATCGAACTTGATTAGAGAAATCCAAGAAAAAGTTGAGTTTGCAAGACGTACATTTTTGTTTTTTCATCTGCTTAGTAGTTGACAAAGGGGTCTTGTGAAGATTTGTTTCAAGATTTTTTCAGCTGTGTCTCAATCTCACGGGAATCCATTCTCTTTCTACTTGAACTCTCTGTTCCTTACGCAGTACTGTATTTTTTAAGAATCTATCGTACGAATCTAGTTATATAAGAATTCTAATGCTTCTGTCGACCAAAAAAAAAGAAAAAAGAATTCTAATGCTTCTTACGTGTTTATGTTCGTACACAAACTCTCAAGGCATACAGGTTTGTGCTCATCCTTTACTTCTCCTTCCTTAAATGTCACTCCATTTTCCGAGACCGGCAACATAAAGGACATAGAGGGCAAGGCCCCCCTCCCTAGTCTACTTCCAATGCTTAAATTAGAAAGACTATAATGTCGACTAGTGTTCAAGGTAAAACGATGAGTGCATGTATAAATATAATGGAAAGGCCCCCCTCCCTAATACACATGATGAATGCATGTATAAATATAATGGAAAAGGATTAGGGATTAGGGTAAAAAATCACCCCCTAGGGCCAGACAAGTCGAGTTCCTGAGCCTAAACAAGTCAATTACTTGCTACCAAATCCACTAGAATATTCTATCTTCGATTAAGATATATTTCATAACAAATAAACCTAATATGAAATAACTAACTTAGTTTTTTTTCTTCGACAGAATAACTACCTTATTAAATAGTCACAAGATAAGGAAATGTCATTTAAAGCACATGTCATTAGAACCCCGAACCCCTTTTGCCCCTTTGCCCCTTTCTTTTTGCCCTTCAATGACGATTTTGAACCCCAAAAAAAACTCACTCTTTCCTCTCCTCGTCTTGGCCATTTCCTATGTAGTTGTACAGACTATTGTTGTTGAAAACCCGCAAAAAAGGTTCCATGAAATAATCTCCACCATGTGCTTGCCTATTTTGGAAGGAATTTCAAGAGCGAAAAAACCCTAGATCTGAGTTCAAAGATCCCCACTTGGTGAGGGCTCAAAAGACTCGATTGAAGACTCGTATATGTCATATTCCAAGATGGCGAGATGTTAAACAACGGAAACTAAAGAGGAAGAGAAGGTTCTTGATAATATTCAAAGGCAAAGGTCAAATAATGGATACTTCTAGCCAAAGAGGTATGTTGGGGATGAAGGAGATAGAGGTGGCAGGTCTAAATCCTACTTAGGCTCCGTTCGTTAAATTAGCTGAAAGCTGTAACTGAAAGCTGACAGCTGTAACTGAAAGCTGACAGCTGTAACTGAAAGCTGAATCCGAAAAGTAGCTGAGACTGAATTAAGTAACGGAATGGAGAAAAACTTGAAATGGGTGTTCGGCAAGATAACTAGTTGAATCCCGAAAAGTGTATGCTAAAAAGACCAAAATACCCTCACATATAAAAAACAAATAATAAAAAAAAAACATATCCTCTTATCAATTGAGTTGTAGAAATCGGAATTGTGAGTTGCTGAGTGCCGACCTACCCCCCATTTCCATTATCTCATCTTCTTCCCTGAGCTTTGAGGGAGAACTCCCATGGCTTCTTCAACTCCACACTGTTCAATCCCAGCCGCCTCCAAACCCTACGAAGGCCACCCCTTCTCCTCCCAGAAAACCAACTTCCGCCACCGCTCCCAAAACACCCGGCCACGACCTTCCCCCCGTTTCTCGGCCGCCCCTCAAACTAGCAGATCCCACGCCTCCTCCTCCCAGCCTCCGGCCTCCGCCTCCGCTAATCCGGCCGCCTTCTTCTCCCCCACCAAACCCCCTCACTCCCTCTCCACCGATTTCTCCGGCAAGAAAACCACCCGAATCGGGTCGGGGTAGTTGTGGAAAAAGGGGCGAAGTAGTGGACCGAAAATGGCCAAAACGCTACCCAAAACTCTGTCCCCTGGGGGGTAGGAGGGGAGAGATGAAAGCTGAATTGAGGAGCGGATTCCGCTTTCCTCTAGTCACGCTGCTGTCGCCGAACACCCACCAAGGGTAGCGGAAAGGTGCGGTCTCCGCTTCATCTCCGCAAGTCCGCTACTACCGAACGAGGCCTTAAATCCAAAAATGGAGGGGAGCGGCGCCTGGCTTCACAAAGGGCGCGAGTACTCTTTGTTTGTGAGCACTGATATAAAGAGAAAACCAAGCACACCATGGTTGGGAGCCGAGAAGGCACGGTTTGGAGAGCGGATTCCTGGCATATCTTGACTAGAAGGATGGAGGGGCGACAAAGGAGGCCTCTCCGATGATGTATTTTCAGACATGGGGAAAGGACTCAATACACTAGGTCCTCTTCTTCCTATTATGAAATTTGGATTCTCAAAATTTATGAGCAGTTGCTTATATGCTTACTTGGATTTTGCACACTGAACCAATTCAGGTATGAAAAGGGCAATTGTTTGCTCTTTTCCCTACCTTCTATGAAAACCCTTGATGAGGTTTGAAGTCCTTTGAACAATTTGAACCCAAGGCCACTATGGTTGAGGAGCCCGTAAATATTGGTGCCAAAATGAACAAAAAAAAAGTGATTTCCTCTGGAAATGAGAAAGACGAACTCAAGGTCACTAATACAAGCCACAAAGATCTTTATCGGACACTATCTCTGAATGAAATTGTAAAAAATCGCTACATTAATAAAGTAAGCATGGAACCACTAAAAGTGTATTGTATCGTGATGAGCATATTTTTGCAGAATATCAAGCCTATCTCTACTATTGATGCTACTGATGGCGATGATGATCGGGTATATATGGACCATGTTGATATGGTGTTTCTCTTAGGGAAGCTTTATGCTGATGACGATTTTTATATGAACACCTTAGGCAAAAACACTAACAGTAGTGCAAACCAATTAGATGAATCAATGTGTACCATCTCAAGAATTTTTTATCATGATGATAAGTCTATGGAATAGTAGAGGGATTGACTAAAAGTCATTCTGGCCTGAGGTAGACTCATTCTGTAAATTAGAGAAAATCCAAATAATGTCAATCGTTGAAACGAATGGTGAACAACAACCACCAGATCAAAGATGGAGACCAACTGGCTTTGATAACTTTGTCTAGTCTCGTCCGATGGACGAGCTGATGGAATTCGTGTCCTTTGGAAAGAGTACCAACTCATTAATGAAACCATTGAAGTAATTCTCCACGAAAGTAGAATTATAATCCTTAAATACGCAAAACTAGCAACGAAATTGACAATTGCAATGTCTTGTTTATGCACCCCCCCCCCCCAAGAAAATGATAAACGAGCATTTTGTAGGGCTGGGCACCGGTCCAGGACCGGACCGGGACCGGGAACATGAAAATGTGTGGACCGGGGACCGGACCGGGAAAATCCGGTCTGGTCCGGTCCCGGTCCCGGTCCGGTCCGGTCTTGGACCGGATTCTTATTTTTTTTTTAAAAAATATTCTTTTTATATAAAAAATTGTAATATAGTTAAAGAAATCATATATGATTAATGAAAAATATATTATTATTAAGTATATAATATAAATATGAAACTTAAATATTAAAAATAAATTATATAACATTAAAATTAATATAATTTTTATTTAAATTTATTTTTTATTTTATTTTTTCAAAAATCCGGTCCAGACCGGGACCGGACCGGACCGGGACCGGGACCGGACCGGACCGGGACCAGGACCGGACCGGGACCGGGAACCTCCAATATCATGGACCGGGGAACCTCCAATATCATGGACCGGAAGGTTCCGGACCGGACCGGATTTTGCACAACCCTAGCATTTTGGGAGCATCTCTCTCAGGTGGTTCAAAACCTTCATATGCCCACAATTGTAATAGGAGATCTGAACGAGATACATGAACCAAATGATAAAAAGGGTGGTGCTCACCCAAATAACACTAGATTTGAAAGAGTAAATAGGTTTAAAGAAGATTGCGAACTATTAGAGATTCTTACCATTAGAAATAAGTACACGTGAAGGAAGAACAAAATTCAAATTGATAATATTTATGAGAAACTTGACAAAACCCTCGTTTGCAACCAAGTGATCCAATGGTTCCCAAACCTATATACAACATTCTCATCATCGGACCACCGCAAGATATCAATTGAACTTGAAAATGGTCAAACTTTCAAAGCCTAACCTTTCAAATTCGAGAAAATGTGGATGTATAGAAAAAACTTTAAGAATGTAGTTAAACAAGGGTGGAGAGGAAATTTTGAAGGTTTAACTTGTATAAACTAGTGAAGAAAACTCAGCTACTCTAAGCTCAAGCAAAACAATGGAATAAAAGAACCTTTGGTAACACCTTTGAACAACTTAAAAACATTGAAGATGAACTCCAGAGTTTTTAAGGACAAATCCACTAATCCCTACAACCGAGTATCATCCAAAAGCAAATCCAGCTATTGCGGAAAAAAGAATGCAATTTAAATTTTCACAAAACCTATTCGAGGCAGATAGCAAAAACCAAGCATATAAAGCTAACAGATTCAAACTCAAATTGCTTCCACAAGATGGCATGGCTAATGTTCGTAGAAATAGGAAAATAATAAAAGAAATCCAAACTGAAGAAGGTACCTAAATTGTAGGGGGGGGGGGAATATCAAAGAAGAAATTAAAACGGATTTTTGAAAACATTATATGAAGGAGCCTATCAATCTCGCGCTCCTACAAGAGTATCTCAACCTGATCACCAATGAGATAACAATCGATGATAATAACAAACTCACAACAGATGTCACTAATGAAGAAATCGGGAAAACAGTTATGTCCCTTGGAAAAGATAGGTCGCCTGACCCTGATGGAATGACGGCTGAATCCTATCAAAATTATTGGGATATTGTAGGCCCCATAGTAATTAAGACTGTCAAAAGTTTTTTTTTTCACTCGGGGTAGACTCTTGAAACAAACCAACCACTCACTTATATCTCTACTTCCGAAATAAGAGTACCCTAGAGCAACAAACTATTATCGACCTATTAGTCTATGTTCCCACAGTCTACAAAGTCATTTCAAAAAAAATTACGAAAAGGCTAAGAAACATTATAGGAAAACTTATCCATTTACTTCAAGGGCCTTTGTAGCCTAGAGAGCCATCCAAGACAACGCGCTTATAGTGCATGACATCTTACACTCATTTAGGAGAAGAAAGAATAAAGATAGATGAGTATCCATAAAACTAGACATGAAAAAAGCATACGTGAGAATGGTTTGGGAATTTTTATTACTAGTAATGGAAAATTTTGGTTTCGATACTAAATTCCTTGGATGGATACGCGAATGCGTGAAGATACTTTCATATTTAGTACTAGTCAACAGTGGACCCATAGACCCTTTTCATCCTGAAGTGGGTCTAAAACAAGGAGATCTTTTGCCACCATATTTGTTCATTATTGGTGCAGAAATCCTAGTAAGACGACTCCAACAAGAAACTAACACCTCATCCAAAACAATTAGTTTTCCCTTAACAAGAGCTCGAACAAACATTCCTTTCCTTTCATTTGCAAATGACATTATTATCTTCGCTAGGGCCACCCATAACTCTTATGGTGTGGTAAAAAATATTATTAGCAATTTTTATGCTATTTCAGGACAAAAAGTAAACTATCATGAATCTGCCTTCCAAACCTCAATATTTGTCACCAACCATCCAAAATAGTAGATCCAACAAGTTCTACGCATTCCCACCATGATTAACCTAGAAAAGTATTTAGGATGCCTGATCATCAATGGGAAAGTGAACAAGAAAACTTTCAATGATACCATCGGAAAGTCAAAGGCCAACCTATCAAAATGGAAAGCAAATGAGCTATCATTAGAAGGCCGAAAAGTCCTCATTAAATCCAATTTGACCTCCAAACCAAATTACGTGATGCAAAGCTTTATGTTACCCTCTAAAGTCCATGAAGAGCTGGACATACTAAACAGGAATTTCTTTTAGAACAAAGGTGAGAACCATAAACCCCTCATAGGGTGGGATAGAATATGTAAACCAAAAGCATACGGGGGCTTAGGTATAAGAAAAACAGAACACATGAACAGAGTGCTTAAACTGAAAATGCAATGGAAAATTATTGCAGAACCTAGTAACATTTGGGTACATATAATCAATGGCCAATACCTTAAACAAGACAACCTCTTCTCATACAAGCCGAAATCCAACACATCATGGCAATGTAAAAAGCTAATGAAATTAAGAGATGAATTTGAACAAGGGCTTGTTTGGCAAATTGGTGATGACAAGACGGTTAAATTTTGGATAGTTAGATGGGTGGGCGGGCGACGAGCCACTAGAGAAATATTCCCTTAGGCCCCATGAAATTGACTAGAATTGTACGACTCATGCCTTTATCTCTAGGGAGGGTAAATGGAAAACTGAGGAATTAAGACGGTACCTACCAATTGAGAAAGATGAACAAATTGATAATATTCCCATATCCGAAAATGCAATCACAGATCAGTTATATTAGGCCCCTAGTAAGCATGGTTGATTCACAACCTCTTCAGCGTTTGATCACATCACCAAAATTACAAACCACAACCGTATAACAAACTCTTGGATATGAAGACTATAGATACTATACCAAAGGTTAAAAAACTTTCTACGGAAAATTGACAACAACGGCCTCCTTAGGAAGGCCAGATTACGACAGAAAAACGTCGTTGTTCCGGCGGGGTGCCTTATGTGTAGCTGCCAAATGAGGATATTGAACACATTCTTATCAAGTGTGACCACACTTGTGAGATAATTGAGAAGATCAACCCAAAGACTGCTCGTGCATTGCAAAGTTACAACTCCTCAAATAAATCACCTAGACAGATTATATCTAAAATTGGTCCAATAGTGGAAACAAAGGAATTTGCAAAACTGGCTTTTGCATGGTGGGGAATCTGGTACCAACAAAATAGGCTTGTATTTCAACAATCAGATAATGATTTCATAACAAACCTAGGTTAGTTTATAAAATCCCAAATCCGCAGGTGGACCCATGCTAAAAAATGGACGGAACAAGAAAATGGTCAACTATAGATATGACTGATAACGATGATTTAGTCGTTTAAAACCACAATTATGCAAAGAATACCACACTAACTTAAACCTAAGTATAAAGCAAATAAGGGTCGATTCCACAGGGAGACAAGTTATCCTTAGCAGAGAATTATGTGTCAAACAGAAGTAACAAGGGGGGGGGGGGGTTAGGTTTAATTCACACAAAACATGCAAATCATTCGAATTCAAGAGTTTATTAATCAGTATTTGGAAACACTTAGGCAAACAAATATCCGCATTCGCTTGACAAGTTGATCATTGATTTCATTCAATAGCTATGCAATGGAAATTCCAATTCCTTTTCAAAAGTAATTAATAGCACAACCATATACTATTAACCCTAACTAGATAAATAATCATGAAACTATCAAGATTCAATCTAACTAGCAGCATTCAACAACAGGAATATAATTGGATACAAACTAAGATAAAACAACCAGCGTTTACCATAGAATGCAAATCAATTCTCTTATGCATAAGACTAACACAACCAGATATTAGCACGATGCAGTTGCTACTTATGAATTAGAGATGCTCAACCAGAAACACTCTAAATCTAGCAATAACCTAATAACAATAAATCCTAGATGATCAGGCTAGAAATCATTGAAACAAGTCAATAGCAATTCAAGCAAGAGAAGAGATTAAATCCATGCAATCAATAAGGAACTAGAAATCTCACAACTGAATCAGAACGAACACTTCAATTGTCTGTCTAAGCAAAGAGGCTTAGTTCTCCATAAATCTCCAAAATACAAAATAATTCCAAACTAAAAAACTAGGTCTAAACAAAAGGTCTAAAGCTCCTTAAGTAGGAGAAAACAATCTATCTAAAAATACATAAAAACCGGACCAAAAACTATATCCAAAAGGTCACTAAATAAAACGCAGCGTTTAAAGGACGAATTCGCCTCGGAACTGGCAGCGGTCGCTGCCTCCCAAAAATCACATTTTCTTCGTTTTCTTCGCTTCAGCTTCAAGTGGTCTTTGGTGCACTTCGGCCCTTCCTTCTTCAATGCTCAAAACTCCATCTTTAGCACCTAAAACATGACTAGAAGTACGCTAAAACCCCATCTAAATATACAACATAAATGTGTATATCAATGACCAAGTAGACGACGTCAACAAGGCAAAACAACCACCTAGCAAAAACCAAGCCCAGATTTTGCCAAACTTAATTTTGAAGGATGTAAGCTAATTAATGGATCCATAGTTGCTGGCGCGATAATTCGTAATTCAAACGCGGAAGTGATCAAAATAATGTTGAAATTTTATGCAAATATATCAGTAGCAAAAATTGAAACATTGGCTTTGAAAGATGGAATTAGGATGGCTAAAGAATTGGGGATAAGAAAACTAGAGATTGAGGGCGATAACCTAGTAGTTATTAATGTAGTTAACAAAAAAGGAAAAAGTCTGTGAGACATTGAAACAATAATTGCAGATATTCTAGTCTCGTTAAGATGGTTAGAGACTGTACAAATTACCCATGTTAATAGAAAGTGTAATGTTGTGTCCGATAAAATTATTAAATTGGGACATAGTTGCCTTACTAACGCTATTATGAATCTTTCATAACTTAAAGTTCTCGTCAATTGGACGCTCTAGGACTTCCCCCTTGAAAGAATCTCCTAACTATTACCGACTCAAAAAGAAAACATATGTTTTTAAAAAGAGTATCATAAATAACATAGCATGAAATCACATAAGATAGCAAGGATATTATCTCCTAATTTGATAAAGGGAAATAAATAACATTAAGTATAGAATTTACCCGCTCCCAGTCTATACGAGGAAATGATCAGGAGTGTATGGCATAATACTTGGACTTCATTTGGTCGTCTTAGTACAAACATAATGGAAGTGAAGCTGACCCATAATGCCTCCAAGCAAAAAAAAGAAACAGATCTTTTAGGCGGCTCATCTAAAATATGAAACTAATAGGAAAAGAAAAGGCTAATTTGACAAGAGAGTCGGTGAAATAATTTGTTTCCCTATGGACATGGTTAGGGTTGTGCATCCGGTTCAGACCGGTCCGGTCCAACTCGGTGGACCGGGAATTTTCATAAACAAGGACCGGGGACCGGACCGGACCCGGTCGGGTTCCGGTCCGGTTCAGTCCGGATTGGACCGGCTCGGACCGGTTTTATTTTTTTTATATAATATATTTAATTTTAAATTATTTTATTGATTTTTTTATAAAAAAATCAGTTTATTTACAAATTTCATTTTTTCAATAGGTTTATATATAACTTAAGTACACTATATAAATAAAATTTATTAAAAATATAGTTTTTCTAATAGATATTTTTTAATAATATTAAAATATATCTCGGTCCAGACCGGAAAATTCTGGGTTTGAACCGGACCGGACCGGAATCCGGGAAATTGATGGACCGGAATGGACCAGATCCGGGTCCGGTTTGGATTTTTCCGGTCCGGTCCGGTTTCCCGACCGGTCATGTCCCAAAATGCACAACCCTAGACATGGTGGAAGCAGGCATTCCAATCCCACTTGAGTAAGTTGTGGCATCTGGAAACCAAAGCAACCATAGGGTGGTGCAAGCTTATAGTCTTCATAAGAAGGTCAGTTTCAAGCTTGTCCAAAATAAACTACAATCTTGAATTCAATGACAAAATTTACATGAAACTATCTTATGTACATTGTAGAAACGTACAATATCATTAGATAAAATAATTTAGATATCTTGAAATATATGTACTTAAATAAATATTTTATTTTATAAATTAATAGTAATGAAGAATTGTTATAGTTATATTTTCAAATTTAAACTGAAATACACAATTTTTAGTATTAAATTTAATTAGATTAGGATAAAAATCATCATTCAAAGTATGGTCAGAATGGAAATACGAGTCAAGCTAAAATTTAAATAACTCGATCGAAACTGACAAAAAAAACCAACGTTACCCGATAAAATGAAAACCCGACATGAAATTGTCTATTCTAACTGTCAAAATATTCAGATTTGACTCAAATCTGGATTGACCCGAACCCCAAAAAAAACTGGGACCGAACCCAGCCTCAAGGGTGGGCACGGGTGGAAAAACTGGAAGTTCGGTTAACCGGATATTCGGTTACTAAATTATGATAACCATTAACAAACCGTTAAATAACGGTTAACCGATATCGGTTAACCATGAGAACCGGTACGGTTTATCGGTTAACCATTATTTGAAAGTGAAATTATTCATTTTAAATACATGCATTTTGACCGACAAATATCGAAATATATAATCAAAACACATAGTTGATTGGTGCGGATTGGATCGATCGAACAGGGTGAGTGGATGCGTCGTTTATGAGGGTCGTGCTTCCATGCGGTTTCAAAGCAACGTATGCTAGCTAGTTAGATTACAAGATTGAATTTTAGGCTGACAAAAACAAAGATAGTATTTTAGGCTTATCAACCTTCTCAAAAAAAGAAAGATAGAATATCAGCAAACTAACGGGTGCAAGTGTGCAACTGCAACCTATAAGTTAATAAGTTATAGCTAGTTAAGACTAACTATTTTGGAAGTTATTAAATATAAGCAGCTATAATTAATTGTATTTGAATTATAGAATAAATCTCTTATTAAAAAAGCCTAGTACTATCAAGTTAGCTTATTTATATTATTTTCTTTCTAAAATATATATTAATATTTTATTTAGCGGTTTATCGGTTAACCAATTGGAAATATATATATATGTTTAACCATTACCGAACCGTTAAACCGTTTAGAAAACCGATCGGTTAACCATAACCGTTTTTCCGGTTTTTCTCGTCACGGTTAACCGGAAAAAGCTTTCGGATACCGGTTTAACGGTACGGTTTTTTTTGCCCTGCCCTACCCGTCCTGACCCACCTGATAACCCTAATTGCTCTCATGGCCTTGCTTTAAATCCGTATTTTATATATTTAGCACCCGTTTGATAAAATTCATGGGTCCGCCGCCGGTTAGAGTTATTATACTTGCGTGTAAATAAGTAAATATTCTCTACTAAATGATACATCATACTTTAACAGTATACGCACCCTAAATGATACATGGTTGTTTTGAATTCACTATTCGGATACATCATACTTTAACAATATACGCACCCTTTGAATTCACTATTTGGTCATAAGTAGAGAGAGTGATAAATGCAAGCTATGCAAGTGTTCAGTTTTATGATGATGGCAATGATACAAGCAACTTGAAGGCGATCGCAGATACCTGTAATAATGTCATAAAAAATGTTTTAGGAACTCTATTAAAGTTTTTTTTTATTATGGAGCTTCTAGATCAAACAAGCTAAAATTAGGCCACCTATCTATTACAAGGATAGCCTAAATCATCACGACGGATGATCTTTAAAAAATCAAACAGCAAGGGTGGTTGACTCAACAAACACCTTGACTGTGTTACAGGCAAATTAGAAACGGAAAGATACGGAGATGACAGTTGGATGGCTGCAGTAAGACGTTGAAGATTAACAGGTCTTCTTGCAAGGAAATCGGCAGCAGCGTTAGATTCCTTGAAACAATGAAAAAATAAAACATGGGGGATTACCTTAATAATGTTCCTAATATCAGTTATAATTGAGTATAATTCTCAGGGGACTTTCCATTGGCATTTAAAAAAATTAATAACAATCAAATTATCACATACAATAATTAAATTGTTAATACAAGAACAGTCAATACTTCTAGGAGCATGTAGTAAGGCGGAAGCCTCTGCCTGAACAACATGCATTGATGGGAGCCGCTGGCGACCGAGCGACAAGACAAATCCCGATTGATTTCGTAGGATAAACCCAGCATGGGTTACAACATATTATATTTGGATGCGTCAAAATTAATTAAGTTTGGTCTAATTAGGAGGAGGTTTTTTCCGGACAGAATGTTTATTCCTTTTAGGAGTTATTTTGTGTACTTTTTTAACAGGGGTATTCACACTTGCCCATTCAAGGGCACCTAAAAAACCATTAAGAAATCACTATTGCGATTACAACAAGAGATTTACTTAAGTGACAACACACCTTGATTAACATTTGATGCATAGGGGGACACAGGGCTCGGGCATCTTATCTGGTTCGGTTTGTTATTAATATACTATTGAAATGTTTAGATTAAGTATGAGTATAATTTCAATTACTTTATATTATATAACATGAAAATCAACTAATCTAAGTGATATTTTTGTTCAATTTTACATTCATCCCACTAAAATTCGATTCTCTATAGTCATTTTACATTCATCCCACTTAAATTTAATCTAAGTGATATGTTTGCTTCAATTTATATTTTTATAGCAATCATTTTTTATAAATTAGATGTTATATGTATAATATAAAATTTATGATAAATAAGTGTCATATTTTCCTTATCTAAGAATATTGAGTAACTTGTAGAATGTGGACCAAAAAAAATATTAACTAAATTTGCTAATCATGGTTATTTTTTTGAATTTCTCAAACAAGTTGTGTCACCCTTAACGTTGTTTTGCGGCCTTCACTGATTTGATCTTGGACTTATCACATAATTAGTAGTGTAAAATCAACTATAATCATTATAAACGTAAACCCAATTCAATCCCTGGCTTCGTTTTTAATGACATTCATCACACTATCTAACCACTCGTGATTTAACCACATATATCGATCAAAACGTAAAAAGAACATAATTAAGTATGATTATAACATGATTAAACGACCACTAACCCAAACGGCAACATGCATCTTAACCCACACGTTAGCAAACAAGAATAGACAAATTGTGAAAAGCTAATAATTCACATGCCCACATTCTTGCCCCATTACTTGCGGCGCCCCAAACCATATACACTATGTACTAGTCCTTTTCATCTTACCATAGCTCACATGTCTTCATTAAATTCCAATTTATCTAACCAAGATTTCAGACTCTTTTTTTAATAGAAAATAACACATCATTAATACGAAACACGAACAAAGTTTGCTAAACAATGCTCCTCTTATAATGTTTGTACTTTATTTTTTTCTACTATCATTCCCGTCTTTTTTTAATATCAATAATTTTCGTACAATTTTATTCTCATTTAATCTCATATATTAAATTAAATTTTAAATTTTTTATCTACTTTGTCGTTTTTCAACTCTTTACCTCTATTAAGTTACAAAATTACCCATTCAATCATATCTTTTACTTACTTTATTCCATTTTCTCATCTCCTAATACTACTTTATACTAGCATAACTACTCATACCATGTACAAGTTTGGTTAAATAAAAAATAATCAATAAAAGTTCAAAAAACATATATCAATAATTTAAGAATAATTTTCAATATATATGTATATATATATATCTGGTAAAATATAGAAACAAAATAAAGAGAATGTTAAATACCCGTAAAAATAAATTTGCTAACATTTATTAGTTGAATCAAATTTAAGAAATTTTTTTTAAAAATAAAAACTAATGAAAAGTGCTCTGATATGGATTATTGTACAAAAATATCATGAAATATCATTTACTTTGAAAGAAAATTAACCACATAGCTTACATATCATAAATTAAAATTTTCATATCAAAGCTTTACAATAAAAGAAACTAATTAGGAAAAATAAGATTTGGTAAGGATTGTATACAAATCCAACCTAATATTTTAACATTAAAGAATTTTCTATGTATTCTTTTTGTAGTTTGTAAGGAAAGATAGATTTGGCTGAAAAATATAAGAAAGCTTTGTTATTATTTAAATTTTAAATAGTTCAATTTCTATATCATTAGGTGGAATATGCTGTGCAAAAAATATGACATGGCATAAGAAGAAGACGGTATGTGGAGAATATGAGGTGACATAACGTAGAAGAGACATGTGTGAAAAGCTGAGATGACGCAATATGATGACTCCAAATCTGGATAGGCCAATATTAGACGCCTGGATATGAGCAAATCTAAGCCTGTTGGAGTTCAAATTTAAAACCAATTGACAATAGAAGAAGTAACTCATCGTGTTATATGCCAAACATGTTTTGTGTTCAACTTTAAATGTGAGATAGTTTGTGATGCCAAAAATATGACATGGCATAAGAAGAAGACGGTATGTGGAGAATATGAGGTGACATAACGTAGAAGAGACATGTTTTGTGTTCAACCAATTGACAATTAAGTATTTATGCCTCTTGGAGCAAATCTTATAGAAATGTTACTATAGTGTATGTTTCACCCTCAACTATAGACTAGTTTATGCATTTTTTAATATGTCTATGGAATTATCTACTCTTGAATTCTTTGACAATTATAGTTGTTTTGTTGATTTTTTGCAAATTGATGTAACTCCCCGTAATTGATTCCGACTAATACAATTTGAAAACTACACGAGCATTGTTCTATGACAAAAAAAAGGGGGGGGGGGGATGGGGGGAATTGGTGTGGTAATCACGAGGTTTTACAAATTTCGTATTGTAAAAAACGTTTTCCGGGATTCCGTATGATAACCTTGATGTTTTGCAATTTTTTGTGATGAACTTGTAGTATTATAAAAATAAAGGTATATAAAACTTAACCGTAATATCTATTGCATTACAAAAATGACCATTATTTAGTTTTTTGTTAAAGAATCACTTAATCTATTTTCTTAAAACACCTATGAAGAAGTATTACTTACTATGCATAATCTTTATTATTTTTAATGGTTACTTTTTAGAACTCAAAAAACATGCATAAATTTATATATTTCGTAAAAAGCTCTGTTATTTGCGCATTTTTTAATGAGACTATAATTGTAATTAATTTTTAAAGAAACAAATTTATTTTACTCCTTATTAACAAAATTGTTGAGTTAGTGCACCCATGCATCCTTAAAAAACTCTCCTTTAAAATGTCAACTTGTATAAAATTTCCTGTTTATATTTTGTTAATGAAATATATATATATATTTCAAAAACTACATACTTTTATTTAAATTTGAAGAGGGGGTGATTTTATTATACAAATTTAAAAAGATGTAGTGTCATGTCATGAGCATTGTTCAATGAGTAAATAAGATATAGTGTCATTGTTTTTTATTTGATTTTAATTTGTTTTTCTTTTTGTCCCTTTTATCTATTTTTTTTGGGTCAAATGTCCCTTTTATCTAATAGGAATTAGATTGTAACAATGATTAGATTTGCAAAATAAAGGTACATCAAAAGAAAACAAAATTTTTTTTGGGTATCAAAATAAATTGGATTTGTAAATACTGGCGATATCAACAGAGAAATCTATCTTTGTTGGTTCGAGTTGTTCATTTACCCTCGATTTGTTCGACTTGCCGGTTGCTTGTACATTCAATTTTGTTTCTTATGGAGGAAACACAGCAATAAAAATTTGTTTATTATGTTACCTCATATGGAGTACATCAATTCACTAATTGAACACTAATTGACATATTGCTCTCTTTATCTTCAGAGTTACTGTAGTAAGTAACGAGTTCAGGTATCTGTGAAAAAAAAAACGTTTGATCCCAAGGGTAATTTGGTGTTCATAAATTAAATAATTTAAATCTCCCCCGTCTCTCTATATCCTTCCATCCTTCCTTGTCTGGTACACCAGTTCTATAAATCGGGGAGACCGCAAAATTGCAGCTGTGAGTGCGAGTGTGAATGTGAACAAACCCCAACCCCCCGGAAAACCAACGAACCACCACTCGGCCGGAAACCCAAGCCCCGAACGGACCCATATATACATGAAATGGCGAGCAACTCGCGGGCAGGGCCAGAGCTGAAGCAGCGGGTGCTGACGTGTCTGGATCGGATCGGCGACCGTGACACCCTGGCCCAGGCCACCGCCGAGCTGGACCAGATCGCCCGCTCCCTCTCCCCGGACGCCGCCTCCCTGCCCGTCTTCCTCTCGTGCCTCCTCTCGGTGGACTCGTCCCACCGGGCCCCCGTCCGGGCCCACTCCCTCCGGCTGATCGGGTCCCTGGCGGCCTCCCACCCCCTCCACGTGGCCCCCCACCTCCCCAGGATCCTCTCCTCCTCCCTCCTCCGCCGGATCCGCGACCCGGACTCCTCGGTCCGGTCGGCCTGCTCCGCCGCCTCGTCCTCCCTCTCCCGCCACCTCCCCTCCTCCCCCTTCCGGGTCTTCCTGGAGCCCCTCCTCTCGGCCCTCCTGGTGGAGCAGGACCTCAACGTCCAGATCGGGTCGGCCCTCTGCCTCTCCGCCGCCATCGACTCCTCCCCCACCGTCCAGGCCTCCGACCTCCGCCCCTCCCTCCCCAAGCTCCTCAAGCTCGCCCGCGCCCCCGCCTTCAAGGCCAAGCCCGCCCTCCTCTCCCTCATCGGCAGCGTCGTGGCGGCCGATGGCGGCGCCGTCCTCAACGGCCCCCTCATTATGTCAAGCGTCGCCGCCTGCGCCACCGACCTCCTCAGCTGCGACGACTGGGCCGCCCGCAAGGCCGCCGCCGAGGCCCTCGAGAAGGTCGCCCTCGCCGTTGCCCAGAGGGACCTCCTCGCCCAGGTCAAGCTCCTCTGTGTCACCTCCCTCCAGAACCGCAGATTTGACAAGGTTTTAACATTGATTTTAATCTACTCCGTTCGTTGCTGTTTTCATTTTCAATTACCGGCGATGTTGGATTTTGATGCGAACGGCATTTCGATGGTGGCAGGTTAAGATTGCTAGGGAATCCATGAACAGAGCGTTGGATGCGTGGAAGGAGGTTGACGACTCCTCTGGAGACAACTCCCCTTCTAAAGGTACCTACTGACTGCTGTATTCTTCTTCTTCTTCTTTACTTGCTCAGATCATATATCGGATGATTTGGTCAAGATGATAGAGCTACTAAAACAGTAGGCACGATGTGCAATCGGCAAAATCTGGTGATAAGCTGTCCATCATTTCTGTGGTTTTTATTTCTGCTACACATTCATGGTTTGAGGATTACTCATCACATAAACGACGTTTGGCCCCGTAGTGGTTTTTGTCATCGCATTAAGGTCTTTCTTTGAGGGTTAGATTCAATTTCTTTCTGATACCTGATTAAATGTGATTATTCTACCAATAACCATCTATGGTTCCATCATGATTTATTGAATTGTTTTGTGTTGGGTAAGGTAAATGTGAATTTTTAACTGATTCTTCCATTTTTTTGTTTTGATGGTAACAGATACAAACAACGGAAACTGTTCCCCTCCCTTGCCCAAAGATCACCGCCGATTCAGCAGCTTTGAAACTCCTCAACCCAAGAAAAAACTGATCAAGTCTAGGTCATCTTTGTCCGACTGCTCTACTGTCACAAGCTCTTCTCAAGCCTCCAAAAGCCCAAGCTATGTTGGCTCGGAAACTCCTCAGTTGAAGAAAACCTTGTTCAAAAGCAGGTCTTCTTTGTCTGATGATTCCAGTTTGACTGCTTCCAAGAAGACTAGTCCACAGATACCTGCTCATAGACAGTCAACGAGATCACGGCCTGCTAGAAACTCAGATCCTAGAAAACCTTCAAATTGGAAAGTCGACATTCGGGCGCCACAGGAGGCACCGGATTCTCCTTCGGCTATCACTGCTGAAGTTAGTTTCGAGCACAGATATCCAGAGGTTGTAGACTCTAGTGAGAGCCACTCTAGGATGTACGAGGAGCAAGTGCATAAGTCCATCACAAGAAGGTCTGGATCCCGGGTTGTTCCCTTGCAGGATGTTGATGATTCAGATCATTCAGACGTCGTGGACGCTGAAGAAGTAGATGACAATAGTGCAGAAATCGAGGACCTTTCTCGGATAAGCAAACAACTTATTCAGATAGAGAAACAGCAGTCCAACCTCATGGAGCTCCTTGAGGTATATTGTGTTTCTTGCTTAATCAAACAGTTAGAGCATTAAACTTCTAAACTGACAAGTCTCTTGCTTAATTTTGTTTCTTGAATGTCTAGACGTTCATGGGAGCTTCACAGAATGGGATTAACTCCTTGGAGACACGTGTATCTGGCCTAGAGAAGGCGCTTGATGGGATATCTCTTGATTTAGGCGTACAGAATGGAAGGATGCCAAATGAATCTGCTGGGAATTCTTGCTGTATGATCCCTGGAGCTGAATTCTTAAGCCCGAAGTTCTGGAGAAGGAATGAAGGTGGACGTTTTGTAGCATCAAAGCCTTGTTGCTCCCAAAGCATGCATCACAAAGACGTTAATTACAGCACGGGAGAAATGGAAGTCATCTCACATCAGGGTCTAAGCCGGAATCCAATTCGGGCTTTAGAGGTTAACTCGTCTACCAGAACAATTTCACAAAGAAGAGCGTGTAGTGGTGGCAGTTTGAATGGAACTTCACCTAGAACTTGTATTACACCAGTGATCCAGAGAATCTAGTTCTAGTTTAGCAGGTAATGGTTTATTTCTCTATTTAGTGACGTTTTCATAATCTTACCACTGAGCATGTTTTACTTGTTTCCATGTAGGATTATGAATTATACTGTGGTTATGTTCATGATCATTGTTTTATTTTTCTAGTGAAAATTGAGCTGTGTTTTCCCTCCTTGAGCCACAAAGGTGGTTGAATGCAATAGTAAGATCAGCAAGAAAGGCATTGTCACACTTTGCTCTTTAAATTTGGCACCATTTATGACATACTGACACTATCCCATTGAATTATAGACCTGGGAATCTTGGGTTTATGAATTCAGGACCACATCTTTTTGCATTATCCTGAGTCTGAGGTGCTTGGGAGTTGGGTCTGAAGACCAAATGTGAAGCTGGTTTAGGATTCTTAGAGAATAAATATTTGTATAATTCATTGTTCTTATGGTGTGATTTGCTGTCTTTAATCTTGTGGATAATCATTGGTCCAAATGTGAGGGTTAATCGAATCATTTTTGTGATCATTAGGTAAATCTGGAAGTTAAGCACCAGAAAGCTGTACAAGATTAGGTATCCTGTATATCATCAGAGTCGGTGAAGGTATTCTAGCTGTAATTAGTCGTGTAGTTTTACACGAAATCCATCATGGGTGTTGATCAAATCTTTTGGGATTTGGCTCTAGTGCTTTGTGATTTCAACTGTTGAACTCAAATTCCACGTTATAAACCTTTGCGGAAGTGTATAGCGAAATGGCCAAGGTGGTGAAGAAAGCGCAGAAGAGGTTTTTTTACTTGGGCATCTTTCTAATGCTAACTAACTAGAAGATGATGACAATTTCTAATGCTATTATTGTTGTAACTTGTATCCTTAGTTGACTTGAAAGCAGAGGTCTGAGTAAAATTGGTTCCTTTTAAGGGTCAAGGCTGCAAGTTGTTCATGTTTGTTGAAAAGCCTATTGAATTTGGGGTGGAAATTTTGCTTTCATCTTTCTTGAATTATTGGAATAACAAGAGCTTGTGCATAAGTCCAGCACAAGAAGGTCTGGATCCCTGAAATATTGTTATTTTTTCAATAAAAGAATATCCTACGGACAACGGAGTATTCAATTTCAGACCCTGTCCGTGTTATTGGCCAATAATATGAATGGATTTTTGCCTGTCCAAAAGTTGTATACTTGCAGCATATCTTCATTGATACTCTTTTTTTCATCTGTTTGGTAGAGAAGCATTTATAACGGCTTCTTCTGGACAATTCCCTCCCTTCCTATGTATCCGAATCCAAAACTATTAGATAGAATGTGAACTTTAGGCCTCAAAAGTCCAATTCAACTTTCAAACATGTCTGCATATTAATGTGGGAACATGTGAACCTGTTTGTTTGTTTCTCTCTTTCTTTCTCACCTTTTGTCTTTCACAGTTGGGCTGTATGCATTCCCTTAAATTGGATTGCATGTACTCTTCTAGTTTGCTCCAGTTCACATCTTCTATTTACTTCTATTTTTTTTGTTGAGATTTTCTATTGTAGCCTTGTCTACTGTATTATTTAGGGCTGGGCAAAAATAACCGCCGTTTAACCGGTATCCGAAAGCTTTTTCCGGTTAACCGTGACGAGAATAACCGGAAAACCGGTTATGGTTAACCGACCGGTTTTTTTAACGGGTTAACGGTTCGGTAATGGTTAGTCATATATTTTCAACCGGTTAACCGTTAAACCGTTTAATAAAATATTAATATATATATTTTTTGAAAAAAAAATATAAATAAGTTAGTTTGATATTATTAGGCTTTTTTGATAAAAGTTATATTCTACATTTGCAAAAAATAAAAGATATATTCTATACTTTCTTTTCTCTGAATACCCGGTCCCCCAACTATCTTTCTTTCTCAGCCCAGTCGATGAGAACCTACTTGAATTAGAGGATATGGCTTTGGAAGAAGGTTAGTGTATTATATCTTGCTTTCTTTTCTTTTTTTATTTATATTGTCTAACTCACTATTTTGTTGTGTACTGTTTATAACTTTTAGACATGAGAAAACTGATGTTAGAGTAACCGTTAATTGAAATCGATGAGGCTATGGAAGAATTAACCGTCGATTGAAATCGATAAGGCTATGGAAGAATGAAAAAATATGTATTAGTGTTTTTGTATTGAGTTATGTATTTTGATCTTAGTGATTCCACTAAAAAGGTTTTTTTTTAATTTGTGAAACTCTATGTAATTCGATTGATGCTTTTATATGTAATCCAATTATGTATTTCAACAATGTAATCGACTACGTGTTTTGATAAAAATATATTTTGATATTTATCGGTTAAAATGCATGTATTTAAAATGAATAAATTTCACTTTCAAATAGTGGTTAACCGACTAACCGACCAGTTTTCATGGTTAACCGATATCGGTTAACCGGTTCTTAACGGTTCGGTAATGGTTATCATAATTTAGTAACCGAATATTCGGTTAACTGATATCCGGTTAACCGAACTTCCGGTTACCCGTCCGTGCCCACCCCTAGTATTATTTACTAGGAAAAACTCGTTTTTTTCATACAGATCAAAACAATTTTTTTTACCGCATTTATGAAACATGTACTTTTTGCGTGTTGGATATGTAATAAATTTTAATAATTTAACTATTTTCTCATTTTATACATTGATATGTTCATATAGACTTGTTAATTAAATAGAGTTATTGGATTCATGTGTCTTTTTACTTCAGGGTTACACATTGTGTCAAACATAGGATTAAAATTTCTACTAATTTTCTAATATTTTTTATACCAATTGTTTTTTAGATTCAGAATATCATGATTTTAAAAATATATTATATTTTAATAAGATTTTTTTGGTATATTCACGCATATAGAGGCAAAAAAATTAGTCATTAAATATTATGATTAAAACAACTACATATTTAATTTGGTTATATCAAGTTGACGATTTGTATACTAAAATATAAGTAAATTTAATTTGTAAAATAATGTAAGTTATTGCCTATAAAATATAAATACATGATTTGTAACAATATATTCTTAATCGATTATAGAACAATTAATGACTTCTAACATTCAATGAAATTGAATTACGTTAAATTTTTTTATTATACATTTTCACACTAATATTCTATTTATAATGTATTCAAAAAATTATAAAACACGATTCGTGTATGACACGACAGGTACAACTAGTATTAGTATATTACCATCCTCTTAAAGTTTGTTACCGATTTATGAAAATAAAGATCACAATTAGGATATTAAAAAAAAAACTTGATTCTGAACTTTTTCCCTGGAAAAAAAAATCCAAAAGATGTGCGTGCGTGCGTGTTATTAGGAACATACAAATGTACATCCAGTACAAATGCTATGCGCATTTTATATAATGTTTGATGATTACACGTCTAGGAGCATCTGTGACGTTTCACATAATGTTTAACAACCACTATCTCATCAAATGTTTCCCCCCAAGGATGGATCATACACCCAAGCTCCAGAATCATGTCATCAAGTGCTCTCACTGTAGGATGCTCCCATTGGAAGCTCTGAAAGGATGTCATTAAGCTTTGAAAGGACTGAAAACCGACGAGGATTCTCAGAATCTTGGTTTAGTCCCGTAGATTTTAAAAGGTTGTCAAGGAAAGCATCCGAGAGATATGCATGGATGCATGAAATCAAGTTACCTGGACTGCTCAAGGATTTGATGTGCACATTATAACATCTACATCGACTCAAGAGTGCCTGGAGATCTTTCATTGGCTATCATTTGCCAAAGATGCAGGCTTGCTCACGAGTTTTGTCAGCGTTGCATCCAACTTGTCCCCAATCAATGATATCCATGACTGGCAAGTACAAGGATAAGAAATGTTGATTAGCCATTAGCGCAATCTTGGTTTGTCGAGATCAGAGAGAAAGGAAGTTCCATGTAGCAAATTAGCAATGTAAGGATAACTTGATTCTGAGCTTTATTATGGCAAACTTGGTTCATCTTGATGCAAACAAGTACGCATCATTCCATTTTGAAAAGTTGACAAGTTGATGAGCATCTCAATGTGATTTATTTCTACCACCACCAAATAGATGAAAGTTCTTCAGAGCAAAGAATGAGCAGCGTGGAAAACTTTATAAGAGAAAGAATTTTCGCATCATTTCTAATCCTCAGCAAATTTTCAAAAAGGGTTCTCACTCACAGATTGAGTGTAGGTCATCTTTATTCAACCCGCATATGATTATCTCATGTCCAAAGCATATACCTGGTCAGCAGTTGTAAAGCCTCTTATAGTGTCACCACCTATTATGGCAATCCCTCTATTCCCAAGTGGCTGTGAGATGACAGCCTGTAAAAAAGTTTAAAACAACTTAACATACGCTTTATAAAGTTAAAGCCTAGTAACTAGATGGAGTTCCAGTTGAAGCAGAAAGGAGCACCTGCGTATTTGGAGGCAAGAACGGCAGTTCAGATTTGGCTGGATATAGAGAAAGGTTGGCAAAATAGCGCTCTGCAGAAATACAACATACCCACTAGCTGTAAATCTTGATGAAGATGATCTCATCTTTTATCAAATACGAACTTTTAAAATGCTTGTGATGCCCATTTGAGAAGCATTAGATAAGAATTCGTTAGCTTGAGAATGTTACGTGCTCCTGATTTTAAAATGCCCTGATAAATTGATCCTTGGATCAGTTTAGCAGCATCTACAGCAACTGCCTCGCCATCTTCTTCAGATGATTTCGCCGCCACACCGGTTTGAAATATACACTCTTCATCATACACAACAACTAACGATTTACAGCATGTCACCCCTGACAGAGATTCCCAAAACCTGGTAAGAGACCAAATAAATCAAGATTCAGAATCGACCTGAGTACATAGATGCTGAACAATCACAAACTTCACATATTGTTGTAGGTGAATTTCACAATAAGATAAAGAATATTAGGTGTAAAGTCATATCATTCATCAGCAATGTAAACAGAGAAGGGCAAGGATTACAATTTACAAAAAAAAAATATAGGCCTCAAGTTCAAATGCAATTTGATCAATAGATTGAAAAACGAGATCAGAATCAGCTTGGACAGAATAGCAGTGCTACGTCCTCTCACCATTCCGATCATATTATTCGTCAGCAATGTATACAGAGCAGGGCAAAGATCACAATCAAATGCAGTCTGATTATGTAAAATCGGGGCATGAATGACTATTGTAATCCTAAATACTTGTAAGAAATGATTATAGAAACTCCAGATGTAGATTTAAATGGACTCAAGCATAACAATGCATAAGTTTTTTTTTCGTACCATTCCAACTCGGATGCAACGTAATCAGGGATGTGAGGAGCTACTCTAGAGCATTCCACGCCTTCTGGAGGTACCTGAGGATAACATCAAGAATGAGTTTGTTTGAAAAAAGCAATTAAAGAAGGCAAAGATAGAAGCACATAACAGCAATGGTAGTGCAGAACATGAAAAATGTGGTTACCACCGAAATGGCCTTGGGCCGAATGGAGAGCCACACTAGACCGGCAAGGATATTGGAAACAGCCAACCCTAGAGTTAATAGATCCGCCCTAGACTGCGAACTACAAAAAGAGAGCTTCGTAAACAAATGAATGATATTAATACATACACTGTGATTCATGAAGCTCAAACTTAAACTCATACAAGTCCTACAATTTCACACAGCAGCTAACAGTAAGAAAAGCGAATTGAACAAGTGATCAAAACCATCCAAATTGACAGCCAAACCTACATAGTAGACAACCTGTACCAAATTTCTCACAAATCATCCGAATTTTCAGTGAAATTGAAGCTAGGGAAGTAGGAGATGAAGATGTAGAGACCTGCCGGCGTCGGCGACGGGGGCGATACCGGAGAAAGAGCGATTGAGGAGGACGGCGAAGAGAGCGGCCCCGCCGACGTAAATGGGGAGGGATCGGACGACGTCGTCGTTGTTGGAGACCCAATCGGCCACCCAATTCCTCTTGGGCTTGGGCCCTCTGTATCCGTCTTTCTGAAGGGCCGATGATGAGGAAGACCACGACGATGCCCTAACGGAGCGCCGGAAAGTGGCCACGGTGCGTCGCAGGGGCTCTTTGGCTGCCCAGTTCCACCCACATGGGTTCGCGAGCTCGGCCGCTTCCATTCTCATTGTGAATTGTGATTGTCCCACCAAAATATACAACATTTTTTTGACCATTATCCAAACAACGATTATTATTATGATTGTTGGTAGTGGTGGTGTTCGGATCCAAATTCTATGCCCCTTCCCACGTCCCCCTCCCGTGTTCCTCCGTTCTTATTGGTCGAAAGTATGAGTCCTCTATATTTTTCCTTTAATTCTATCGAAATAAATAATTTCGTCCAATAAGGACGGAGGGACACGGGAAGGGAACGTGGGAAGGGGACAGAGGATTTGAGTCCGTGGTGTTCAGGCCGTTTGCCGATGATGATCAGCAGTTACTGCCACACAGGCCCAAGATTCAATGGGCCTAGGCCCGTCTCAACGAGCCCATTTATCCTAAAATTTGTACCTCGAGTGAAAGGCTGTTTCCTTCAAAAATCTGTATTTTGAGGAGGAGACCATTTTATAGCAAATTCTTTATTCTTTATGATTACATAAGAAATTCGCACAAGTTGCTTGTACTTGTACGCTGTACCTCATGAACCAAACATGAGCATAAACGAAGTTCTTGATTGGATAAAAAAATATAGGAAAAGAAATAGATGGATCAAAGTAACATACACATGCAATCTTAGCCTCAAAAATACAATACCATGTACATTAAACCCAAATACCATCACACATGACGAAAGATTATAAAGCACAAACCCATATACATGTAGATAAGCCAGATTCTTGATAATAATAATAATACGTAAAGTAAAATCCCCAATCAATTGATGGAAACTAGCTAATGTGTTACTATTAGACCAGGTTGGCGGGGAGGTGGAGATGGGGCGGGGGCACGAACCGGTTGGAGTCATTTTTAGAGTCCTTCCTAACCTTGTCGTGGAACCGCTTGATGTAATCCGCTGCTTTGCACTCCACGATAGCATTCTGCACCTCGTTCTCCTTCTTCTCGTGGAAGCGTCGGATGTAGTCCTCGAATCTGCCGTCCCCCTCCGCCACGCCTCCACGTGTCCCCCCTCTGTGGTGAATCACGACCGTCGATTTAGATTGGGCGCCTCCGCTTGCGGTGGGGAGCATGACATAGGACAGCTTGGAGGGCCCCTCGGGCGCCCGCTGAGCCTTGCGCCTGCCCAGGCCGGAGTAGGCCCTGGAGAGCGGCCTCTTCGCCGGCGGCGGAGGTTCTCCGTGGAGGCTCTTGCGGGCGAGGGAGAGGGAGGTGAATTTGAGGATGTTGACCACCAGCAGCATTGACTCCTCGCACAGGGATTTTCTTTGCTTCGATCTGGGGGCTGCCATTTCTTCTTACTTATTAATTAATTAATTAATAATGCTGATATGATGGATTAGATATTGAGCAATGCAATGCAATGCGAATGTGATGAAGATGGATGATGAAATTGTTGGATTAAGATGTTGTAGGTATTTAAAAAGGAAGGAATATGAAGATGAAGATTGCAAGTTTGGAAGGGTGTCCATAAAGGTAGGTTCTGTGGGGGCAGGCGTTGTAGAAATTTGTGTTATTCGGTGCAACTCGAATCACACTTGTTCAATTCCGGTTGAGTTTTTTTTCCTTCCAGACTTTCTATCACTCTCATTTGTCATTCCACATTTTGTTTAGTGCTAAAAAAAGAAGTGTGTTTTTTTTAATGAAAATAAGTGTTTTTTTTTGGAAATAAAATGATGTGAATTATATACATATGAATTATATTTTATGGGATTTGTAATTATTTGGTTAAAAATATTTATCTAGAAAGTAAAAGCCTTCATTGTGTTTGGTTGGATTTGCAAATTCATACAAATCTACTCGAACTTACTAATGTAACCCTAATATGTGAAATCTAATCAATTTACAAATGGTATATTATTAATTGATAAATTTAAAATTAAATAAACATAAGAGAAAAAAATATATTAGAAAAAAATGGGGAAAGTGGTCCTACCTACTCTACATGATACAGTAATTGCAATTCCACCAAACCAGAGGAATTTAAAATCTAACTTCATGAGAATTTTGATTACAATCTTTCCAATTAAACACATGTATTAATGTTACTTCCCGAGACTTAAATAGATTTTAATAGCAAATCAATCGAGCAATTAAAACCAACTTCTTATATACTAATATCAATAATGTTTTAAAAAACAAGTTATATTGTGAAGTTTCGATAGGACTTCGTATCAAATTTTTAGATAATTTTGAATACATAAAGTCGATCCACCTTTTATTTTCTAAGATTGAATAGGAGGGATTGGGGTGGAGAGGGTGATTTTGGGGTGAATTTGGAGAGGATAGGCTAGCTTAAAAAAAAATAAGTAAGTAGACTATTCTTTCTCTATAAAACCCTCAAACTCTCCATTTTTCTCTCTCTTCCTCATTTTTTTTATCTCCTTCCTCTCTCCTTCCCCTCACTCTCTCCCTCTCCTACACTCTCTCCCTCTCATCTCCATTTTCATTCATCCCCACCGCCCGCCCTCTCCGTCGCCGCCGTCGCCCGCCCGCCATCCCTCTCCGTCGCCGCCCTCCCTCACCGTCACCGCCCGCCCTCCCTCCTCACCGCCGCCCTCTCCAACCACCTACGCCACCGCCGTCGATTTCAGGTTCGTTCACCTTCTCCCTCTCCACCCCCTCATCCCTCTCTTCTAGATCTAGACTCGTTGGAGCCAGATCTGGGCTCGTACGAGCCAGATCTAACTAGATCTAGTCTCGTACGAGCCAGATCTAACTAGATCTAGTCTCGTACGAGCCAGATCTAGGCTTGTACGAGCCAGATCTAGGCTCGTTCGAGCCAGATCTAGACTTGTTCGAGCCAGATCTAGGCTCCTACGAGCTAGATATAGGGTTGAGTTTTTGGCTTTTGGGGTTTTTAGGATGACAAGTTTATTTTTTGGGGGTTTGGGATGATTTTATGATTTTAGGTGATGACAAGTGGTTTTTTATGAATTTTAAGCAATTTAAGTTTGTTCTACGGATCTGACTGATGACAAGTTTTTTTTAAGGGGTTTTGGGATGATTTTATATGACTGAGCGATGACAAGTTGTTTTTAATAGGTTTTAGCGATGACACGTTTGTTTTTCATGTGTTTTTATTATTATAAGTTTGTATTACGAATCTGAGTGATGACAAGTTTGTTTTGAGGTTTTTGGGATGATTTTGGGTGATGACAAGTTAGTTTTACGGAGTTGACTGATGACAAGTTCGATTTGAATGATTTTAAAGGGTTTTAAGAAGATTTTATGGTTTGAGGTGATGACAAGTTCGTTTTGAAGTGTTTTGATGATTTTGATTTACGAATCTGGGTGATGACAAGTTTGTTTTAAGGGTTTTGGGATGATTTTATAGTTCTGGGTGATGACAGATTGTTTTATAAGGGTTTGGGTGATGACAGGTTGTTTTATATGGGTCTGGGTGATGACAAGTTCGTTTTTATGGGTTTTGGCGATGACAAGTCCGTTTTTAATGTGTTTTGATGATGACAAGTTGTTTTACGGTTCTAGGGGTGATGATAGGTTTGTTTTAAGGTTTTTTTGGATGATTTTATGGGTTTGGATATGTTTTTGGATTTTTTGGATGACAACTTTGTGTTTTGGATTTAAGTGATGACAAGTTTTGTTGTGGATTTAGGGGTTTTAAGTTTGTGGGTTTTTTGGATGACAAGTTCATTTTAGGGTTTTTTTGGGGCCATTTTATGATTTAGGGTGATGACAAGTGATTTTTTATGAGTTTTGAGCAATTTAAGGTTGTTTTACGGATCTGATTGATGACAAGTGCGTTTTAAGGTTTTGGGTGATGACAAGTTATTTTTTATGGGCCTGGTTGATGACAAGTCCGTTTCCATGGGTTCTGGCGATGACAAACCTGTTTTTAATGTGTTTTGGTGATGACAAGTTGTTTTTTGGATGACAGGTCTGTTATAATGTTTTTGGGATGATTTTATGGGTTTGGGTATGTTAGATTTGTATATATAGTACTTATAATTATGGCCTATTAGCTCAAATGGTAGAGCAATGTACTTGATGCATAATAATGTGGGTTCAAATCCCACATAGGTCAATTTCGTAACTGGACATCACCGATGACAAGTTTTTTGCGTGAATGATGGGTTTTACCTCAACTTGTCATCAGATGACAAGTTGAGTACGTGAAAAGTTTTTGTACGTGGACTGATGACAAGTAACGTGTCATCTGATGACAAGTTACTTGCCATCACTAATGACAAGGCGGTCAACGCCGGTCAACGTTGATAGTGGTGAGGGGTGCTGACGTCATCATATGCCATTGATGACGTCATCTTGTAAATTAAAAAAAAAGGTAGGGGCAAAATTGGAAAAAAGCCTATGGGGGCTCATTTTTTTTTCCTTGTAGCCTATTTGCTTCATTTTTGGTTGCCCATAGCCCATATACCCATTTTCGTCATTTAATAGCTAATGATAGAATATTACTTATCCTTATATATTAATGATATCAGATCGATATTTTATTCTTCCAACATATATGATTGATTGTGTTTATAAAAAAAAAAACATACATGATTGTATTGAATTGAATTACAAGGTATTATAGTTCATAACTAGTATTAGTTCTCGTGTCTTGAAGACACGATTTTGATTTAAAATCCTACATTATTAATTTAATTTATTACTTATGAGATTTATTTAAACGTCAAATTATTTTATTTATAATATATTACTGTAATCAAACAAAAATTTATAGGTTACCGTATAGATATAAGAAAACTTTATAGATATCATTTTAATGATATATATATCATAACTATATACTAAAGCGGAGGTTCAAAATAAAAATAGTCACGACACGTATTAACTCCTTATTGGATCGCATCACTCGTCTTTAATAAAACAATTTAATTGGTTCAAATTTCATTAGTGACTCTGACTCCAAATTTGAAATTTTTTTATCTATTGATTTTTATTTTAGTTTTTTCCCAAATAAAAAAAAGTTTAAATTTTATACATAATTTTTCTAGAAATCTTCTTATCTACTAATTTGAATTTTGATTTTTTCCAAAAATAATTAAAATTCAAATTTTATACATATTTTTTTATAGAATTCTTCTTATCTACTAACTTTAATTCCAATTCAATTTTAATATTTCTTAATAAAAATTGTACCTTGATCAAAATCTTAATGTCAATTCAATGCCTTTTATTAGCAACAAATAAATTAATTTAAATAAAACTTTTTAATTTCCAACAAATCCAATCACATAACTAGACTTGTCAATCGGGTCAGGTCGGGCGGGTTCGGGTCAAGTTGTTTCGGGTTCGGGTCGAGCTCGGGTTCGGGTCAATCGGGTTACGGGTCAAACTGGGTCGGGTCGTTTCGGGTCAACCCAACGGGTCAAGAGTATAAATTTTTTGACCAAAATTTAAATAAAATATTATTTAAATAATAAAATATAATAACAAAATATTTTTTTTAATATTTTAATAATAAAATATATCATAATTTTCTAAAATAAATTTTATATATTGTAATACAATTAAAACCTTTGGGTGCACAATTACTCGTAAATCTATCTTTTTATTATATTAGAGTGTATTTCAAAATAAGTTTTCCGCCTTATAAATTTTTTGACCCAGCGGGTTTGACCCGACCCTAACCCAAAAACTTTCGGGTTTACCGGGTTCGGGTTCAAACTGGGTTTCGAGTTCACATTTTTGGGTTGAAACCCAGAAATTTCGGGTCGGGTTTACGGGTCGGGTCAACTTTAGACAGATCTACACATAACCATGTTTTCAAATTAATTTGATTTGTCGATAGTTAATTGACTCATTTTTTATTAGTTAAAACTTTTATTGTAGATTATCCATATAAATAAATTATCTAAATACATTTGATTTTCATTTGATTTTTTCCTAAATCAAATATTAAATAAAAGTATTAATTATAAAGTAAAGATACTTATTAATAAAAACAAGTATTCAGTCCTTATAATACTACAAATCTTTGCTCAATTAAAAGATTGTATTATAACATAAATAATGAATCATTAAAATAAATCCAAAAAGAAACAAATTATATAAAATAATACAAGACTTTATATCAAACTATTCTTTTGAATAGCTTTATATAAAATTTAAGCAAGTTTTTAGTTAAATCAAATCGTACCTTCAAAGTACGGGGACTGATACTAGTTCTTTCCTTTTTTAAAATATATGTGGGGACTACAATCAAATTTTAACCAATTGAATAATTTTAATACAGATAGATGATGCGGTCTAATCAAGAGTTGGAATGTGTCGTGATAATTATTATTTAATTATTATTTTTAACTTTTGCTTTAATATATAGTTATGATGATGTATTGATCTCCCACGAGTTAATAGTACTAGAGTTATATATGATGAAATCTCTCTATAGAAAAGTCATAATAATTAAGAAGTAGATTACACTATGTCATCTGAGATTTAGCCCCAAAATATTTTTAAATTATTTAATTCTTTCTAAGTTTATTTTCATATTTAACAAATATTTTATTTAGCAAATCTCGTATCTAATTATTTATTATTTCATTATTACGAGACAATTCTACTCATCCAATTTAACATAATACAATTTTAATGCTCGATATTATTGGACTGGGGTCAATTTTGTTTTTTTTTTCCGAAAACATGATAAAATCTATCATTATTTGTGTTTCGGATAATCGATTATGCTTTCACTTGGAGTTGTTTTTTATTTTATCAAGAGAGAGATAGCTACACTTTCTGAAAAAGGAGGTGTTGTTTACAAGATGCACAAGCAAAGGATTGTTACGTTGGGGAATTGTACTTTAATGTATGGAGTGGGGAAGTCCATATGCCACAACATCTCATATTTTTTAGTTTCTACTTTATTTTTCATATTATGCGATGTGGATGTTTTACGTTGGCTCGAATTGTATATGACTAATTCCATCAAAAAAAACTCTACACAATTTTGGACAAATGTCATTTATAAGTTAAATTTAGAGTTTTAGACTAATTTATAAAGTATTTTAGCACTAATATATATAGGAATGTGTTTGGTTAGTTAAATGGGATCTCATCCTTCAATTAACCGGAATTTTAGTTAGTGATGAGATGGTGATTGATTCCGAGATTGATCTTGTTTTGGTCTAAAAATGGATCTTCGAATCACACTTTCTATGAACTTGATGAGGGCTAAATCGAGATGGGAAGATGAACTAGTGATTAGAAAACGAAAATGATGAATTGTAACAAAATAAGAATTCGAGTAACTAAGAGTGTTTGCTATTGATTCAAGAGTAGTTCATGTGTTTTACATAGCGTTAGTGAACCTATATATACAAGCTCTAAGTGTTATCTCCTAATGTCTTTAATGGTTTGATAAAAAATATATCTTTAACGGTCCGAGATGACAACACGCTTCCAGGATTTTCACCTATCAATTAACTCCCTTGAGCTTGTCCCCACTTAAATGCCTTGATTTCCTCCCTAGAATCTTATTAGCCGAACAATACCCCAACTTCATAGCCGCGCCGTTGAGTCGAGGAGACGGATGATATGAATTTCCCATTGGATGCTTCGTCGTCTTGTAAGAGTTACTTGCGGATGGGAACAATCGGGCATTATTGTGATGGAAATCGTTCGCAAAAGGTACGGACTTAATCGAAGTCGCCTTCTAAAGTCATGGACTTGATCGAAGTTGTTAGCCCGAGCATTATTTTAATCGAAGTTGTGTGGCCATGCATGGGCACTTAACTTGATGGAAATCGTTAGTGTTGGGCATTAGCCTAATCAATACCGCTAGCCAATAGTTTAGACTCTATCAAAATCACTAACCAAGGGCTTAGACTTGTTGTCTTGCGAAGTTGCAACCCCAATGGATGCGGGTGTACATCTCATACATTGAGGTGTCGTCTTGGAAACTAAAGGCTATCGGTTGCTGAAAGATAATGCCTTATGATTGCAATCAGGTCATGATCGTCATCGGGTCAAATCGTGATCATGATTGACGATTACAACCTTTTGACCGTGATCAAGTCGTGATCGTGGTTGGATTGGATCGTGATGATGACTGGGGATTAGAGCCTTTTGACTGTGATCAGGTCGTGTTAGTAGTTGGATCGGATCCTGATCGTGATTGGCAATTGAGCCTTCTGACCGAGATTAGGCCGCGATCATGGTCATACGTGATCATATCAGATCGGATTGTAGCTGGCTATTAGAGCCACATGTGGTATTATAAGACAAGATTAGGAAGCTACATGAGTTGATTATGGGTTACCCCAATGATCCTCCAACACTCAAGTTAGTAATGTATTCGTATGAAATCATAAAGAGAAAGCATAATGTAAAATAGCAATCTCTAGCTAGAGACAATACAGATGAAACCTACGCTCCTTGTGGTCGAGAGTGACTGGACCATGACCGTCTTGATCATCGTCATCGTCCAAGCTTCCTTGATCAGAGTCACTATCCATTGGGGACTTGGGGTCTAGTGATCGGTCTGGTCATCATGTTCTTGGATTACCTAGTCAGCTTCAACCCTCCTCTAGCCAACATTGTCTTCTTCGAGGTGGATTTGGGCTAATGCCTTGGACGGGACATCCTCAAATGTAAGGCAAGGACCCCTAATCAACTCCTTGTATAGGTATCCATCTAGGAGGACCCCTTGATGAAATGCTTCTACTGTTGTGTGTGTATTGCAATGCGGGATGGCTAACTTCTCGCAATTGTAGCAGTTGAGATAACCCTGGGTGGTCTCATCAAGACGTTGGACTATCCGATACAAGTCACTGGGATGCTTATAGAACTTCCGGCTACTGGCGAACTGAATCCGAAATGAGTCCATGAGACAAGTGGATGAGAAGATGCTCCCACGAGGCGTGCTCACAAACCTCGTCAGGGTTGGTCCGGTGAGCGTACTTGTCATCCCGAACCCCTTGCACATCAAAGCATGTTGGGTATGATGGGGCACGTAAATTGTGACCATCTTCTACTTATAGACGGCAATGTGATCGTGTGGATCTGTGGTACCGTCGTACAGAACCATAGGCGGGACTGAGAACTTCTTAGGGACCTCTTCCCTTGATATGGGTGGGACGAAGGGAGAATCGTTATAACCATCCGATGATTCCTTCTCGATGGGTCTAGCCACCCTTGGGATGCTGATACTTACTCCGAGAAAGCACTTAGGTGCTCTTGGACCTTCAACGTTCGGTCACGTCGGTTCGAAAAGGAGACTCTTTGGTCCTATACAAAAGGATGTCACAAGTTGAGCGAAGGGTTGTGCATATGTAGTCGTTGTGTTGATAGTAGGCCCCGTAGACCCATCGGACAGTCTCCCATTCTTAACAAGGTTGAGCCTTGTGGTGTGACCATCGACTCGTTTGGGGATCTGCGCGTTCGACTGGACCGAAGTCAAAGATTGCACTTGATTCTTCAGCTATTCCCTCTCGGTTATGACATTGTTGATGTTTGACTGATATTTCTTCCGGATCTCGTCCATCTCTTTTTGAACTTCTTCGAGACGCCAGGCTAACTCAACCATCTCAACGCGATAGTTTTGACCAATGAATCCTCTTGTCGGAGGAAATCGCCCGGAACTTCCCGGCCAAGAGATCGTTCGGTGGTGTTCGATATGGTGATGTAGATTGAATGACTTTTCTCGATCTTGGCCCCACGGTGGGCGCTAAACTGTTTTGGACAAAAAAGGGTCTTCAGATCACACTTTCTATGACCTAGATGAGGGCTAGATCGAGATTGGAAAATGAACTAACGATTGGAAACGAAAACGATGAATTGTAATAAAATAAGGATTCAAGTAATTGAGAGCGTTTGATTTTGATTCACGAGTAGTTCGTGTGTTTTATGTAGCATTTGTGAGCCTATATGTACAAGTTCTAGGTGTTTTCTCATAATGTCTTTAATGGTCCAGGATGACATCACACTTCTAAGATTTTTGCCTAGCCATTATTTCCCTTGATCTTGTCCCCACTTAAATGCCTTGATTTCCTCTCTAGAATCTTGCTCGAGTTAATGTTGATCTTTGACTGGGTCTTAGATATCTTGGGGTCCAACAAATCTTAATTGAGTTTTGGTGATATGAACACTTGTGAAACATGTAATCTAGTTTGCTAAGTGTTTTAAAAACAAATAAATAAAGGAAAAATTGCAAGAACAATCATTGATACAACTTGAGGATCAAAGGCAATAGCAAAGTTTTCGTTGATTCTTGATAGTATCAACATGGGATCAACGCAAAGACTTGAAACTCTTTATAGTAAGCTATTTATAAGAAGCAAGACATGTTTGTTGGAATGATCAAGGAAGGAAGATCTATCTTGGGAGTTCAAGATAATTTCAAATTAGGATAGATTTTATTTAAGATATATTTTGTATCTTAGATAGAATAAAATCTATTTAATTTCATTTTATATTTTAAAATAGGATTTTTACCCAAGGCTTTTAGTATAAATAGAGATTAAGGTTTGAAGAAAATTTTTCGAGCATATATATTGAGATTTCGAGAGCTTTGTGCATTCATATGAAGAGAGGCATATGGTGACTTTGATATAGTTGTCCAGTAAGTTAAAGATGTGGGTCGAGTTTGTTCTAGCCGAGCTGGCAAGGAGTGTTCGACGCCAAGGCATCAGAGTTAGGCGTCTAGGAGTTCTATATATACACCTAGAACTTTGATTCGCGTTTGTAAGTCCATACTGTTCAATATGAAGTGCAGATTTGATTTGAAATTACTTGTGTTCTTATTACTTGTTTGTTCGTTATTATTCCGCTGTCCAGTTCGTTGATCCCTCCAAAGATTAACATCTATAAACTAACACCTAGATCCAACGTTAATTATGCCACTTAGCGGTAATTTAAATACAGCTAATCTGTTAACTAAAATACCAAACATTATTAGTATGAGTTTACCTTTTTTTTGGTCGAAAAATGTTCAAATATTAATATGAGCTTACTAATCATAGATATGTGCATAGTAGGAGTGTAGGGCAAATATGAATTCACCTTTAGTTCCTATGTAAATGTATATATAATACATATGATTTTTGAAAAGTTTAACAAAAAATACTTGAATGGATTAAATTCATAACATCATGTAGTATAATCATACATATAGGAGTTCATAGCTGTATTATATGTACAACAACATTACACACACATTGAGTAATCATACATATAGGAGTTCATAGCTGTAATTAAGAGCATAAATTGTTTTAAGAGTCCTAATTAATTGATTTTGTTCTGACCAATCTTGTCACACTCTAATAGGGGCTAGGTAGTATATGTTGGACAACATTTTTAAAATTCAAAATATAGTCGTCTCTCTATCGAGTATCGACCACTACCACGCATATTATATAAGAAGAGCAGGGATTGATTCTTTGCTACATTCACTTTACACATGTAGTAGCCAATTATTTCACTGATTAACGTCTCAATAATTGATTTTAATTGCTTACATTATCACATCGCGGTCATGATTCATGAGCTGACAAATGAAAATTCTAAATAAAAAAAAGAATATAAATAAATTGAAAGAGCTTCACCTATCCATTCATGCATAAACATTTTGATACGATTCTGTTATTAGTGCTCTTTTATTTTATCCACTCTGCCTAATTTATTTTGATGAACAAATCTTTTCCACGTTTCTGAATTGAATATATGCAGGCGATGCATGTGTTATCGATCTCTATCCAAGAATTTGATTTGGTTCTTAAGTTCTTTTTGATATCCAATTTTTCTATTTTAATTTTGTCTTATTGATTTTCTTTCTTTTTCTTGTGTTCAAATTCAAAAACCACCTTTAAAACTCGTCAATAAAATTCAATCTTGTGCTAGCATTCACTTCATAATGGATTAGTATCACTAGTGGCAGATCCATGACCATTCATATAGGGACGAGTTTTAAACAAATTTGCTCTCCTCAAAGCCCTCTATTAGACGCATAGCTGGTCAACCATGTACTAGACGCATAGCGGGTCTGGGTCACGAAATCTATTGTCTTCTCTCGCTCGAATTTGTTCACTCACAACTCGTTCTCACTTTTATAAAATGTATTTTTTCTCTACCTTATAAACCACTAAAATAATATTAGTAATTTTTTCCACTTAAATATAAGTGGCTCCCTACCAAAAAAAATATCAAGTAGTGGCTCCTTATGTAAATTAATGTTAGTGAACTCAACCAAAGAAAATGAATGTGCTCCTACTAAATTGGGCCAATTAATATGGGCACATTGTGTTGAGCTAATCCACCAAAAAGGCCTCAAAATATATCAACTAGATCTACCCATGCACGACTGATGTTTTGTAATTTTTTAAATATATTATAAACAGAATATTAGTGTGAAAGCATATAATAAAAATGTGAAATAATTTAATTTCATCGAATATTAGAAGTCTTTAATTGTTCTATAATTGATTATGAATATATTGTTATGCAAATCACGTACTTATATTTTATAGTCAATAACTTACATTATTTTGCAAATTATATTTAATTATATTTTAGTATGTAATTCTCCAACTTGATATAACCAAATTAAACATGTTGTTGTTTTAATCATAATATTTAGTAAATAACTTTTTTGCCTCTATATGCGTGAATATACCAAAAAATTATCTTATTAAGATGTAATATATTTCAAAAATCATGATAATCTGAATCTAAAAAACAATGGGTATAGAAAATATTAGGAAACTAATGGAAACTGGTAAAAACATTTAATAAAAATATAAGGTGGGGTGAGAATAATTTTTTTTTATATAAATTTAAAAATTTTATGAATATCAAAAAAAATAAAAAAAATGTTAGTTATATGAAAGAAAAGCATATAACGTCAATTGTATGACAATTATAAATTTTAGGAAATTAATGTTAGTTATGCTAGTATCTTTTTTTTTGGTCGGATAGTAATGCTAATATCTAATTATATTATAATCCAAAATTAATTATATGTAGACTTTAGATCAGTTAAAATAATGACATAGTAAATCAAGCATACGTACGTATATTTTATAATATCATATTAAATTTACTCTAGACCAAATTATTTCTTAATATTTAACGTATGTATGCACATTTATAGTATATAAAAATACTTTTAAAAATAAAAAGTGTATGATAGATCTATGTATTAATTAAATTGGTATAATGATAAGATTGAGATTTATACGTTTGGATAGAATTATTAATTAAACAACTCAAATTATAACATAAAACTAATATCTTAATTAAGTATCTACAAAATTATGATAAAATCATTATTTAATAAGATAACTTTTTAAATAAGGGGGTTGATGTGGCGCAATATGGTGACAGAATTTGCTTCCGATTTAGTATATAGTAATAGATAGATAGATAGATTAGAGTAGATATAACCCCTTCATGTATTCATGTAACGTTCCAACTTCGTGACCTCTCTTGTACTACGTACGCGCTAAAAAAAAAGTATTTCATCTCTTAGCTTACAGTTTGAAATACTTGAGTAATCTAACCTTTATCTTTCAACTTCAATTGAACCGTACTTATGATCCCTTTTAAAGAACAAAATCAATTCTTGAATGATAAAATTATTTATGGAAAATAAAATTACTACATTCCAAAGGATTAGGTTGATTTGTGTATTATGTTTAGCTATATGCTAATTCTATGACCCAATCCAAGTTGCTTTTATTAACCATCCATCACTTAATGTTATATTCTATAAAAGATAAAATTGTTTAGGGAAAATAAAATTAAAGATAGGTATTAAGGTTTTATAGATAAAACTGAGGATTACATAATTAAGGAAAATAAAGATATGGAGTTGTTATTATCTATTTAAGTCGGAAAAAAAATAAAAATCAAGTGGGGCCAGAATCAACGTGGTGGCTCGAAAACGGTCGGCTTTTATAGTATATATTGATTGATTATGGATTTCCAAAGAGAAATAACGAAGCAAGTCTGATCCATTTTTAACTTATAGTACAATACTATAAGATAATGTAAAATACTTATAAATGCATATACTAACTTCGTAAATACTAAAAAGGATCTCAATTCGTAAATAATAAATGCATATGTTGATGTAAAATACAACTTAACAGTCATTAGAGCAGTCCAAGGAACTTGTCAGTCCTCTTGGGAAATTGACATGTTGATCTGAGACGTTTCAATTTGACCAAAGCGTTTGAGTCCTTCCATGTGTCTCATGTGGGTTGGGATCTCAATTTTGTGGCTGATAAAATTGCAAAGTTGGGTCAAATCTCCCTATCAATTACATTTCATCACTTAGAGTTGATTGCTCTCATCCGCCGGGATACTCTAGGATATATACATTATATAAAAAAGATATTGTAAGTTGAATCCGTTGACTTGAGAATGCACATAGCATTTTTTATATGCTTTTGAACATACTCATATCTTCTTTGCCCTTTTTTGATAAGGAAAGGAATTAGGCTCGCCACAAGTACTGCTTGGGCTCGCTTAGAGTTTCCACAAGGGATGAGAATTGGTTACTAACTAGCTCTAAAGAGAATCGGGCAAACTGCCGGCTTGGAGTCTCAAACCCAACCAATGAGCTGATGCGCTAAGTTAGTATATGCATCCACTAGAGATGAGAACTGATTACTAACTAACTCTAAAGAGAATAGGGCAAACTGCCGCCCTAGAGTTTCGAACCCGAGGCCTACTCAACCAGTGAGCTGATGTGCCAAGTTAGTATATGCATATAAAATACTTATAAATGCATATACTACTTTTTACATAGGGGGAGAAATTTACAAGTTGTTAAGATTTCATGAGATGCGTGACCCAACCAATAAGGACCACTAACCAATAAGTCGGCTTGCATTGACCAACTCAGCCTAATGGTAAAGGAAATGACAAAACTTATTAATTCACTCGAAGACGAGGTCGTAACCGAACCTCCCATCATCTCTTTTAAGGCTCCCCACGTGAGACAACCCCTATACATATTGCCATCTAATTTTGCCAAATCAATTGTTTACCGTTCTATAATCCTATAACGACTTTTGTAGTTATAGACTACTATATCCTTGGATAATTTGGGTAAACCAAGTGACATGATGATGTTTGGGTTGCTATATACAACTTTATAGTTCTTTCATATTATAAAAGTAAAGCTACAAGAGTAAAATATATATTTGATCAAAGTTAACAATCGGCGTAAAAGGATGAAGGAAAACAAATCCTTTTGACGATCGAAAAGATACACCGGACGAAGCTTATTGATCTCCAGTCTCCACGTGCGAGCATGAAAGCAATCTAGTACAATGCCAAAAGGCATATCATATACTACATGAATGTAAAACCCAATGCCCTAGAAGCGCTATCCCATGCTAACCCAAGGACTTTTAAACTGGCCACTCATCCTGATACTACTAACTTCATACCTCTTTTAACCTCTCGAACCACTAAAACGAAGAGCTCTTGTTGGCATGGGGAACATCTCAATCCCTCATAAATTATCGAGGTGTTACAACAGAGATATGGAACATTTGCTCATAGTTGCCATAGACTCTTGAGAGATATCAATGATGTGAAATAACGATATCAAATGAACTGAGGCCAAAGAAATTGAGATGAGAAGTAAATTGATAAAGAGAGACATCTCTTTATGTTATCATATGATGCATTCAGACGAAAACTAATCATTAATATGCTTTTATGGTAGCATAAGGAATATATAAATCTTTCCTCTTCAGATTGTTTCTGATTAAAATGACAATACGGCTCGAATGGTATGACACTTCCCTTTTTTTTTCTTTAGAAGATTGAACAACAAATGTTTCAAAAAACGAACCATCCCCTCACCAAAAAATATTAGAAAGCTCATCGTTATATGGAGTCTACTTAAGACGAGTTTAACAACTTTTCTACTTTTAGAGAGACCTGACATAGACAAACATCCCCTCAACAACTTGTGTGATCCTAAACTCAACATTCAGTCATCAAACTTTACACCACAAATTTGACTTAGGAACCCAATTCTATCATCACAAGCTTAAATTAGTCTATATGTTTCTTTAGAGATAATTCGAGCTAGTGTCTTACATATGGCTAAATAGCTACTATGTCACTAGTTTATATTCCATTAATATTCAAATTGAGCGCAATCTTCTATTGCCTCCCCTTGATTGGGTACTAAACAAGTTCTCATAGTCCTCAATATACTACTAATTGCACACTCCCTTATAGGTGAGTAATATGATTCACAATGATAACCACTACATGTTTGCAAAATCTGATGAGACTTTCAAATCCAAAATTAATGACATACACCTAAGTTATTAATCACATTACTCCCCTTTATGTATGCTCAAGATATCTAGAAAATTCAACAATGACCGGACTTTTACTAACATACATGATTGCTCATAAAGAGTTTATTTGTATCATGAGCATTTCCACCTATCTAAAACGGCTCGATACATACTACCCTCGCTTGGTTGCTCAAAGTCTTCACTTCCGCCTTAGGCAACGGGTTGCAGTCCATCAACTGAAATATTTGCTGATCTATATTCGAACGAGACGACATGGTTTCACTCCACCAATTTGCACCTCCGACCCGATCCCAAGTTTGAAATATATTGATAGTTCCGCCCCTTTCTAACGACATAAAACATGTAAATATGCCTAAAATTGTCATTTTTTGTCACTTAGACACCTGACTTTTAAAACAGACCTATTAGACACATGAACATGTCAAACCCTAACTATTAAACACCTCTCATCCGACGTGGCAATGTGCATGAATAAAATGATACAAAGGGCGAGTGTTACAAGTTTTTGATTGATTTTACATTTGTATCATTCTAAAACCTGTAACACTCGCGCTGTAACACTCTCCCTTCATGTATGCTCAAACTTCTACTAATTTTAGACCTCAAAGTATTATAATTGTCGATTCTGTTGCACGACAAAATGCGTCACTGTCTATATGTAGGGAAACAAGTCATCTCTATCTGAGAAGGTGATAAGCGTGATTTAGTCGTTTTAAACCATAATTATGCAATGAAAACCAAACTAACTTAAACCACAATATAAAGCAAGTAAGGGTCGATTCTACAAGGAGACAAATTATCATTCACAGTGAAATTTGTGTCAAACTGAGGTAACAAGGGGGGGTTTTTGGATTAATTCACCCGCTAACATGCAAATTCTAGGAATTCAAGAGTTTAATCAAGCAACAGTTGGAAACAACTCAAGCAAACAAATATCCGCATTCGCATAACAAGTTGATCATTGATTTCAATCAATATCTATGCAATGGAAATCCCAATTAGTTTTCAAACATAATTAATAGCACAACCAAATACTATTAACCCTAACTAGTTAAATAATCATGAACCGATCAAGATTCAACCTAACTAGCAGCATTCAATAGCATGAATATAATTTGATACAAACTAAGATAAAACAACCAACTTTTATCCTACAATACAAATCAATTCTCTTATGCATACAACTAACACAACCAGATATTAGCACAATGCAATTGCTACTTATGAAATAGAAATGTTCAACCAGAGACACTCTAAATCTAGCAATAAGCTAATAACAATAAGTTCTAGATGACCAGACTAGAAAATATTGAAACAAGTCAATGGCAATTCACGCAAGAGAAAAAATTAAATCCATCCAATAGATAAGAAATAGAAATCTAACAACTTAATTAGAACGAACACCTTAACTGTTTGTCTAAGCAAAGATGCTTAGTTCTCCATAAAAGATCTCAAAATACAAATTAATTTCAAACTCCAAAACTAGGTCTAAATAAAATGTCTAAGGCTCCTTAAATAGGAGAAAACAAACTATCCAAAAGTACATAAAAACCGGACCAAAAACTAGGGGTGAGCATCGGTTCAAAACCGAACCGAACCGATGAAAACTGAACCGAACCGAAAACCGAAATCGGGAATATGTTGAACCGAAAACCGAACCGAAATATGTCGGTTCGGTTCGGTTCGGTTTCGGTTTCTATCGGTTCGGTTTAGGTTAAACCGAAACTTTCAAACCCAAAAAAAAAAAATTTCTGCCTCCCGCTTTGCCTCTCTGCTGTGTTGTGGGCGATGGAGATAGAGAAAGGGAAGAAGGGGGAAGGGAAGCCACGGTAGTCTCCTCCACATCCTTATCTTCAATTCCTTCCAAACCCAGCAACACTTTCCTTCTCCCAATTCGCCACCGATGGCTCCTCCGCCGCCGCTTGCATCACCTTCCCCTTCCTTCCTCGCATCCATCTCTTTACAACCCTCTGCCTCCTCTCCTCCGATCCCAACAGCAGCAACAACAACCCTAACTCCCTCGTCGACGTCGCACGGCGTGTACGCCTCTCTGGGCATCGGTACCCACCCCGATCCGCCCCCGGCGAAGCGGTCAACCAAGGACCGACACACGAAGGTGGATGGGCGGGGGCAACACTGGGGAGCGGCGACAGGCGAGATGTGGTGAGGGTCGGTCCGACAACTGCGGAGGCCGTCGGGAGGCGCCGTGGCGGCAGAGTACCGGAGTCGAGAGGGAGGCCGGAGGTGGCAAGTTCATGGGGTGAGCACGAGAGAACTCAGAGAAGCGGGATTGAATGTGTTGAGTGTGAAAACTGCATACCCTAATTCCCTAAACCCGCTCACACCGCACCACTATTACTAGGACCCAGCACAATTTATTTTATTTTATTTAAAATCGGTTTTAACCGAACCGAACCGAAACCGAATCGAACCGAACCGAAACCGAAAATTTCAAATTTATTGAACCGAAAACCGAACCGACTAGTATCGGTTTCGGTTTGGTTCGGTTCGGTTCGGTCGGTTCGGTGTCGGTTTTCGGTTTTTTCGGTTTGATGCTCAGCCCTACCAAAAACAATATCCAAAAGTCCAATAAATAAAATGCAACGTTTAAAGACCGCACTCTCCTCAGCATTGACAACGGTCGCTGCCTCCAACAAAACACTTTTCTTCGTGTTTTCTTCACTTCAACTCCAAATGGTCTTCGAGTACCTCGGCTCTTCCTTCTTCAATGCCCCGAACTCCAATATAAGCACCTAAAACATGACTAACAGTATGCTAAAACTTCATCTAAATACACACCATAACGGTGTATATCAGAAGGACAAAATAAACCTCTTCGACGTTGCCCCCATCTAGATGAAAAATCATCATGATGTAAGCTCTACTATGACCTCGACCATACACTACTCGATCCAATTCATATCAACTCTTAATCAAAGTAAAAGGCTCACGGTTTCCGCTTGGAAGAAATTGCAATTCATTAAAGACCAACGAGCACGTGTTTTCTCGTACAACTTGCATTCTCCTTCCCTTGGAAAAATGTGTGTAAACTTCCGTGTTTCCGATTGGTACCCCTCAAAAAAAAATTGGAAAAAATTACTTGATCTCTATTTAAGGACGATTTTAGAAAATAGTTTAAATTTTAAAGTTGTGAAAAAATGACACAATTATAGAATAAGTTGTAAAGATTAGGGTTTACAAAAGAAGTTCACAGATAGGCTTTCATTCATAAAATAAAAAAAGTTGGGAGTTTACAAAGGATAGATTAGGAGAATGTCACTCATTTGCCACCACCCCTCAAAATACAATTCAATTCAAGGGATCGTTGAGGCTGTGAAGATCGAGAGCACAATTGTGAGCCTAGAATGTTAAGTCTTCGGCCACTATAATAATGTCTTGCAAAGTGTATTAGAATTAGCCAAGATAGTTCTTATGTACAAAGGCGTGTCACCTTTATAAAAAACTTGCAAGAGGGTGTGCCGTGGACCTTCTTGATAGGGTTAACAACCAATTGGGAGTCGAACTCATTGATCAACCTCCTACCACCCTTTCTCCCAAGTAATTAAGTTGGAACTCATGAAGAAAACCCCGGATATGGGAGAAGTGGTTTAAGGACCCAACTACCAAGCCTAATACATAAGCCTAAATTAAATTGGTGGTTGGGCCTCAACACATTTTTGAGGCCTTTTTGGTGGATTAGCTCAATGCAATTTGCCCATATTAATTGGCCCAATTTAACATTAATTCACTAAATTAAGTTGGTGGTTGAGCCCAATTTAGTAGGGCCCAACCACCGAGCCTAATACATAAGCCTAATAAGGTTCATCCTAAGATCAATCACCAAGTCACCAATTTAATTTTCCTATGTAGTCCTTTATTCCCCACGCCAAGTTTAGTAACAAAGTTAAGTTAGACTTGATTGTTCCTCCTCCTTGAACCCAATGTCATCAGCTTGCCCTCTTGGCACTCAACCCAACTGAGTGCATCACGTTGGACTCCTACCCGGACTTATCACGTTGAGTCCTTGTTCGACCAAGTCTTGCTCTCCCTCGCCCACGCGAAAATAAGAGGCTCACTAGCCATAATGTTGGTTTCCGCCTATGCAGTTTCCGTCCTTTGGAGAAGATCCCGGCCCTTCAAGCTTAGATTGGACAAACTGCAGTCCAACCCGGGTGCATAATGCATCACCATGTCGAACCATCAACTCTTATATCACTTGTTATGGGGAACCGATGAACCCCACAATTTGGCTGGTTTCAAACTAGTTGATTTAAACCCTAACGAGAATCGTCCAAACCATTGATTCGTGTAAGAGATTATTATATTCTAGTTGTTGAAGGATGCGATCACAAGATCGAAGGTCGGCTAGCTTGTAATTGATTTTTTTTAAAAGATCAATAAAAAATGGAAGTGGGTCAAGACCGGTGGAACCTAGCTATTTAGTAACTTAGGTATCAACATTCTACGGAAAGCTTTAGTTGTCCTTGATGCTCTTTCCAGTAATAACATGTGTTCATGAGGGATGTTAGCTAGAGTCAACTTAAGAGCATCATGTGCTAGGTAGCTGATCATGTAAACCATCCTTTATAGAACGCTGCATCCATGTATCATGTGTACGTAGCTCGATCTTCTTTTTCTTTTTTTGCAAGCAAAAAATCCTAAGCCTAAAAAATATATAAGGGGTTCAACATGCATGCTCTTCAAACTACATTCAAATTGCTTAACAACATGATGGCTAATTAAGCTACCTAATCAACGTAACGCCTTTCCTGGTGGTCGTCTTGAATTTGAAGCTCTCCTGCAAACCAAAACAATACAATTAATGGACAAAACTAATATCAGTGAAGGGTACAAAAGAGTGTTAGCACATGTATTGATTATTGGTGCGGATTGAAACGGTTTAGGCCGGAGCTAAGAGTCTTAAAATTAGGACCTGTTCGGCCCATGAATGTTAAAGTCTATGTCAATCCGAGGAAAGGGCCATTAGGAGATTCGGCCCAATGCGAGATCCTAACGCCAGCTTCCAAGGGATATAAGATAAGTTTCGGAAAAAAAAGAGGAAAATCAATTCAAATAACTCAAACTTTTGATAACTTAGACGTGTAAGATGTGCTACAGTAAAACATAGAGGAAACTAAGTTAAATTATTTTCTTATGTGGCTACTTTGGTTCAAGTAAAAGTTCTTGGGAATATGAGATTATAAGTACTTTCGACCCAAAAAAGAGAGATTGCAAGTACGTTTTTGGATCAGCTTCACGTTTCATACTTTCATACATCTACGTTGATAATTAAGGGCGTTCTGTTTGGCTGAATTGTGTATTATAAATTGGAGTTTGAAATAGTGTAACATCTTTTATTGACAATTGTACATTCTAAATGGCCGGTACACATATATGTAATTATATTGGACTTGATAGTTGGGCATAACTCTACGAAACAAGTGGTCCTAGAGTAAATAGATGGATTTAGATTGAGAAGAATTTGAAGCTATTGTTTTATAAGATTGGTACACTAATCTAAATACTATCAATTGATTTAGAATAAGAATTCATTAACAAAAATTATGTAATAGGCTCGAAAATTGAGCATTTCTCATCATAACAAGTTGGTTGAACACATGAAGGGCATGGTTTTTGTAAAATTGGACCGTGGCTAAATTGTACATGTAGATTTGGAGCTCTAGTTTAGAGATTTACGTAAAGGATATGGGGAATAAAGTTTGTGAATGTACAGGCTTTGGTGGGCTGATTTTTAACTTTGCTAGCTTTATTGTTGTATAAGGTAAAAATAAAAAACAACAGGGGACAGCCACAGCCAAGATGCATCACTTTGAGCAGAGAGGGAGTCCCTTTAATTCCAACTTTGAACACACTCTCAGTTGCAAGCATCTAAAGCCCTAATCCTTGGATGTGACTTGTTATAATAAACTAACAAAGCTTAAAGAAGACGAATCAACAAGATGCTAATTTTAAACTTTGAAGGAAGCCAATCAAATCAAACATTGTTCAGGATTCGAAGCACAGAACAAAAAAAGGTGCACTTGAGCTAAGATTTTTAAAATACTACTAGTATTACATAGTTGCAAAAGATAATCTAGAAAATTACTTCACTTAGATTTAAAAAAAGAAGTTATAGTTCTTTGAAAAGAAACAAAAAATCAAAACTGAATTTCGTTCAAACGCTACATCGCTATTTTATTCCCATAACACAAATGGAAAGAAAAATAAAAACGTTTTCGTTATAATTGTTTCATAGTAATAACTAACACAAACATGTATTTTGACTAAACTTTAGATTAACGTACACTCTGATCATTCATTAGTGGTTAAACTCTTAAACTTCAAAGTTGGTCTTATAATTTTTTGTATTGTACGGAGTATGTATGTTTTCCTCATTTTAGTTGTTTGATTGTCGAGTTTTTCACCCTCTCTCGATTATGGAGACTTGCCTAATGCATAGAAGGAAGATAGTACTAAAAACAAGGAGTTCATTAAGAAAAAGTTACCGATTATGGATTGGGTCAGGGCCTTTAGGAACTCTTCGGTTGCTCATGTAGTTGACGTCGATCTTTGGATGGACCACAACCGCCTTCCCCTCTCCCCCGACGACCACCACTTTCGTGGTGTCTCTGCTGGCGGCCACCACCATCGATTCTCCGTGCATAGTATTAAACACCGCCGAACCAAGCAAGAACCATATAATAAAAGAGTTACTCCTAGTACTTATAGTACTCATAATTAGTTATTGTAAGGTTTTATACGTTACGCACTATATGTAGGAGGAGTAGAAAAGGAATGAAGTGAAGTGAAACTTGTTGATCGAGTATTGCTATCAAGAGAGTTTCATGGAGAAGAAAGGAAGCTAAAAAAGGAGAGGAAGTTGGAATGAAAACTGCAAAGGCAAGATCTTTGTAGGGAGGTATTGTAATTTATTAATAGAAGAAGAGGTGGGGTGATTTTCTCTTTTGTTGTTGTGAGATTCTGGCAACACTTTCTCGAACCTGGAGTGATTATGAAAGAGCACCTTCTTGGTTAGGTGTTTGTTTGTTTGTTGGGGCGTTCCATGCACGGGCAAACCCATCTTTGCTATATACTTTAAGGAGTACTTCGGCCTCAACAAATGTATACTCATATATACAAAGCTTGTAACTACAATATTTTAGTAATATGCATGAATGTAAGTACGGTTATGGGCAGAAGCGGATATCCATTAAAAATGGACTAAATAATCATTAAACGGGGGATAGTCTGATCTCTTACATCGTTAAGCAAACAAAGTAGAATCTCATCCAAGGGGGCAAGGACCGAGCACCGGTTCAATCTTTCCAGCTTTGTGGGCTAACTAACACGACTTCGCCTTGCCTTCAAAAGCCGTCGTGTCCCATCATCCAAAGTGGTGACTATTAATTGCTAGAAGTTGGTACCTCATCCAAACCCTCAATTGCTCGTCAAGTCGTGGTATCCCACAATCCTAAACCTCTGCTTCTCTCAAATTTCCAGCTGGAGACTGGAATTTTCATTTAGGGCTTTTTACCATAATATTAGATTTTGTTTAATTTAGGGCTAAAAGCTTATTGTTTTCGCTAAAGAATTTTAAAAAAATCATATTAAATTTTTGTATTTAACTACCTTTTATTTCACACTTCTTGGATTCAATGATTTTTTGTAAATTTTTTTATCAGGAAAGAGATTAGGATATGTCATGTTAGCCTCACCGAGGAATATCCTAAAGCAACCTTACGGATGAGGTCCCGTGGACCTGATCAGAACAAAGTGGCAGAGAAGAGGCATGACAAAACGACGCAACAATAAAGTTGGCAACATTTTTGGCTTCACGGAAAGTGTGAGAAATCGGCCAACTCTAAAACCAACAAAGAAGCCCTTGGATGTTCGCCCGAAACATCTCTACCTCCCATGGGCAGCTCCAATCACCTTGTAACTTTAATAACTTGTAGATTATCACCTTCAATACATGCATAAATGGGAATGTCACGATGGATGGCCTCCAAGATCTCCAGGCAAAGCGCAAATACTTTTGAAAACAAAACGGATCGGCGTCCGAGGAAGCCTTCGTCCAGGTGCATGGAAGAGCCGCTTCCGTCCCTAAGAATAAAACCAAAGAAAGCAACATCGTTAAAAATGACCGCCTTATCAAAATTTAGTAAAATTATTAGGTGGCTTAGTCCACTTGGTTTGCATCCTCTTTTTTGGTTTTATACTCCGGCTAATGTGTTTGTCGCATGGTTTGTGTTGGCAGCTTACTTTGATTCCATTCTCTATATATTGCCGAAATCACAAACAACCATTGGTGTGACAGAGTCGAAGTTATTTTTCGTCAAAAGTTTTCTTGTTTTGAAAGTACCAAAGGCTCCACCACACGTAAAAAAGGGTCTCTAGCTCTTGTTTGGGGATTTTGGATCTTATCTGCCCGATAAATTGTTTTGGTTTTCGGTCTTTGGAATTTATTGGTCGATTATCCAGGTTGTATTTCAACTTATGGTGTCTAAAACTTGGGTAGTTAGTGGACATTTTAGAAACAAGTGGTATGCATCTTCGGTGGCATTACTGTAGAAAACTCAACCTTGCGAAACCCCAATGTGGTTGGCTGTTAGCCTCGCCTTCGTAGCTAACCCATTGCGGCATATTTTCCACATGAAGATTTTTTGTTTAGGATGGATATTTAATTTCCAGATACAACCCAGGTCTTGAGGGTTGTCACTTTTGTTTTCATGGATCCAATTCACCGTTGAGTATATAGAGAACCATCAATTCTTGCTTGGTTTCCAATAAAAATGGTTTGGAACATTCGTTAGAGATAGAACAATCTGGGATATCTTAATGACAACCTCTTGAGGGATATCTTAACGACAACCTCTCGAGGGAGGATCCTACAAAGCAATGCGATAGCCCAAGAGTTGTTGACCCTTAAATAATTGCTCACATGTTCATCTTGATTTATTTCAAATTGAAGGTCGTACTTGGGAATCAGGGTTCCTCTGTTCGCCCAACAATCTTTCCGAAATCGAATGTTTTTCCCATCTCCCACTTGCCAGTGAAGCCTAGAGAGGAAAAGGTGCTGGAGGCTCATGAGTTTGGACCATTGGCAAGAGGCATTACTTTATTTTTTGTACTTGATTTTTTTTGCTTTTTCGGGTATTTTTCCGAAACTATTTTAACCCATAGGTTAGAGGGTTTGATGACAATTTTCCATAAAATATTTAATTGCACGGCTTGGTTCATTTCATCAGCTATTGTACGTGATATCCAAAGCCCCTTGGTTATGAGGTCTGCATATCGACTTCTAGCTTATTAGAGGTTTGTATCCATTATCTTTGTTTAAGAAGATTTTTTGTTTGTTTTTTCTAGTTCTTTATGAATAGATTTGGGAAGGTAGAATGATTGCATTAAGTAATTTGGTTAAGTTGACTGGTTCACTTTTATTAGCGTTTTACATTCTTGAGAAAGTGTGTTGGTTTTTCATTTTGATAGTTGGTTTTTTGTTTAGATTGTTACATCAATAAAAGTGTTTTTTGTGACTCTTTCGTTGATAATGGGACATCCTAGATATTTGTCTAGTGATGTAATGTCTGTTATGTGTAAAACATTTTAAACATGTTTTTGGCTGAGATTTTTTTTTTGTATTTTCATTACTTGAACAGTTGATTTGTGGTAGTTTACTTTTTGACCCGAAATCTAGTAATAATCCTCCAAGATTTCTTTGATTATTTGGCAGGTGTGGTTTTTGGCATTGGTGAAAATTATGATATCATCCGCATATGCTAGGAAAGGGATTTTGGTGTCACCTCTAGATATGTGAATACCCATGTCGTTCTTGGGGTTTAAGCATGCATTCTGTGTGGCCATTGTTAACTAGCACCGAGAATGTAACTGTTTGAACACTTTCCTTGATCCAGTTTATGAACTTTAGGTTGAAACAGAATTTTTCCATGACATGGAAAAAGAAATCCCACCTGAGGGGGTCATATGCCTTCTCCATGCCAAGTTTGATGGCGATCCAATCTCCCTTAAGTTTTTTGTTCCGGAATGAGTGGAAGACTTCATGTGCTATGAGAGTGTTGTCGTGGATACATCAATTCTCGACGAAAGTTGGTTGTATCAGGTGCATTAGCTTACCCATCACCTTTTTAAGTCTTGTTGTAAGGATTTTGATTATAATTTTGTAGATTGTGTTGCAAAGACTAATTGGTCTGTAGTGGTGTGTTGAGTTTGGATTGATGCATTTTTGCAATTGTATGATAAATGTATGGTTCATTTGTTTTAGCATTTTGTCAGAGTGGAAAAAACTCTTTACCGCCTTTATGACATCCGAGGCTATGATTAGCCAATATTTTATGTAGAGACAAGCTGACATGTCGTCGGGACCTGGAGACTTATCGTCCTCAATGTCGAAGATGACGTTCTTAATCTCTTGGTTTGAAACAGATTTTGTTAATAAGATTTTATCCCCTCTTGTAATTTCTACTTAGATGTTTTGGGTAGTTCTAACCATTTTCGAGTTGTCAATTTCATTGTGCTGGAAACTGGTTTGGAAGTCTCTTTGGATTTCTCGCTTTATATACTCTAATCCCTTGATATTTATGCTCTCCCTAGCTTTGATTTCTTTGATCTTAATCTTGTTTCTTCAACGGCTCGCAATGCGGTGGAAATATTTAGTTCGTAACAAAATCTGGTAATGCCTTATTCATCCTAGATATTTAGTTCGCAATGCGGTGAAAATATTCAATCGTGAGAAGGTAATGCCTTTGATAGAACACAATCAAACGGATGAAGTTCGTTCTTTTTTTTCTCATGAAGTATCAATCTCAAATGATCTGTTTCCTTCAAAATTATTACCCAAATTTATAACGAACATCCCCACCACCGCTCTGGTTTTATGGTATGATTCATCAAAGGCAGGACTAATTCAATTCTAATATTCCTCATAAAAGCTTGGTTATAGGAGAATAAACATGATTCTAAAGTACCTATTTTTGGAAGTCGATTATATGCACGCGTGTGTGCTCTCCTCATGCCAAATATACGTAGGTATTTATAGTACTCGGTGTATGGCAAATAATAAGAATTTTACCTATATTTTGTAATTAAGCACCAACCATTTATACGTGAAAAACTTCACACATCTAGTCAATTAATTAAAACCTTCAGGTATAGTTCTCGATTTCGGTGTTTATGACATAAAAACTATTTGTTGAAAGTCTCTTTTAGATAGCAATAATATGAGGATACTTAATACTCCCTCCGTCCCGGAAAGTTTGTCCATAAAACACATTTGCGCGTGGATTAATGAAAAATAGAAAAGTTTGATAAGTGATGGAAAAATGTGTTAAAGTTGATGGAAAAAGTATAAAAAGGAGTAATTTATAAGATTGGTTGGGGATAATTTTGTAATTTTATAGGAAAAAGTGATAAAGTTGAGAGGAAAGTTGGATAATGAGGGTAATATATGAGATTGTATGAGGGTAAGATTGTAAAAGCAAAGTGATATAAATGGAAATAAAGTAGAGATGGACAAACTTTCCGGGACGCCCGAAAAGGAAAGGCGGACAAACTTTCGGGGACGGAGGGAGTATGTAGTTGTCATTACGTCAATTCAATTATAAAATGAATAGATGGTAATTTTTTTGGTTAAGAGACAAGCTTACCCCTGCAAAATTATTATTAAATACTTAGTTATACCTATCATTCAAAATGAGGTCTTGAATAACATGAGGGGATCGAGTTAAAAGACACAAAGTTTTCATTAAGGGGAAAAGCCAAGTTTGCAAGAGCATCAGCTGGGGCATTTGCAGAACGACGAACACGAGGAACCTGCAAGATGGCGGGATAGCGGCACATTAAGCTTCTGCATTGCTTCACTAAATGAAAGTCCCAGTGGGGGGTGCTCCACTAAATGAATAGATTGTAAATTTTGGAAAGCCTATAAAGTTAGACTTGTCAAATGGTCCAAGTTAGTTTAGGGTAATAAAGTGGATTAGAGCATCTCCAACAGAGTCTCCAAAATTCTCTAAAATGGAACGAAAAGTACAAAATCTCCAAAAAATTCTCTATTATAGAGATCCATCAAACTTAAAGAGAAATATACATTTAATTATATATTAAAACAAAAAAAAAGATTATATACTATATTTGTATAGTTTGTATTGAAATACGAGAAGAATTTAATTTTGGAGAATGAAAATCTTGCTCCAAATTTAGAGAAAGACTAGCTCTTTTTCTTCTCCATCTCTATTTTTTGAGAATGGATGAGAAAGCTATTGGACTTTAAAACACTCTCATATTCTCCAAATTTGAGAAATGAGGAAGCTGTTGAAGATGCTCTCTAGGGTAATAAACAAAGTCGGGCAATCAAGTAAATAAATTCATCAAATTAGATTGTTACCGCTTTAGTGTGATTTTGAATTGATCCAAATGGTAAAAAATATTACTTCTTTTATGTCAATAATTTTATTTTTTAAATGATATTATCAAGAAAATGTAAAATAAATTTATGTCAGTCCAATATAGTCGGATTCAAGTCTTTCAACCCATTGATTTTCGAATAGAATTTCTACATTTGAAAATATCGGATAGATCTAATTTTCGACACTCTTCGGTAAATGAATAATCATGAAACTGTGGGTAGATGCCTTCTAAAGAACAACAATGTGTATTAATATCTTTCTTATAGATACTGTATTAATTACTATATATGATTAAATTATACTTCTATGGGCCACATATATGTGCAGAAATCACGGTAGCCACTCTTTAGTTGGGAATTCTAGCTGTGATTTGCGAATAATAATCTTGTGGAGTAAATTATAAACAGATTAAGGAAATAACTAGGCCCCATATTGTAATTGTTGGTTTTATTCTACCCTAAGTTAAGGAAATGTTGCTGATTCCACTCCCTCCAATTGCATTGAACCACATGCACTACTTTGTCTTGTTTCGGTCCGAATATCAGCCGCCTCTTTTTTGTTCTTTTGTTAACTGTTAGGGATTCACCATTCATGATTATATGTTAGATTAAAATCAAATAAATGAGTTGCTTTTGTGGTTTAATTGGAGCAAAGAATCTAGTGCTTAGTAGCAGTTTAAATCAACCATGGATGTTATTGTTGTGTATTAGAAGGGTTTCTAGAAGCTGTAATATTTTAGTAGTAAAATTGGTACTTTTAACCCGTGTCTTTTATGTTAGAAGAATCTAAGTTAAAATAGCTTTTTAAACATGGAATTAAAAGAGTATTAAATCATAGATTGTGGTTCATGGTATCACAGTAATTAGTTGATGTATGTGAATAGAGCCGGATATAGTCATGGACATGGGCCGGGCTGGGCCGCCACCGGGCTGGGCCAAGAAATTGTGGCCCAGGCCCGGCCCGGAAAATCACCGGGCTGGGCCGGGCCGGACCCCGGGCTGGGCTGGGCCGGTCCACATAGGCCCGGGCCGGGCTGGCCCACACATACCGGGCTGGGCCGGGCCGGGCCGGGCCGATAGTTTATCTTTAATAATTACTTATTAAATTTTTAATAATTAAGATGCATATGTAATTAATTTTAATAATTCTAGTGCATATTAATTTTATTTTTGCACAAATATAATTTATAGGGTGAAAATAATTTTATTTTTACAAATATACAACTAATAGATTGCATATTAGTTTTATTTTTACAAAAAATAACACTATTATGCACCGGGCCGGGCCGGGCTGGGCTAGGCTGGGTCGGGCTGGGCTGGGCTCTTGGCCCGTTGACCAGCCCGGCCGGGCTGGGCTGGAAAACTCCGGCCCGGGCCCAGCCCATGGCCCGTCCGGGCTGAGCCCATCTGGCCCGCGGGCTGGCCGGGCCGGGCTTTTTTGGCCCATGACACGGGCTGGGCCGGGTTGGACTGGGCCGGCCCGCACTGTTGGCCATCACTAGCCGGATACATGATATAAATTTTGGGTGGGCAAAGTTCTAGAGTAAAAATTTTAGTTATAAAAAATATAAGGTAAAAATTGTAATTAATAGAAAAGCTAGGGAAGAAAATAAAACAAACCTATAAAAATTAGACTTTCTTGATTTTGTTTCCTACAAATATAAATGTATTTTATTTTTGGGGTGGTTTAAAGCAAACTCCAGCCCATTTTTAGATCCACTCGTGTAGGCCGGTAAAGCATACCAATACAAATAGAATCTAAAGACAAAATGAGCTATATCTTCCAAATAGGTCAATATATATGTTGTAATTAGGGTTGTTCATTGGGTCAAAACCAACCCGAACCGAGAAAACCGAACCGAAACCGAGAACCGAACTCGGCAAGAACTGGAACCGAAAACCGACCCGAATTGGACTGGATCGGTTCGGTTCGGTTTCGGTTTTTTCGGTTTGGATTCGGTTCTGCCCGACTGGACCGAACTGTGTCAGTCGCCGTCGCTCGTGAAGGGCCGAAGGCTGCGTCAGTCGCCGGCGCTCGTGAAGGCCCGAAGGCTGCGTCAGTCGCCGTCGCTCGTGAAGGGCCGAAGGCTGCGAACTCGTGCAAACAGCGAACTTGAGGAGGTCTTGTTCAGCAAACTCGTACAGGCTGCGAACTAGTCGCTCGTGAAGGGTCGAAGGCTGCGAAGGCTGACGAGGTCAAGGCTGTCGAAGGCCGACGAAGGTGACGGCGGAGGGCTCGAGGTGAGGCTGCGAGTGAGGGCTCGAGGAGTCGAGGAACTTGAGGTGCGGCTGGCTAGGGCTAGGGCTGCGAATGAATCTCAATCAACGAAGGAACTGGATTCTAGAACATAAAACCGATCCAAATTACAAATTACAAAATCCAACCCAACTTAAGTTACTCAACCCATCTAGCCGGTCAAGGATTTTTTATTTTTTTTTATTAATTCGGTTTGTTCGGTTCAGGGCTGAACCGAACCGATCCAAACCGAAAACCGAACTCGAGAAAACATAGAACCGCAGCCCGACCCGAACTGTAGTGGATCGGTTCGGTTCACCCTGGATCGGTTCGGTTCCTCGGTTCGGTTCGGTTCCCGTGGCCCAATGAACAGCCCTAGTTGTAATTAGAAGACAATCAACATGTAATATATATATATATCGTCATATACAATAGGAAAAACAAACTAGAGGAAAAAACACTTGAACTATGCCAATACTTGAATGAGTCATCTATACTACTATAGTATAAAGCGGACTCAATGTTTTCATAAAAGTTTACGTCACGTGTTATTTCAATAATAAAATAATCATTTGAGCCCTCCTTTATACAAATTAGGTAGTTTGAATCTCATATAATCTCATCCCGTAAAAATTACTTAAAAATTACCGAAAATTATGAATTATCCCTTATCAAGGATTAGTTGTCATCTTCTGATAAATATTACTCCCTCTGTTCAAAAATAGTTGTCATTTAAGCCTGATTCTCTTGTTCAATAATATTTGTCATTTGACATATTTTACCATAATTTTTCTGATATTATCCTCATTGACTAAAAACAATTACATAAATATACACTAAAAAGAAAAAGATTTTCAAAAGATTAAGGATAGTTTAGGGAAATCATATGCTTTCTTAATTTTAGAGAAAACCCCTAAAACAACAGATATTTTTGAATGGAGCTAATACTATTTAATAAAACATGATATTTATCATAAAGTAATTTTTGAACAAATCCAACTGATTTATATTATGAGTTGATTTACTATTGATAAAAAAATTAATCACAATATATGTAATCCTGTAATTTCAACGTGATCATTGACGTTATATTTCTATATTATTGGGTTTGTAATCACATTACACGTACCATGTACGGGAGCTAAACTAGTTCAATGTTAATTATTTGTTTATTTGATTGCCTAATATTAGAAGGAAAAAAAAAACATTTGATCGATCAACAGTAAGCATAGGATACTCATAACTTGACCTAATTCCATCTATAGCTTATTAAATCCAAGGCGATATTATCATCCTCACTAAATTAAAAATTCGATATGCCTTTAAAAAGACGTCTATTATTCTCCATTACAACATATGGAATAAAATCATAGGAATTTGTGTCGAGAAGGCCAAGAGGATTGTGATTTTGTCCCCTCATTGCTTATTCAGTGATTAGATCTGTACGTATCTTCTATCCGCTATAATAGTTAGATGAATGGAGTAGTCCTAAGAAAGGAAGAGGCCAATCATTCTTTTACATTATAAATTTTTGTAGAGACTATACTAACCTAAGTTAAGGTATAGAGAGGCACCGTTTCTGGCGACTTTCTTCCTCTCCGGCGAAGGGCTGTGGGAGCTAGGGTTTCCTCGCCGTTCTCGTGCGAGATTCACCGTAATTTGGCTGATTTTGGGTTCGGATTGACAGTGATCGGAATAGTTATGGGGGATGAGGTTGGGAGGCGTAAAAACTTACATCTAACTAAGGATGAATGCGAAGTTGTGGAAGAAGGCTTAGGGGATCGGTCTACCGAGGCGAGTTCGAAATCACTTCTGTTGGTCGGGACTCTCCTTACGCCGCGTCCATTCAATGTGTACGCCCTGAAAAATACGATGCGAAGTGCGTGGAGGGCGAAGTTAGGAGTTGTGTTCCGAGAGATTAAGAATAACTTGTTTGCGTTCCAGTTCGCTGATGTTGGGGATAAGGAGCGTGTCTTGAGGGGAGGGCCATGGGCCTTTGATCGCTCTCTGCTGCAGCTGAGGGAGCCTGGCAATGAGCAGCCGTCGAAGATGAGTTTCACGCACGCCGACTTCTGGGTTCGTTTTTACGACCTCCCAGTGGTGGCCATGAACAGGGAGATGGCGGAGGTGCTGGGGAAGCGGGTTGGCTTGGTAAAGGAGGTTGATGAGTCGATCGGGTCGTTGGGGCGCTTCCTTCGGGTCCGTGTCTCGATCGACGTGACTAAGCCGATCCGTAGAGGAGTGCTGATCAGGGTTGGCAGTGAGAAGCTTTGGGTGGAAGTCAAGTATGAACGCTTGCCCAATTTTTGTTACTGTTGTGGTCTTCTAGGGCATGTTGAAATCGATTGTGAGAACGAGGAGGCTAAACAGTTCCAGAACGAGTATGGGGATTGGCTGCGGGCATCGCCTATGAAGGTGATGGTGGAGCGTAACAGCGCGGAGAGAGCAAGAGAAGCAGCTATTCTGGGTTTGCAGGGCAAGAACCGAGAGGGGGAAGAGGGTGGTTCGGTAGCTCGGGGTGAGGGAAGAGGTCGAAAGTCTCTACTTGAAATCTTGGAGGAAAAAGAGAAGGAGGATGCTGAGAAGGACGGGGTGGGATCTCTTGCTCACACTGAATTCCCTGAGATTGAGAATGCAGTCTTGCAAATCAGCGGGATGGACTTGGATGAGGAGGAGCGTGAACAGGCCCATGCTAGTGAAAATTTTGATCAAGAGTTGCATGGGAGTGTGCATGGTGATCAGCAGATTGGGGAAAAGTCTGCATTAAATGTGTCTTCACATGCAAAGTCCAATTTGGCGAAGGAAGTAAATACTCCTCTGCAAGATTCAAGGAAAAAAGGCAAATGGAGGAAGTTGGATAGAAAGGTTGAGGCGGATAGCTCTCAGTTTAAGAGTAGTCAAAAGAGAGGTCGGGAAGATGAAGCTCAGCTCTTGGGAGAGGGGGGCGGTAACTCGGGCAAGAGTGAGGTGGAGAATGAGAAGAGGCGTAAGGTGGATGAAGGTGTTTCTTTGTTATCGGCGATGGAGGGAGACCTCCTTCGCCGAGAGCAATGAGTTGCCTTAGCTACAACTGCCGGGGATTGGGGAAGGCCCGCGCAGTTGCTCGCCTTACCGATTTGGTGAGGAAGGAGGGCCCCAAAGTGCTCTTTCTTATGGAAACAAAAAAAGATAGGAAGAACATGGAGATTGTGCAACGTAGGCTTGGTTTTGCTGGATGTTTTTTTGTCGATTGTGTGGGTGCCTCAGGTGGTCTAGCTATGTTTTGGGAGGAGGGTGTTAAGGTGTCGGTTCAATCGTATACTTCCCATCATATCGATGCTTTGGTTGATTGGATGGATGGGAGGGGTGAATGGCGTCTTACTGGAGTGTATGGTTGGCCGAGAAAAGAGGATAAGATGCACACCTTCGAGTTGCTTAAAGAGCTTGGGAGGGGCAACTCGAGGGCGTGGGCTTGTTGTGGGGATTTCAACTATGTTTATCGGACGGAGGACAAAGTTGGCGGTTTGGAGGTTGATCTCAGCTTGGTACTTGCCTTTCAAGAAGCAACTGAGAGGTGTGGGCTTAATGAGATGGGGTTTGTTGGTGACCGCTTCACTTGGGATAATGGGCGTGAAGGGGAGGAGTTCATTAAGGAGCGTCTCGATTTGGTGTTCACCAATGAAGGCTGGAGGGAGTTGTATGGTCGGGCCTGTGTTACTCACTTGCCTCGTTGGGGCTCGGACCACATTCCAGTGAGGCTTGCACTTGATGATATTGGGGCTGCGGAGTTGAGACCTAAGGGCAGGAAGCCATTCCGATTTGAAGCGATGTGGCTGGAACATGAGCATTGTAAGGAGGTTATTCGGAACGCTTGGTTGAATCCGGGGAGTAGTCGGGTGAGTGGAGGCATTGTAGGAAAGATTGAGAGGTGTGGCGTTGATCTCCTTGAGTGGGATCGGTCGGGGTTTGGCAATGTGCGCAAGGAGCTTGCCTCTATTCGAGAGGAGTTACGGCGTATGGGGAAGAGAGGTATTTCAGGGGCGGATGTTAGGTCGAGGAGAGACCTTGAGGCTCGGGAGAGTGAGCTTATGCGAAGAGAGGAAATTCTTTGGGCTCAACGGGCGAAAGCGAATGAGTTGAGATGGGGGGATCGTAATACCAAATTCTTCCATCTCAAAGCAAATGGGAGGCGAAAACGTAACTGCATTCGGAAGCTGGTGGATGAGGAGGGGAGGGAGTGGAGGTCTTATGAGGGGAAACTTCAGGTGGCCCTTGATTATTTTCGATCCCTGTTCAATTCCGAACCCAGAACTAGTCCGATTGCGGCTCCTCAAGGAATCGAGCCTTTAGTAACGGTGGAGGATAATCTAGAGCTGTTACGTCCCTTCACCCCGGACGAGGTAAAAGCTGCCCTTTTCTCTATGCACCCTACAAAATCCCCGGGGCCCGACGGTATGCCATCACTTTTTTACCAAAGGTGTTGGGATACCGTTGGACCCGATGTCACTTCGTTTGTATTGGGGGTTTTGGGGGGTGCGGATTTTCCTAGCTCTCTTAACCATACTTTTATTACTTTGATCCCAAAGGTTAACGAGCCTTGCAGGATGAAAGACTTGAGACCCATTAGCCTCTGTAACGTCCTCTACAAAGTTGTGTCAAAAGTCCTTGTCAACAGGTTGAAAGAGTGCCTTGGGAAACTGGTTTCTCAAAGTCAGAGTGCTTTTTTTCCGGGGCGTTTGATCACTGATAATGTGCTAGCAGCGTTCGAGGTGTTCCACTATATGAAGACGAAGCGGAAGGGCAGTAAGGGTTACTTGGCTCTCAAGCTCGATATGGCCAAGGCGTACGATCGGGTTGAATGGGATTTTCTTGAGATTATGATGCGGCAGCTGGGGTTTGATGGTCGGTGGGTGGATCTGATAATGCGGTGCGTCTGAACGGTATCCTTCTCGGTTCTCATGGACGGGTTACCGTCGGGCTGTTTTGTTCCGGGGAGGGGTTTGAGGCAGGGGGACCCCCTTTCTCCGTATCTATTCCTCATGTGCGCGGAAGGGCTATCGGGTATGCTTCGTGATGGGGAGCGCCGACAGGCTCTTCAAGGGATTGCTGTAGCCAGATCAGCGCCCCGAATTTCCCACTTGTTCTTCCCGGATGATTGTGTTCTCTTTGCAAAGGCGACGTGTCAACAAAGCAATGAAATCGTTAGGATCCTCCAAGAGTATGGAGTCGCGTCGGGTCAACAGGTCAACTTTGCGAAGTCAGAATTGTCTTTTAGCAAGAATGTGGGTGAGAGTAGAAGAGCTGAAATTCGGTCCATCACGGGAGTTCGGGAGGTGGAGAAGCACGATAAGTACCTTGGGCTTCCGACAGTTGTGGGGCGGTCGAAGAAGGCTATTTTTGGGTGTGTGCGGGATCGTGTTTTGAAGAAATTGAGTGGCTGGAAGGAGCGGTTCCTGTCTAGAGCTGGTAAGGAAATTCTCATAAAATCAGTGGTCCAAGCTATTCCTTCTTACTTCATGAGTTGCTTTCGCTTCCCGTCGGAGTTGTGTAGGGAACTTGAACAGATTGTGTGCAAGTTTTGGTGGGGGGATGGAACCGGGAAGAAGGGGACTCATTGGATTAGTTGGAAGAAACTTTGCTTGCCCAAGGAAAGGGGGGGCCTTGGCTTTCGCGATTTCGAGTCGTTCAACCTTGCTATGCTTGCAAAACAGGGCTGGCGACTCCTCCAAAACCCGGACTCTTTAATTGCAAAAATTCTAAAAGCTAGGTACTTTCCCCGTACTTCCTTCTTGGGGGCGAGTCTAGGCTCAAACCCGAGTTTTACGTGGCGAAGTATCTTGCAGGGGCGTAGGGTCTTGGAAGACGGCTTGCTGTGGCATATTGGTAATGGTTCTGAGATCAGAGTTTGGGAAGATAGGTGGATTCCGCGGCCAAGTCGATTCCGTCCCTTTTCCCCGTGCCCGGCTGGTTCAGAGAATATGCGGGTGGTGGAGCTGATCGACTGGAATCGGGGGGTGTGGGATGAGGCATTACTTCAGAGCTTGTTCCTGCCGGCTGATGTGGATGCGATTCTGGGCATCCGTTTGTCGCGCCCTGAGGTTGCTGATGAGCTTATGTGGTATTGGACGAAGGATGGCTTCTTCTCCACCCGGAGTGCTTACCACATGCTAATGCAAAAGGAGCTTGAGTCTGAGTCGGGTTGCGGCTCCGCTAGGTCTGGTTCTGCTCCTGTTTGGAAGCGGCTATGGAAGGTGGATGTCATTCCTAGGGCGAAGAATTTAGTCTGGCGGGCATGTAGGGAGGCGCTGCCCGTCAAAGTGAGTTTGTGGAAGCGAAAGATAACCCCGGATGAGTTGTGCGAAGTTTGCGGGTTGAGGGAGACATCTTTACATGCCCTCTTTTCGTGTATGGAAGCACAAAAAATCTGGAATTTCTTTCCTGAATTTGACTTCGGCTGGGAGACGACCTCTGTTTTGGATTTCTTTGAGAAGGTGTTGGGGTCTTCGGTTGCTTCAGAAGTTGATAAATGGATGCTAATTTGCTGGAAGATTTGGAGCAGGCGAAACAAACTCCTATTTGAGGGCTGCAGTGATGACATTGGACAGGTTATTAACGAGATTCACGACCTGCATAGCTCAAAGAAGGACGCTGGGTGTCGTCCCGCAGCGGCGTTGGACGTGGCGGGTTCTCCTTAGTGTAAGCCCTCTAATGGTTTGCTCAAGGTGAATTGCGACGCTAGCTTGGGTCGGAGAGGCGAGGTAGGGGCTGGTTTTGTGGTTCGAGACGATACCGGCACTGTGATGCTGCTGGGCTATGCGTGTATTGGCCGCTGTGGTGACCCTGAAGTGGCGGAAGCTCTTGCTCTTGAGTGGTCATTGCGTCAGTGTTGGGAGGCTGGCATAACTGATGCTATTGTTGAATCCGACTGCAGCGCCTTAGTGTCCAAGCTCAAATCGGGGAGGCCATGGAAGGGTGATTTGGGTGGGGTCCTTCGTGATATCAGGAGTGTGGCCAGAGGTTTTCGTGTGTGCACTTGGAGCCATGTGAAACGTGATGGGAATAGGGTGGCACACCTTCTAGCTTCTTTTAGACCTTTGTCTGCTGTTGTTTCCTTTTCTTTGGATGACTGTAGCTTTGACCTTTCTTCTTTGTTGTTGTTTGACGTTGGTGGTTAATTGAATGGCTTGGTTTTGCTCAAAAAAAAAAAAAACCTAAGTTAAGGTACTAGCATTAATTAGACTGCTCGTGATGTATTTAGGGTATAGATAGTGGTAAACCAAGTTTGTTGATCATGATAATATAATATTTATTTTCATTTTCTAAGAATAAATTGCTTCCTGAGAAATACCTCGGGGTCCCGCTTTGTAGTTCATGTTCCCAACGCAAGGACTTTGATGACCTTATTTCAAAGCTGCGCAGGAAGGCGAATGCGTGGGCAACAAGAAAACTTTCCTATGCTGGGAGATTGGAGATCATTCCGGCTGTTTTCGTAGGAATTATTCAATATTGGTGCAAAATATTTTTATTCCTCAATTCCATAATCACTGAGATCAATCGGGTGCTGAGAAACTTTCTATGGAAAGGAAGCAACAGCCGATCTTCAACACCTATAGCTTGGAGAAGGGTGTGTCGTCCGAAGGATGAAGGAGGCCGTGGCCTCAAGGATCTTATGGCGTGGAATAAAACTAACATGGCAGAACTGATTTTCGACGCCACTTTTGGTGCAGATCCAATATGGTCTAGATGGGTGCGTGTCACACATCTTAGAGGGAGGAGTATTTGGACAGTGAATTGCAAGTCTTCCGATAGCTCAGGTTGGAGGACTATCCTGAATTTAAGAAACGAATTTCATGTCCCTTAATGCTAGTCATGCGCCTGCTGTCATTAGTGCTAGGCAGGGGAGGTTTGATTGCAAAGAGTTTTTTGAATCCCTCAGGAACAAGGGCGATAAGATTGTGTGGGCAGAATTGATATGGCACAAGATCAACACCCCACGTGTCTCATTCAACGCCTGGAAAGTCCTGAACGGAGGGTCCAATACAAAAAACACACTCTTGCAATGGGGTTTGTTTGGGGACGATTTTTTCTTGCTATGTTCGAATCAGCAGACTGAAAACCCCAACCACCTCTGGTTTGAATGCATTTATTCCGCAAATGTTCTTTCTGAAGTTTTGAATTGGGCAAGAATAGGAAGACGAAGTAAGAACATAGATGAATGGATCCAACAATTAGCAACGTTCAGTGACAAAAAGTCCATTGCTTTCACCTTGTGGAATCACTATCATTGCATTGTCATGTTTTTCATTTGGAAGGTGAGGAATTTGACTGTTTTTGAGAACCAAAACTTGAGTGCTGAGGATTGTAAAATTTGGTGCATTAACTGTTGTAAGGCAAGGGTTAAGCCGAAGAATAGAGCTGCTAGGAAGTACTTGGAAAGATTGGAGTGTGGAGAGACTATAAATAGCTAGCTAGGCTAGCGAGTTTTGTAATCGTTTTAGTTTTAATATAATTACCCCTTTTATTAAAAAAACATAAATAGCTTGCCAATACGACTTTACTTCGACGAAAAATCGCAACTACTTGAACAATTTATTTAAGATGATTTTTTATATTATATGCATGAGGTCTAAGCCATTTCAAAACAATCTCTAAGATTAGCTGAGTGCCTAAGGAATTCCCTTAGAGATGCAAGTCAATTTCAACTTTGGTCTTACAAATAAGGCATATGCCGTCTAGCATGATACTCCACTTCTTAAGCATAGAGAAAGCAGGAAGTTGTTTGTATTACAAGCCATTATGTGAAACAATGTATGTGCCCTTATATAACTTGAGACTCTATGGTGAAAGTCTCAAATAAGGCCATAAATGATGTGTATAGAATATATTTTATTGGTTCGACACATAGATTTTTGTTAGAGTGTGGTCGCCTAGATTCATCATGAAAAACTATAACTTCAAGAGATTGGTTTAGTGGAGCAAGACAGGGCATCAGTATCACAGGTCGCAATTTAATCCCTCACTAGTCTTCTTGAAGTGTGGTCTTCCTGACTCGGTTAAAGTCGTCGTGCCAAGATCAAAGATAAATAACCCAAATTACAAAAGAGTATAGCATGCAAGTAAGGGGTCGAATCCAAGAGAACTATGACTTCTAGTATTAATATTATTTTCAACCAAAGATAAGGGGGAAAATCAAAAAAATATCTAAACTAAACTAACCTAGAAAACAAATAGATAAGAAGCAGGTTCATTCAAAAGATCCACTCATGAAATAATCACTCGATCATAGATTCATCCATTGATTTCATTCACACCTATGGTCAATTCCTATCTTGATCATTAACAATCGAAAGTCCACGGTCCAAGCAATTCTATAACCCTAGGCAAGGACACTTAACCTAGAATTAGCATAGAGAACAAGGATATGCAAGATATAATATCAAACAATCAAGCTACGAGTCAATTGCACGACAAAACAATCAATTCTCTCTCTTAATCCTAGTCCACGGTCCTAGAATCAAGTTGTCTTCTAGAAAAGAGATGCTCACACATACAATGAAACAAATCAATTCAGACTATAGAATAATGATAATTCAACAAGTTGGTCAGACTCAAAGAATCATGCAAAGCTCATGGAATTAAGCACAAAGAGATGAGATATTAACTAAAGGATAGAAATCGATCAATTACCAAAACCTCACGAGTTCATACATCAGAGTTTCTCCCTTGAACAAACCCAAGGAGACTAGCTCTCCAAAACACAAAAGAAATAAAGATTTAATTGAGTCTAAACTAAGATATGAAATTGGATTAATGAATTGATAGATACCTAAAACCTAAGGAGGATCCTCCTTATATAGCCCAAGGAACAAGCTCCACGAGATAGATATGGAAAGAGGCAAAAGATAGAAAAGGAAACAAGATAGAAAGATTTCGGCCCGCTTCGGATCCGACATCACCGCGGTCACGTCGTCTCTACCACGCCCGCGCTTTCATGACAGAATAAAACTTCGTCTTTAGGCAGCCACCGCGGTCGCGGAATCGGGACAGAACCATTGGCGTTACTTCGGAGGCAGTTTTGACCCTTTTTAGCTTAGAATCTGATTTCGGTGTAAAAAGGTGAATTGAAGCCCTTCGAGTTATCTTTCCAATGACACCAAAATCAGCTCAATCCGACTTTTGTAGCATCTAGATATAGCCTTCGCAAGAAAGTGATGTCGCGCAGATAGCTCAAAACGCCTTAAAACTCTTGATTCTTGCATTCTTGTGTCTTCGGTCTTCATAATACAATAATGCTCAAACCTAACCTAAACACTCTCAATAATATCCCTAAAATCTAAGAGCTAACACATACAAAATAACCCGAATCACTTTCCTGTCCATGGACTAAGATATCACCCCGTTACCCTAAATTTTATTGACCGAAAAAAAACGTGAAAAACTATTACATTGAAATATCTTACGTTTAGTAGGCAAGTGTAACAGTCCATCTTTTTGACAAGACGTGACTTGGTAGTAGACCTCACGAGGCACTACCAAACTAGTTTGACAACGGAACATCTGGTTTTTGCAACGCGGGCATAGTGAGAAAACAACCAAACATCCAACTCGTATAATGACAGAAATAAGATCTATAGTTTCAAAACCAAAATGTTATGAACCAATCCCCAAGAGGATGATTGTATTAGAGTTAGTTTGCAAAGTCAAGAATGGAGAGAAAAATTCTAGCTAAGCTAGGAATCGGAGATTGTAACACCCCGTCTTCCTGACAAGGCGTTACTCAGTAGTAGACCTCACGAGGCGCTACCAAGCTGGTTCGACAACTGAACATTCGGATCTTGCAACGCGGGCACGACGAGAAAAACATTGAAAAACACCCAACTTGCAATATGAAGTAAAACTTTTACTGTACAAAACAATTTATGCTCCCAACCCAAGACAAGATTGACAAGTACGAACCTTTCCAAACCCCAAACAAAAAACTGACACCCTATGATATGAGACTATACATGGTAAATCAAACGATAACACAAATTAAAATAGACAACAACACTTCCCAAATCCCACACCAAAACTATGACACGCACTGCTGTCTCGCACCACCAACCTGCCAAGTCTCCATCACGAACTACCTGAATACCTGGAGTGAAAAATAGTTCCCCGAAGAGTCAGCTACTATTCTATCAAGCTACACTAAGCACGGCAACCACATGACGTTTCAAAAACAATTTTATTCCAAGGTCAGCAAACAAAAGTTCACAATCACACACATAACTCTAAGTCCAGTCCTAGGTCCAGCTAGTCACAAACAGTTTCACATAACCTATAACCGTACACTCAGACACATGATCAAACGAAGGTAAACAAACCATCATAGCATTCATAGCAAACCCACAACACATCAACTCACACACAAACTGGCAACAACTGTTGCTCATTTTCAACTGGCAGTCTCCACTGCTCATTTTCAACTGGCAGTCATAGGCTGCTCATTTTAACTGGCCGTTAGCTGGACGACTCATTTTCACTGGCAGTCGCGAACTGCTCATTTTCACAAAATCGAATCACGCAATCATTCATAAAACATGTTTACTCATAGAATCACAATCATGAAAAAGCGTTTTAAAAGAAACGATCGGGACTAGTTCCCAAAACCAATCTTAGAGTCACAATGCAAAACCTAAAAGTTAGAATATAACTGAGCAAGTCGAAAATCGACTTACATGAAAGACGAAGGAATTCCGCTACGAAAAAGGAATGATAACGGTCAAGAAGAATCAATCACCTAGGAAAGATAATTAACGCGTTATTAGAAGGCTAAGACAACTATTATTATTTAAGGGGATTTAAAAAGAACCCGAAAATCCCAAAACTTAACCCAAATCCAGAGTTGAATCTGAACCCGACTTAACACTAATTAGCCTAACTAAACCGGATACCCTATCCCAGCCCAAATATACACCGATAGATTACGCAAAAGTGGAATTAATCATTTCGGTGCTAACTACACAATTCAAGGTCGATATTGCTTCTCTACTGAATTCCACTAACTAAGTAAATTAAGGTCAGCAATTAGATTGATCATGATTGAATTCAATCCTAACTAAAAACATGCAGAATGACCATACTATCCCAAACACGATCACATCACTTGAACAAGAATGCCCCTCTCGACTTGTTAAAACAAAACGTTATCTTCTTTAAGGACAAACACAAACTTTGGCCACCCGCTAGCCTCCGACTGATGACCACGACGATGGTACAACCCGACACTAAAACAACCTCCCCGGTCCTAACACACCGAACCATGAACAAATCCGACTCCCTCAGCCCAAACCCTGACAAACCGAAGCACACAAGAAAGGACGGAGATATACTCACCGGCGACGATCGAAAGGGATCGGTTTCTAGCGGCGGCGATCGGAACTACAACCCTGACGGTCGAGCGTTTGTTGTTGGCGGCTGGCAGTGTACCCACGGCGGAACCAATAGTGTTAAACCACAAGGTTAAGGACAGAGGAGGACGCGAGGAAGGACGAAGTCAAGTTACAAAGGAAGGGGCGCTTTACCGATAGATTGGCACCGAGGCAAGGGAAATTTGAGGACGAAGGTCGTAGTTCGCAAAGGAGGATAACGGCGCACTTCAGATACACGAAGGGAGAGCTGAATGGTTTTTATAGTTTTAGGTTTATAGAAGAGCACCTTGCCTACGATACACATTTGTGATTATTTCTAGACTTTTCTCTAGGCATTTTGTCTTCATTTGGTGAGCTGTAACATGCTTTGCTGTCTAGAACCATCCTACATTGTCTATATAAACCTTGTACTAAATATTGAGGAATGATAGGCAACATTTTCTCCCATTCTTTTCTCTGTCTTTATCCTTTCCACTATGGTATCAGAGCATCCTAAAGGACCAACGTCCTGAAAAGATTCAAAAAAAATACAGACCACCATGGATGAAGAACTTCTCCAAGACCCAACCCTCTTCCAACACCAAAACCCTAATCCCCAACAAAATCAAAACCCAGTTCAGCCCTTGCAAGCTCAGCCCTTGCAACTCATGGCTGCAGCAACTCACCCTCTTCCTGCCTTCTCCAGTTTCATTACAGTGAAACTCACCCAGACAAATTTTCCCATATGGAAAACACAGGTCGTTCCTTATCTTCGAGCCCAAGGGCTCTATTCCCATGTCGACCGCACCAATCCTTGTCCTCCGACGACACTTCCTGGCGGAGCCATTAACCCGGAGTATTCTACCTGGGTCTCTAGAGACCAATTAGTCATGGTTGTTCTTACCTCCAGCCTCACAGAAGGCGTTTTAGTCCAAATCATGGACTGCACAACAACCTCAGAGATTTGGACCAACCTCCACGATCTTTTTTCGGCCCGCTCTAGCGCTCAAGTGGTTCACACACGTCTCCAACTGGCGTCGCTCAAGAAGGCGTCCGAAACTGTCACAGAATATTTCAACCGAGCCAAGGGCCTTGTCACCACTCTTGCATCGGCCGACCATCACATTCCCGAAACCGAGTTTTCGGTGTATCTCCTCGCTGGCCTCCCAACCGAGTATGAATCCCTCGTCACATCCCTTTCTACTCAGCCCAAACTCCCTTCTCCTTCTCAGATACTCTCTCATATGCTTGTTCATGAATCCCGGCTAACCCACCAATCAAACTCTCTCCTTTCCACCCCTGCTTCAGCCAACCACACCAGCTCTCAATCTAGACACCAAGAAGTGAACTACACTTCCTCTAGCCGTGGTCGTGGACGAGGAAATGGCCGGAATGATGGACGAGGACGAGGCAATAACCAGGGAAATCAGGGTCGTGGGCAGAACTCTGGCGTCGGAAATCAGAACAACAACAACGGTGGCCACTTCTCCGGCAATCGCCCGCCGCCACCGACTAACTTTTCCGGCCGTCCCGACACCCGCCCAATCTGCCAGGTCTGCAGTAAGCCAGGCCACACAGCTCTCCAGTGCTGGCATCGTTTTGATCAAAATTACCAAGCACCACCGCCGGCGAACTTTCAGGCGCATCACACTGTTGCTCAGACACCGTGGTACCCCGACACTGCTGCGACGCACCATTACACTCCAGATCTAAGCAACCTCCGCATTGATAGCCTTCCATACGGTGGTTCTGACCAAGTTAGCCTTGGAGACGGCTCACAAATTCCGATCCACCATTACGGTTCAGCAAAACTCCTCTCTCAAAATCATACTTTCTCCCTTTCAAATATATTGCACACTCCTGATATCTCCAAAAATTTGCTCTCCGTTCATCAGTTCTGTAAAGATAATGGTGTGTTTTTTGAATTTCACGAGAATTTTTACTTTGTGAAGGACAATCGGACGGGGGCGCCTCTTCTTCGAGGAACCGTTGAAGGAGGTCTCTATCAGCTGCCTGCCACCACCGCTTCGCCACTACCCAACTCTCCTCAACTTTCTGCCACCACCTTCAATAACGACAACCTCTGGCATTGTCGCTTAGGTCACCCTGCTGATGCCGTTGTCTCCTACCTTCCACGTAATTTCCAACTTTCCAAGAAAGGCCACCTTCCATCACAAGGCCCAAGCCCACCAACCTGCCAACCGTGCTCATGGGCCAAAACCCATGCACTTCCTCATCCACCCACACCCTCTAAATCAACTCGGGCTTTACAATTACTATTTGCTGATGTATGGGGTCCGGCCCACGATATCTCTCTTAAGGGAAATCGCTTTTATTTATCCATTATTGATGACTACCCTAAATTCATTTGGCTCTTTACTATATCTACAAAGTCCCTTGTCACCCCCATTATTACGAACTTTCTTAAACTTGTACAAACTCGATTTTCCACAAAAGTCATAAGTATCCAAACCGACAATGGGACCGAGTTCAAACCACTTAAACCCCTCTTTTCTCACCTAGGCATCACCCATCGCCTCACATGCCCATACTCCCATCAACAAAACGGGAGTGTTGAGACCCGACATCGTCGCATTGTTGACATGGGGCTCACACTTCTTAAACAAGCCTCTCTCCCCATCCTTTTTTGGGATTTTGCCTTTGAAACCGCCGCCTACCTTATAAATCGCCTTCCCACACCCTTACTTCACCAAAAATCCCCCTTCCAACTCCTCTTTGATGATCTTCCCGATTACAAATTTCTAAAAGTGTTCGGGTGTCTTGCCTTCCCCAATCTTCGCCCCTACAATAAATACAAACTAGCTTTCCGCTCCACCCCCACTATTTTTTTGGGATATAGTGGCAACCACAAAGGCTATATATGTTATGATTGGGTCAACTCCAAATACTATATCTCTCGTGATGTTGTTTTTCATGAAACCACATTTCCTAACCCCACCACTTTAACTCCCTCTTCTTCCACTGACATCAACTCGTACATTGCCCTTCCTAATCTATCTTTTCCCTCTTTTGGGCCGGACTCTCATCCTGATCCACCTATTTCATCTCTACAGCCCAATAGCCCAACCTCCTCTCAACCCACCAACACGTCTTCTCTGGCGGCTCCCATCACCCCTCCTTCCCCGCCACCAACATCTCAACATTCCGGTCACCACATGATTACCCGGAGGCGAGACAATATCCATCAACCCAAAATTCGACTTGATGGTACCATTCCCTGGCCCCCACCTTCTTGCTCCCTTGCCAATCAAGTTCCCGATGAGCCATCCTCCTACACGGATGCCGCTCGCTACCCTGAGTGGCGTCGAGCTATGGAAACTGAAATTAATGCCCTTCTCCATACAAACACATGGACTCTCGTCCCATCCTCTCTATCCAAAAACACTCTGGGAGTAAAATGGGTTTTTCGCACCAAACGACACGCCGATGGCTCGATTGAACGGCGCAAAGCGAGGCTAGTTGCCAAGGGCTTCAATCAAATGGAAGGTGTTGATTACTCTGAAACCTTTTCCCCTGTTGCCAAACCAACCAGAATTCGCCTCCTTCTCTCCTTAGCTGCTATGAAGCGGTGGTCGGTTCGTCAGTTAGATATACAAAACGCTTTCCTTCACGGTGATTTGAAGGAGGACGTCTTCATTCAGCAGCCTACTGGCTTTGTTCATCCGAATTTTCCCACTCATGTGTGCAAATTACAGAAATCTCTATACGGATTAAAACAGGCCCCGAGAGCTTGGTTTCAAAAGCTCAGTGATGCTCTTATTCTTCTTGGGTTCTCTGCATCTACCGCTGACTCATCATTGTTCTCTTTTCGTCAAGATCGTCATCTAGTATTCGTTCTCATTTACGTGGATGATCTGCTTGTCGTATCCTCTGATCCTCTTTTGTCCTCACAATTCATCTCGGCTCTGGCAAATCATTTTCCTGTGAAAGACCTCGGTGATCTACACTTCTTCCTTGGCATTGAGGTTGAACGCAGCTCAGATGGTTTTCTCCTCTCCCAATCCAAGTATATTACTGATCTGTGCAGGCGCGCAAATATGCACCAATCCAAGGCAGTTAACACCCCCATGGCAACGACTCCATTTGTGGGTAACTCTCCTGCATTCGAAGATGCCCAACTTTACCGAAGCTTAGTTGGTGGTTTGCAATATTTGGCTTTCACTCGACCGGATATCTCCTTCTCCGTAAATCGAGTGTGCCAATTTATGCATGCTCCATCTCAAGAACACTGGCAGGCTGTTAAAAGAATTTTTCGGTATCTCAATTGCACGGCTCATCTCAAGTTCAAAATCGCTGCAAACTCGTCATCTTTGCTCTCTGCTTATTCTGATGCGGACTGGGCCAGTGACACACTTGACAGACGCTCAACCGGCGCCTACTGCATCTATCTTGGCTCGAACTTGATTTCTTGGTGCTCAAAGAAGCATGCCACTGTGTCTCGCTCCTCCACTGAAGCTGAATACAGAAGCCTAGCCTATGCTACAGCCGAACTTATTTGGGTTCAACTTCTTCTCAAGGACCTGCACATTCGGCTCACTGAAACTCCAGTTCTCTGGTGCGATAGTCTTGGTGCAACCTACATTGCTGTCAATCCTGTTTTGCACCATAAAATTAAGCACCTTTCCCTTGATTTTCACTTTGTGCGTGAGAAAGTCCAAGCTCGATCGCTTCGTGTCTCCTTCATCACTTCAAAGGAGCAACTAGCAGACCTCCTCACCAAACCGTTGCCATCAGCCCGTTTTCAAGATTTACGATCAAAGCTTTGTTTGCAACCCGCTCGGATCGAGGAGGCCTAGAAGAGCACCTTGCCTACGATACACATTTGTGATTATTTCTAGACTTTTCTCTAGGCATTTTGTCTTCATTTGGTGAGCTGTAACATGCCTTGCTGGCATTAGTCTAGAACCATCCTACATTGTCTATATAAACCTTGTACTGAATATTGAGGAATGATAGGCAACATTTTCTCCCATTCTTTTCTCTGTCTTTATCCTTTCCACTAGTTTAGCTTAGGATTTATTAATTATCTTTTTACTTGGATAGATAAGTCCTCCCAAGTATAACTTATTTATTTGTTCGTACCATTATGATATATATTTGCATATATAGCTATCTTTTGATTATGAAGAAAAATGCATTACGAGTTCTAGCCCATTTTCAATTAATCTAATTAAACTTGCGGATCAAGGAATAGGACCGAAACGGGACCGAATATTACAGAGATGATGTAAACAGCTAGTCTTGTGCTAGCAATTTTGTTTGGCCACGTTTTTGTGAATAAAATAACCCTTTTATTAAAATAAAACTTTATCCAAAATAACATAATAAGCAATAGAAAAAATATCTAACCCCAACTATTATGACATGCACGCTATTGCATTGTACAACCATTTCATAGAGGCTCGATCACGGCGTCCTGATTACCTGGACTGAAAAAAAATCCCATAAAGGGTCTAATTATACCCTATCAAGTTAGAATTAAAATAGCAACTACGAGACATTTTAAAACAATTTTTCTAAAGTTAGTAAACAAGTCCGCAAACACACACATATCTCTAGTCCAATCCTAAGTCTAGTTATCAACTATACATAAGACACGCAATCAAAAACCCTACCTATGGTATGAACACTTCGACCTATCGCTGTATACCCTTACACTACCTAGGCTATGCAACACTTCGACCCTATCGCTACATGTCATCACAACGGCGTATATATCCATCCCACGTTGGACTCAGAGACGGACCATCTCGTATACCATCCAACCTCAATCGAACCATCCATCACAACTCAATATCCACATTAAGCATCCACAAGAACGTTGCTCAACGTAGGGAAAACCGACGAAAAAACTATATATACATATATATCGAGTTTCAAAACAGTTCTCAAAACGTTTTACAAGAAGACTATAAGAATGTGCATAATAATCTCAAGAAATGGAGAAGGTCTCAAAAAGAGTTGGGTGTAAGGCAAGTTTAAGTCTAGGTTGCTTGACACGATTAGGTAGATAGCAGACCAATGAGTGCGAACGTTTTTTATCAAAGAAATTTAGGGTGAGGGACGGTACCTCAGTTCAAGGTCATGGAAGACCCAAGATCTCAAAGAGCTCTTACAAGGGGATGTACATATGTCTCACCTCAAAGAGACTAGTGGACATACTATTTGTGATGTTGTCAACTTAAACTACATACAAAAGAGAAATCGGTCTAAAAAAACGTGCTCTCCTTAGACCTTTCTTGCTTTCATTTTGCGTGCTCGTATGTCAAGCACCGCCACAGTCAGTGGCGGAAGCATGTGGTGTCCAGTGGGGGTTGTAGCCCACACTGGGATTTTATATTTTTTTAATAGAATTATTAATATACTAATATACTATTGCCTCCGTTTTAAAATAATTATTCAAATAACATTTATACATGTATTAAGTATATTACCTATATTATTATAAAGCTAATTATTAGTGTAAAGAAACATAAAAAAAATATGTATGATTATGATATAGTTAATTATTAGAGGTATAAATAGAAATTGACAAGAAAATGTCGTTATATAGACAACTATTTCAAAACGGATGAAGTATTAAAAAACACATATATAAACAAACACAATCATACACTATAATTGAAATGAATCTAGGCCCTAAAAAAAGACGGTGAAACATATGCTTAGTGGAAAATATTAATTATTATATAATTTTTTAAAAAAGATGGATTTTTGTGTATAATAATAGAAGCAAATGTATAGAAAAGGGTTCAATTAGTTTTCGCTTAAGGCCTCTAATTTGTTAGGCCTGTTCTTGTTTATCTTCTGTCCGTCTCCGTCCGCCAACCGCTTCACTTCCACATTTCCGCCTGCTTCCACGATGGCGACTCTATCCACCCGTTCAAACACGGGCCACCTATGCTGTATCCAACATTTATCGGTTTGAACTTTTAAACTTGTCAATTGAATCATAATGTTTTCTGAAATTCACTTTGAGTTTAATAAAAACTTAATTATTCTTTACTCATATTAGGATTAATCTACTATAATACAGTATAAAGCAAAACCCAAGTCTTTGTAAAAATTTGCGCCACATCATCAATCCTGAATAAAATAATGAGTTTAATTTTTAAATTGATTTTCAAAAAACAACTCATATATCTCCTCGATATGTTATAAAAAACAAAAATAAACAAAAATACACAGGCAAGACCGCCTGTGCCAACGCCATTGCCAAGGCCTACAACTGCTCGGTTGTAAGCTTCGACTCCATCCTCGACTCCCTATCCCCTTCTGCCCCATCATCTCCCGAAGAACACGAAGGCCTCATCGACCTCGCCTTCAAAGTCATCCTCAGCGTGGTTAGCCTCCAGCTGAGTACCCTACGACCGGTTGTAATCGACTCTCCCCTCTCCAAGAAAAGCCACCTAGACCAACTACTTGAAGGGTTTTAGATGCGTATAAGCGGAATTTCAGAAACAATTTCTTGCACCTAAACATGGATCTAAAGCATTCTTGATCAGAGACAAAATTAGGGTTAGTAGAATACCTCTTGATGCGCGATTAGGGTTCTTCTTTCGAGAGATAAAGCCTCAATTGTGACTTCTCTAATCAGTCCACACGAGCACGGGATCTGGATCTCCTTCGCTTTCGATTGCTAGATCGAAGTGCCAAAGACTAGAAGAAAAGAGGAGAAGAGAGTTTTTTCTGTTTTACGTAAAAGTTATGAAAAACCCTTTTTCTCTTCTTTCCTGTAAAGGCCTTATATATTTATTTCTCCAAATAAATATATCCTTTTCTTATTGGGCTGACTTTCAGCCCACTGATCCAACCCATCAACTCAAAGTGTGTGACCTCATAGGACCCAATTATAATAGCTATGGATTAAACTATTTAATCCATTAATCGTAGTTGGTTTCTAGCAAAACACTACGACTCCTAAAATAACCGGATTGAATCTCTCTATCAATTGTCCTATTCCATGTTCGGTAATTGCAACTTTTATTAAAGGACACAATTCCTTCAATCTCCCACTTGTCCTTGAAAACAAGTGTGCAATTTTAAGATACCCTTGTCACTTAATGTCTTATTTGATGATATGCTGACATTCATATCTCCCATCAAATATGTTTCTTGAATACCTGAGTTCGAACTATCAAATAACGAATGATTACGATTAATCCATTCGAGCATGGCCATGCATTTTCTAGTTCTAGCTCTTCAAGTGGCCTAGACACCTTTCCTTCTTCATGCATCAATGTATACATGAATAAGGAGGACAATTCCAATCTTGTATGACTATGGCTCCCACTCAACTTTTGGCAATCCCAATAATTGCTTTTATAACCCCCTTTTACGGAGAGCGTTTAACAATATCAAAGACATACCAATCATCAACTAGGAAACATAACATACTCATGTTTAAGGAATCCACCAATCATGGTCAACTTAAAACTCCACAATCCCTTTTGGAGAGTCTTAAGGTTGGTCTGTCCGATATGTATCATCCATACATATCTATGTAATTGACTGGACATCTCTATGTCCCTATAGCACATGAAACCTTGAGCTATCAGTCAATGTACAATATAGTTATAAATGAATCATCTATGTCCTATTTAATGATTCAAACTATGGACGTGCAATAATTCATAACTGTAGTCACTTAATGGGGTTTCATTCACCAAAACACTTAAGGTGAGCCCATTTACGAACTATGAATTATTCGGACATATTATTCAATATTAATCAGTATAATATTTAAATAAGAATGAAATATCATATATTATCAGAAAGTCAAACATAACAAGTGTCCAACACTAAGCAGAAATAATGTAATATAAGTTAATCTCACAACCATTCACCAATGTATTTGAGATCCTTAGCCTTAGTGTGACTATCATGCCTAGCCCTAGGCATAGGCTTAGTCAAAGAATCTGCAATATTGTCTTTTGTATGCACCTTACACATCTTGATGTTACCTTCAACATCTATTTGTTGAGTAAGATGATACTTCCTCATAACATGTCTAGATTTGAAACTCAAATTTTGCATATTGAACTTGTCAAGAATCTTATCCATATAAGACCTTGACATAGTACCAACAATCTCTAAAATCTATCCTTATAGATTTTTATTCCAAGTATGCACTCTGCCTTTCCCAAGTCTTTCAGTGAAAAACATTTCTTCAGCCATTCCTTAACAAACTCTAGCATTGGAATGTCATTCACAATAAGTAGTACGTCATCCACATACATAGACTAGGAGATCCACCTTACTCCCACTAAACTTCATATATACACAAGGATCTTCTTCACATATGATAAAATCAAACTCTTTGATCTTTTCATCAAAACAAAGATTCCAACTCCTAGATACTTAAGCCCATAGATAGATCTCTTAAGCTTACATACCTTCCCAGCATGATCAGGATCCTCAAAACCCTCTAGTTGTGTCATATACACATCATTTTCCAAAATACCATTCAGAAAAGCGGTTTTAACATCCATTTGCCAAATCTCATAATCATAATAAGCGGCAATAGCTAGGATTATCCTTATGGATCTAATCATGACAACTGGCGAAATGTTTCATCATAGTCAATACCATGAATCTGTTTAATACCTTTAGCAACTAATCTTGCTTTGTATACAAATACATTTCCATTTTGTCAGTCTTAAGTTTGAAACCCATTTGCATCCTATGAGTTTTACCCCATCTGGCAAATCTGTCAAGTCCCAGACTTGATTTTCAAACATGGAATCCATTTCAGATTTCATGGCCTCAAGCCATTTCTTGGAGTCTGGACCCGTCGTTGCTTGTTTATAGGTAGCAGGCTCACCATGTTCTAACATTAGAACATCAAGGCCTTCGGTCAAGATGAAATCATCATATCGTCTTGGTTGAAACCTTTGCCTGTTTGATCTACGTAGGAGTTCAACTGGTTCAACAACTGAGATTTCAGCACGTTCCACAACTATTTGTGGATCTGCTTCTTGAGGAATTTGTTCAGGTTCTTGGATAACATCAGATCCTTGGCCTTCAAACAAATCCATCTCATCCTCGACATCAACTATGTCATCTTGTTGTTGTGTTTGTTGCTTTTCATCAAGAACCGGTTCAAGATGAATATTTCTCCCACTTGACTTTTTGGAAATAAACTCTCTTTCCAAAAAGACACTATCCCTTGCAACAAACACCTTTTGTGCAGTGGAAATGTTAGAAATAATATCCAAAACTACCTTTAGGATATCCTATAAAATAGCATTTTTCTGATTTAGGTGCAAGCTTATCAGTTTGTAAACGCTTTACATAAGCTTCACATCGCCATATTTTCAGAAAAGACAACTTTGGAACTTTTCCAGTCCATATCTCATATGGGGTCTTGTCTACAGTCCTTGACGGAGTCCTGTTTAGTGTAAGTACAACAGTTGTGAGTGCATATCCCCAGAAGAATACCGGAAGGTCAGCAAAACTCATCATAGATCGAACCATGTCCAACAAGGTCCTGTTTCTCCTTTCAGACAAACCATACAATTGTGGTGTCCTTGGAGTAGACAATTGTGTTACAATCCCACAATTTTTCAAATGATGATCAAATCCATGGCTTAAGTATTCACCACTACGATCAGATCGAAGTGCTTTTATCCTTTTGCCAGTTTGAGTCTCTACTTCATATTGGAATCCCTTGAACTTTTCAAAGGCTTCAGCTTTATGTGACATAAGATAAATATACCCATATCTGCTCATGTCATCAGTAAATGTGAAATATCTATAGCCACCTCTAGCTTCTGTACTCATAGGCCCGCATACATCAGTATGTATTATGGCCAAAAGTTCATTAGCCCTTTCATTTGTTCCTTTGAAAGGTGACCTCGTCATCTTGCCCATCAAGCATGATTCACATAAATCAATAGATTCACAATCCATATCTTTTAGAATTCCATCTTTATGGAGCTTCTTTATGTGATTCAAGCTAATGTGACCTAATCGACAATGCCATAGATAGGACTCACTCCAACAATTTGATTTTTTTGCCTTTTGATATTAATGTTATACGATTCCGATTTGAGATCCAATACAATAGTTCATTAACCATTGAAATACAAGCATAGAAGATTCCATTTCTTAAAATAGATATACTTCCATTCTTGATATCAAACTCAAATCCTTCAGAATATAAACTTGAAACTGAAACAAGGTTTTAGTAATAGTAGGAACAAAATAACAATTATTCAGTTCTAAAACTAAACCAGAAGGCAGAAATAGACAAAAATCTCCTACGGTAAACGCAGCAACCCTTGCTCCATTTCCAACGCGTAGGTCTATTTCTCCTTTCTCCAACTACCTCCTACTTCTTAGTTCATCCACATTCGAAATAATGTGAGAACCACATCCGGTATCTAATACCCAAGTAGTAGCATTGGTTGTTAAAATTTCAACAACATTAATACTTGAACTAGAACTCACAGTTCTGTTCTTCTTGTCCTCAAAGTACTTGGGACAATTCCTCTTCTAGGGTTCTTTATCCTTGTAATAGAAGCAATCATGATCAGCAGCCACCTTTGGCTTTTCACCTTCCTTGGGTTTTGCAACTTGTTTGCCTTTCCCTTGGATATGATTCTTCTGCAGTCTTTTCCTCAACATTTGAGGCATCAGTCAGAACAAGAATTAGGATTGCTGAGACATTCTCACGTCCTTTGGATTTGAGAACTATTCTCGAATTCTGATCACAATCAGGAAAATTTGCTACATTGAGCTTGTTTCTCTCAACAATTGAGCACAAAGTGAATTTCAAATTATCACTAGACATGCTTTCTACAAAAGGAAATAACAAAACAAAAGTTCATGTTTGACATGCAAATACTTAATATTAAACTCGTTTTAAAACAAGTAAATGCACATTTTATTCAAATAAACAATTTATGTTCCCAGTGAATAAAATGATTCCAAGATCCTATTCCATACAAGACTCAACGTACTTTGCACTGCCTTAAATCTTGTGTGTTCAAGGTAAGCAACAATTGCTAATTATAACTCCTTATAATTCTTGGTTAGTGGTCCACATCCAATGTAAGATTCACTACCATGTCTCAAGATCCAAAACTTTGCCTTTTGGTCTCTTGTTGGGTACAACCATATCAAAGTTTATGAACCCCCGTATAGATCCACCCTCACTAGTTTAATGTTTAAGAAGGACACCCTCGCTTTTGCGAAGCCCATCCAACCAAAACCAATAAACATCATGGGTTATGATATGGAAAAACATTGCCCCAATATTCTTTTGGGAACTTAAGCATGCAATGATTATTTATTACAAGTGACAAAAACATAATAAATAACTTATGCAAAACTTAAACAATTCATCTCATGAAAATCATATTATGAACCATTCATATGTAAGAATTAAAATCATATTTTAAAACATTCATATATGCAAGAATTAAAATCATATTATAAAACAAGCATATAACTTTTAGACAATCCATCTCATGGAAAATCTAACATGAAAATCTTGATTCAAAAAGAAAATAATATATAACTATTAATCAAAATTAATCATCAATGTGCACTTAATTTGACAAAATTGTATGATCAAGATATAATATCAAATATTTTATCTTATTTTAGTGGGATTTCCTAACTCCTTAGGAAATTATTACATTAGATAATATCACTATATCATCTAATTAAACTGATAAGGTCATATCATAACATATATTTTGAAATCTTAATTTCTTAGATCGGATCATGACCTAGTCAACAGCCAAATTAACACGAGACAAAAGACAAATTACCAATTAATTTATCCAATTGTATACATGATATTTAGAGAATTAGTAGATCACAAAATCAAATTTCATGATCATAAAATATATAATAAAACAACACAATTGTATATATTATATAAGGTGTTCTCGTTAATTCCACATACAAACTCATGTCAATTTTACCCAGTACGGTACAAAAACCATGTCACGTGTACAACATATACAAATTATATGTTAACAACGCGTACAAACCACAAATCCAATTGTTTATTGTACCTTTTAATTGAAACTAACTTTCAATTCGGCCATACCCGATCAAGTCACCGAACATAAACAGTACAAATTCAAATTTAACTGTGAAATCTTATTTCACGTGTACAGTACGTAGACAATATACAAATTATATTTCCGATCGTGCACAGTACGTCAGTACGCAACAGTGCCTTTCAATTGAAACCAATTTCAATTAACATGTCTGTACAAGATATTGTACACTGTTTAACTATTAAACTATGTTCATTGTGGGAAATCATGTTATGTGTACTACGGCACAAGTTATTGAATTCATAAGCGTACGGCACAATTCCAAAGTAGTACCTTTTAATTGAAACACAATTTCAATTTAAGCCTATTCGATCAAGTCAAGGCCTCACGGGTACACATTCAATCTTGAACTGAAATCCAATTTCAATTCTTGATCTCGGTATGATCCGTATCTATTCAACTTAATCATACAAAATTACTCTGACCGAATCATATCCAGTCCAATTAATTAAAATCCTAATTTTAATCAAGCACAAAAATTTATATATCAATTTGATCGATTTGAATCAAAATTTGCATCAAGAACAAAAATCTAAATCTTTGATCCAATCAAGATATGCTTAAGGCTCTGATACCACTGAAGGGTTTTAGATTCGTATAAGCGGAATTTCAGAAACAATTTCTTGCACCTAAACATGGATCTAAAGCATTCTTGATCAGAGACAAAATTTGGGTTAGTAGAATACCTCTTGATGCGCGATTAGGGTTCTTCTTTCGAGAGATAAAGCCTCAATTGTGACTTCTCTAATCAGTCCACACGAGCACGGGATCTGGATCTCCTTCGCTTTCGATTGCTAGATCGAAGTGCCAAAGACTAGAAGAAAAGAGGAGAAGAGAGTTTTTTCTGTTTTACGTAAAAGTTATGAAAAACCTTTTTTCTCTTCTTTCCTGTAAAGACCTTATATATTTATTTATCCAAATAAATATATTCTTTTCTTATTGGGCTGACTTTCAGCCCACTGATCCAGCCCATCAACTCAAAGTGTGTGACGTCATAGGACCCAATTATAATAGCTATGGATTAAACTATTTAATCCATTAATCGTAGTTGGTTTCTAGCAAAACACTACGACTCCTAAAATAACCGGATTGAATCTCTCTATCAACTGTCCTATTCCATGTTCGGTAATTGCAACTTTTATTAAAGGACACAATTCCTTCACTACTCGTTGTGGCAGACGAGTTCCAATCCTGCGATGACACCGGGTGCGAGCAGCTCCACTGCAGGACTGTGATCGTGGAGTGCAAACCGGGGTCCAAGTACACATGGGAGCAAAGGTTCGAGAGCCGTGGCTCTCAGGCGGACGCAAACAGGTGGTACAAGCCTAAGGAGTGGAAGTACGTCGTCCATCACCAATCTGTCGAGGACTACCCTCCCGAGCAGCTGCCCGGGCACGTGAGCAGGCTCATTGTCGACACGACAGCGTGCGTCCCGGACAAATACCGCCACCTGGGCACGGCCACGCTCGACATCGTTTCGTGTCCAAAGGGCCACCTCCTCGAATTTGGTGACTGGCTCCCGCCCAATCCTTATCACAGTGGCACCAATCCCGCCTACGCTATTGCCAAGTGCTCTGGCCGTGCCCCACCCCAGCAATCAGGGCAAGATGATCCAGAAGTCGAACCACCGATTAGTGACATCAATTGCGGGGAAGACGGGCGCCACTTGCTGGAGGAAGTAACTGAGCTCGGTGTTGAAGAAGGCGGCTTCGGTTGTTGCAGAGCATGCCATGAGCCGATCACTTGTCCAGCTGATCCGGCATATGCATGCACTCGTTGCAAGCTCGCGTTGCACAAGAGCTGCGCTGAGCTCGAGGACAAGGCGACGATTCCTGATCCACACTCCGAGCTTCCCGCTTTCCTCCAAATCGTATCCTCAGCCGATGAGTTTTATTCGAGTATCCCGGCGGAGGAGTACACGAAGCGGTTCAAGTGCAGTTCCTGCAAGGAGTTCTCGGTGGATTGCGAGTTCTGCCTGTGGGAGATGCACTTTGGGGCGCGTGACGTCCCGACCATGCTTCGACACGAGGGCCACCGTGACTCCGGTGAGGGCCACTGCATGAGCTTCTGGATTGTGTCGAGGCAGACTGTTGATCGTCACGAGTACTTCTGCGAAGCATGTAAACTTCCAGGTTATTGTGTCGGGTACACGTGCCTACATGGTACCTTCAAGTTCAATTGTCATGTGGAGTGTGTGCTCTTGCCGCGCCCTGTGAGCCACGTTCATGGGGGACACCATCACGATATGGAACTCATGTTCGGCACCGATGAAATCAAAGAGGACTAATTGTGCAATGTGTGCCTAGATCCAATATTGGATCCAAAAGCCTGGTATTTCTACTGCGACCATTGCGATTTTACTTCACACCTTCGTTGCATATATAAGAATGATTAATTAAAGAGGATTTCTTCTGCCATGTGTGCGCCAAGATTCAATCGATGTTGTTGTTGTTGTTGTTGTTGTATGTACTGAGCGAATTATGTACCCTTAGTTCTCATTTTAAGCTTCAACCTCTTATATATATATGATGTACGTTGTGCTCCACCGCCTTTGGTGGAGGTTCTGGATTGGATTGGATTGACTGTGAGCTACTTCACCGGATTTTTCTTTCCAGCCGTCCACTTTGACTACGCTTCAGATAAACAGTCGAATCGTATGAGATCAAGAATTTCAAATGAAAAGCCTTAAACTTGCCACGTTAACACATTCCCCACGTTAAATTCACACCCACATGCATATATTCCAATGAGTTCTTGACGCCAAAAGTAAACGAGGACTTATTTGGAGAAAAGGGTAGGCATAACAATGCTATATTATTGCTTCAATATTGGCATCTCACTAAGGAAACAAGTTCATCTTCATTGTATGGTTTATGTACTACTACGTATCGCTATACAAAGATTAGCTACTGAAATCCAGCCACAAAAGAAGACAGGGAGAAGCAGAGTCATGGAACAAAAAAACTCCCTCTAAACCAGTACTCTTGAAGACTATGTTTCACTATACCTGTAATTTGTCTATGTAACTCTTACCAGAGGATGGCTTTGGACGCTTCCCAGAAACCATTCTCAAAAAGACCTTCCCTACATGTAATGGTCATATCGAGCGTCCGATCCAGTGTCAGTTCAGAAGAGTTCAACATCGGATCCTTGCATCATACAAGCGAAGAAAGCTTTATCATCAAACCTGAAGCTGAAGAGAATCCACTCCATCCACTGTGGATCAGTCAAGGGACATATCAAAATATCTTTTGAGAGCCCAGAAGCAGTGTCCAGTGTCATTGCAATGCGCCACTGCAGCATAATATACAGAATTGTACCTGGCTCTACGCCTAAAATCATGCAATCACCATCCTGTGTAAATCACATGGGAACCAATTTGAGCTTCCAAATGGCTAGAAATAAGCATGTAAGGATGTTTATGCACATACTGTGACAATTAGTGGATTGTGTTATTACCTCTGTGCTATACATGAGCATGTTTGACGTTGTGAGGAAAGTTACCTTGTCTTCAAGCACCCTCATCATGGCTGGAGGAAAAAGGGAAATACAACACATTTTTCAATGTTGGGTTAATTGTTTACAATGAGAAGGAATCAGTGAATTGCAGGATCCAAGAGGGATGGATAAATCAATACCATGCTCAAATCTGCGAGCGCAAGTTGCGAGTACTTCTTGAAAGCATTCTGGCTGCAGCGTTATTGAGACACGGTGTACCATAAGCCTATTGATGTCTATACCAGCTGTTTGGACGAAATTAGCTTCACTCAGTTTGAAGGGGACAGAATCATCTCCTAGATAAGTACATAACAAGGTACACAATAAGCCAGCTAATACTATCTTAATGGTCTTAGACCAAAACAATGCACCAGGCAAGAAACTCAATCAGAAGAAAGTGTTACAGAATTACTTTGCCGAAAACAACATGAAGAGCGTCCAGGAACTGGAAGGATAAATTGACCTGATTGATCTGTCAAAAAACTGTCCTAATTTTGAATTTGACTGATTCAACCAAGAAATATCCCAAGGTTGGCCTAATTTTGAACTGGACTTTGCTGATTATATGTAATCTTGCTATAAAAGCTTACCAAAAAAAGAAGTCATAGGAAGAGAGTAGATCCATTACTACTGAGAAATCGAAATTACATTACTAATACTGACAGATGAAATCCATTCTCTACCGATTGAAATCGGACTAGCATCACCAAGAGAGCCAACAGTACAATCCATCAACAAGAAATCATCCTAATCGCCAATTTCACTCTAAGCTCTGTGACAACAGGATACAAGCTATAGCAATTCACAATCGACAATTCAGAAACTCAAGAAATCATCAAAGATATCACTTAAGGCTCAAACGAACAATCACCGGAAGGAGAGAAAGAAAGAGAGAACAATTACCGACTGTACACTGAAGATCGGTAGAATCGGCGATCTTGAAAATCGTGATCGTCGCGGAAAGCTGCAGGAGAACCGGATTAGTGAGAAGCCGATTCCAAGTGGAGAGATTGAACCGAATGGCGTAGCGATTGGAAGGCAGAGAAGAAGCAGTGGAAGCCTCCATGATGAGCGATGATCTGGCCTTGCGATCTCGGCTGCTAGCTAAGACCTGAATCCCTCCGTCCTTCACAACCAAGACCGCCCATGAGGCCATCGTCGTCATCGCCATCAGGCTGTTGAGGAAAAGATGCCCTGGCTTCAAGCTCACCGTCAACGTCATTCGCCGGCGAGTAGACTCATCCATCGCGATTCGCGATTCCCGAGAGCGAGAGAGAACAAACAGGGGCGAGGGTTTCGGATGAAGAGAGAGAGAGAGAGGAAGAAGAGCAAGAATAACCGTTTCAGCTCTGTGCGAGTTTTGGCTCCAACTCCACAAGTCTCGAGCGATTTAAATCAGAGATTATAACAAGAATTCGTTACACAAAAAAGTCTCTCAAGTAAGTACGAGTCAGCTCAGAGAGAGCCAAAGAAGGAAACGATTCAGAGTATTCTTTCCGCGTATTACGCAGGCGTATAATTCGGTGTTTCTCCTGCCCTTTACATGTTCGACGAAATGCCTAGCTGAAACTCGTAGCTTGTAAATTAACATCATCTTTCTGTCTCTAGCTGGAATGTGATTCGTGAACTTTTCACGAGTTTGTTAACATAAGTCCTTGATGATGTAACTTTAGAGATACAATGAGACCCCTTCTTGTGAGTATTAGATTTGCAGCCATTGACATTGACTTAGATATTATTATATCATCAATATCAAGTATTAGAAATTTAGAATCCATCCTTTTAGATCATCTCCTGTGAGCTTTAAAATGTTGCGCATTTGATAAATCGTGTGGTTGCGACATCCAGCATGAAGACGTTTGAATAATCTTCTGATTATGGAATTCAATCCTCATTTGAAGTTCCTTCTGAGATTTGCTCAAGTTGAATTTGGCTGATAACTTGATATGATACTACAATGTACTATGATTTAGCGAAATTTTGGCAGAAAGTGAAGCCATTAAAATACAGAACATCAAACTTGAGTAGATTGTTTTGTAGGACTTCTCCTCAAAATCTTGTTTAACCCTTCTCAAAATCTGCATTTAGATAACCCTTCTCTTCTCTACTTCTATCCATGGCATATGTGTGTGTTTCAAGTAACTAACTTAGACGTTAATATCATGTATTATTGAAGTCTCACTTGGCTTTGGAACATTTACAAGGAATATGGTGTGATCTCTAATAAAGACTCACTTGGTTTGGAACATTTACAAGGACCAAACAGGACAAAGGGAGCAAGACTTGGACCTGTTAACTTTTTTTTTGGTCGAAACTTACCCAACTTTGCTCACTAATTGGACCTGTTAACTATCAAAACCAAAACTTACCCAACTTTACTCAACTTCTGAACGAATTGATGAGTAAAAATGTACAGCGATTACTTACACAAAAATTCAGCTACAAAAGGTGGCAGGAAACATCAAAGAATATGTATGTAACACAATGAAACCTCACTCTAATATCATTCTTGCTCCCTTTTCAAGTCTACTTTATCAGCAGTATAGTTGTCTATGTAATCCTAGAGGGAGTAGGCTTTTGTTGGTCCTTTCCCAGAAAGCACTCCCATTCCTCAGAGAGTAACTTGCTACAAGTCACATTGCAACGCTGACTATTTGAAACTCTGATCCTTGCATCATGTAAGTGAAGAAACTCGAATCGTCGATTAGGAAGGAGAACACAATCCAGTCCGTCCACTTTGGATCAAGGATTGAGCATATCAAGACGTCTTCCGAGAGCTCCGAAGCACCACGCAACGTCTGTGCCCCACGCCACTCCAGCAGCAAGTACGAGGCCGTTCTTGGCTCGACACATTCTGTCACACATTCACCATTCTGTGCACATTCCAGAGGTGAAATTAAAGATTATTACATTATACATGTGAGCCATACATGTGAAATAAGTAAAATCAGATTGAAGATTTGACCTCTGTGTTGTATCTGAGCAACCCTGAGGCTGTAAGAAAAGTTGCATTGTCCTCAAATGCCAGCATCATGACTGGAACAAACAGGGGAATTCAACTCCACTTCAATGTTCAATTGTTTTGGTATACTAAAGTGCAAGAGCTTGAGATGGATATATGAATGAATACCGTGATCGTATCTGGAAGCATGAGTTGAGATGACCTCTCGCAAGCATTCGGATTTGAGTTCTACTGTAACAGGGTGCGGAACAAGGCTCCCCACATCGATCCCTTTCTCTCGAACGAAATTAGCTTTACCTAAATTGATTGGGGTGGAATCATCTCCTGTAAAAACCGCCCCCAAGGAATTGATCAATTTGAGTATAGATCTATACAAGTCAGCAAGAATTCGCTCAATATTTGACCAAACAAGCTTCGTTAGCGCCAATTTCGATTTGAATTTCATATGTGGCGCCATAATTCAAGTTTTCGCACAACTCAGTAAAAAGGCGAGGAAATCATCAGGAACCGAAGAAACAGTGGGCGGAAAAAAGAGATGAGGGAGCAATTACCGAGTACACAGAAGAGATCGGGGGAGTTAACGATCTGGTAAATCCAAAGCGGGGAATTCTCGTGGAGAGTATCGGGAGAAGAAGGGAGAAGGCGAATCCAGGCAGAGAGATCGAACTGAAAGGCGCAGAAATCGGTGGTCCAAGAAAAGGCGGTCCAAGCCTGCATCACCAGAGATGCAATGGCCTTGCGATCTTCGCTGGTAGCCAAAACTTGAATCTGGTTGTTCCTCAGAATCAAGACCGCCGATGAGGCCATCTCCTTCATCAACGCCAGGCTGCGCAGGAACAGATGCGCCGGCTTCAGCCCCGCCGTGAACGTCCGCCGCCGGGGACTGGACTCTTGCATCGCATGAAAGAGAGAGGAGAACAACGCGATTTCGAAGAGGGAGAGAGAGAGAGAGATAAAGCAGGAATAACGGATTTTTAGCCCTCAACTCTCAACAGGTATTTTTATGTAACAGAGACTGTACAGAGAGAGTTCGTTGGGTCGTTTGACAAAATACTGGACAAGTCTGGAGTGTATTCCGTTACCCAATTGTCCTTGCATTTGCATTTAATTGTAATATCATCTATAAACCTATAAATTAAAATCACTAACGTAATTAACGCAAAGCAGTTAATTTAAATTTGTATAGTAAACTTCGCCTCCTCGTATCAAGTTCATGAAATTTAAAATTTATATATATTTCATTCTTATGTTACCTACGAACAAGAACAATAACGACAATATATAAAGGTCAAATTAACTAATGTGACTTGGAGAGTCTAAACGGCTCAATTTCAAATCCCGTTACACCTTCATGTCAATCAATTAACAATTAGCATTAGCTTTTGCAATTAGCAGTATATATAACCTAAGTTTCTCCACGTATATTACCCTCTATATATTGAGAGATTTAGTAGACCTGTCAAACGGGTAGATCGGATCGAGTTTGGATCGGGTCGTTTGGAGCGGATTCGTTCGGGTCAAAGAGTTATTTCAGGTCATGTTCGGTTTGATTCAGTTCGGTTCAGGTTCGGATGTTGTTCGGTTTCAAGCCAAGTTCGGATTGGGGTCATTTTTGAGTCGTAATATTTCGGATTGACCTTTTGATGTGCTCCTACCCGCCCTTTAGCCTCGCCACAATGGGACCAAGCCGACCGCATCCATGGCGGCCCCCTTGGAGTAACTCGAACCTCTTCGATGGCCGAGAGCACATCAATTGGTATCAGAGCAAGGGATCACGTAAGACTCGAATCACTCAAGGAGGAAGACAATTAGTTTTCCTTGTCCGCCCGCAACTCGACCACACTGATGAGTACCATAAAATCACCCCGATTGGATTCCACCACCACGCCCCCCTCAAAAAATTTCTACGTGGGCTGCAAGTTGCGAGCCACCACCACCATGGCATCGCACCTACTACGAAGTCTATGCTTCACATGAGTTGGCGAGGACTCCACCTCGACGACAGCGAGCCAACCCTTCACCACCTTGTCGTCACCATACCTACGACGAGGGGTTTGAGAAAACAGCCCCACGGCGACACCCTAGAGACTTCGCTTGGCCTTACGATGGGGCATGTCCCGAGCCAGAGGTGGATCGTGTTCTCCTCATACCATCACCACTTCTAGAGTCGGCCTCCATGTTGGGTTTGTTGGGTTTTTCGAATGGAAAGTTCTAGGGTGATGGTCCACGACCGGAGCCTGAGCAACCCATAGAAAATTCAATCGCACCTATGACGAATCAGATCAAGCACCACAAAAGAATTTGTTGGAGCCCAAGTTTGTAACTTTGAGTCCTACAACTTCTCCCACGGCGTCTCCATCCTATGTTATGGCTTTGCCTTCGGCACCAAGCAACCCACAAGTTGAGATCTTGCCCCAAATCAAGATTGAAGACGAGATTCGAGTTAAATCTAGAGTCGTATGCGAAGTAGAGGTTCGAGATCTTGCTATCCTGCGCGGGTTCTCTACCACAACGTCAAAGCGAGGACGCTTTGAAGCCAAGTGGGGGAGGATGATGCGCTCCTGCCTGCCCGCTAGCCTCGTCACGATGGGACCAAGCCGACCACACCCATGGCACCCCCCTTGAAGTAATTCGGGTCCTTCGGTGGCCGAGAGCGCATCACCTTTCTTATAGTTTTTGGATGATAAACATGACTCATAATCTCTTATTATCGGATTTTAAATCCTTTATTATTAAAAAGTTGTGTACAAGCCTCGGCGGATTTAGGGGGACGGAGGGGGGCGGCCGCCCCCCATCGCCGGAAAATAATGAGTATAAGGCGGAGAACTAGCTTCTATTTTAAGGGTATATTTTACAAGTCTTGAGTTTAAGCCCCACCCTCCTTCATTCCTGTTTTAATAGTAAATTTTATGCTAGTAATAAATTTATATGGTTAAAATCTCTCTTTTTGCTAATGAAGAAAAAATTTAATTAGATAAAGATGTTAAGTGATGGGGGTCGTCCGGATCGGATGATATCAAAATTTAAATTTATAAACCGAACCCCAATTTGTAGTATAAGGGTAGGGTGTCGAACACTCGGGAGTTCGTGTGTTGAGTGTACCAAAAAGACTAAAAAGAGGTAAAAGAAAGGCAAAAACAAAGAAAATCAAAGGGAACAACCCGGACCGACACTGGTCACTTCGGTCCGCGGTTGGATCGAGGAGAATTTGGCCGGGACCGACACAGACAACGTCGGGCCCGATGTACTGTGTAACTCGATTAGGCAAAAATAGTAGATCGGTCTTGGGTTTTTGGGTTCCTTCCCTAACTAGACTTGGGTGATTCTACCCCAATTCAGCCAATAAGTGTTGATCCTCATGAGATCGAGGTTGTTCACCTTCGATCCCTCCACTCTACACATCGACCATGGGAGGCTTTCACTCTCCCTTCGATGCTAGGTCAAGTGTTGGGTTTGAGACCACTTTCGCTAACTCTTACCAATCACAAGCCCTAGATCCCTTGTTCTCACTAAAGGATTGAAGCTCATGTAGAGAGGATTCCTAGATCAAGCACGCAAGGCTATGGAATTGGGTGTTCACACCCAATCCTAGCTAAGGGTTTCCCCCATAGCCCAAGACTATGGAATCTACGCCATCAAGTAAGAGTAAAAAGCAATCAAATAGCAAAACAAGCAAATCTCAATCATCAAACTCAAATCCAACTCAAATTGCATTCAAATCCAAAGGGGTTCACAAGATCCAAGTCTCAAATCCACTAAACAAAAGCAAAACAAGTTCAAAACCACTAACTCTCTCTAGCTCTCCACCGATCTCTCTTCTCTTCTCCTCCTCTTTTCTCCTCCTTGCTCTCCAAGTCTTCCTTGAGCCTTTTTGAGAGTGATTAGATGTGGATTCTTCTTGATTGCTCCTCTAAACTCCTCTAATTATCCTCCTCTCTTGATTAGGGACCAAGGAATTCCAATTTAGAAGAGGGGCAAAAGTGGTAGATCACAATAATATGCCTTGGAGCCTAATCCACAAATTGCCGACATGGACCAACACGGGTAGACCTCGGGCCCGACGTTGGGAATGTCGGTCCGAGCCTATGAAGTGCTAAATTCGGGCCCGACTCCTTGGTACATCGATCTAGGGCCTCGATCCTCTTCTTTCCTTGGTTTTCCTTGAGCTCCTCTTTGTTCCTTGCGTGGCTCTTTCGCTCCTTGGCTCTAGGGGTGAGCATCGGTTCAAAACCGAACCGAACCGACAAAAACCGAACCGAACCGAAAACCGAAATCGGGAATATGTTGAACCGAAAACCGAACCGAAATATGTCGGTTCGGTTTCGGTTTCTATCGGTTCGGTTTAGGTTAAAACCGAAACTTTCAAACCCAAAAAAAAAAATTTCTGCCTGCCGCTTTGCCTCTCTGCTGTGTTGTGGGCGATGGAGATAGAGAAAGGGAAGAAGGGGGAAGGGAAGCCACGGTAGTCTCCTCCACATCCTCATCTTCAATTCCTCCCAAACCCAGCAACACTTTCCTTCTCCCAATTCGCCACCGATGGCTCCTCCGCCGCCGCTTGCATCACCTTCCCCTTCCTTCCTCGCATCCATCTCTTTACCGCCCTCTGCCTCCTCTCCTCCGATCCCAACAGCAGCAACAACAACCCTAACTCCCTCGTCGACGTCGTTCGGCGTGTACGCCTCTCTGGGCATCGGTACCCACCCCGATCCGCCCCCCGCGAAGCGGTCAACCAAGGACCGGCACATGAAGGTGGATGGGCGGGGGCAACACTGGGGAGGGTCGGTCCGACAACTGCGGAGGCCGTCGGGAGGCGCAGAGGCGGCGGAGTATCGGAGTCGAGAGGGAGGCCGGAGGTGGCTGGTTCATGGGGTGAACACGAGAGAACTCAGAGAAGCGGGATTGAATGTGTTGAGTGTGAAAACTGTATACCCTAATTCCCTAAACCCGCTCACACCGCACCACTATTACTAGGACCCAACACAATTTATTTTATTTTTTTTAAAATCGGTTTTAACCGAACCGAACCGAAACCGAACCGAAACCGAAAATTTCAAATTTATTGAACCGAAAACCGAACCGACTAGCATCGGTTTCGGTTTGGTTCGGTCGGTTCGGTGTCGGTTTTCGGTTTTTTCGGTTTGATGCTCAGTCCTACTGGCTCCTTAGCTTTGCTTCCTCCTTAGAAACTCTTCCAAAACGTCCTCAAATGCGCCATTTTACCTACAAAACACAACAAACTCGCATAGTCTCCGAATCTCATAGAAAATGGAACTAAGCTAAAAGAGAACAAAACTAATAAAGAAAGGAACAAAAGACACATATTTACAAGAGAAATTAACTATTAGAACACCACCAAAATGAGAGACATCATTAAGTTCTTCATATTTAATAAAAACCTACTTTTTAAAATTTAAAGAGTATGATTAAGTGAAAAAATTTAGCTATAGAAAAGTTTACATAGTTATATTTTTACATATACTATGTAAAAGATAAAAAAAATCAAAAACATATAGGCCTTGCTACACTTGTTGAGTGAAAGTAGTTTTTGGGAGAAAGTAGTGTTTTTTTGTCTTGAAAAATGTAAAAAGTAAAAAAATTGCACGTATTTCAAGAGTTTTAAAAGTAGTTTTTCGATGAAAGTATACTTTTGGAGGAAAGTGTAGCAAGGCCATAATGGTGTACATACTTAATTATTTTTTTGTCTTTGAACCTTTACATGACTCGATAGCTTATCATTAGAAACATAGTCTTGAGTTCGGATGATTTCGGGTCATTTCGAGTTAAATTTAGCTCGGGTCGTTTGGATCGGGTGATTTCGGGTCATTTTTAGTTCGGGTCATTTTGGATCGGGTCAGTTCAGTTCGGATGATTTTGGATTATATTTTATTCGGGTTATTTCGGTTCGGATCAGTTTCAGATCGGATTAGATTGAGATTGGGTTTGGTTCATGTTTGAATTGTTCATTTTTCGTTGTTTGGGTCCAATTTCGGGTCGGTTTTCGAGTTCGGGTCACTTTTTTGCTGGGTCTAAGATTTAGACACAAACATCCCACCAAGTTTTTTTTCCAAGGTTTTGCTTTCTAATATTCAATTGTCTCTTATCATTTGTTGTTTTGGGGGTCTATTTCAAATTTAGACTGTGTTATTTAAGCAATGGTCAAGTGATTAGTAATTTTAATTTTTTTTTTGAAATTTTATTACTAAGCTATGATTTCCTTCCTTTTGTTGGTTAATGTATAAGGCTTCATTTTGTTGTAGCGTTTCGGTGGAGCAGAAGTGAATTCCATGGCGAGACACTTGACAGCGTAGCGGGGTGACGAGCGGCAACATCTCTTGGAGAAGAATTCTGCTACCATATGCCCCCTATGAGGTACTGAAACTTTGAGTGTTTCTACGACGGACTTAATTTTTTTTTGAAAAAAACGTGCAATTCATTTTTAGGCTTAAGATATACAACAATTATATATTTATATATAACTTATAAATATTAATTCTATTGACTTTTCTCCTAGTATTTTATCTTTTTTTCTATGATGGTTATGCAACGCTTTGAATAATTATACATATATAATTGCTTTTCATCTCCTAAAAACATATGCCTATTTTGCAGGTTTTAGAAGCATTGCATGATGTAGATGCTTGCTTTCAAAGTGTTGTATTTTGTGTTTCAATGTTCCTTTATGTTATGTGAAATTGTTTTAGTTCTATAAATCTTATAAAGAGAAATTGAAAAAGTTAGGTATGTATGATTTCATAACTAGCATGTAAGTGTCATTATGAAAATAACATTCTTTTGGTTTAGGCAAACTGTTACTTGATTTAGTAACATGTAGTTATTTTTTGATGTCCGTTTCTATTATAAAGAGGAAAAATGACTTGGAATAATCTCAAGCATCAACCTTCTACCAATAATAATCGGCTCAAATCATATCCAACCCCCTGAACTTTTACAAATTTCTCACTTAGAAACCTCACCTTTGATTTGGACCTATTGAACACTTAAACTTTTTATTTTCAGCCTATTAAATACCTCAAGCTGATGTGGCATATGTGTGAAATGCACGCATCTCTTAAGCGACTGAACTATTGAAATATAAGTTACATTTAAATTTTGGAAAAAGAAAAACAATTAATTAAACTTCCCCTTTACTTTTCTTCTTCTTCTTCCCAGATCTAAGCTCCTCCTCCTCCAGGACTTCTTCTTTTTCTGGCTTCCATCTTCTTCTTGTTCTTGTTCTTCTTTCTTCTCTATCACCAGCCCCTCCTCCTCTAGATCCACCTAGCTCCTCTGACGCCAGCCACCGAGACACCTCCGACTCCGACCGCCACCCAAGCTCCGACGCCAGCCACCGCCCTGCCAAATCGACCGGCCAACCTCCGCCAACACCGGCAGCCCAACAACCACCGCATTCCTCTCTGCTTCCGGTGACCACGGTTCTCCTTCGCCGGCGAGCACTCCTCCGGCATATCCAGCCCAGACCAAACCACTCCTCTCCCGGCTCCGACAACTCCGCCTCCGGCTGGTCCTCCTCTGGCCCTGGCAACCTCCGTTCACCTTCTTACCCCCTCCTTCCTTCCCCGGGGTTGGCTCGACACCCCCCCCCCATTTACTTAAATTTTATTTTTAATTTCCTTTTTTATTGGAAAAAATTAATACATGTCATTAGTCTAGGTGATTAGGTGGATTAAAATTAATTTAATATTAATGACGTGTAAATGAGGTGGCAATGCGTGTGATACACTCACCAGGATATTTGTTTGGCAGGCGTTTAATAGGTCGAAAATAAGAAGTTTAGGTGTTCAATAGGTCCAAATCAAAGGTGGGGTGTCTAAGTGGCAAATTTGCAAAAGTTCGAGGGGCTATTTGTTTGACAGGCGTTTAATAGGTCGAAAATAAGAAGTTTTGATATTGCTTTTAGCAATCCGAACTATGCTAATATTAACCAAATTTGATTTCCCAGTATATTTTCCGACGAGTTTGATGACGTAGCGGTCGGAAATGTGACGTTGCAGTCAGATGTGTGACGTGGTGATGAATCATTTTTTATTTTAAAATTTTATTTTTCATGTCACATACCACATACTAGTTTTTACTTGACATCTCAGCATAGTATCACAAACAATTAAAAAAAAACAAATAATCTGCAATACTCCATTGACAGGCGAAGTAGGGCTCAATTGAACGTTGTAGAAGAAGATGAAGATTTAAGAAATCCCTCTCCTGCATGAAGGATAAAATTTGAAATTTGAGAACCCCAATTAAACACAATACTCCATCTTCAATGACAGGCAAAAAAGAGTCCTAGCTTCATTCTTCATCTTCTTCACACCATCGCTTCTTCTTCTTTCCTCTTGATTTTTGTTTCTCTGCCCAAAACTCTCCATGTTCGATCCCCTTCACTACCTTCCTTCTCTCGCTCGGCCCTATAACCCTCACGACGGCGCTTCTCTCGCTCGGCGCTACAACCCTAACGACGGCGCTCAGGCCACCAACCCAGATCTAGAATCCTACGCCCGCCGGCCACACCCGACAGCGACCCTCGCACACCACTCTGGCCGGCTCGGACATAGCCTTGCGTTGCCTCCTAGCTTCGTCCACAACCTCCCTCACGTCCTTAATGCCTGAGGTCACGACGGCCGACAGAGACACGAATCGTTACTGAGATGCCATGGAGGTCTTACCGGTCCCCGACGTGGATGGCGACAATTTCTAGCGTTTTGGGAGGGGAATTTCCGGTGTGGTGTCCGATTTGGGGGTTAACGGCGAGGACGAAGATTTGGGGTGGAAATTGAATCTGTCGATTTTGGGCTGTTGAGACTGAGATTGGAGAGAGAATTCTGTAATCTTCATTTTTCTTCTATAATGTTTCAATTGAGCCCTATTTTGTTCATCGTAATGTTTGTTCTTTGATTGTAGAGTATTTGTTTTAATTTTTTTGTTTTAATTGTTTGTGATACTTATGTTGAGATGGCAAGTGACATGGAACCTAATATTTTAAAATAAAAAATGATTCTTCGCCAACTCACATTTCCGACCGCCACGTCACATTGTCGGCCGCCATGTCATAAAACTCGTCGGAAAATATACCGGGAAATCAAATTTGGTTAATATCAACATAGTTCGGATTGCTAAAAGCAATATCAAAATATGAGATTATTATTGGTAGAATTTTGATACTTGGGATTATTCCAAGTCATTTTTCCTTATAAAAAAGACCATTAGGTATTTTGATAATGTATAACCATGAAACTAATAACTATTTTAACATCCATCTATCTATATAATTATATAAGATTTGGGAAATTTATTTCAACCAAGAATCCGGAGAAAAGTGACCCGAGTCCAAAATCCGACCCAAACCGAATCCAAAATTGGACCCGAACAATGAAAAATGAACAATCCGAACATTACCCAGACCCGATTTGAATCCATTCCGATCTGAAATTGGCCCGAAACGAAATGAGCCAAATCAAATATATACAATTTGAAACCATCCGAACCGAACTGACCCGAACTAAACCTGACTCGATTTTCTCTATGTGCCTTGTATAAGGGTCCTATTGTGATGCCTCAAATTTCTAATTAAAATTCTTTCACAGTACATGTGCAGAGATTATCTGCAACAATGGAGTCTATTTCATCGACAAACAAGTGATTTACTGATTTGTTATTATGTGTCAAAAAAAAAAAATTAAGGACGCAATCATTTTATAGTGGAACCCCACTTCGACTAACTTCCTTTAGGATAGTCATTGCATATGATGATCAAAATCACGATTATAAGCTCGTCAAATTCCTCCAAGACATTCCTCGGTCCTGCCATATTGGGTTAGAGTAGATGTTGTATATAGTATTTCAACTGGTGTGTGGTCGACCTATGAATTTGAACTCCAACCATGGCGAAATCCGTTCAACTTATACGTGGTGATATAAGTTTAAATGCCACACTCTATGTTATGACGGGAAATGCTCCTAGCACAACAGATCATATTCTTGCACTAGATATCAAAGTCGTTCATCCATTCTTTACTTTTGCTCTTATTGTACAGCTTGATGTTCCTAGCAACTATGAGCTTTCATTAAAGCATTCGGTTGACTTCTAGAATGATCGACTTTTGATATTCGAGCTTTGTTAAAATTCATTTGTGGTGTTCTGTTCTTGGGATTGATTCATGACGATTTGTTTTAAAGCATAAGTTTTATTTTGGATTATACAAGTTGGATTTTTATAGTTTTCTCGCCGTGCCCGCGTTATAAAATCTGAATGTCCTGTTGTCAAACTAGCTTGGTAGTGTCTTGTAAGGTCTACTACCGAGTAACGTCTTGTCAGAAAGGCGGGGTGTTACAGGTTATAAAAGAAATTAATGAGATGTTGTATGTCAAACCAAAGATCTATTGAAACTTTAAACCTTATGTATTTAATTAGTATACACACTAGGCTTGTTCATTGGTTCGGTTAAACCGAAGAAAACCGAAAACCAAACCGAACCATACTTGTTCGGTTCAGTTTTCGGTTTAGGTTATATGTTAGTTCGGTTTTCGGTTTGGATCGGTTTGGTTTTCGGATCGGTTCGGTTAAGACCGAACTAATTTTAAATAAAAAAATAAGTATTTAATATAGAAAATATCCAAATTAAACATGGTCTCCCCAAGTCCCCATTTCTTTTTCACGTCTCGGTCTCACCCCCTTCCCAGAGAAATACGGTTCTAAAGTCCCAAACCCTCAAGAGCTCGACGGCGGAAACTCTAGTCTCACTCTCGACTCTCGAGTCCTCCTCGACTCTCGACGGCGGAAAGCCGGAAACCCTCAAGCTCGACGGTGGAAACCCTCGATGGCGGGAACCCTGAAGCTCTAGTCTCGGTCTCGGTCTCTCCACTCTAGTCTCGGTCTCTCCACTCCTCGTCCTCCTCGACCCTCGACGGCGCGCGAAAACCCTCCTCGACGGCTCGACCAAGTCTCGGACGGTAGAAACCCTAGACGGCGGAAACCCTCCTCGACCTAGTCTCGGACGGCTCTTCGAGGGTTCGGTACTTCGGTTAGCTTCTTCGACCTAGTCATCTGCTTGTTTGTTTATTGTTGCTTGGGGCTTCAATTTGGACTTGTGTAGGCTAAATTTGGACTTACAGTGTTCTTAATCTTTGGCCATTGTAGAGGGTTCGTGATGTCACCGTAGCAGCTGCTTTCGCTGTGGTCCAAAATTGAAATTCGGTTTATTCGGTTCAAACCCGAACCGAACCGAATAAAACCAAAACCAAACCGCAGTAATTCGGTTTGGTTTTCGGTTCCTTTAATTCCGATGTTCGGTTTTCGGTTCGGTTCGGTTTTGAACCGATGAACAACCCTAATACACACGTACATGTTTTTTACTAATGATTTAACAACCCATTAGTAGCTTTGTTGGGAAAAATATAAGATCAAGTACATTACTTGTCTTTACATATTATTTTTTAGTATGATTTATTTTATGAATTTGATTAACTATATTTACATCTTGGTATAGCAATTCATTTGATGAGTTTCCTTTGAATACATTTTTATGTGTAAATATGAACATATTAGAATTTGTATGATTGAAACTAGGATATAGTATTATTTACAAAATGATAATGATACAATGAAATGTTGAACCTGGTACATAGTACCGGGCCAATTCTCTAGTAATGAGTTAGGTTCCGGTGAGGACTACTCTTATGGTAAGGACAACCCCTTACGGTAAGGAGTAACCTCATCTATTGGATTTACCTCCTTACCTTATAATGAATGGTCCATATTATTTTAATTTTTGTATTTTTCAAAAAACCAAAAAAAAAATTTAACTTTTTATTTAACTTTTATTAATTTTTATTTTCAGAAAAATCGAATAATATAAAAATCGAACTTACTTTAATAAAAATTGAACTAACACTAAGAAAAAATTGAACTTATTGTACAAAAAATTGAACCCGTACAAAACTACAAATTACATAATTGAACTTCTAGTACACGTATTTGAACTTTTAACATAATAAATTGAACACTTTTATTGTAAAAAATGAACTATCACATTTCAGGGTTATAATCATTGTATTTGTGAAGAAAGGTATTTTTATATTTTTTATTTTTTATATTTTTTTAGTTTTTATTTATGTATTACAGAAAAAATATTTTGAATTAATAAATTATTAAACTAAAACAAATTTATTTTTGTGAAAATCGAATTATACAAAAAATGAACTCAAAAGATATAAAAGTTGAACTCATAGAACAAAAAATTGAACTGATAGTTTTAAAAAAAAATATCGTTTTCTTAAAAAAAACAAAAAAACACTATCCTGAAAATATTTTTTTTAAAAAAATAAATCTAGACCGTTCATTATATTACAAGGAAGTAAATCTAATGAATGAGATCACTCCTTACTATAAGGAGTAGTCCTTACCATAAAAGTAGTCCTCACTTGAACCAAAACCCTCTAGTAATAATATAAAAAAAGAGTGACTTTTACAACGGAGAATGAATTATATTCTAGGAGAGAATTGGTTAGCATTTTTTTTAGTTTTGTTTTATAGATGAAAACTACTACATTCGATTAAAATAACACCCATGCGTTTGACTAAATAAAATTTTCAACCGGAAAATAACAAAAGCCAAAAACAAGAATGAGAGAGGATGATTGATTATACATCCCTATTTTTTTTTATCTCGTAAGATTTAGAGTATCTAGTAAGATTTAGAATAGCCTAAATCCTACTTGGACTAATTGGAACTATGAACGGGTGAGAACTGGTTAATTGGAAGAGGACAAACCGCCGCCCCGAAGACTCAGACTTGTGACCTCATGATAGACCATAAAGCCACAAGCAACTAAACCGACGCTCCATGCGCGATTATACATCCCTATGGCTACGAACTCAAAGTCTCAAGCCATGTATGGGTTATAAAATTTTTATTAATTGAAAACAAATTTTTAAAAGAAGAAAAAAAAAGGTATGTGGTCTAAATATACGAGTATGGTTATGGTGATTATAAACAGTATGGCTTAACTCGAGAACACAGGAAAATTATTAGATTACAAAAACTTTATGGTGGAGATTAAAAGTAAGAGCTTAGATGGAAAAGTAAAAACAACAAGTCGCGCGAATCATATAATGGCATACGAGTAATTATAGTAATTTTTACTTCTAAAGATGAAAATATCCTTAACCTAAAACACCATAAAATTCACATATCTACTTTCTTTCTCATCCTTACCTTTTCTTTCTCTTCGATCTCTTTCATGCCGAAGAGACAATCCGTAAACAATCCCACTCTGAAATCTCTCATTGTCATCGTCGAAATCTCTTTGATCTCTCCTCCGCCCAAACTCTTCCTTGCTTGATTGGTCTCTCACTCGCTTGATCTTGATCAGTTTCCATGGTGTAAAATAAAGGTGTGAATATTGTTTTGGATTAGTAGAAACTATAGCTTCTAAGCGCTCCAACTAGTAGAAGTTCTAGCTTTGTCCGCCCCTTGTTTAACTTGGAACAGAAGAAGTTATAAGATTCTTGCTAGGAGATCAATCCCTTATACTTGCAAAGGTCATGCATGTTGCAGAAGCCATTGTTGGATTACTTCGTTCAAAGAAGGGAAGTACTATAATTTTGGTTTTTGACCCAGATGGTGATTGCTCAAGGCGCACCATGACTTCAAAACATTGTTCACTGTCTACTTCATTAGTGTTGTCCAAGATACAAGCTCATTTTAAGTTCATCACACAAGAAATGTTCTTGATCATTGAGGACAAAGATCTCTTTTAACGGGGAGTATTATTACATGGCAATTGTATTAATTGTCCTAATCATTTCAATTGTAAACCCGGTTGGGTCTAGTTCAAACATTGAATTTATGTTTTATGTTAGTCTATCTCGGTTCACTTGGCTTTATAAGCCCTAATGTAACTCAATTCCAGCATATCAATGAAACGAACATCTTCTTCAATCTCTCGAATCCTCTCAATCAATTACTGAATCAATGATTCAATCTTGGATTAGCTTCTCGATTGGTGTTCTAAATCCCCATCAACCCTAGGCTTCTCTATAATCGAGATCTTTAAGCCCTCCGAGCTCCTAACTCGGTTCCTATCCAACATAATACCTTGTTGGTAATTGAGCGTCCCTAACACTGTCCCAACATTAATATTTATTTATTTATTTATGAAAGAATCTATCATAATCGAGGATAGAATATTTTTAAACGATTGGGTAGCAAGTAATTGACTTGTTTGGGTTCTAATGTCATACTTTTTAGTTAGTTTTTAGTGTTTGTTTTCTAGGTAGTTTGTGTCTTTTCTAGTAGTTTGTTGTGGTTTTGTATATGGTTTCAACTCTCTTTCGAGGGATGGAGTTGTTTGTGTTTGCTTTTGTGTTTTGTAGGTGCTTGGAGCGTTGAAGATGAGTTTTCTAGGCTTTTCCATGCATTCTAGGAGGTGGCATTATCGGTGGCTTATGGCGGTGTTCAAGTGTCAAGTGGAGTCTTGTGGAGTTTGCTAGAGTTTCAAGGAGGGATTTGCAAGCATAAGATGTCTTAGAGGGAGCTACGAGAAGTCTAAAAGGACCAAGAAACATTAAAGAAGAAACACCGAAAGAAGGCTAAGCTTTTGAGCAAGTTTCAAACCAAGACAAGAAGAAAACCAAAGTCGGCTTGAGGTCGTGCACGAACTACTTTAGGTCGGAACCGACCACCCCTGGAGTTGGTGGACGATTACTTGCGCCTTAAGTAATTGCCTTAAAATGTGTTATATTTATGGTCTTTGAAGATAGATTGCACTTTCATTATAAGAACATGCCTTCCTCTATATAAAGGGCCTTAGGGTGCCCTTAGACAATCATCTACATCATTATCTAGGAGATCAACTCATATTCTAGATTTACTTCCAAACTCTTAGACAAGGTTTTGAAGGAGCTTTGGAAGATTGGAGATTTTAAGTTTGTTTTCTCTTTTTAATTTAAGTTTTCTTGATTAAAATCATGTCTTCTCTTTTCTCTATGATGATTGAATGCATAATGATTAATGAGTAGTCTTCTTTTCTAGGGCTGGGGTGAAAACCAACATGATTATGCGTGTTAAAACTTGAACCTTTGATCAAAGCCTAACCTTTAAATCTCTATTCCTTTATCCATCTTGGTGTGCTTAATTTCTTGATGAAAGTTGATGCCGACATGTTCTTGTTTGCAATTGAATTGAAAGATTAGATTGTGAATTTGAATGACTATTTGGGTTTGAAGCGAAAGTTAAAACTTTTAGATAACAACTAGGATTGCAAGTTTCCATTTTTGTGAAAGTTGAGATTTTAACTTGTTAATTTGTGGCGAAAGTCATCCATGAGATTATTGGTTGGTTGATTATTGATTGTTGTTTGCATGCATGATTGTGTTGTGGTGGATTCCTTCTCCTAAATATCTTTTTGATTGAATCTCAACCCTTTTTCATAATCCAACCAATGCAGGAACTGACCCCCTGTTGGTCGTGCTTGAGCTACTTTGTTTCTAGAATTTGTGTGTTTGTAAGGGTGAAGTAGGTGGTTGTGCCCGACCTATCTTGGAGTTGTGTTTTTGTGTTCTTTTGCTTGTTTTGTTAGGATTGATTGCTAGATTTTAGATTCTACTAATTCCCGTGGACGATCTTGGGTCACTATACTCAACGGGGTCTTGAATATAAACTTATTTGTTCAAGAAACCCTTCAACATGCTCGATATACTCGATTGCGCCGGCCCAAAGAAGGATTTTCGACCATCTCTCCTCCCCTTCTTCCATTATAAATACACATGTATTTGCCATGTGCATGTAAGTGAGGTTGAATTCATCACTTTCCCTTGAATGCTACTCGACATTGCTCTTATTGACTTAAGCATCAAAGGTGGATTAGTGGAACTACTCCTTTTATGTCCAATGTTTTGCACACTCGAAGGTGAATCAAACATCCAAGTGGAAGACGAATTATACGATCCAAAACTTTTGCACTCAAAGATTTTATCCACTAACATTTGGCGCCGTTAGTGGGGAGTGGATTATCAATCTAATAATTTTCCCTAAAAGAGAATATTCACAAAATTTGATATAACCTAAGGATTCGCGCAAACTTTAGGAAAAATCTACTAATCGGAGGGCACATCCGGGCACACTTGGAGTTTTATTTGCACTAACACTTAGTAATGCATATAGTGTTATTTCTTTTTCATTTATTTTCTACATATAACAGTTTCTGAGTTTGATTATAGTTTAAACATTATGTATACCTATATATTATTTATAACCTGTCTAATTTACATTTAAAATAGGGGTTTTAGGGTTTAATAGGATGTGCTCTACGACTCTTATTATCTTCCTCACTTCTATTGCGTTCCTTGTCTTGTGGTACCATGATCTTTATACAGTCATTTTCTTTCAGGACGTCGCGATATTTAATTTTTTCTCGTCTTTTTATTACAGTCGATTACTTAAAAAGTACGTTAATTCTAATCCTAATGGTAGTCTTTTAATTTCTCTAACATGTACAGTATCGTCAGATTATATCGGTCTAGAGATTTTATTTTAATTATTAGAGAAGGTGGTATATCCTTTTTCGCTAGTTTAGCGAATGGATTGAGGATGCATCTAAGCTCGTAGCCACGACATATCACACTCAAGGTATGTAATAAGTTACTCCCTAGTTTGATAATATGAACCATTTAAAGCAATTGTATTTCTTCCGTAATGTTGCATGTTTTTCAATTTTTCACAAGCATTATTCCAAAGTTATCCAAAATGTTGCATGTCAATCTATAAATAATTAGAATATCTAAAATTTAACTTCTTTCCTTTAATTGTACAATTGATATGGCAAAAATTGATGACTAGAGAAGAAGGTTGTCTATCCTAAGGATAAGACTATCACTCTCCTTTTGAATAATTAGTTTAATTTAGACAAGATAAAATAAAGATGTTTTGAATTTTTATATTGTTTAACTTTATGTATTGATACTTAATAGAAAGAGAATAATCCTTTATGATATATGTCATTTATTTTGTAGTGTGTTATCTTTTAGCTTTAAAATCTAAGATTAATTACCAAATCTAAGATATTTAAGTCATTCAAAATTAATATATGTTAATTGATGGCCTTGTTAATATAGGTGGACTACTTCATAACTTTGAAAATGCATCCAAGAACATAAGATTGATAAAGGAATGTGGTGCTACCATTATGCATTGCATAGATTTTACCATTATGAAAGACATTCCTTCTTTGAGAGAACATGCATTTGACTGCTTATGTTCAATTTTCCACATGCCGGGATACATGGATCGGAGAAAGATATGAAAATCATCGAGTGATCTAATAGTTTTCTAATTTATTAACTAAGTTTTTTTATTCCTAAAGTGTCTTATATGTTTTTGACAATTATAATATTTTAATATGTTTGTAGGGCACATAAGCACTTGTTTCATCATTTTTTGCAAATGCAATTGACAATTTTCCACATGCCGGTGTACATGGATTGGAGAAATTATGAAAGTCATCAAGTAAGTGATCCATTAGTCTTCCAATTTATTAAGCAAGTTTTTTATTTCTAAAGTGTCTTACATGTTTTTGATAATTATAATACTTTAATATGTTTGTCGGGCACATAAGCAACTTATTTCATCATTTTTTGCAAATGTAATTGAGATGTTGGCAACAAGAGGTGAAATTCACATGTCTCACTTCAATAGATCTCCATATGATTTATGAGATTTGGAGGGCTTAGCAAAAGACGTACAACAAATTGAAGCTATTCGAGAAAATTGAGTTCAACCGAGTTTAGTACAAGGGCTATGAAAGTAAGAGGGCATTTGGTCCTAAAGTCGATCTCTCATTTGATCATAAAAATGCATTTACATTTATCTTTGTTAGGAAAGATCAGTAGATTTATGTTCAGATTTTATTATGTAATCATCTTTCTCGTACTATGTTTATGAACCACCTTGTATGGTGCATAGTAGGATTTCAATGGTGCGTTGATTTAGCTCATAAGAGTCTTCCATTTTACATTTCTGTTTGTTTCATGCTTTTTATTATGTAATCATCTCAACAAGTTGAAGCTATAGGAGGAGGCCTCCATATGATTTGTGGGATTTGGAGGGCTTAATAAAAGTGAACAAGTTGATGCTATTAGAGAAGATTGAATTCAACAGAGATTGGTATAAGAGCTATTAAAGTAAGAGGGCAATTGGCCCTAAAGCTGATCTTCCGTTTTATCATAAAAGTGCATTTACCTTTATCTTCATTAGGGGAGATGAATAGATATATGTATAGGTTTTATTATGTGTTCATCTTTCTCGTTCCATGTTCACTAACCACCTTGTATGGTCATAAGCTATCAATGATACATTTATTCAGCTTATAAATAGTGTCTTATATTTTCCATTTATACATTGTCACATGTTAGCACATTGTCACATGTAATCACAAATTCTAAACTTTAATCCTTTTACCCTAAAACCTAATTTGCATTTAGTTCCATATATAATATGAATTAGTCATTAGAAATTAAATGTTTTAAGTCCCCAAAGCATATACTAACCCTTAACCTTAAATCCTAAATCATCAATCAAAGAATCTAAAGTACACCTAATCATATATTTCTCGAATCCCCACATAACTTTTTATCTTAGGTTCAAAACACGACCGACCTAAGACCTAAAAACTTGACCCGACTCGAAATTTTAAGGTTGAAGTTTGAAAATTTAAATCTGAAGCCCACAATCAAGTGAACTTGATTGACCCAAATACGGTTGAGTTTTAACTCAACCGTATTATATAATAGTATTATTTTGATAAATATAAAGAAATTGACATTTTTAAACTTGTTGACCAACTTTAACTCGCACAATAGTCAATCATGACCTGATTCGGCTTGACTTGTAACCCGTTTGACCCGAACCCACTCTCAACCAAAATCCGAAATGGTCGAATCTGAACTCAACCAAACCGATTTGTTTGGCATATCTATTTATTGTACATATAAGAGTTGTAAAAACGTAACTTGATTGACAATTTGGTGTTGACCCGACCCTATCTCGATTTGTTTGACATATCTATTTATTGTACATATATATTAGAGTTGTCAAAACGTAACTTGGTTGATAATTTGGTGTTGACCCGATCCTATCCAGATTTGTTTGACATATCTATTTATTGTACATATTAGAGTTGTCAAAATGTAACTTGATTGACAATTTGGTGTTGACTCGACCATATCAGCTTGCCAAAGAAAGTTCAAAACCGGTTTAGTTGAAACAAAACCTGTTAGATTGACATGATTTGCTAAATTTACAAATCAAGCAAACCTCATTAAATATTAAAACAAATAAAATAAATTATTATTTTATTATTAATTCCTTTAATTATCATAAAAGGAGTACTTTCCGATGGCTTATCTTGAACTTGGAAATAACCGACTCGATTTGCACCCAGTTGATCTAAACCCATTTCAACCCGAACCAAAGCCAAGTGTTTCAACCGACTTAAAGATACAATAGTAGTATAATTTCATATATTAATGTACTTTTACATACATAATATTGCATTACCCATCTTCTTAAGTGTTATAGTTAGGGATGAAGAATTAATACAATTCATAGACTTTTCTTTTTAGTTAGCCTAAAAGATAGGAAGTTTTTATGTCGATCTATAAATAATTAGAATATCTAAAATTTAACTTCTTTCCTTTAATTGTACAAATGATATGGCAAAAATTGATGACAAGAAAAGAAGGTTGTCTATCCTAAGGATAAGACTATCACTCTCCTTTTGAATAATTAGTTTAATGAAGACAAGATAAAATAAAGATGTTTTGAATTTTTATATTGTTTAACTTTATGTGTTGATACTTAATAGAAAGAGAATAATCCTTTATGATATATGTCATTTATTTTGTAGTGTGTTATCTTTTAGCTTTAAAATCTAAGATTAATTACCAAATCTAAGATATTTAAGTCATTCAAAATTAATATATGTTAATTGATGGTCTTGTTAATGTAGCTGAACTACTTCATAACTTTGAAAATACATCCAAGAACATAAGATTGATAAAGGAATGTGGTGCTACCATAATGCATGACATAGATTCTACCATTATGAAAGTCATTCCTTCTTTCAGAGAACATGCATTTGATTGCATCGTGTACAATGTTCCACATGCCGGCATACATGGATCGGAGAAAGGTATGAAAGTCATCAAGTGATCCATTAGATTTCTAATTTATTAAGTAATTTGTTTTATTCCTAAATTGCCTTACATGTTTTTGATAATTAAAATATTTTATTATGTTTGTAGGGCACGTATGCACTTGTTTCATTATTTTTTGTAAATGCAATTGACATTTTTCCACATGCGGTGTACATGGATTGGAGAAAGATATGAAAGTCATCAAGTAAGTGATCCATTAGCCTTCTAATTTATTAAGCAATTTTTTATTCCTAAAGTGTCTTACATGTTTTTGATAATTATAACATTTTAATATGTTTGTGGGGCACATAAGCAACTTGTTTCATCATTTTTTGCAAATGCAATTGAGATGTTGGCAACAAGAGGTGGTGTCTCACTTCGATAGATCTCCATATGATTTATGGGATTGGAAGGCTTAGCAAAAAACGTACAACAAGTTGAAGCTATCGGAGAAAATTGAATTCAACCGAGTTTGCTACAAGGGCTATGAAAGTAAGAGGGCATTTGGTCCTAAAGCTGATCTCCCTTTTTATTATAAAAATGCATTTACCTTTATCTTTGTTAGGAAAGAACAGTAGATATATGTTTAGATTTTATTATGTAATCATCTTTCTCGCATCATGTTTGTGAACCACCTTGTATAGTGCATGGTAGGATTTCAACGGTGCGTTGATTTAGCTCTTAAGAGTCTTCCATTTTACATTTCTGTTTGTTTCATGCTTTTTAGCAAAACCCGTTAGGCTCCTTGGAGCATAAGTGTTGCTTCCACATGAATGTTTTATACCAACACCCTCGTCAATCTAATCTCATACTTAATTTATCACTTTAGCTTGCATCCGTATTTTTTCTTTACTTTGAATTTCCTTATGTCACATATGTCCTCTTTCTAAAGCGACTCGACATGGACGACGATAACTTGTACTTTGGGTTAAAGTGGCGAGAACACCATTCATCTCACTGCAAGATCTCTTGCGTGCTTTCACCTTTAATCCAAAGTACATGCCATCTTCGTTCATACCAAGTTGCTTTAGAAAAGAGGACATATGTGGCACGGTTGATGGATCTACCCTCTGAAGGAGTTCAAGATCACCCTTTTGAAGAAGGATATAGCCTTGGAAGCAATCCTCCCTCGAGCCTAGAATAAGGATGGAGCTCTTTTTGCGTTGGAAAAGAGTTGTTGTTGTGAGAATGGAAGAGTTTAGATGTAGAGGTGGTTGTTGCCCTTGAGGATGAAGGTGCGTGGATTGGTATTGAAGATGAAGATGAATGTTTGAAATTGTTGTTCTTGATTGAAGAAGAGGACGAGCAGATAGAAGAGTGGTCAGATATCGACCCAGTTGGGAAAAGTTACATATCATTCTCACATGATCCATTCACAATATATTATAAAGAGAAATCCAAGATCTTCACAAAAAAATTTGCCACGTAGAACAAATATAATAAAATAATCAATTCAATTTTCTTAACTAAATTCCATAATATTTAATAAATATGATATATCTATGCGCCACGTAGCAAAAATTTGCACCACGTAGCACAAATATAATAAAATAACCAATTCAAAAATTTGCGCCATGTAGCACAAATATAATATTGTATTAATAAAAACATGATCCCTTTCTATATCTATGCTAGCTTTCAAAATTTGTGCCACGTAGCACAAATATAATAAAATAATCATTATTTTAAATATCTATTTTCCTTTAGTTACTATAAATTTATAATTTTAATATTTGTGATATCATTTAATAAATATAAAATTTAATATTTGTGATAATCATCATTTATATGGAATTCAAAACTTATAATACAAGAATAACATATTAATATCCTTTTGAATAATTAACTAAATAAAGATTAGGGGTATTGGTAGTTTTGTAGATTAAGATTTCAATATTAGATTTACTCGATTTGTGATCCACTCATTTATAAATCAATATTTTAAATAGTTTATTATGTTTGGCGTATTAATACCCCTAATATTCATTTGTTAAGTGTATATAAGTATAACTTTACATTATTATTATATTATAAATTGTCAACTGCATATACTTATTAGTTTTATAGTAGTTAATATTATCATAAAAAATTATATTATAAAGTTGGTATAGCTAAAAGGAAAAAGTTAATAATTGATCGCAATGTAATAAAATGAAGGAAAAAAATGATTTTTTAATGATTTAACGGAAAATTTGGATGGAAATCGTGTTTAGGTGGCATTGGGGTAAGGAAAGTCTTATTACGGGTGATTTGCGGTAATTAGGCATTGAAAGGGTGGTTTAGGAGAATATGACATATTGCAAGGATCCGGTAAAAAAAAATCTATTTCTTATTGATGTCCGTACATTTTATGCGGGTCAAACTAGTTGATTTTTATCTTTATAATAATTAAAATGAAAAAGGAAAACCATAAAAAAATAGCTAGGCTATAATTTTTGTTTATCTATAGTATTAATTTTTAAAAGACGTTTAAATGTGTCTGACCATCCAATAAAAACAAGAGTAATTATCCATTAGCGTGTAGTGGCACTTATTCCTCTCTTACCCTATGTTAATATCATGTCAATCTACCCAACTTAATTACATAGCGGAACTCAGTCTTCACAAAGTGTTGCGCCACATGGCCAAAATATAATGAATAAACATTCAATTCTCTTTTATAATATCAATTGTGATCTTTTAATCAATATCTATACTACTATAGTATAAAGAGGAGTCAATATCTTCACACAAATTTGCGCCACGTGTGATTTCTATAATAAAATAATCAGTGAGGCCCTCCTTTATACAAATTGGGTAGTTAGAAACTCATATAATCTTATCCCGTACGAAATTGCTTAAAAATTACCGAAAATGATGAATTATCCCGAAATTTATGAATTATCCCGAAATTTATGAATTATCCCTTACCAAGAATTAGTTGTGATCTTCTGATAAATATTATTATTTAGTAAAACGTGATATTTATCGTAAAGTTATTTTTGAACAAATCCAACTTATTTATATTATGAGTTGATTTACTATAATACGAAAATAAATATATATGATCCTATAATTTTAACGTGATCACTAACGTTACATATTCATATTTAATTGGGTCTATAATCACGTCGTCTACCGACATGGGGGACCTCGGTAAGACCCCCGTCAGATTCGGCAAGACTCACCGGATTCCTTCTCACATACAGCTCCTAAAGGTGCCTCGTTAACGAACCTCCCAAGGTCGGTAACGAGTTTGGCCTTGGCTCTTTCTTCCTCTAATGACTCGGTAACGGGGCTTTTCTAGGCTCGATGGTCTTCATACCTTGCCTCGTTGCTCTTCTCCTCACCCCGCTCGGCCTTTAATCTCTTTCAACTCTTCTTCGGCTCTTCACACCTCCTTCTCATTGCTCCACAAACTCTCCAAATTCGCTTCAAAAACCTACAAAACACCGCCAAAGCTTCCATAGACTCTAAATCTCAAGAGAGTACTTTTTGGTAGAATCTCAAGAGAGTACTAAAATCAATTCAAACGACTCTAAGCCGACACAAAACTAACAAAAACGATCCAATCTAACCTATTTAAGACCTATTAAATCCTAACTAAAAAGTCGATATCTTAAATAGTTTTGAATTAGCCTTGTTGGCTTAAATGCAATGTTTTTTCCTTTTTTAAATAAGAGAGTTATCTCAATGACCAATTTTGAAATGTGGGGTCAAATGCATTTTTCAAAGATAAGTTCACCCCAAAAAGTGACGATAATGATTTAGATCTAGTATATATGGATCATACATGAGGTACCTAGTTAAGCAAAAGAGATTTAGCTATTGAAAGACATTGAAAAGCTTACAAATTTCTACAGAGTTCTTCTTCTTCTCAAAGCTCCAATAACAATCCAAAGTCAAAGATATCAAGACAAAATCTAGGGTCTCAACATCCCAATATAAAGAGAAAAACACAAAATAACACTATCGTAAAATAAACCTAAAAGACTAAAAATAAAAATAAAATAAAACGGAAGTTCGTTTCATTAAAGCTTCGCCCGATTGGACCAAAACTCGGTATGGCACCAAGACACGGTCGCGTCTTGAACAACCATCCCGCATCTTCACTACAGAACGTCAGGTTGCAACACTCAGTCAAAACCCACTAGACGCGGCCGTGTCGTGCTTCATTTGCCCGCGTCTTGCTCTCTAAACGCAGTTCCTCTTCTTTTTTAACTTTTAATTAAAAAAAGAAACATGATGCTAAAAAGTGTACCTATAGTAATAATTAATATAGTAAAAGAAAGAAACATGATGCTAAAAAGTGAAATAAAAAGAAACATGATACTAAAAACATCATGTTTTTAATATCCTGATATTTTTATAACACATTGTGGTGTATCTGTAAAAATGAGTGTAACAAAAAGAAACATGATACTAAAAAGTGTATGTATAAAGAAACAGGATATTAAAAGCATCATATTTCTTTTTGTTACACATGTTTTTAATATCCTGATATTTCATAACACAATATCCTAATATAGTAAAGAAAGCGAAATAAAAACTACGAAGAGGAACTTCGCTTTTAATTCTTAAGAGACATTGTGTTATAAAATATCTTGGTAAAATGTGTAACAAAAAGAAACATGATACTAAAAAGTGCATCTATAAAAATTATTTAATTATTTAATCGATGAATGCATATTATTTATTTATTTTTACTATATTTCTATATAGTTCATACTTATTATGAATTTCTTTTGAAAAAGATTGTACATATTGTTTTTTTAAATCGATGAAAATCAAGTGAATTTATAAATTTTACCACATTTTCTTCTTTAACAAAAAGTATGCAAATTAAAATACAAAATTTTCATAATATTTTTCGATAAGATATTCTTTCATTTTTTGTCTTTAATATAGACTTTAAATGAGCAAAATTCTTTACATTTACTTTTTTTCTCTTCATCTCTAAATGTTAAAGCATTTATTTGACAATAGAGGGACAACTTTAAGCGCTGTAGTAGAGATGATATAACACATTTGTGTTAAAGCTATTTCAATTTTAAAGTTGTACAATGCATTTATACACATTACTTTTGAAAATTATACCTATAATGTTTTGAGGCTTAACTGTGAAATTTTTATCTAATACTCGGTTCAAAGAGTCAAATAAAAAGTTTCGAGGCTATCATAATTAATTAAGTTAACACGACAATGTGAAGGTGGACGATGTAACGGAGGCTCATCTCTCCTTTTAGTTTTGGGCCTCGGGCACAGATAATTTCATATGTACAAATCAAAAACATTACTCCAGATGATATTGTAATCCTAATAATGCAATTGGTCAAGAGTGGGTTTAATTTGGCAATACATGATGGTTCGATCCACATGATATTGTAACTCCAATTGATATTTGCTTATTTCTTAGTGTTTTAACTTTATTAGTTATTTCATATGTACAAATTAAATATTAATGGCAATAATGACTGCAAAACTTATCAATAAATTTAGCACACAAATTCCAACAAAAAAAAAAAACTAGCACACAAATTACTATTAATTATAACCTTTTCGTATGGGTCTCTAAAAATCATTGGACATGTCCTGTATACCGAGAATAAGGGATAGTATTGGCACCTTTCATGTTGTTAATCAATCATATGTATATATTTTTAAACCTGAAGCAATTAATAGAAGTTTTGTTATTAAGATTTTATAAATCATTTACCATATTTTTAATAACTAATTTTTATGCTAATTTTCTATTCATTTATATTTAATAGATTTCATAGATTACAAATAGATATCAACCTGGTAGTTTCTATCTTTAATTTCCAAATAAAATATATACTTGTGAATATGTCACATAATATTTTTGTACATTTCTTTTTAATCCAAGATTTTTTTTCCTATTGCCAAGACTAAAACATATTGCGGTAATTTCTGTCTTTATTTTTAAAATAGAAAGTAAATTGAATATATATATATATATATTATTTTTGTAATCCTAAAAAAACAACAGGTTGATATCTATTTGTAATCTATGAAATCTATTAAATATAAATGAATAAGATGTTATGACCTGAACCGACTTGATTCGTTCACTAATTCGAACACTTACAATAATTTGTCATTAATTATTCGATACAACTTCACCCGTAATCCGGTAGACTTGAACCTGCACTCAACCCGAAATGACATTTTTAACAAATCTAATACGATAATATTTATACATCAAAATTATTTACAAAATGAATTGATATTTTTGACATGTAAATATTTAATTACACAAAATATTTCATCATTTCTTAATCTTAAATATGTACATTTATCATAATAATTTGAAACATCGAATATGTATGTAAATGATTCAATTAAAATTTTGAATTGATAAGTTTGATGGGTTGATCATTCTGAGTTTGAATTGTTAACAAGTTTGGGATCATATTATGCATGGAAGGTATATGCATTAATAAGGTTGGTTCGATAAGTTGTTCATTTGAATTAGGATTGAGTACAAGTGTGGGTTGTTGAAATTTACATGTCAATTGGGTAGGGTCATCACAAGTATGGTCTAGTTGGGTTCGGGTCAATTAGTTTAGTTAGAAATTGTATATATCATGTCGTTAATTTTATAGATGAGTTGGGTCAAGTCATTATTGTTTTCTTGCAAGTTTAGGTTGACCAATTGATGAACATAATCGACTATTTATACTTTCAATTGACCACAATGTTTTGAAGCAACTTGACGACGAACAAAAGTTTTTTTTTGTTCCTTTACATTTATAACTAAAATGTATATCTATATATAAATAATTTTATATATGCAATTTTAAAGTTAGAAATATGAGATTAAATTATAGTGTATATATATGTATATGTAGATCATATATAAAGTAATATATTACGCTAAAAAAAATTCTATGTCACTGACTAAGTTCACACCATGAAATTCGAGTTTGTTCTACAAAAGTTCTTCTCAACAAAATTAACCAATTATAAATATTATAATTTTCAAAATATTTATTGGATTAAAATAAATTATATATTTAATTTATAATATTTATATCATAGATAAACTAGTATATTAAAAATATTAATTGAAAAAACTTATAAGGCCGAGATTATAACTAGTTGTACTGAAAAATGCAACATCAAATGAATCTCAAATTTTAACATACACTCACTTGAATCACTTTCAACAATACATTTTATAAAACATACCATATAGTACCAAGCTACCAACATGATTATCAATCCCAAGAATATATAGTTTGTTGGTGGGCACGTTCTTGCCTCTCTCCGTCGGTGCCATCGCCGGGAACCACGGATGGTCCCCCATCTCCATCCTGATATTATTTTATACCCATGTAGGCCCCACCCTTCCATGTGAAAGAGAGCATCTTCTATTCGGAGAGTCAAAAAGATGAGCCACTGGTCAACGCAATAAGAAGGGTTGAGCAATGGAGGAGGAAGTGTCAGCATCAGATCAGCCACTGTCACCATCCCTACTCGCAATGCGGCTCAGCTGGGACGTGTTCCTGAGCTTCCGAGGCGAGGACACGCGTCACAACTTCACAGGCCAGCTCTACTCGGCCCTGGATAGCAGAGGCGTCCGAACCTTCATAGACAACGAGGGGCTCAGGGGCGGAGACGAGATCGCTCCGAGCCTGGTCGAAGCCATCCACGACTCCGCTGCGTCGGTCGCTGTCATCTCCCCGAGGTACGCCGACTCCCGGTGGTGCCTCGAGGAGCTAGCCAGGCTCTTCGAGTGTCGGAAGCTCGTCATCCCTGTTTTCTACAAGGTCAACCCGTCTCATGTTCGCAGGCAGACCGGCCCCTTCGGCGACGCCTTTCGTGCCCTGGCCCGGGATTATGGCGATCACCCGGTCAAGAGGTGGAAACACGCGCTCCAGATGGCTGGCAACAGATCCGGCTTTGTGTTGGGATTAGATCAGAGGTGGGTAATTTTCGTCCATTCAAAAAAGAGTTAATAGGCCGGACATTGATTATTTAACTGAACTATTAATGTGTGCTTGTCTGCTGACACATTGCTATGTAGCTTATTGAGGAGTATTATTGGGCTTAATTTATTGGCAAATTGCTATGAATTTGTCTTCTAAGGAGCTATGCCATTGATTGATTTTTTGGAGGGATACTTTTATGAAAAATGCAGCTCGACATGAATTTGCTGACTTTCATCTCCATAATTAATTTGATGTTTACTTCCCTTTTTGGTTATCTACGTTCACAGTGATGAATCTCACGTAATACAAAGGATAGTTACGAGAGTTTTGAGTGAGCTAAGCAGAATCCCAGTTCAAGTTGCAGCATACCCCGTCGGGCTGGGCTCTCGCGTAGACCATGTCATCAGCCTCTTGAATCTTCAGCACAACGACGTTCGCTTCCTTGGAATCCACGGACAGCCAGGGATAGGCAAGACAACCTTGGCCAAGGCCGTTTTCAGTCGACTTGTCGCTTACTTCAAAAGGCGTTGCTTCATCGCCAATTTCAAGGAAACACTGGATAAAGAAGGCGTGCTCTCTATCCAGAATAGACTCATTCGTGATCTTTCTTTGCAAAGCACTCGTCTTTTAGATGATGAGGTTGCTGGGAAATCAGCACTTAAGAGTCTGATTGGTAATGAGGACCGAGTATTAGTTGTTCTTGATGATTCCGTCGGTGTTGAGCAACTAGATGCGGTTGGGATACAGAGAAAATGGTTCAGTGAAGGTAGCCGGATTATAGCTACCAGCAGAGACAAAGATAGGCTACTATCTTTTGTTCATGAAGACGAGCTTTATGAGGCGAAAGGGTTGCTTGATTCTGAGGCTCTTGAGCTGTTTAGCTATCATGCGTTGCGAAGGAAAGAGCCCACGGAAGAATTTAGGAGTCTCTCTAAGGAAATGGTGTCCTTGACCGGGAGACTGCCTTTAGCAATTGAAGTCTTTGGGTCGGTCTTGCTTGATAAGAGGACAAGAAAAGAGTGGGAAAGTGCCCTGCAGAAATTGAGACTGATTCGCCCTTCTCGTTTGCAGGATGTTTTGAGGATTAGCTATGATGAGCTGGATGATGAGCAAAAATGTATGTTTCTTGATATTTCGTGCTTGTTCGTTCAAGCTGGAATGAAGAGAGTGGATGCTATTGATGTATTCCTTGGGTGTGGGTTTAATGCTGAGGAAGCAATTGGGAAACTCATGAAAAAATCACTCTTGAAAATCAACCAAGATGATGATGTCTTATGGATGCATGATCAGATAAGAGACATGGGAAGGCAGATTGTTATAGAGCAAGACGTTCAGAATCTTGGTAACCGAAGCAGACTTTGGAATTATGATGATGTTGTCCATGTTCTTACAAATAACAAGGTATTAAGAATTTAGTTACAGCTGTCCGCTATAGGGCGCATTTTTATGTGATCAGGGTTGTTGATCCATCCATTTTTTTTATGTGATCAGGGTACAGAAAAGGTACGAGGGATCATCCTCGACACCGGAAGACAGAAGCCGCTAATGAACCGGGTTGTTGTCAAGACTTCGTCTCTGCTAGATGTTTTGAGCAACTTCATCTCATATGGATCAGAAATTTCAGATCTTAACAAGGTATCATTTCAACCTCTGCTGAATCTTAAGCTGTTGCAGATCAATGAGGTGAACATTAGAGGTGAATTCAACTACATGCCACCTGAATTGAGGTGGCTCAGATGGAAAGGATGTCCATGGAAAGCTCTTCCATCTGCACTTTCTCAAGAAATCAGAGTCCTAGACCTCTCAGAAAGCTCTATAGAATGTCTTTGGAGCTCAAGCTGGCTGTTCTCCAGTAGAAATCAGGTGCATACTTTTTCCTTTTGCTATGTAGAATTGTAGATGAACAACTTTCAAGTTAGTTGAAATAGGTCTATTTTATACCAGGAATAGTGACAAGAAATCTTACTAATTAGTATATATTTTATATATAAAAAAAGCCTTAGAAATTATTGAGAATAATATAATGGTTAAGTTGTATACCAGTATAACATATCATTTTGCAGCCTGAATCCAACTAAATAATAAATTATTAGTATTACTAAATGTCTAAAGCATGTCATTTTCTTCTAATTTCAGCAGCATTTCCCTTACAATTTCAATGAAAAATTTGTTCATAGTTTATTTATAGTTTGCCAATGTTTGTTTTGCTATATACTTAATAATGCATATTATGTATTTGTAGTTTTTAGAATTCAGATTATTGTTAGTCCACTCCTAGTAGTATGGTTTTTGTCCTTTTATAGCATTATGATTTCTCATTTTTCTGTGGAGTTTCTTCTTTTTTAGGTGGTCAAGGACTTGACAGTCTTAAAACTCAGCAAGTGCCATCGCCTAACATCTTTACCAGATTTTTCTAGGCATCACAAAGTAACGAAACTAGTTCTTGAGGATTGTGTTAGTTTGAGCAAGATTCATGACTCCTTGGGGCGTATGACTTCATTAGTTCAGTTGAAGTTAACACGGTGTACAAGCCTAATTTCTCTTCCAAGAGATGTAAGTGGGCTCAAACTTCTTGAGGAGTTGATTCTCTCAGACTGCAGTGCACTAACCCAATTGCCGTGTGACTTGAGCAGCCTGAACTCTTTAAGAGAGCTTCATCTTGATAGAACTGGGGTTACAGAGTTGCCCAGCTTGTTTCACCTCACGAGAGTTGAATTGATAATGCTAGACCATTGTACCCAGCTGAAGCGTCTACCTTCCTGCATAGGAAACATGGGCTCTTTAAAAATCCTCTCCCTTACCGGTTCCGCAGTCGAAGAATTACCCGATAGTATTGGACTTTTGCGGAGCCTTGAGCAACTGAAGTTAGGGCACTGCTCATCGCTCAGAAACATCCCCGATTCTGTTGGAGATATCATGTCACTGTCAATTCTGCAATTGACAAACACTTTTATTAGTCAGCTACCAGATTCATGTTGTTCACTACCTTATCTCCAGTCCTTGTCAGTTGGGAAATGTCCACTTCATTCTCTTCCAGCTTCAATCAAAGGATTAACTTCTATCGTTGAGCTTCATCTGGATGGAAGTCGGATTCTTGAGCTGCCTGATGAGATTGGCTCCTTGAAGGTAATTCAGACTCTTGATATGGGTAGTTGTACTTCACTTAAAAGACTTCCCGAGTCAATTGGGAATCTGTCCTCCCTTTCTAAGCTGAATTTAGTACATACTTCCATCGAAAAGCTTCCCGAGTCCATAGGAATGTTGGAAAATCTCATAACTCTGCGCTTAAATAAATGTACAAACCTCAGCACGTTGCCCAGTTCATTTGGACAGTTGAAGTCTTTGTATCATCTCTGGATGGAAGAAACTTCCATCACTAAATTACCCAAAAACATCGGAATGCTTTCAAAGCTTGTGATATTGAAGATGAAGAAAAAGGTGAGTCCTGAGAAGCAAATTGAACTTCCAGTGTCTTTTGGCAACCTGCATAAGCTACAAGAATTCGATGCTCGTAGATGGAATATCACTGGTAGGATACCTGAGAATTTCAAGATGTTGTCTTCAATGGAAACCCTGGACCTTGGTTACAATAGCTTTCAAAGTCTAACTTCTAGTCTTGAGGGCCTTTCGGTCCTGAAGAAGCTTCAACTTCCTCATTGTCAGAACCTTGAGCTGCTTCCTCCTCTCCCTTCAAGTTTGATCCAGCTAAATGCTCCCAATTGTACTGTCTTGTGTAGCATACCTGATTTTTCAAATCTCACAAACTTAGTAGAGCTGCAGTTCTCAAATTGTGGCAAACTACAAGATGTTCCTGGCATTGAGTTCTTGAGATCCTTGAGACAAGTCTACATGGCTGGTTGCAATGCAAGCGCCTCTGCAGTAAGGAAAAGACTGAGCAAGGTACACAGCTGTAGTATGACATGATCATACACACTGTCTTGGTTTATAATGCATTAAATTCAGAATTTAATACAAGATAATGTATTCTCATGTAATCCAAGTAAACCCTTACATCATCTTAATTATGGTGACACATGAAACAATTGTTTCTGTGCAGGCAACATACGAGAAACTGAGTTACTTGGGCATTCCAGGAAGCCGAATCCCTGATGGGTTTTCTAAAGGGGCGGTTATTTACAAAAGTCGTGTGAACTCTGCACTAAAATCAGTCATAATTGGTGTTGTTCTATCAGTGAAGACCGATATAATGGATGAGCTAGCATCTTCACCACTAGCAGCGATTCAGGTAAAGATCATAAGACCAGGCCACCCGAATCCAATATTCAACACAACACCAAGGTTGAATGCAATGCCAAGTACATGTGAGGATCAGTTGTACTTGTGCAGATTCAAAGATTTTCATCCTCTTGTCTCCTTATTAGAAGATGGTGACAAATTGGAAGTGTCAATGCTATGGATATATGCCAGCAGTGTCGAGCTAAGAAGGTGCGGGATTTATCTAGTGTATGAGAATGATGACGAATATGATGGCAATGAAGACAGCTTGTTGCCATACAGCCAGCAGTCTGTATCCCAGAAACTGGCTACGTTCTTTCAGGCTAACTGATCCCCAGAACCTGAAATAGTCTCTTTTTTATTTGTTACAGATGGAGCAAACTTGTACAGATTAAGAGCTTAACTTGTACTATTTTCACTTGATCGCTTTACATGGATGATAATAACCTTTAGACAGTTCAAATTAATGATACCCTAGAAGCAAGAAGCAGAATGGTCTAGCTCAAGCATAGCTTCTTCTAAATAAAGAAAAGAGCTAACAAACCTGGCAAGATGAGTTCAAGATTGAGAGCTTAGACTTTTCCATCCCAGAGTTCATTAATTGTCCTAAAAGGCCCAAAGTTCGAAGTATGATCCAATCCTTTTGATCTTCTTAAATCAATCTCTTCTTCTTTCATTTTTTATGGCATCCATTAGTAAAATATTTATAACTAACAATTATATCACAAAAGGCTTCAACAACAAATAGTGCCATGCTAAAGGCAAGATCAAACATATGCCCATTACAGCTCAATAGAATGTGATTACTGTTAGCAGCCAAAGTTAGATCGAAGTTGGAGAGCAGAGAAGAGTGTCATATAAAAACAGCAATTTATAAATGGGAAACATCCAAAGAACATCGTGAAAGCAGGGGCATCACCAAACTTGATATCGTCCATATCTAGGGAATCAATGGTGATTTTATCAGGCAAAGCTGTGCAATGGAAGTGCAGCCAAGTATCATCGACTGCCCTTACTGTGACAAACAGCCGCAGATTTGAAGCAGGGCTCGACACTTGGTCATCCACCAGCTCTACTTTAAGAGTCACAGTGTCACCCTTGTGTTGGACCAATGAAAATTAGGCTCATTAACTATTTTGGCCCAAAGAAGAAGCAGATAGGGAAGAGGTTTTGAGCAGTCATTGGAGGAAGCCCAACCAAGAAGAAAAACGTGAGCAGGTGGGTGAGTCCACGATAGCTAGCAGGCAGGGATCGTGGTTGAGCGGTTGGAAGAGCACAAAAAACGGGATTTGATAGGGAGATAAGGGGGAAGATATTAGGAAGGGAGAGAGGAGTTTGGTTACACATGGAAAACCCAAGAAACATACGCTCTCATTGTAATCTCTGATCAAGGATTGGTAAGCCCGATCTAGGCTAAAGTTTATTCCTTCTAGTGAATCGATTCTAGCCAAAACAATTTGGCGCCCACCGTGGGGCCACGCCGATTCCGACGATCAATTTTACAATCTTCCGACCTCAGACGTCCGATCATGTCCGAACTAGAGAGCGCTCCGGTGGACAACTCCGGCAAAGGGGGTGGCGACCTCCAAACTGGCCAAGAGGTGCTAGAAAACCATGAGAATCAGGGCAGCCGTACCCAAGAGCAAGAGATGGCTGAGTTCCACCGACGGATGGCCGACCTCTAGAAGGAACTCAGTGACCAACGGAGCGCCTACGAAGCCCACCTCGAGAAACTCGCTGCTGAGAACAGCCACCTCAAGAGTCAGAATCAGCTTCTGACGACCGAGCGCCAACCGGCCAGAGTCGCCAGAAGGGTTGGTGGTCTAGCCGCAAGGCTCGACTTCGGTGGCGGGGAAGGTACTTCCAGGACTCGTAGCGGCCGTGGCGCCAGCGGTCTAGCAGGAAGGCTCGATTTTGGTGGCGGGGAAGGCACTTCTGGGACTCGTAGCGGCCGTGGCGCCAGCGGTCTAGCCGGAAGGCTCGATTTTGGTAGCAGGGAAGGCACCTCCGGGAATCCTAGTGGCCGTGACGCTAGAGATAACTACGTCACCCCGCCGGCTGCCTTGCCCAGAGCTCTCCCTTCAAACCAAACCGGGGGAAACGCTCCGCATCAGGCCCCGCCAGAGGAGCTGAGGTCCGCTAGCAACCCCCGACCCTTTCGCCCGCAGAACACATGGGCCGCGGAAGAGAGCAATGAGGAGGAAGATAACGAGCGAAGGAGGCCAGTTGACCTAGACGCCACTATCCGGCGAATGGTTACCGAGCAAATCGGTGCTATCACGGAGCAGGTGGTGCGTAGCCACAACACCTTTCGTCCGGTGGCCCCTGAGGCACCAGACGGTTATGACGAATCACCCTTCGTCCCTCGGATAGCCCGTGTAGGAATCCCAAGAAAGTTTACTATACCGCCCATGCCAGCTTACAACGGAACTAGCGACCCAGACGAGCATGTAGCCGTGTACAAACAGAAAATGATGACTATCTCGGTTCCACACCGATCCAAAGAAGCCATGATGTGCAGAGGCTTCGGTACAACTTTGGCAGGCTCGGCCCTCACCTGGTTCATAAATCTCCCGCGCGGAAGCGTCGAGTCATTCGCTGATCTGTCCAACATCTTCCGGGCACAATTCGCCAGCAGTCGTAGGTTCAAGAAGCAACCTAGAGACCTCTACCAGATCATCTAGAAGCCCGGGGAGTCCACTCGAGACTACCTAGACCGCTTCAACAGAGAGAAGATAAGCATACCCAACTGCGATATCGCTACGGCGGTAGAGGCATTCAAGCAGGGGGTGGCACAAGGCAGCGGGCTCTACGAGGAACACACTAAGCATCTTATCGCCAACTTCGAAGAAGTGCAGATCAAGGCTCTGGCGCAAGTGCGGGTAGAGGAAGACCGGAAGCTGCGCCGGAGAGGTGCCGAGCTAGAAAGGTCTGGAAGGCATGGTCCCGCTGATTACCGCCGAGAAAGGAGAAGCCAACCCTACTCGAGACGCCACTGAGTATGCTCAGAGATGTGAGGCCTACCCACGCCACGAACTACACCAGGCCTCAGAAACCTTGCACCCACCCTCCGGATCAGAAGTACTATTTCTTAACTCGCTTCTTATTAGCTAGTTGTTTTCAATCCTCTATTTCTTTTCGAACTGACCTCTAGCATTAGTTGTCGTGCATAGACTTGATATCATTTTGCTTGCATAGTTGTACATATGCACTTGCTTTGCTTTGAATTCAATGAATCGCCGTAAGGCCTTAGTTGCCCCGGAACACGGTTGTATTAACACCTCGAGCATGATCGGTGCCCACTGCAAACACAGGGGTCGGTCTCCCAAACCTTACAAAGGCTTAAGCCCAACGAGCTACCTAGACAACGTCTAGAAAACGCAAGTTTCGCTAGACCACGCAAGTTTCGCTAGATAACGCAAGTTCTGCTAGATAACGCAAGTCTCGCTAGATAACACAAGTTCTGCTAGATAACGCAAGTCTCGCTAGATAACGCAAGTTCTGCTAGATAATGCAAGTCTCGCTAGATAACGCAAGTTCTGCTAGATAACGCACGTTCCTCCAAATGACGCAAGATATTCGCCAGATGTCGCAAGTCACCCACCAGTTGCCGCAAGTCATTCGCCGGACGTCGCAAGAGTATTCGCCAGTTGTCGCAAGAGTATTCGCCAGTTGTCGCAAGTTATATATATACCAATTACCGCCCCTGGGTAGCTCCCGCTGGGGTAGATCCTTCGCCAGCTGCCGCATGAAAATTTCTTATCGATAGGTACCCAACAGTTTATCGCTAATAATCACAAGCTAAAACGTTAATCGTCTGTTATCGCAAGTTCATTGTTAGCCAGCGCTAGCTACGCCAGTTGTCGCAAGTGCTAATTTTGGCTAGCTATAATCAATTCGCCAGTCGCCGCAAGCTCATCGTTAGCTCTGGCTAGATACAATCGATTCGCCGGTTGTCGCGTGTTCAACGCTAGCTCTGACTAGCCACAATCATCTTCGCCGGTTTTCGCGAGTTCAACGCTAGCTCTGGCTAGTGGCAATCGGTTCGCTGGCTGTCGCAAGTTCATCGCTAGCTCTAGCTAGCTACGATCGATTCGCCAGTTGTCGCGAGTTTATTGCTAGCTTTGGTTAGCTAACATTGATTTCGCCAGTTGCCGAGAGTGCTAGCTCCGGCTAGCTAAAAGTCGTTTTCGCCAATTGTTGCAAGCGTTTTCGCTAGTTGTTGCGAGTGCTAGCTAACGCTAGCTAAAAATTGGTTCCGCTGGTTGTCGTAAGCTTAACCGCTAGCTAGCTAACCCATCATTTACCGCTAATCACTCAAAAATGTTAGCATCAACTAGCTAATCCTTCGCTCGCTACTAAATGCGCGAAAATGCTAGCGCCCGCTAGCTAGTCCGTCACTTCCTGCTAAATCACACGAAACTGCTAGAACAGTACTCACGGGGTGCTAGAATACTCTAGCTCACCTACCAGACTACCACTTGCTAGCACGCACTAGATAAAAATCATTCGCTAGCTATCGCAAGCCATTCCCTCGCTATCAGTTGTCTATCGCCGACTAACGCACTACTTATGCTAGACACCACGAACGGTCACTAGAAATGACGCAAGAGATATCAAAAGCCTGAACTCGCTAGAGACGCGAGTGGTCGCTAGCACAGCCTAGCCTACGCCCAGCAATCCAGTCAATAGAGACTTCGACAACGACTCAACTCCCGACAGATTCGCCATCCTAGATTCTATGGCTGGATATAGCTACTGAATCATAGTAAGATGGGGTTCTCGATCGAAGGGATAGCGAATCAGATTCCGGCCAGCTTGCTTAGCATACGCGAAACCTGATTCGGGGGTATTGTTGGACCAAGGAAAATTAGGCTCATTAACTATTTCGGCCCAAAGAAGAAGCAGATAGGGAAGAGGTTTTGAGCAGTCATTGGAGGAAGCCTAACCAAGAAGAAAAACGTGAGCAGGTGGGTGAGTCCACGATAGCTAGCAGGCAGGGATCGTGGCTGAGTGGTTGGAAGAGCACAAAAAACGGGATTTGATAGGGAGATAAGGGGGAAGATATTAGGAAGGGAGAGAGGAGTTTGGTTACACATGGAAAACCCAAGAAACATACGCTCTCATTGTAATCTCTGATCAAGGATTGGTAAGCCCGATCTAGGCTAAAGTTTATTCGTTCTAGTGAATCGATTCTAGCCAAAACACCTTGTACTCTCTTACGAGTGTGTAATACGTCCAAGGTTCGTCCTTGATTTCAAAAGGGAAATCGTCTGGTGCCTCAACCTCAACCGCTGCCTGAAAATGAACCCAACACAAGAAGGTCATCACTCTATCACTCTTAACTACTGAATACACCACCTTGTACAGATTACTACTAACTAAATTCAGTATAGTGCTGAGTTGAGAGGAGGGTGCTCTGGATCTCAACTTCTTATAGGAGTAATTGCGCCGGCTGATAAACACAGTAGTCGTCGGCGGATGCAGCAAGAAGGCATTGTCGTTATTCTGACGAGGGGGGGGGGGGGGGCGGCGGCGGCTACAGGGCGGAATCTCTGGCCCCGGCCGACGAGGGTACAAAATGACCGACGTAACAAAACCATTCTAATAATAAGATCTCTAAAGGACGCCCAGAGAGAGGGTGGCTTGTATAGCAAGGAACCAAGGACGACTATAACAATAGGCTAACTAGTGTGGACCCCGCTCGGGTGTAAATATATATAATCAAACGGGTTAGAGTGTAACATGAGGTGTTATGTGGACCATTGGATCAATATAATCAAACGGCTCGGATTTATTTAAAAAAGGGTGTATATTTGGGTTAGGGTGGAGAAACACTAAATCAAAAGGCAATCCCGAATTTTCCGCTTATAGCTACTAAATAATTTTCAATCCCGTTTTTCTGGGTGAAATAATATCTTGGGAGATCTTCCCCCTTTCATACCCGATATTTTTCATCTAAAATCAATTTCTCTCTCTCTTTCCTGTCACAATTCCGCCGTATTCTACAAGCTCCAACACCCCAAAAGCTTTCGTTCTCCATTGAAAGAGACCTTCTTCCCCACAGTCCGAGTCGACAATTTCATCCCGCTCAAGTGTTCTTGGTAAGAATTTATTTACTCCTCAGTAGTTTTTTTCCCTCTTATTTGATTCAAAACCCCCCGCGAATTTCCGATTTAGCTACTCTCGTTTTTAGGGTTTCGATTGTTGATGTTCAGTACTCAAACATCGTTTTGGGTTGCTTGTGGGTCGAATTTGATGCATTTAGGTTTAACATTCTTGAACAAACCTTTAGATTTCATAGGTTTTAAAAGGGGCAAATTCTAGGGTTTATGTGGGAATCGTCTATAGGAGGTTCATGGCCTGATTTGGGGCTTTTTTTTGGTTATCGCAATTCCTAATTGGGTGTTTACCGAATTGTTTGCACAAATCTATGGCGAAGACTATTGAGAAGATTCTAAGGAAGAGGAAGGTCGAAAGAGGTAAAACATTTTTCTTGTTGTCCATTGAATTAGCTTATGCCATTGTTTTCCAATTTTTTTGAGCATATAACAATCGAAACGACATAGTTTTGCATTTCGTTTGCATTTGTTCTTCAATTCGGTAGTTGTTCAATGAGTGCATATATGTTTTTCATTCGAAATATCATACTGTTTTTGTGTTGGTGTTGCTATATTGTATAAGAACAAGCTGTGATTTTTTGTGCATTTCTTATGTTGAAAAATATAGTTGTAAATGGTGAAAAGTTTTGAATCAAAGCACTGTTTGTTTATTATTCAAGTCTCATACTTTTCTTTTTCAATACAATAAGATATTCCATAATGGATTAGGAGACAAAACTATTTTTCAACCCACACAACACTGTTTTTTATTTTAGTAATGTTTTGCAGTATGATTTGTTAATCATATAGTTGAAAAACATCATACAAATATCTGAATACGTATGTAAAATCCTAGTTCCCTGTTATGACTACGATTGATTTTTCTGTTTTGGTTTGTTTGTAGGTGTTGGAGACAACACAAAGAAGTCAAAGCCAAAAGCTCGTACGTCGTTTCCACGATTGAGTGTGTGCGGGTCCTCCGTGGCTAGTCTGCGAATTGTCTTTTTCAATTCGTTTGCGTATGTTCTTCAATTCGATAGTTGTTCAATGAGTGTCTCTCTGTATATTGAAAAAGAGATGCACTTTTTCAAACTTATTGTAGTATGTATTCGAGTTGTAACAATCCTGATTTTCATCTTATTCAATGCAATACATTTACTTTTTCAATGGTCACGTAAGATCCTTATTTTCATTTCAGCTTATAATGAATTGATTTTCATGTGAAGACAAGTACTTATTCAACTATAGTATTATATGAGCACACCAAATTAGAAAAAGATTCATAAAGCAATAAAACATGTTCAACTCTATTTTGAATGTTCAAACCATCGTACAGAGTTAATTTGAATGTTCAACTCTATTTTTCAATCCATCGAACAGAGTTATTCAAACACCGACGAATAGATACTCTATTTTTCAATCCATCGAACAGAGTTATTCAAACACCGGCGAATAGATTTTCTAGGATTCACGTACGATTTTTGAATTTTATGCTAAATTATTTTTTTTTTTAAAAATATTCCCATTCTTGTTAATCCATAAAATCAAGGAACTTTCCATTTAAAAAAGCGTGGCTTTCAAAACCCCCATAATTAAAATCCGATTTTCCCTCTTGAAAATCCCACAAATCATGATTGTTACCATGTTTGCAGACACCTAATATTGATCACATCCCCCTCATTAAAATATAGCTATTGTGTACCCTCAAATCTCATCCTCCAATTAGCCTAATCTAACGGTCCACATCATGTTACATGTTATACCACAACATGTATCTCACCTGAGCGTTCCTCTATATAGATATTGTGTAGTTTAATTGGATCAACAATAACACTCTTTAAAAAAATTTATTGTTCATATTTATCAAATAATCGCGTAAGCTTGTAGATTCAAAAGTTTCGTCTTATAAGAGAAAACAAAAAATACAAGTACTCAAATATGGTTTTCATACAACTTGATGAGTCTATGATTTTAAAAAATAATATAAAGCAGTGTATTGCCCTAAAGTTCACCAACACACCCCATCAACTCAAAACCAAAATTTGACAGCGAAGTGGACTTGGCACACGAGCAAGACTTGCTTTGAAAAGAAACCCTCGGACCCCTAAACATGATAAATCTGGAACTTTGGAGAATATAAATCTTATGAAGCAGAATTCTGCATTTACATTTAGGCTCCGTTCGGATGGTCAGAAAAAGAAGCTAGCTGGAGCTTTATCTAGCGTTTTTTTGCCAAAATGTTATAAGAAGCTAGTGGGAGCTTTTATTTAACATTTTCAAAAAGCTCCTACCCCCTAGGGGTAGCTTTTTTAGCAAAAAAACGCTAGAAAAAGCTTCAGCTAGCTTCTTTTTGTGACCAGCCGAACGGAGCTTTAGAAGGCAAATTGTCTCTAGTTCTCTTCTGGAAGTTATTTGTCCATCCTCTTCAGGCAGGGAGGGATAGGGCATTCTGGCTCATTTGCTATACCAAAACAAACAACATGGGCTTAATGATTAATTATTTCAATTTGACACGTACAATTTCTCACCCTTCTTACATAAAAATTCCCTACATGGCTCAAGAGAGCAAGGTGAGTTGTGCATAGACTTCGTTTGCCTCCTGCTCATCCTGGTAGTTTTTGGATCAAGTAAACAATAGCTCTTACCCAAAGTGTTGAAGTTCAAGTTATAGCAGAAGAGGGAGAACACCCAAAATCAATCAAGGATGAAGATTTAATTTGCCCCGTCAAAAACTGACTTCTATTGATCACAAACTCAAGTATATATAGGACTTTACATAATTAATGACAAGGCATTTTCTATTTTATCTATACATCAAATACAATATAATATATCTCTAATACTCCCCCTCAAGTTGGAGCATGAAGGTCACAAATGCCCAACTTGCTAAGAAGATGCTGAAACTGCTGAGCGCCAAGAGATTTGGTCAAGATATCAGCTGGCTGAGAATGAGTCCGAATATGAGCTGTATGAACTGCACCTGATAGAATCAAATCACGAATAAAATGACAATCGACCTCAATATGCTTCGTCCGATCATGAAAAACGGGATTGGCCGCGATATGTAATGCTGCTTGACTATCACAAAATCATCTCATGGGAGAACGAAGACGAACGCCAAGAGAAGTCAAAAATGATCTCAGCCATAACAATTCACAACAAGCAGCGGCCATAGCTCGATACTCGGCTTCTGCAAACGATCGGGAGACAGTCTTCTGCTTCTTGGTACGCCAAGAAACGGGAGAAGCTCCGAGCTGAATAAAATAACCAGTGATGGAACGCCGAGTGAGTGGACATGAAGCATAATCAGAATCACAAAAAGTTGTCAACTCTAAGCTAGAAGACCGATGAAGCAAAATCCCTTGGCCAGGATGACTCTTAAGATAACGGAGGACACAAATAGCAGCATCCCAATGATCAACAGTAGGTCTCTGCATGAACTGTGCCAAAGTGTGAACTGCATAGCAAATCTCAGGCCGAGTGATGGTCAAATAGATGAGACGACCTATCAAACGACGATATTGATTTGGCTCGGAGTATTGTGGTCCCTGTGAAATAGCCAGCTTGTGATTTTTTTCCATAGGAAAATCACAAGGTCTACCTGCAAGAAGTCCAGCCTCAGATAGAATGTCCAAAGTATACTTACGCTGACACAAAAACAAACCCTCGGTGGAACGAGCAATCTCAATCCCTAGAAAATACTTCAAGGAACCCAGATCTTTCATATGAAAGCAAGAATTGAGTTGATCCTTGAATCGAGTGATAGCAGCAGAATCATTCCCGGCAATAATCAAATCATCAACATAAATCAACACATGAAGGCAGACACCAGACTGAGAATAAGATAACAGAGAGTAATCGGCCAAAGACTGAACAAAACCAAGCTTACGAAGTGCAGATGCCAATTTGGCAAACCAATTCCGTGGCGCCTGGCGTAGACCGTATAAAGACCGATTAAGACGACAGAACTGACCAGCATCCAAACTTGAAAACCCTGGAGGAGGTTTCATGTACACCTCCTCATGAAGATCACCATGTAAAAAGGCATTGTGAACATCCATTTGATGGAGTTCCCAATCACGAGCAACAGCAACAGCCAAAAAAGTCCTTACAGACACCATCTTTGCCACAGGGGCAAATGTCTCATTATAATCAATCCCATGCTTCTGATTGTTCCCAAGGACAACTAGACGAGCTTTATACCGCTCAATGGACCCATCAGATCTGTACTTAATACGAAATACCCATTTGCAGCCAATCGGTTTCTTCCCTTTAGGAAGATCAGTAAGAGTCCAGGTGCCATTCCGCTCTAGGGCATCAATCTCAACCTTCATAGCCTCCCTCCATTGAGGACTACGAACTACATCTGAAAAACAAGTAGGCTCTGGAGTAGCCTGAATAGCAGCAATAAAAGCACGATGCCGAGTAGAAAAACGATCATAAGAGACATAATCAGCTATGGGATAGGAGGTACCTGACGAGACCAATTGTGAAGGTGAAGAAGACGATGGAGCGTCCTGTTTTCGCATGGTATTACAGACAAAATCACGTAACTTCACGGAAAGGGTACGATCATGGGTAAAACGACGGACATGGGCTTGAACGCTAACGGGAGGAGATTGAACCCCACTCCCCCCGTCGACCGTCTGCGATTGGTCGTTTGTGGGGCTTGGTAATGAAGTGTCTTGAACAACGTTAGGAGGAGATTGAATCCCACTCCCCCTATCGTCTGTCTGCGATTGGCCATTTGTGGGACTAGGGTCCGGGTCTTGGACGGGCACAGGAGGAGATTGAACCCCACTCCCTCTGTCATCCGTTTGCGTTGGGGCCAAAGGACTAGGTAAATCAAAAACAGATGCATGCACATTTTCGGATTCATTAGTTTGGTCAGTCATGGGAGTTGCAATCTTATAAGGAAAATGTGTTTCATAGAAAATGACATCAGACGAAACAAATCGTTCTTTAGTTTCCAAATCAATAACTATCCAACCCTTTTGACCTTTCGGATAGCCCAAAAAAACACATTTTCTAGCACGAGAAGCAAATTTGTTTTTGTTTCGTGGAATAACTGAAGCATAGCACAAGCAACCTAAAGTACGCAAATGTTCACAATTCGGGGGACGCCCATAGATTATCTCATAAGGTGTTTTATTCTTAAGTAAAGCCGTAGGGGTTCGATTGATCAAATATCCAGCAGTGAGAATACAATCACCCCAAAAATGTAACGGTAAATTAGCATGAAAGCGAAGAGCACGAGCCACATTCAAAATATGCCGATGTTTACGCTCGACTCGATCGTTTTGTTGGGGAGTTCCAACACAAGAAGTTTCAAAAAGAATGCCAGATTTTTCAAAGAATGATCGAAGACTCATAAATTCGGCTCCATTATCACTCCTGATTTTTTTTTAACCTTTTTGCCAAATTGACGATCAATCATAGCACAAAAATTCTCAATAAGATTTCCAACTTCACTTTTATTCTTCATTAAAAATAACCAAACACCTCGAGAGCAATCATCAACTAGAGTCAAAAAATAATGTGCTCCAAAGATAGTCGGGGTTCGATAAGGACCTCATACATCACAGTGAACCAAATCAAAAAGGTCTAAGGCATAGGAATTACTAATCGGAAAAGAAGTACGAGTTTGTTTCGCCCTATGACAACTATCACACGGGTCAAGGGATCCGTTTATTTTAATGTCATGCACATGCTGAAGAATAGACAAAGAAGGATGTCCAAAACGAGAATGCCAAAGGGCGGGTGAATCTGTCTCTAACCGTGAAGTATATGCAGTCGGCGCCACCACACAAAGCCAGTACACGCCATTACGCTCTTCACCCGCACCAATCAGCCTCATCGAAGCCCGGTCCTGTAGAATACACAACTTATCAGTCAAGGTCACGGTGCAATTACACTGCTTCAACAATTGGGCAATAGATATTAAATTGCAATGCAAATTGGGTACGTATAGAGCATTAGCCAGCACAAGATCATCACTCAAAGTCAACTTTCCTCCCGCCTTAGCCACAGCAGACAAACCATCAGGAAGCAATATTGTCGAAGACGGAACCTTGATCAAATCATGTAACAATGATGCATTACCGATCATATGAAATGAAGCCCCGGTATCCAAAATCCACATGAAATTAAACATACCCGAGAGTTTGGACGACGCTCCATTATTAGCGGACTGGAATAGGTTCAGAAGAGTAGCAAACTGATTTTGCGACAAACCTGTCCCGGTCCGATCTTGAGCAGAAAAAGAGGACACCCTCGAGCCCTCACCGAGGCCATATTGCGCAGCGTTTGCAACGCCACCGCGCCCACGACCACGCCCGCGCCCCCCATCAGAACTTGTACGTCGCTCTTGCTGACCGTTAGAGCTGTCACGGTCTCCGACCCACCACTCGGGATACCCGTGCAGCTTGTAGCAAGTGCGCTGCATATGCCCGATTTCACCGCAATGATAACAAGTCGGACGCTCGCTGTCGGGGCGCCCTCCTCGTCCACGGCCAGATCCTCTTCGATCTGATTCTCCATCACGCTTTCTATCGCCCACAACAACCTGATCACGCTTGTCGCCGTCTCTCCTCTCGGGACGAGACCCGCGACCTTGGGCAGCGAAAGCGCCGCCATCAGCGGATTTTTCTTCACGACTCTTGGATGCAGCTTGTTGAGTCTCCTCTTGAATCAGCCAAGAGTACACCTTGTTCAATTTTGGTAACGGCTCTTGGGCTAGGATGTGGGATCGTACTGTTGCAAAGTTTGAATCCAGCCCCATTAAAATTTGGTGAACTTTCTCTTCTTCTCTGTCTTCAACAGCAGACGTTGATCAAGAGCATACACACTTTCCACAAGAACACCTCCTGTCCTTCACATACAAAGACAACTCATCCCATAGTTTTTACAACATCCCATAGTATGTAGCAATTGGTTGTCCACTTTGAGCACATCGAGACAAATTGTATCTCAATTGTTGAATGCGTGGACCATTCCCGATCGAATACCGTTGTTGTAGGTCGTCCCACAACTCCTTTGCTGTGTCGAAGTACGTAATACTCGACCGTATCGATTCTTCAAGCGACTGGATTATCCAACCCATCACCATGGAATTTACACTCCACCAATCATCCATGTCGCCCAAGTCGTCTGGCTTGGTAATGGATCCATCGATAAACCCCAACTTTCTCTTGGCTCGAAGAGCGTTACGAAAGCACAATTCCCAATCCTGATAGTTGTTACTCTTGAGCACAACTGGAGAGATTTTCATCCCGGGATGATCCGAGGGATGGAGATAAAACGGCGAGTTGGCAGGTTTGACACCGGACATGCCTTCAACCTTCGTGTCAGTCGACATCTTCACAAAGAACAATCAATTGGAAAAGAAAGCACGGCGGATCTCGTGGTGGTTAGGAGCGGTACAAGGACGGCCACACCACAGGAGAAGTAGGGTTACGTAAAAGCGGCTCTGATGCCATGAAGATTTAATTTGCCCCGTCAAAAACTGACTTCTATTGATCACAAACTCAAATATATATAGGACTTTACATAATAAATGACAAGGCATTTTCTATTTTATCTATACATCAAATACAATACTCCGTATAATATATCTCTAATAAAGGAAATAATGTTACCTTCCAGTAATTGTATGTCAACAACACGGTAGAGAATCTTGCAAGGAAGATTGTAGGGTGGAATTTGTTGGTTTGGATCCTAATTTACCGAAGCCTCCAACTAAATGAAAACAATGAAATAAAAGGCATCAGCACATCATCATCACTACTTGCATATATTTCCACACATGTGAAAAACAAAAGCAATTGCCAAATCAGGCAAAAAATGTGGTAAGAGAACACAAAAAAATCCATCAAGTTAAGATAGAATGTCTAATCAAGAGTTGAAAAACAAACAAATCAGAATACACCGGGTTGAACAAAAAGTATACTTGTTCCACGTGACCTCTTGTGGAAAGTAGAAGACTCTCTCCATGGCATGAAACCTCCACCAATTGACCTGCACATGCCCTCCATAGCTCAACATAGGGATGCAAATATTTCTGCAATAATCATAATTAAACACAATCTATAGCTTAAAAATCATGAGCGTGCAAAAGTAAGCAGTAATACCAAGGTCTACACATCAAACCATGAGAAGACTAAATGCATTAGTACATATACGAGACACTATGAGATGAAAATACTTCTGTACCTTTTCTACTGCTTTGACATTCTTCTTCCATTTCCTTCCCTTGTTGCCACTTTTTTCTTCCAGACAAAGATCCTCATCAGCCTTCTTCAAGTCCTTTGCCTTTTTACCAAGCTCAGTAGCCTCCTAAGAAACAGCTACAATGCAACAGAGTAATCTTTAATACTGTATGTATACAACACTATTCCCAAAGCAACAAAGGAATCGAGGAGAACAGAGAAGTGGCCAAGTATAGAATAAACACAGAACAAACCTTTATAACTGTGAACGGGTGATAATTGCCTTTGGGCGTCGGATGAATGAAAAGATGAGACCAAGTGGCAGACAAGCAATTCCAACACCACCAAATATCTGGGTCAAAATAAATAAATATGACATTAACATCTTATACAATACAAAATGTCCATACATACATATATATTCTTAGTCAGATACTTTTCATAATGCAAGAATCAAATTTTAATAAAATGAAATCTCATTGATCTTAACAGTATTGTATGACGCACTCTTATGAAGGATACCAGTTCCTAACATAACCAAATTAGACATTATAGAAATAAATGATTTCGACTCTTGAGTCTTGACTGATTTTCTCCTCGCTAATGCTTACTAGTAGTGTAAAAGACAAAGTATCAAAAACAGCTAAACCTCAACTCACTTTGTGAAACTATCAAAGACAACTCAAACACCTTACTATCCAACCTAAGAGACTAAACATACAACTAAATAACTTCAACCAATTTAGAGAGCTAAGAATATATAAGTTTGTAGTTTCTAACTTTCAGTTGAATTAAAATTGTTATATTTATATATGAGAGTATTAGATTTTGTCCCTTTAACTGTAGCTCAAACACCTTCCTAACTGCATAAACCCCATTCAAATCTCTCCTCCTAATGAGAGTACATGAGAAGTGAAGGTGCAAGAGAAAAGAAAAATATTAACTAAATGGTTGGTTTTACAAGAGACCGTACCATGAAAAGCACAGAGCCTGCAGTTGTAGCAAGCGCCACAACATATTCTGGAAAAGACGTCCGCATACTGCATGTGGTTTCAAATGAAGCAATTGATAGTAAATGCAGAACACTAAATGGCAAAACACAAAAGGGAAGTTTCACCCATGATTAGTTCTAATACACTACAAATTAAGGCAAAAAAAAAACAAAACCATATGTTAGCCTAAGGGAAATGAACACAAAACAAATTGAGAAACTTATCACAAATCACAAAGACAGTCCCGACAAAATTGATTTGACAAAGACGGTGGTGCAATACTATGCAGAGAGAAATGCCTTTAATGATTAAAGGCGAACAAGAGGCCCTAAATCGCCCATAACTGTCCGAAACATAAATCAATCAACTTTAAGACCAGAAATACGATCCTCTTTACAGTCCGTTTGGGATTTGAGAATTGATGGGAAAAGAAAGGGTGGTGAAAGATGAGAAAGGAATAGAAGGGAAAGGGTAGGAAATTAAGATACAGAATCTTGCGTTTGGATAAATATGGGTTTTGATGGGGAAATGTAAATATTTTTTTTTTTTTTAAGAGTATGTATTTTCTTTTCCCACCAAATCCCACCAATTTGGTGAGATTCACTTTCTCATTCTTTCCACTCAAATTTTCTTACAGATTCCCACTCAATCCCATCAGAAAACTAAACCAAACACTAGAAAATCATTCCCACCCATTAAAATCCCATGGAATCCCACCATCCAAACACACTGTTAGACAATTTTTGCAAATCTGATTTCCCGTTTGGGGGGGGGGGGAATCGTATTCTTCAAGTTCTTTACAATTTGGCACTAAAAAAAAGCTTCAGCTGTTTAACTGCAACTAAATGTCAGGAATGGTACAAAATGCAAATTTTGAAAGAAAGAACCTCGATTCAAAAAGAGGTCTTTGAACTGATTGAAGGTGCAAACACAGAGACAGGCAACGGACCAGAGCTCCTGATCGAAGACGGCCTCCTCGACAGAAAGCAAGGACTTATCGAGGAGGGAGGGCTCGTCGGCGCAAGGTTGGGGGGAGGAGACGGCCACCAGCAAGCGAAAGACAGCGAGGAAGTAGTGAAAGAGCGGTTCAAATTAGGGTTGACGGAAAAAGGGGGAGGAGGAGGAGGAGGACGGTTGGAGGGGTTGAAGAGGGAAGCGAGAAGGGAAACGGTGGTGGTGGTGGAGGATGAAGTCGCATCTATATATTTATATATATATATATATTATAGAGGTGGGTTCAAATAAAACAAGTCTTTTTTTTGAGCAAAAATAAAACAAGTCTTATAGTGCTACACAGTGGATAAATCTGGACCGTTGATCTCTATACATGATATTACATGCTATATGCATGATTTTATTAAAACAAGTTAGTTACCGATATGCATGATATTACACGTCATATGCATGATTTTAAGACGCTATATGCATGATTATATAGGTTATATGCGTGATGTTTTGTTAGTTGTATACATCAAATCCCCAAATCCCGGAATTATAGAAGCTGAAGTTAGTTACCAGTTGTATGAATGATATAACACGCATATGCATGAATTTAATACGCTATATGCTAATATGCATGATTATAAATGCTATATGCATGATGTTTTATTAACTGCATTAGTACACAAATGCCAGAATTATAGGAACTGAAGTTAGTTACCTATATGCATGATGTAACACACTATATGCATGATTTTAATACGCTATATGCATAATTATAAAGGTGATATGCATGAGTTTTTGTAGTTGTATATATGAATACACAGATCCCGGAATTATAGAAATTGAAATGACGTTATTTATATGCATGCTATAACACGTCGTATGCATGATTTTAATACGCTATATGCATCATTATGAAGGTTATATGCATGGTATTTTATTAGTTGTATATATATTGATTAGTTGACTCTTATATTAATACGTTATATGCATGATCTAAGGTATTATTGTATATTCATATTAAAAAATTCTCGTATGCATAACTCAACTCTTATATTCATAAAACTGCACAATTGTATGCATATATGTCAATCATATATGCTCCTAAAGACTCTAGAATCTAGTCTGTTGTGTAGTAGTCTACATATGCCTCCACAACATTCTTGCGGTCTTTTGTCTCTTCCATCATACGATCGATCTTGAAGAGCCATTTAACAGCAAAGAAAACGACATATTCTTCCTCCAAAACCTGAGAGTCGTTGTTAGAAAAACATGTTCATCTATTCATATCAAACTGTTATATGCTATTATACCATAACTAGTCCATAATCATTTTTTTAAATTGCTAAGAGCTCCAATTAGCAATCATCAATGACAGACTTTCTTGGTTTGAAAGAGGATGAGCTTATTTGATTCATACCTTTACAGATTGTCAATGATCACAGCATTCCCTAATCCCTATGAACAAACTTTGCTGTTTCCTTGCATTTGCACGGAGCAATGAAGTCCCGGTCTGAAAGAGAACTCAGCTTAGACATGTAAATAGTGCATCCTATACCATAATCAACAAACAAATACTCCTAAAATTACAACGCTTCAAACTTTGGTGCATCCCAACATACTGATATTGAGATTATACTAAATTAATAGTAACAACATACTACTACCGAAATTATGTGTCATGCTTTGTGCTAAAAAAAAAAGTATGTGTCATGCCATGCCACTATGCCAGTATGGACTAAAAACAGGCCGATCTTTTACTGATGCTAAGAAGAAATTGAATTCGTTGTGAGCTCTTCCACAGGCCGATCCCGCCACAACAGCCTCCGATCCTCGCCGTCTTTGATCGGATTCTCAACTCGGTGTCGTGGCGGGGAAGATGCGGTGGTGGTTCGGTGGAAGAGTCGTAAGCGGTTGCGTGACAGAGGTGTAGGCAGAGGCTGGGGCGTGGTGGTTCGGTGGCGGAGGCGGGGCAATGGAGGGCGAGCGAGATCCGGACAAAAATCGTGTTTGAGGAGATCCGGAGGAAAAAGAGGAACGAGAATGTGGAGAGAGAAGGGCCCTCATTTCAGATTTAATCATAGCCCTTGATTTTATTTATATCCAATGGCCTAAAACTATTCACTGTGTAGCACTCTAAGGGATAATATCAATTGAACCTAATTCTATATATATAAAAGTTAAGCGGTGTTCTCGTTTATTGCTCCATTAACTTTTATTGCAATCTTTCCTATATAATTTGCAATTTTAATTAAATCAATCACAATGGCATAGCGGTAAACCCTTTCTCTAATAACTCAAAGGTTTGAGGTTCAAACCTCTCTAGTAACATTTTTGTGTTGTGTTTATAATACTATAATATATTCTATACAAATAGTAATGTTTTCATTATATTTTAGATTATCATAACTTGGCTCATTTATAACCTACTCATAATTAGTACTATGTTGTACACAAATGTATTAAAAAATGTGTCTACTTAAATAGGTCAATGATTCAACATAAAATAATAAAAAAAATTATAAAACATATAAAATCGTTTTCATCTTATATATCTATAATATTTTAATGATATTACAATTTCAACCTTTCTAATTACTCTCTTCATTATTGTGAAGATTACCATTTAAACTTTTTAAATATTGAAATTTATTTTTTTAGTCCTTGGTCTCAACTTAATACTTCTAAACTAATAATATAGTTATTTGAAAAAGATATAAACCAAAAATATAATATGAATAAATAAAAATAGAGGAATTTATCTCTTTTTCTACTTAAAATGTTAATTTGACAATTGATTATACTTACACTAAAATGAATTACCCCTAAAAATATAATTATTTATACAATTATTAATATAAGCAATAATAATTAGTGTTTCTTTAAGTACAAGTGAATAAATATTCAAAACCTTTTTACTAATTGTCAAAATATTCAACACTAAGGTTGTGTCATGACATTCATCCTTTACCTTTTATTACCTTTGTCAATATAGTTCTAAGAATGCTAATCACCTAATGTCATATATAAGAATAATATCATATATGACATCAAAAGATAAAAGTAAATAATATATATATATAAATAAATATATATATAGGTTTTGGTTCATGTGAGGACTACTCTTATGGTAAGGACTACTCCTTATGGTAAGGAGTGATCTTATTCATTAGATTTACCTCCTTATTATATAATGAACGGTCCAGATTTTATTTTTTTTAAAAATATTTTCAAGATAGAGTTTTTTTGTTTTTTTTTTACGAAAACGATATTTTTTTAAACTATTAGTTCAATTTTTTGTTCTATGAGTTCAACTTTTATATCTTTTGAGTTCATTTTTTGTTCAATTCGATTTTCAAAAAAACAAATTTGTTTTATTTTATTAATTTATTAATTCAAAAATATTTTTTCTATAATACATAAATAAAAACTAAAAAAATAAAAAAATACCTTTCTTCACAAATACAATGATTATAACCCTGAAATGTGGTAGTTCATTTTTTACAACAAAAGTGTTCAGTTTATTATTTTAAAAGTTCAATTACGTGTACTAGAAGTTCAATTTTGTAATTTGTAGTTTTGTACGGGTTCAATTTTTTGTACAATAACTACAATTTTTTCTTAGTGTTAGTTCAATTTTTATTAAAGTAAGTTCAATTTTTATATTATTCGGTTTTTTTGAAAATAAAAATTAATTAAATTAATTAAAAAATTATTTTTTTTGATTTTATGAAAAATACAAAAATTAAAATAATATGGACCATTCATTATAAGGTAAGGAGGTAAATCCAATGGATGAGGTTACTCCTTACCATAAGGGGGCTTACCATAAGAGTAGTACTCACCGGAACCTAACTATATATATATATATATAAGATTCACTACAAAATAATTGAGTACAATGAGGACCAATATCCTTCTTTGGTATATCAAAATGTGAAACAAAAGTAAATGTACTACAAAAACAATTTATGACTTACCATTATGAAATAAATTCACCTTTAACTTATTCACCTTAATTATTTGACTATTCAAAGTTTTAATAATGTAATATAGAAGTAAATTTAATTTACTTTATAAGGCTCATAATTGACATGTTTATAAAAAAAAGGTATAGATCATTCAAAAAATTACTAATGTAAATCTGAGTTTAGTATATTAAGTAATTGATTTAGACCATATTGCATGTGATATACATAAAATTTAATGTCATATATAATTTGACAATTAAAAGAGTGAGCCCGTGCGTAGCACGGGCATCATACTCTAGTATAATGAATAGTTCGGTGAAGGAAGGTTTAATTAGCAATTAACAGAGAAAACGAAAACCATAAAAGCACGTCTTTTAAATTTTAGTGGGCTAGATGTTATGAAGAGAGAAAGCCACGCCATGGTGCAATATTTTGAACAGACATTGTTATTCAATTAATATATAGGGAGATTTGAAATTATAAAATTTGTTCCACCTTGTCAACTAATAAAAAAATAATATTTATATTATATAATCAATGCTGAATAAATAATAATATAATTTTAACCATGGGAAGTAACATGTAAATATATTTAATATCTTATTCAATTTTTGATATGTCAAGTTATTTTCCTAATATAAATCAAAAACAAATCTTACTAAAATCAATATAAAAGGTAATTTTTGATATCTTAGATATCTTACTTAATTTTGATATGTTTATTTAATTTTTTTTCTTTTAGGTAAAAATATTTTTTTTCATTTTTATGAAGATTCTACATAATTAATTAAAATATAGATTTTATAAATGAAATTATAAAAATAAAAATATTTATTGGTTAATATTTTCAAAATTTGGTCTATCGGGCTTGAATTATACATCCTCGACTAAAAAACAATCTCGGGTCAAATTATTGATTAAGTCGGGCTTCTTTTTGCATTACTCGTACATTGTATGGGATTTGTACTAGTTGAGTATTAATTAAAGAAATCATTATAGACCCATAAGTCTATGCTCCACCACGCATAATTAAATTCATATCAAAAATCCTGACTTAACGACTTAAAAAGGTTATGCATAAAATTATCCACTCAGTTCAAGGAGCATGTATAACCGGGAGAGCAATATAAGATAATGTACTCATTGCCTGCGAGATTTTCCATTCCTTTAGGGGAAGCCAACATAAGGCAGGCTGGGTAGCGATTAAACTTGATATGGAAAAAACGTATGACCAAATAGATTGAAGTTATCTATTTGACGTGTTGGAAAATTTTGGCTTCGCCAAAAAAATTGTTGACTAGTTACGCGGATGTGTCTGTACTATATCGTTCCTTGTACTAGTTAATAGTGGATCTACAAATCCTTTTATAGCACAACGAGGCACCATGCAAGGAAATTCCTTATCGCCTTTTCTCTTTGTTATTATTAGTACAGAAAATTTGGCAAGGAAGCTCCAAGCTGCTGAATGAAATTTCAAGCAACGTAATTGGATTTCCGGTCTCTAAAGGAGTAGAGGGGATAAAAAATCCCCTTTCTCGCATTTGCGAATGGCATTATCATTTTTTCAAATGTTAGACAAAACGCATGTTATACAATTAAAGAAAAAATAGACGAGTATTGTGCAATATCAAAACAAAAGGTAAACTACTGTAAATCAACATTTCAAACGTCGAAAAAAATTAATATCCAACAGAAACATCAAATCCAACAAATAATGCGCATTTCCAAAATAACAAACCCAGAAAAATAAGTAGGGTGTCCTATTATTATTGTGAGAGTCAATAAACACACATTTCAAGAAACAATTATCAAAATGGAAGGTTAATTCTCTCTCATAAGAAAGTCGAACAATCTTGATAAGAGCTAACTTAGCAAGAAAGCCAACTTATCTGATGTAAAGCTTCATGCTTCCGAAAGATGTACACGATGAAATAGATGTGATCAATCGAATGTTCTTTTGGAACAAAGATAGACAACGTAAACCCCTTATCGGATGAGATAGAATATGCAAACCAAAATATTACGATGGCCTTGGATTAAGAAAAACATTTACTAAATTTAAGAAAGAGATAACATGCAAATTGAAAATAGCAAAAATAAAAATTTTTGAAATGATAATTGGACCATCCAAGAACCACTAAGGAAATACACATTGAATCCTAATACTATTAATGTACAGGACACATTGGACTAATTCATCAATAACAAGCAATGTTGGAAAGTTAATAAACTTCAACAGATCTTATCAACAAATGTGGTAGAACGAATTAAAACAATACTGATACCAAAGAATGACTTGAAGGACCGTTTCTCATGGGCCTCTAGTAAAAACTCATGGTTCTCAACTGAGTCCGCGGTAAACTTAATTACTAACATTGAAGTCATCAAATAACAACCCCAAGAATTGGATATGCAAGATGGACAGATTCCCTACGATCAAAAATTTTCTATGGAAAGTGAATATGAATGGCCTACCCACGAAAATTAGACTATAACATAAACATGTATCCACACCTACAAGATGCCTTATGTGCAACAGTACTTATGAAGATTCCACTCATGTGTTAATAAAGTTTCCCCACACCATTAGCCTAATTTAGAAAATAGATATGTAAATAGCTCAGACGATCAGGCTCCTTGAACCCACAAATAAAACCGCCAACAACATTCTATACGAGCTTAAGCAACAATTATAAATAAAGGACTTCACTGAACTAGCAGTTGTATGGTGAAGTATTTGGCATCAATGGAACAAACTTGTGTTTCAACAAACACCAAATGATTTCATCCCAGATCTTATAATATACGTAAACACGCATCTACAACAATGGGAGCAATGCAAGCAATGGGAAAAAGAAGAGGATATGAACAATAGCCCATGTCACACACCGAAGAAACCAAGGAAGGAAAAAAACGCACAATTGGCTCAAACCAAAACAAGGTTTTATTAGATTAAGTTTTGATGATTCACAACTAACAGATGGTCAAGTTTCCGGAAGAAGTGCTCTTAGAGACGATAACGGAGAGGTAGTTGCTATTTCAACAAAAAAAGATATGGGAAAATACCAGTCCTTCAAGCTGAAGCATTAGCACTCCACGACGGAGTTCTAGAAGAGAAAAACAAACATATAAAAGAAACTAATAAATGAGAGCGATAATCAAATCGTCACTAGAGCAACTCAAGGACACCGAAACTGCCTTTATGAAACTGAAAGAACCATTATAGACACTCTCATTCTTCTCCAAGATTTCGAGATTGTTCATTTTTCCCATGTGGGTCGCGATCATAGCACTATAGCCGATAATGCGAAAATGGACCATAGTCTTTCAAGTGACTCCATTTGGAACCACCTAGAACTTTTAGTTCTCATCCGCAAGAGTGCTCTAGGACATCATCCTTAATCAACGAATCTCCTAATTCTCAGCTTTTCAAAAAAAAAAAAGAATCAATTTCACATGAATGAAAATTCAAACATTTAATCGAAACATACTTAAATGACCTATTTTCATTTTTTAATACCCAAATGTTCAATTTTTGCTTTTTCAGTAACAAAATGTCTAAAAAATATTTTTAATATTCAAATGTCCAAAGATAACGCTTTAAAAACCCTTAACCCTATTGACATACAAAACCCACAAATTTTACCAGCCCAACAACCACCACCTCAACTTGAATGTGGCGTTGTTACTCGGTCCGGAAACAATATTTCCAAGCCCATTCATAAGCTAAAACTTTCATCCCAAGTCTCCAACCCTAGTGAACCAAAAACCGTGACTCAAGCATTGAAAGATCCACTTTGGAGTGCAGCCATGCAGGCAGAATTTGAGGCACTTCAAGCCAACAATACATGGTCCTTGGTACCTCCATTGTTAGATCACAACCTCATCGGGTGCAAATGGGTTTTTAGAATCAAATACAATCCCAATGGCTCCATTGATAAGTATAAAGCTCGTCTTGTGGCCAAAGTATTCCATCAATGTCCCGGTTCCAAGACCTTCAATCATGTGGTGAAACCTGTCACATTTAGGCTCATCCTCACACTCGTTGCTGCTCAAGGGTGGCCCCTTTGCCAACTCGACGTCAACAACGTGTTTTTGCAAGGCACGTTGCACGAGAAAGTTTACATGTAACAACCACCAGGCTTCCTTGATCCCGCTGCCCCCTCTCACGTCTGCAAGTTAAACAAAGCCATCTATGGTCTTAAACAAGCCCCTCGAGCATGGTACAATGAACTTAAGGCGTTTCTACTCCAACTAGGGTTTTGTGCCTTAGTCTCGGATGCATGATTGTTCATTAATATGACTCTTGTATGCGATTTTGAAATGATTGAGGCACTATTTTCTTAGCATATATAATTCCTCATCCACCTTTCCTATTATCCTTTGTTTGAAGCTCCCTTTTGAGCCTAAATTAGCCTTATTCTTTTGAAGCTCTGCAAAAAAAATCTGAGCCTATAAGTCTGACCCATTCGGGAATTAAGATTCATATGTGATTGATTTTGTGGCCGCAAGCTAAACTTGGGGAAACCTACATGTGTTTGGTGATTGGGATTTATAATGTTTTAGTCATTTCTTAAAAGGGGGGGGGGGGAAAGTGTGTGAGATAAGTCAAGGTTTGTATAATCATTTTGTAATCAGCTTTGTTTAATCAATTGAGAATACTTGGTAGGAGACTTTCCTGCTAAAACATTCCTCTTGCTATCACCTAATTGTCGAAATACAGGTAAAGAAACACTCCTAATTCAACTTTTTCATCAGATTTCTAATCATTTTTAGACCAACAAAAAGCTTCAATTAGTGATTTAGTTTCATCTATCTATTACTATATATTAAAGCGGAAGCAAATTCTAATATCATATTGCGCCACATCACTTTTTTTTAAAATCTATCTTATTAAATTTTGATATTATTATAATCTTACAGATACTTAATTAAAATGTTAGTTCTATATTAGAAAATGTGTTGTTTAATTAATAATTCTATCCAAATATATAAATCTCTATCTTATCATTATAAACATTTAATTAATAAATAGATCTATCATAAACCTTTTATTTAAAAAACGATTTTTTTGTCATAATCTATAAATCATAATCATAAAATTTTACCCATTTAATTACAGGCCATATTAAATTAAAATTATTTTTCGAAATTTTATTATGATATTTTGTTAAATCATCACAAATATTCATTTTGTTAAAATAGTATATTAAATACATTTTTACTATCATATCATATTAAAATATCAATAAAAAAGTTGTAACACCCCTATTTTTCAACTATGGGTATTACATGCCAGTGACCTCGGATTTTTCCCATCCAAAGTCACCCAAGGCGATAGGTAACACAACTCGATTCATAAAAATGAAATATTGAACTTATACTACATCAAAAGTGATCAATGTTTGATACATGATTAGAAATCAATGATCAATGATACAAAATTACAATTCTCGAGTGAAGAAAGTTTATAAATCATTTTGCAGCAGAAATAGACGGTTGAAAGATTCTTCACAAAACAAAATAAGGAACTCCAAAATATCTAAAATAATTTGAACCTCTCGAAAACCTTCATTTCTTCAGATCTTCGAGTCTTCATCTTTAATCTGCAACGGTCTTGCCCTTGCTACCTGATATTTCCATAAAAGCAACAAAAAGGCTAGGTTCTTAAAAGACTAAGTATGCCGGCATCAATGTCCAAAGGGAACTGAGCAATGCACGACAAATCAGGTTTTTTTTTAGATGAGAGTGTGATATAAATTTAGAGGATGAGACTTCATTCGAGTATAACTCAGATAAAAGGAACGAATCCGAAGGAAGGTGAATAACGAGCTTTCTTGTGAGAATAGGAAATCGCAAGGAGGTGATTCCTAGGAACGAAAGGTGATTACGTTTTTGTTGGGAACTTATTAATGCACATCAAGATTTACAAAAAACAATTCAATTTCAACAATACACTTTATTTTAACGGTTTTCGGATGTGGCAACTCATAAGAGTCAAGGGCCACACCCAATACATCCTTCGTTCATTAATTGTTGTGCATAGAGCACTTATCTTTCATTAATGACAAAACAATGCATTCAGTTATCAATTTTTAGGTGCAGCAACCCAAAACGGGTCAAGGGCCACATCAAAGAAACACCTAGCTAGGGTGTTGTCACCTCTCTACGCTTGTGGAGCAGGCAGAGTCATGACCCAATATTAAGGTATAGGTACAAATTCATAAGAATATAGTTTTATAGTCATATGCCATTGAATCACAAATTCTATTTTATTATAGTTAATTAATTAGGCCACATCAAAGGTAAGGTTAAATGCTATTTTATAATCTAAATTCTATTTTATTAAATATTGTTACTTCTTAAAAGTTTCCGTTTATCGTTAAGAAAACAAATTCATAAGAATATAGTTTTATAGTTACAATAAAATATTATATAATGTGATATTTTATACAAAAATAGCGGTTATTACAAAAGTAGATGTTATAGTTAACATATATATATATATATCACTAATATTGCATATTGATTACACTTTAGAAAAAAAAGATAGATATAATAATTCGTTCACATTTTCATTACATATTGATATATTTATTATTTAATTACTTTTTCAGAAAACAATAACATATATACGAGATAATTTGGTTTTCTATTTAACTTATTAAATATTATATATATAATTATTATATAATATTTTAATCCAAATTTTATTTACACTTATTGATTTTATTGTATAAGTTAGTTTATGTAATTTAATTTAAATGCCAAATGATTTGTATCAATTTTTAATAAAATGTGATAATGCATATTATCTTATTTCATTCTTCCTCAATTATTTACATATACGTTTATGTATGTGTAAAAAGTAAATGTATAAATAAAATTTATTTTCATATATGATGATATATAAGAATTATGTCATTTTATAATCCAAAAAATAAGCGCCCTTTTAAAACAAAGTATACATATGATAGTATTTGTAGTTGTTATAGTAAATTCATACACAAAGTAATAAATAAATAAAGAACACCTCGTACAAGGTACAGTTCATCTGCTAGTGCTATACTTAAAAAGCAAGCAACATCCTTCATTTTCTAACTGCTGAAACCTGTTGTTACTCAAGAAGCTTCAACATGAAACCTGGTGTTACTCAAGAAGAGTTATGTGATTGATGACATGAGATGAACAAGCTTAGATTCCATGATGATTTATGCCACAATTGGTGAAGTGAAAGTGAATGAGACTAAATTTTGTTCAGGAAAGCACACGAAATACTCTCAAGATCTTAATACATAAACTGATTTAAGAAAACCAACAGAAGGTGGATGGGTAAAGTATCTCGATTTTTGTATTGTAAAGCGTCTGCGCCGACTATTGTTGATCATCTTCAATTTCAGGTCTTGATGATCAGGTGCTTCACTCTCTCGAGCCAGTTGAAACGCAACCTATTTTCCTGGTTCAGAGCCAAATAGTTGCCATGTACTTGCGTAAGAAGTTGACTGTGCTCATGTTGACCCCCCTTACATCAAGTGATGTCGGAGAATCGTAAACGGGATTGAAAAGGGATAAACGCTTAGACAAAGCTAAATTCTAGCTTGGGTCCGAGGAATCTCGTCCAGAGATTAACCACTGAGGAAGAAGGGTCAATCTAGTGGATTGGAGATTAAAGAGAACTCATGGAACTCCATGGATTCATTGAGGGATTTGAGAGAGATTTGGGAATTTTGGTTGTATTTCTGATTGATTATGAAAAGGGAGCCGCTAGGCTTAAGTACATCCGAGCGTTACAAACCGGGACAAACCGGATGAATAAAGGAAATAAACAAACCGGGTTCAATTAATAAAAGCAAACTAATATAAAACGAGAAGATATGCCATAATCCTGCATCAATACTCCCTTCTTCAAAGGATCCTTGTCCCCAAGGATCATCAACAATGTTCTTTAGAGAAGCAGATAATAGCTTGGGTAGTATAACAGAAGCTGAAAACAAGCAACTATAGCCCAAAGAAACTATGCACCAGCAGACCCTTGCTTTTATGGTAGGTTGACAGCTTTCTCCAAAGGACAGCTCAAGGTGCCCATATGAACTCATAGCCATTAGCACTAAACTGCAATAATCAGCAATGGTTGCAACTAAACTGCAATAATCAGCAACGATTGGAATATAACGCCCCCAAGAGTGCCCATATGAACTTGATGTAAGAAAGGGATAAGTTCCAATGCAGGGAACCACATTCGTTTGACTGAAAACATTGGTCAAGAATGAAAATATCACCACTCTTTGTTTTAGATCAGTTTCAACACCGTTATCTTTACCATTAGTGTTGCGTGCCTTTCCTCTACCAAAATCAGCAAGATTAACTTCCAAAATTATAGCAACCCAAACTGAATCAACTTCAAATGGCAAGTCATCACAAACATGAGCAGTCTTTACATTCAGGGAAAGGGAGCACCTAAATTGATCCTTTTGCCATGCTTTTCTATAAACCAAAACAGCCAGCTGAACACATGTGTTAGTACCCACTGTAGTGGCCATATATGCATGAAAATATGATACTCTAGCGCCGTGATCAACAACCTGAATATATTTCCTTGTGCCGCCCATCACAGAATCAACATGTACATATGGTATCCTAGCTGTAGCAAGTTTCAACTTATTAGTTATACCACCAGAAACCAGCAGATTTGGCCATGGAGCACAGGTTCTTGGCATGAATAATAGTGGAGCACTTACTAAGTAGACATAGCAAACGTCATTTAACAAATAACTAGCATGATCACTAAACATAAAGTCTGATATTCCGGGGTCGAACACCAACCTTTTGGCTCTCTCAAAATAGTGCTCCAACCTCAGTTGTGGCCATACGATGAGTGCACATCCATCAAATGCACCAAAGGATAGATAGGTTTTTCCCATAGCAACAAATAACTCTATCATACCACATATTAGCAACTGCCCTCCAGGATCAAAACACACTATTGTCATATAACCCCTTGAATCACAAAATCCATTTAGCAGCCCATGTTGCTTACGTTGATCTAATCCCATTCTAGCCAAATCAACTCTAAATATATTCATCATTCCATTCAACTCCTCCTCTATATATCTCATGTTCATACCCAGCTTAGGAGTGAAGAAATTTAGTTTAAGAGGATCAACCATATATATTAATGTTCCCCCAGGGTCAAAACACATTTCCCTCAAATGATCCATTGGAGATGAAAAATCATATAGCAGCACATGCTTATGAACAAACTCACTCTCATCAAGCTATAGTGAGGTAGAACTACGCAGGAAACTTACCTCAACTGATTCAAGCATTTCTCCGAACACTTGGTGGGCGACCAAGTCTACAACCCTTTTGCCTACATTTGATTCAGTAATTGTTCCGATTGGAGCTCGTTTTTCGTCATGCTTCAAAACATCATCATCCTTTCCAAACGCCTCATGAACCAAGACATCATCATCGTTCATCAAAAATCCAGATTTGGCAAAATCGGGATTCGACGCGTCTATTCTGCTACCGATCGAGGTGTCACCGGCTTCGGCTGAATAGAGAGGGGTGATCGGCGTAGGAAGACAGCCTGCTATACCTTCGATAGCCTCCTTGAGTTCATTGAAGCTTCTCCTGAATTCTTCGACGCTCTTGGCCAGTTCGACCGTTCGCCGTTGTCCGTCCTCTTGCGACTGAAACAAGGACTCGACTCTGTTGCTTAGCTTGTTGAATGCAACGTCGCTCACCATCGTCGACGGTCATCGGAATCGTAATAGCTCTGATACCAATGATGCCGGTGAATCGTAAACGGGATTGAAAAGGGATAAACGCTCAGACGAAGCTAAACTCTAGCTTGGGTCCAAGGAATCTCGTCCAGAGATTAACCACTGAGGAAGAAGGGTCAATCTAGTGGATTGGAGATTAAAGAGAACTCATGGAACTCCATGGATTCATCGAGGGATTTGAGAGAGATTTGGGAATTTTGGTTGTATTTCTGATTGATTATGAAAAGGGAGCCGCTAGGCTTAAGTACATCCGAGCGTTACAAACCGGGACAAACCGGATGAATAAAGGAAATAAACAAACCGGGTTCAATTAACAAAAGCAAACTAATATAAAACGAGACGATATGCCATAATCCTGCATCATCAAGGTACGTACTCGTGGAATGCTTCTTTCAGGTGTTTACCCATGTTCCTTGAAGAAAGACATAAAACTAGATTACGTACTAATTGTAATTGATTTAATTAGCGGCAACAAGTTAAGATAAGATACTTACTTCAAACTTGAAAGCAGGGGCATCAACGAACAATGGGGACAGGGTGAACATATCTAAGAAATCGATGGAGTCAATGGTGATTTTATCAGGCAAAACTTGTTAGTAAAACAATATGATATAACCGAAACGACTGAGTTACCGAAGCAATGTTGGGCCGTCGAAAGCGAAGGTTGAAAATGGAACGATGTGGCACAGTATGGGAGCCGCTGCCTTAGAAGCGATTTCGCTCGGACCGGTGGTGCAATTCCGATTAGGCGTCGCCCCCCAAGGATCACACTGCCTCTCTCGATCGCGTGCACTCGCCATGAGATTGGAATCACTGGAATTGCTCAGAATAGAGAGGAGGAGAGAAAGAGTTTTGGGTGAAGTGCGCTGGAGACGAAACTGATGCCCCAATTTATTGACGAAATTGTGCAGTCAGTTACCAAAAATCCAGAGCAAAAATCACGCCACAATTAAAACGGGGAGAGAAATCAGGGAGCGTTAAAACCAATTGAAGATACACTTTGACCCATTCAAAAATTGAATTTTAAATTCAAAAAGAAAATCAGAAGTTACGGATAAGCAATCGGTTTACTATCCGAGACTCCGAACGCCCAAAAAGTTCATATAGTTCGTAAAATTCGGCCCCACCACACTGCGCACGTGCCACTATGCCTGTAACACCCCGTCTTTCCGACAAGGCATTACTCGGTAGTAGACCTCACGAGGCGCTACCAAGCTAGTTCGACAATAGAACATTCGGATCTTGCAACGCGGACACGGCGAGAAAACATTGAAAAGCATCCGACTTGTATTACGAAATAAAACTTTTACAAAACATTTCATGATCCCAACCCAATACAAGACTGGCAGTTACGAGTTTCCCCAAACCCCAAGTACATTATCGAACAACTTACAATATAAATTTATGCAAACTATCAACCAATAACATGTATCAAAATACAACGATCGTTCCCTAACCAAAACTATTCTATGACACGCATTGCCGCTTCGCACAACCAAACCGCCAAGTCCCTACACGGATTCTTGAATACCCGGAGTCTGAAAAGTAATTCCCCGAGGGGTCAGCTACTATTCTAATTCAAGTCTGAAAACATACAATACTAGTAGAACGTTTCAAAACAGTTTTTTAAGGTCAGCAAACAAGTCCGCAATCACACGTATAGCTCTAGTCCAGTCCTAAGTCCAGTTAGTCACACACATTCAAATTAACTAGCAGAATCACGATTATAAATCCTCTTACACAAACATTCACAAATCCACACATTCACACACACACGCGCACACACACACACACACACAATCCTAGGCGGGGTGTTAACGGCCTCCACCCACCGCACCCGCATCTAAGGCATCCTCCAACCAATCCCTTTTCCAAACACACTTCCAACCCCTGGTCAAGCCTCTACTAGAGCACTCGCCAAAACATTTTTATAAAATTTTAAAGGGGCTCTCCTTGCCATACGACCATGCCTAGAAGTCCCCTTCTCCTCGAAAATCAGAGAACAAGGCCGTATCGGTAGATGCCAACACACAGAAAATATGTGAAAACTTTTCATACGATAAAACCCTTTTGAAAACCAGTTGCACACAAAAACATATACGATCACACACATACACATATATATATATACAAATAAAATATTTTAGAAAAATAATACTTTCGGGACTAGTTCCCCAAAATTAATTCTACCAGCACAGCATGCAATCCAACCAGAATAGAATAGAACCACCTAGCCGAGCAAGTCGTAGAACGACTTACCTTAAGAATGACGGAAATTCTGTACGACCAAGGAACTACAACGATCCAGAAAAATCAATCTCCTCTCAACGATAATTAATAAAAATAGTAAAACACTTTTTTATTATAATTAAGAAGATTAGAGCCAAAAATGGACCTAAAGGAAACCCAACTTAACCCAGACGAGAACCTAGACCGATCCCATGAAGCCCGACTAGATTTAATTTGACCAACCTTCTAAATATTGTTAATTAACCACTCATCCTATTGGTCAACTTTGACCGTTCTCCAATTTGGGCCCCACCCCCCGCACACCTCTCCTCTTCTTCCCCCTGTTACTTCCCGATCTACACCAACTAAAAACAATAGCCCCACCCTCGCCTACTCATCACCTCTTCTTGCCTTCCCCCTTCTTTCTCTATTTTTTTTTATTTTGTTTGGATTTGTAGATGCAGGCCACCTCCGACAGTAAGCCAGCCCCCCCGACGACCCTGAACCAACTCCGACGACCTGGCTCTTCCTCCGCTCGCTCGCTCTCGCACTCGACCCGCTCCTGGCTCACTCCGCTCGGCCCCCCTCGAACACCCCGGCCAAACCCCACGCTCGCCATAACCCGACGACGACCAAAGGCCCCCAATCCCGTCAAAAACCCAGGCCCGATCCCGACGACCCAAAACTGACCCCGCCCGACGACGACGCGAAACACTCACGACACCCACTCCCCGGATGAAACGTACGACGACATGAGACGGAAAAGAAATAAAGGAACTTACTGACGGGAAAGTAAGGCAGAGACTTGGGCAAACACTAGTCTTGATCGGAGAAAACGAGAGATTGCTTAACTTACAATAAGGCGGCCGAACGTATATAACTAGTTTAACCCCCGTACCATGTAATTATAAATCCAATTTAATATAGATATATAATGTCAATGATCATGTTAAAATTATAGGAATATATATATATTTATCTTCGTATTATGATTAGTGTTTTTTTACCAATAGTAAACCAACTCATAATATAAATAAGTTGGATTTGTTTAAAAATTACTTTATGATAAATATCATGTTTTATTAAAAAGTAATATTTATGGGAAAATTATAATTAATTTTTGGTAAGTGATAATTTAGTAATTTTCTGGATAATTTATAATTTTTGGTAAATCTTAATCAATTTTTATAGGATAAGATTATATGAGATTCTAACTACCTAATTTGTATAAAGGAGGACCCGATTGATTATTTTATTATTGAAATGACACGTGGCGCAAATTTTTGTGAAGAGATTGTCTCCGCTTTATACTATAGGTAGTATAGATGTGCGGGTTCGGTGGATAGATGGAATTAAATCCAAGAAAATCTTATTAATGGGATAGATAGATTTCTAGTTGATTTATCTTAATTGGAAGTCTATCATGGAAAGATTTTGTTAACTAATTAAGCTTGTTAAGATTTCGATCTTGCCAGGGAGATATTAATTTTTATCTTCTTATTTAATTATTAAGATTATTATGGATATTTTAAGCCCAATCTACTATACTACCAAAACTCGAAATAACTTGCGGGTCAAGAAACGTCACCGAATAAAACGAATATTACAATGCGCGAGACCGAGCCGGCCGGACAACGGCGGCGGCGCGCGCGTGGGATAGTCTCCTCTACACAACTAACCACACACTAGAAAAAGGGGTATATATAAAGTGCCCAATTTCCTTCATGAGTACTGATGTGGGATTGCCCAAAAATGCAAATTGGATTTTGAAAGGTCCCACACACTAGTACACAATATTTTCCAACAATCCCCCACAAATGCAGGGTACTGGTTTTAAAAAACGGTTTAAAAACAAGTTTTGAGCAATTTTTAGAATGGATGCTTAAGTATTGGTATCTTACGATTTGAACCAACACATAGTGAAGTAGGGTAATTCTTTCATCAAAAAGTGACCAGAGTCTTGAACTTCTTGATTCGAGAAAAGTTCCCGACAACACACATCTCTTCTACAATTCCAGTGATTCCCCGATATACTAACAGTTAGCCAATTTTTGCCTTGGGATGCTAAGGAGTGCTCTAGAAAGATCACCCAAGTTCTCTCATAGAAGGAGGCTATCCCTTCACACTCCAGTAGGTGAGTTCATCAAGTCCGTCTCAAAAGGACCACCCATGTTAGGGCTATGAAACCATTAAGAGTCCTTGACTCAACCTCTCATTCTTATTGGTGAGTTCATCAAGTCCGTCTCAAAGGACCACCCATATCCTGGGCTATGATCTCATTAAGAGCTAATGCTCAACCTCTTCGTACACTACATCATAGAAATGAGAATAAGTGTACTCTCTTATGAGTCTTTTCATGGCTTCGTTTGACCCTTACGGGTATCCACCACGAATTACTCATCTCATGGGTTTGAGCCCCATTTCCCTCGATGTATCTAAGACCAACCTTCTGTTAAGTCCTTTTGTCAATGGATCAGCAATGTTCCTCTCAGTTCTCACATACTCCAAACTGAGGACTCCATTCGAAATCAGTTGTTACAGTTTCATGCCTGATTCGAGTGTGCCTCTTCTTGCCATTATAGGCATTGATGTTAGCTACACAAATAGCAGATTGTGAGTCACAATGTAGAGAAATAGAAGGAGTTGGGCGCCCCCACAATGGTATGTCAGCCAGTAAGCTTCTTAACCATTCTGCCTCTTGGCCAGCTAAATCTAATGCTATGAACTCAGATTCCATAGTAGATCTAGCAATACAAGTTTGTTTAGAAGACTTCCAAGAAATAGCACCACCACATAAGGTAAAAACATAACCACTAGTGGAGCTAACTTCATCATTATCGGTTACCCAATTTGCATCACAATAACCCTCTTAAACTTGAGGAAATCCAACATAGTGCAGACCCCAATCTAAGGTGCCTTTAAGATATTTCAATAATCTACTAAGGGCACTGCAATGGTCTTTGTTAGGGTTATGAGTATACCGACTAAGTCTACTAACAACATAAGCTATATCAGGTCGAGTGCAGTTCATCAAAAACATTAGACTCCCTATTACTTTAGCATATTCATTTTGAGATACACTATCACCACAATTCTTTTTTAATTGTAAGTTGGGGTCATAGGGAGTTCTTACTGGCACTACATCAAAACTGTTAAACTTCTTTAGCACTTTCTCTACATAATGTGGTTGAGACAAAGTAAAGCCATTTTCAGCTCTAGAGACTTTAACTCCTAGAATCACATTAGCTTCACCTAAGTCCTTCATTTCAAAGTGAGAGGATGAAAATTGTTTGGTTGAGTTTATCACATTAATATGTGTCCCAAAGATTAACATGTCATCAACATAAAGACATATAATCACACAGTCAATACCAAATAACTTTGAATAAACACATGCATCTGACCCATTTACTTTAAAGCCAAAGCCAAGAATAGTTCTATGAAAATTTTCATACCACTACTTTGGAGCTTGCTTCAATCCATAAAGTGACTTATTTAATCTGCACACTTTATTCTCCTGTCCAGGAGCTATGCAACCTGGAGGTTGTTCCATGTAAATTTTCTCATTTAGATCACCATTCATAAATGCAGTTTTAACATCCATTTGATGCACTAACAATTTATAGCTCGAAGATAAAGCAAACAATGCACGAATGGTCGCAATCTTAGTTACAAGAGAATAAGTATCAAAGAAGTCAATTCCATGTCTTTGTGTGAAACCCTTAATAACTAGTCTTGCCTTGTATCTCTCTACAAAGCCATCTAATTTAAGTTTTTTCTTAAAAATCCACTTGCGACCTATGGCTTTGTTCCCTTTAGGCAAATCAACTAGTTCCCAAGTATGGTTTGACATGATAGAATCTATCTCGCTCTTAATTGCATCTTTCCAAAAATTGGCATCTAAAGAACTCACAACTTCTTCATATGTTTTAGGATCATCTTCTATCATATGGAGGCTAATGAATGTCTCATTTAATTCATCATAGTCATTGAGTTCTATTATAAATGCAGTCACAAAATCAGGACCAAACGAAGTGCCTTTCCTTTGTCTTTTACTTCGCCTAGGTTCTATGTCGTTATCATGCAATGATGGAGAAGACATAGATGATGCAATTGAAGGAATAGAAACATCATGATGCACATCAGTTTTCTTCAAAGGAAATATATGCTAAAAAAACACAGCATCACGATATTCACGCAAAGAACGATCACTCAAGTTCATGAATCGATAAGCAGCACTGTTTTCAGCATATCCAATGAATACAGCATCAAAGGTCCTAGATCCAATTCCATCAACCTTAAACGAAGGCAGACCTACTTTAGCTAGACACCCCCACACTTTTAAGTATTTTAGGTTAGGTGCATGACCTTTCCGAAATTCATAAGGAGTCTTGTCTAGCTTTTTATGAGGAACTTTGTTAAGAATATGGTTTGCTGTCAAAACAGCTTCCCCCCCCCCCCCCCATGTTATCAGACAAGCCAAAACTAGCAAGCAAGGCATTCATCATTTCTTTTAAAGTTCTATTTTTCCTTTCAGCTATGCCATTTTGTTGTGGACTATAGGGAGCTGTAAATTCATGAATAATACCATTTTTCTCACAAAATTCTTTCAAAGAGTTGGTGACATATTCACCTCCTCTATCGGATCTAAGCCTTTTAATTTTTCGATTCAATTGGTTTTCTACCTCAGCTTTATAAATGTAAAACATTTGTTCAGCTTCATCTTTGGATCGCAACAAGTATAATTTGGTGTATCTCGAAAATTCATCCACAAAGGTGATATAATAATGTTTTCCACCTCTACTTTCGGTGTTTCTAAAATCAGCCAAATCAGAATGAACTAGTTCCAACAAATCAGAAGTCCTTTCTTTCACTGAATTAAAGGGTCGTCTAGTATATTTGGCTTCAACACACACTTTACATTTTTTATGACTTTTATCATCCAAATTCGGAATTAAACCCATAGCATGCAATCGATTCAAAGACTTAGTATTTAAATGTCCAATTCTAGCATGCCATAAATCCTAAGACTCAACAATATAAGCAGAAGTAGATTCATTCTCATTATCAATCAAAGTCTGAAGAACATACAAACATCCAGATCTATAGCCTTTTCCTACGAATTCACCATTCTTAGTTAAGACTATTTTTCCAGCTTCTATAACTTGTTTTATGCCAGTAATTTCAAGCAAACCAGAAGAAATCAAGTTTCTACGCAGGGAAGGAACATATAAAACATTTTGCAGTACAAGGGATTTTCCAGAGGTAAGTTTCAGAGATACTTTCCCTTTTCCAAGGACTTGGGAGACGCTGGAGTTGCCCATGTAAACCTGATCCACTTCAGTAGCTTCCTCAAACTCAATAAACATCTCCCGGTCAGCACAAAAATGTTTTGTGGCTCCAGTGTCCAGCAACCATTCAGGTTTTCTGGCCACCAGGTTCACCTCAGAGATCACCGCAATCAGCTGCTGGTTTTCTTCAGTCAGATTGGCATGCGGCTTGGGTTGATCGCTGTTGGGCTTAGGGGCATTCTTCTGGTTGTCAGCCCTGCGGTAACACTGAAATGCACGATGCCTTAGCTTTCCGCAGACATAGCAACCACCTTGCTTTTTCTCCTGAGGTTTTCCCTACTTTTTGAAAGGTTTTTTCTGCTGAATTTTGTCTTTCTTCTAGAAGGAGGAGTCTCCCTTTTTGAACCTGTCAGTTTTGGAAGAAGACTCAACTAGATTAGCCTTGATTGAATTATCAGGAGTTTTAGGTTTAGGCTTATCTTTGAGGCGATTTGCCTCCTCAATCTTCATGTGGTTGTCGAGCTCCAAAAGAGTCATTTTCTTTTTCTTGTTCTTGAGATGGTTGCGGTAGTTTGCCCAGGAGTCAGGCAACTTCTCGATCAGAAAGTTTGCTTGGAGGATCTCGCACATCTTCATCCTCTCAGCCAAGATGCCAGCCACCAGATTCTCGTATTCATGGACTTGTTCCATGATAGGCTTGTCGTCCACCATCTTGAACTGCAAGAGCTTGCCACAAATGTATTTCTTTTTCCCAGCATCGTCAGTAGAATACTTTGTTTCCAATAGATCCCATATAAACTTAGCAAACTTATTTTTCGCCAGTAAATCAAATATAGGATTAGTAACATGCTGAGTAAGTGACCATGAACTGTTTTGCTATCAATTTCATATTTTTTCAGAACATTGTGACTTACAGTCTTATTACCATCCTGTTGTGCTTCTGGGTCACGAGGGTGACTTGCTCTGGAGTTTGGGAGTCCGCAGAGGAGTTCTGAGCAGTAGACGAGGAGGCGTTGGGATCTGGCTGGAGTAGGATATAGTCGACCTCCAACTGCTCAAAAAATATCATGATCTTCTGGGACCAGCGCTTGTAGAGTAGTCATTCTGAAATCTCACAGAATTGCTTCTAAATTGTTAGTAAAACAATATGAGATAACCGAAACGACTGAGTTACCGAAGCAATGTTGGGCCGTCGAAAGCGAAGGTTGAAAACGGAACGCTGTGGCACAGTATGTGAGCCGCTGCCTTAGAAGCGATTTCGCCCGGACCGGTGGTGCAATTCCGATTAGGCGTCGCCCCCCAAGGATTACACAGCCTCTCTCGATCGCGTGCACTCGCCAAGGAGAGATTGGAATCACTGGAATTGCTCAAAATAGAGAGGAGGAGAGAAAGAGCTTTCGATGAAGTGCGCTGGAGACGAAACTGATGCCCCAATTCATTGACAAAATTGTGCAGTCAGTTACCAAAAATCCAGAGCAAAAATCACGCCACGATTAAAATGGGGAGAGAAATCAGGGAGCGTTAAAACCAATTGAAGATACGCTTTGACCCATTCAAAATTGAATTTAAAATTCAAAAAGAAAATCAGAAGTTACGGATAAGCAATCGGTTTACTATCCGAGACTCCGAACGCCCAAAAAGTTCATATAGTTCGTAAAATTCGGCCCCACCACACCGCGCACGTGCCACGATGCCCGAGACCGAGCCGGCCAGACGGCGGCGGCGGCGTGCGCGTGGGAGAGTCTCCTCCTCTACACAACTAACCACACACTAGAAAAGGGGTATATGTAAAGTGCCCAATTTCTTTCATGAGTACCGATGTGGGATTGCCCAAAAATGCAAATTGGAATTTGAAAGGTCCCACACACTAGTACACAACATTTTCCAACAAAAGATGTTCATCTTCGGGTTCCACATATGGAGACAAGTCGGCTACATTAAATGTGGCATGGACGGCTCCATAGGAGTCCGGAAGCTCAAGCTTGTAAGCGTTTGGTCCAATCCGTTCAAGGACGTGAAAGGGGCCGTCCCCCCGGTGATGGAGCTTAGTCTTCCGGGCTGAAGGGAAGCGAGTCTTGCGTAAGTGGAGCCAAACCAAGTTCCCAGGCTCAAAGATGAGCTGTTGGCGTCCCTGGTTATGTTGGTTGGCATATTGTTCGGCCCGACGCTCAAGGCGGTCCTTCGTCCTCATGTGCAGCTTCTTGATGTACTCAGCACGGTTGGCTGTATCGAAGTGTTCTCCTTGCTACAAGGGACGGGGTGAGAGATCCATGGGAGTAAGTAGATTGCGCCCATAGACGACCTCGAAGGGACTCATGTTATGCGCTGAGTGTTTGGACCTGTTATAGCAAAATTCTACAGTAGAGAGTAAGTCCTCCCACCGGCATGGGTTGTTCTTAAGCATCACTCGAAGGAGTGAGCCTAAGGTCCGATCGGTGACTTCCGTCTGGCCATCGGTTTGGGGATGGAAGGAAGTAGAGAATAGTATTTTGGTGCCTAACTTTCCCTAAAGTGTTCTCCAAAACTCCCCACAAACTTGGGCTGTTCTTAAGCATCAATCTAATAACATCTCTCTAGAGGATGTCCAAAGATTCGGCGATTGCAATGTTATTTTCTAAACGCACTTGTTTGTACGTGCTGACCAAGCCACGACTCCCGGTTCTACCCATCCAGCCACTCTCTCACCCTCCCTAACCCACGTGCCCACGCCCCAGGTCGACGGCTGACGCCGACGAGAAAGAGCGGAACAACGAGGCTGAAAACTCACCGATCGGAATGGGACGAGGATGAACACTCCAGGCCGACAAGGATGACGACTATGGCCCGGGGACGCTGCAGCAAAAAGGACGACAAGTTATCTCGTCATTCGGTTCCTCGGCGGCACTGGAGATGATGCGGAGCAGGATTTCGGTGGGAGAACTCGGTCCAAGGATTCCAAGGGGACCGACAACACTAAAGAAGAATGAAGGAGCCTACCAAAAAGAATGTTGCCTTTCTGATAAAAAAAAAATAGAATGTTGCCTTTGCCCCTTGTATTTTTTTTGATAAGGAATGAGATTAGAGTCGCCACAAGTACTACTTGGGCTAGCCTAGAGTATCCGTAAAGGATGAGAACTGGTTATTAACCAGC